>JAJHZJ010000577.1:798573-1398573 GCA_023548195.1 Bettongia penicillata ogilbyi | reverse complement strand
ATGACTCAACATCAGAAATGCATAGGATTTTATTAATGAAAAAGACATTAAACAAGTTGCATTAAACAAGACATCAACCCTTTGCTGGACCTGAAGGACTACTGAGTCTTTCCAATAGATTTGCAATCCAAACCTCCTCTATGTATTGCCTCCACCTACTAGAATGTAAATTCTTTGAAAGCTTACTCTTACTTTTCTATTCAGATCCCTAGCACTTAGCACAGTGCTTTACACATAGAAAATATTTAATAAGGACCTTTAAAAATATTAGTTCATAATTATATATACACAATATACAGTGTTCCAAAAGACTTAGTACAGTTTTAAGCCTTAAGTTTTTAATAGCTTATGAACTAATTAGTAGTTCTAATATATATGTAATATATATTCACATATATACGTATGTGTATGTATGTATGTATGTATGTTTTGGGTTGCAGGAGGAGAATTTCAGAGAGAACTAACACCTTTGTCTGGAGGTAAAAAAAAAAAAGATATTACTAAGAATACACCCCTGCAAATGAAAAGAAAGTATTAGTTCATGCAAGATTTAGATAGCCTCTATCATGCACCAGGGCACTCTTTGTGTGCTCAATGGTTTATCCAAAGGTGATAGGAGAGCTGTGTTATCCTCTCAGTAATTCTTCCCTTGAGCCAGCTGGCTGCCCTGACTTGAGGAGACAATCCCTGGCAAGCATTCAGCCATGGGCCTCTGTTCTGGAGGCACAATAGGAAGTTAGGAGGGTGTGATCACATTTTACCTGGCTTTTCCCTTGCACACAGTGGTCACTGAACACAGGTTATTTCACAGTCTGACGCTAAAGAAGACAGACAAGAAAATCATACCCCAGATGCTCTGGCTTGCCATATCTCCAACATGAATTGACCATACCCCCTTTAGTGATTCTTGTAAAGGGAGACAGAAAGCCCTGCATTGTTTTCCCAGCTCAAAACACTCTAAGGATGGTTATTACAGTCTTACATAACTTTACAGTAGGCAGCTATCCAATTTTAAAAGAGAGAATCAGATGGAATAAATGCATTTTCAATCCTTTAAAAAAAAGGGGAGGAATGATCATTCACATGAAAACACACCTGCAATCATACCAAGGTGATAAGTAGCTTATTAAAGTGATGTTAAATAAATCTGATCACTTTTTGCTGGTATGAAATTGGCAGGATATCTCATCTATGGCAGATTCTGCAGGCAAGCACAACCTTAAGAAAAGATGCAAAAACATTTCAAGCAAGAGCATATTGATCCCAAACATTTTTTTAAAAGCTAAGAACATTTTTCTGAGCAACAATATTGTGTGAAAATGATTTCCAATTTTCCCTATCTCTGAAAAAAATGAATGGAATTTCTCTCTGTTTGCAAATCTGCCATCTTATAATGATGCAACACTTTCATCACTTATTTCAACCAAAATCAACCATCTTAGGCTTACCATTTCCATCCGTGTCAAATTAGCTAAACTATTGCCTCATGTAAAAGTATCTAGCCTCTTGTAGAGTAAATTATCGTCCTATGGAATCTTATCTATCAGTGAAGTTGTTAACTTACTGTCTAAAACTCTTATTCTAATATCCACTTGGCATCTTTTCATGTGCAATGGTGCATCCAATATACCCTCATCTTTCAGTAGAAGTCTTCGCATGCCGTTCAGTCCTGAAGGAAGGTTTTGCGCAATACTCTTTCCTTCATATGACAAGTTCCAACAAGTTTCTGGTCTTTCAGTTTTGTCTAAAGCACTGTAGGGTTAAATATTTCTGCATTATCTTCACAGACATTACTTCTTTGAATAATATTATATAACAATACAAAGAAATTCATTCAGGTGGTTTTGTATTTTCTGATTCATCCTGTCTCTTATCATTTTGCCAGAGTTGGTAAAAAAAGGTGTGTGTGTGTGTGTGTGTGTGTGTGTGTGTGTGTGTGTGTGCAGTTTCACTAACTCCTTGATCTATGAGCCTAAAATATGGTGCCTTGTATGACTGCTCATTTTGGATCTGCTTTGCTTTAACCAATGTTTATCTCTAAGGAGATTAGCTTAGAAACCTGCAGCTGCTATGGCTTTTCTTAGAATACTAGACCACTACTTTCAACCGAGACACAGTCATCTGTGAGAAAAGAATATGTGAAGTGTTTATCATCATTTCTAACTCCACTTTTCTGATAAAGGTGTCAAAGGTGTCAAAAGAAAATAACAGAAAATTGAAGGAAATATTTTGAAAGGATCTAGTCATCTTATTAAGTCAAAATAAATTACTTATAATGACAGGAATGTTAGATCCCAGTATTTGGGTTGTACTTCAGAGCTTTTAGCCCCAATGATAATTTAGATTGATTAGGGTAAAATTTAAAATTAGAATGAAAATAAAATATGTTCTTCAGAATATTTTTTCTTTTTAACACTGTTCAAATGACATGTTTACATTCAATAAGACATTTGATTTAAGATGTTATGAATTCATTTGAAAGTTCAATCCAAAATAGGATGAGTAGTGTTGATAACATGACTTGACTGTTTTTTAAAAATTGGTTAGTGTTAAGGCTTATGGTAGTGTTAACAAATTTTGACATTTTTAGTAATGTTCTCCGGAAAGAACCCCTATGAAACTTTAAAGTCGCAGGAAATGAACAATGAGAGCCAATAAAGATTTAATTTTAAAAATCTGATTGAATTATTGGGTCATTTATCAATACAATAAGAATTATAAAACCCTGACTCCTCCTTCCCTCCCCAATTAAAAATTTGAATGTAATTGCTTATGATATCCTGAAGGTAAGAAATGTGTGCAAAAGAGGATGAACAGGAAGGTTTCATCTGGAAAAATGCAAGCAAATACCTCTGGGAGAAAATAAACAGAATCACAACATACACTCTAGGGAATAAAGTGGGAAAACTGCAGAACTGAATTAGACCTGTGGGGGAAATGACCGCAAAGAAATCTCAGCTTCAGTGTGACAACATGACAGAAACAACCCAGCAGCCAGTGTGATTTTAGCTGTCATACTTAAAGGCATCTTTTCAGAAGTTTGGGGGGTAGACTGCTACTTGCTGTTCGCCTCAAAAAATGAAGTGCCAGCCATTGGGGTATGACTTTCAGTAAGTAACGAGAAGAAAAAAATATGTATTTCAGGCATTCCAAGACAAATAAGGAGGGAAATCAAAGAAGGATAATGTAGGTGTGTTAGGCATTTCCCCAATAATTAAGTAGGCTGAAATGATAGATAGCTTTCCAAATGAACTTGGAAGCTTTATGTGAATCATTCAAAATTGTGTTGGATATATTCAAGAAAAGGAGTTAAGAGGAACACATTTATTTGCAGGGAGAGGTTCATAAATGCTTTGCCATCTCTTCTCCAAATTCTTTCTTTCCTGCTTCCCCTCCACCCACCCATTGAAAAGAAAAAAAAAACAAGAAAAACAAAAAACTCTCATTTTATATGACTTTTATATTTTTAATATTTATTTATATGCTATGACTTCAAGCATAGAAGTCCTTATTGTTAAAATAGGGTACTGGTGAGAGAATCTAAAATTCTTTGAGACTAAAATTAACTCTCAGATATCCAGTGCTAACTGGAAAAGTAAATAATCTAATGTAATAAATAAAATATTATGTAATAGTATCATTGGTTTAGGAATTAATCATGTATTTTACATACACATGTATATGTGTTCACAGATAGAATTTATAATTAATATGTTTGTCCATATATGTAAACCATCAAGTATTATGTATCCATTTTTCCAAATGTATTTTTCTTAGATTATTATGAAAATTATCAGAAGCAGTGTGACATAATAGATAAGAGTAAACCTCAGCCAAACTAAGACTTGGATTCGAGTTCTACCTCTAAAACATACTGATTGTATGACCTGGGCTTAATTTCTCAGTGCTCTTGGCAATTATTAAGATTCTAATTTGCAGAAAATGTGCAGTAGTAGAGGCAGTTTCCCATATCAATAAAATCACAAGTTCTTTCTGTATCTCCTATTATTAAAATTAAAATAGTAGACTTTGTATTGCAGATTTAGAGAAGGTCATGGAATTCAAACCCTTCATTTTATAGAAAAGGTAAAAAAAGGCACAAAGAGATTAATTGATTTAACCATGGTCACGTGGTTAATAATTTTCTAAGGCAGGAATTAATTCAGATCTTCCTAATCCCAAGTCTGGTCCATGCTGCCTCCCAAAGTTAGACTATATACTTCCTTACTATATCCAAATTGTGAGGCTCCCCAGAGAATCTAGAGGAAAGATGGCAGTCATTTCTGATTGTACCTAGCTTCTTAGTAAAGTGTGATTCGAAGGGGTCAGTTTTATTGTGGAGGAAGAAGAACTAGGGTCCTAGAATCTTATTCTGCAGTTGTTCCATATCAGATGAACATACATACCCTCTGATTTATTTGAAACCTAGACCCTAAATTGGTTGCCCAGTTCTTGACTTAGTTTTATGTCCCAGTCCCTAATCCCATTTCTAAGTCTCTGATTTAAGAACTCCTCCCTGACCCTGTTCCCCAGTATTCATCCTTACACACACACACACACACACACACACACACCTCTCTCCTTCTCCCTCTCCCTCTCTCTCTCTCTCTCTCTCTCTCTCTCTCTCTCTCTCTCTCTCTCTCTCTCCCTCTCTTTCCCTCTCTCTCCATCTCCTTCCCCCCCCCTCCCTCTCCCCACACTTTTTCCTTGGTCCTCCTCCTAGGTCTGCTCCCTAATATCTCTCTCCAGCTGTTAACCAAATCCTGCTCTAATGGTGGTGATATATACATATATATGTATACATGTGTATATATGTGTGTGTATATATATATATATATATATATATATATATGTATCAACTCTCACCAACTTGTATGATTTTTTCTGTATCAAAAGGTAGCTTGATCTGCTGGCAATAACATTAAATCTGGATTTAAGTGAACTGGGATTCTATGTCAGTGCTTTCATTCTATTACTTTGCTCCTGTGGGTATGGCATTTGTTTAATGACTATGGAATTTTTCCACTTGCAAAATAGGCTGCCTATTCCCCATGACATTAAAAAAAAACAAATAAAACTCTTGTGTTAATAGGATGACAGATTCAGTTCTTCTGCTCATGATCTAAAATGTCTGAGTTACGTTTCTTCTTGGGCAAAAAGGTGAGTCAGTACGTCCTACACTCCCACACCCACAGCCTTATCTTCATAATTCTCCAAACCAACAGGACTATCTCTGCCAGAGGCATCTGTAACGATCACATTTTATATGATGGCTAGAGGAAAGGATGGCCAAAAGCCAGAAGCAAGCAGAATTTCCTAAGAGACTTTTCTTACAATATCAATACAGCTAACACAAAACTTCATTGACTTAAATACTTAGTCCCTAGAGAATGAATTACTCTCCATTACATCTTTCGATAAAATGAGGTAGGTCAATGTTACCCTCCCACTTAAGGATTGTAAGTAACTTTGCCATAATCAAACAATTAGCACTGGTTATAGTCATCCTGTTATCCTGGAACTCAAAAGCTACAGGCTTCTGGGGAAGGAATTCTTTTCAGCAGAAAACAGGACATTTCCCCAGAAAGGCTCTAGGGGTACCCTTTCTTTAGACACGAGTAATGACAAAAATAAAATCTGAGCCATTTTCAGGAGTTGCTTTTGGACTAAAATATTACCTCAATGGGGTGTTTACCTCTGAAAATACAGAATAAGACTTCCTGAGGAGTTTTTCAAAAATCCCTTCCTCCTCTCAGAGCTGTTTGAAAATCTTCTCATCTTGTTGCTTATAATAATCAAATTGGAGCTTGAGTTCAGTGGCTGCAGCGGCTAGCACTGTGTTGTTATTTTTGCTACCTGAAAATGGCTGCGATGGAAAAGGAGACATTTTCAGGGCTTTTTCAAGGGATTTTGTTTAAATGACTACAGTGTGCGTGATAGCTATCAGGATGAATTTAGATAAATGCATCTATAATTTCCAGGACTTGTTTCATGCATATACATGTGCATGAAACATATATGTGTATATGTATATACATATGTGTGTCTATATATACACATCATATATACAATATTGACCTATAATACACATTACACACATATATGTATATATAATATATGTATATATGTGTGTTCATATATGTATGTATTTGACCATGACCAATGGGCATGAGAAAGCAGATTATGTATAGAAGGTAGAAGATCAAAATAAGAAATAGAGACCATAGAATGACCAAACAGAATGGCAAGACATTGAATTAATCAAATAGAAATTTTTCTGTCATTTGAAGTTCTTTATAGCCTGACCCTTACCTACCTTTCAAGTCTCCTTATACTTTACTGCCTTACTCATACTCTACAATCCAACTATTTGCTGTTCTGGGAGCACTCCATCTCTTGTCTCCATACCTTTGCACAGACTATATTCCATGCCTACAATACAATGCTCTGCACTTTGCCTTTGTTTAATTGTCCTGGCTTTCTTCAAGCCTGAGCTCAAATCTCTCCAGGAGGAGCTCTGATTTCTATAGCTGTTAGTGTCTTCTCTTCTAAGACTTCCACCTACTTTGTACATGTCTTATCTGTTCTTCTTTACTTGTTATCTCTCCTATCAGGATGTGAGCTTCTTGAGGGAAGGGACTGATTTTTGCCTTTCTTTGTATCTCCAGCTCTTACTACAATTCCTAGAATATAGTAAGTACTTAATAAATGCTTTTTGACACACTGCCTCACACTTGGCATCAAGCATAATTCTTATATGCTCACAAAAGCATGAGCAAAAAGAGAATTGACTCTCTGGACATAAAAAAGCAGAAGCAACACACAGCATCTTCTAAAAATTTAGGTCAAATAATATCAAGGCAAACTGAGCATCAGATGTCCATACTGTCTACAATCTTTGATATTAAAAATGAAAAAGCTGACTTTATATGGAAGATGACAGAAAAAACGTAAAGCACAGAACTGGAAAAAAAGAAGTATTGCGGAAAAAATGTGACTTGAATGGAAGAACAGATTTGAAACACAGTCAGAGGGACATGAAAATAAGACAAAGGCTGGACTCTATCTTGGGCGATGCACAAAAACAATGTGAATTATCCTGCAGCAGCCACAGCTGGATGTCAATGTGGCTGAAAGAATTGAATAAGCTGAGACATGTGGCAATTCAGAGGAAATAAAAACAGTAAGATGGAAAGATATGAGTTTGAGGATGAATATAAAACTGGTAAAAGTCAATGGATGGAGACAGGAATGTAGACATGGCAGTAAAGCACAAAAATAAAAAAGGATAAATGGCAGGATGTTTAAGATCACTTAAGAGATAAATACTTAAATGATAATACTTCAACTGTCTATAATTTCATTATTATAGGTATTCCCTCCATCCAGGTAAATCTTAACCCTTTCAACTTAGATGATGGTCTTTGAGAACTGCTAAGTTTTTCAAACTGCTAAGAGAAATTCTCCACCCTGTAGCCAACTTGGCAACAACTCTACAAAACTATAGTATTTGAAAAGGGAAGATTTTTTCTAGGCAGCACCACTGACAGACTGAGTTTGAATCTTGCCTCAGGCACTTACCAGTTGTGTGACTCTGGTTAAGTCATTTAACTTCCCTGGGCCCCAGTTTCCTCATCTGTAAAATGTAAGTGTTGGGACCTCTAAGGTCCTTTTCAACTCTATACCTATGATCATAATTATGAAGGGCCTGCACACAGAAACAAAATAAGAAAAAAAATTATCAAAGTATTTTTAAAAAAAGTATTTAATTGATCAAGTTTATCTCACTATTGAGCTAATAGGTATATTTATTTATCAAATACTCATGGTAGGAATCCAAATGAAGTATAAAACACAGTTTTTCCTTTAAGAAACTTAGCATCTACTCAAAGAGACAAAACATAAACTCTTCAAATGAATCACCATGTGGCTAAGTGCAAAATGGAGTCTCTAGGTGCTATGGAATTTCAGGCTTTATGGGGAATGTGAGACTTGATTAGGTCTTGAAACAAAGCTAAGACTTGGATGGAGATGCGTATCAGGTGCAGCAGTACGAAGTCAGAAATTAGCATGAATCCTGTTGAGGTTCACAAACCCTGTTCTTCCATCTTGTAAATCCTTAATTCATCATTCTTCCCCCACCCCCACCCCCTTGCTATCACCAAGACCTTTTATAGTTTCTCCAAAGTCTTACTTCTTTCTCTTTATCTGAGCTCATGAAGTCTTCTAACATGCTTTGACCTACAGTTAGTAAATCAATCTGCCATTTTATTTCCAATGTTACAGCTTTTAGTTGGGTTGATTCCAAAGTGAGAAACAGTCTGTGGGGGACAGGAGCTTCCACAGGGCAAAAGAAATGGATCCATGAGAGTGTGGCAAAGTTGTAGGAAACTTGTTATCTCCTTTGTTGGTTCCCACCCCGCTTTGGCCACAATTCACTGTCATAGTTAAACAAGGCTACTGGGCGGAGCCAAGATGGCAGAGTAGAAGGACGCACATTTACGAGCTCCGAGCCCACAACCCATGGAATTGAGGTAAAAGGAGATCCCCATAAATTCTGAATCTCTGCAGGGGGTGCATAAACATAGGGGAAGAGATTTCCGTTCCACGGAACCCTGGAGAGCTGTCCCCGGGGTCCATCGCACCCCGGAAAGCGGACCCCACCCACACCCCTGGCCGCGGCCCCAGAGAAGCTGACCCGAGCAGACTTCAGAGAGGAAAGCTCCGGGGGAAGCTCCGGCAGCCGGGAAAGTCCCTCCGCCCACAGAAGCTACAGGTCAGTAAGAAAGAAGGCTGCGATAGGGAAGGGGAGCGGAGCGTCTCCGTGACTCGGGCCCCCTCGGGAGGAAGCGGCGGCGGCAGAGACGGGGGCAGGAAGAGGCAGAGGTGTGGGCGGGCGGCTGAGGCAGCAGCGGCCCGGGATTCAGGAATCCCCCAGCAGCAGGTAGGATCTTCAATACTGAAGGTCTTTCCAACCTGAGGGAGCCGAGCAGGGGAGATGGCCCTGCCCCACCCTGCTCTACTGCTGAACGCCTCTGAATAAAACCCCCAAGGGAGCTGAGCACAGCAGGCGGGGCCCCCCACCCCGCCCCCACCCGCTCCGTTCCTGAAAGTCTCTGCGGAAAGCCCCTGAGGGCCCAAGCTTAGGAGGCAGCCCTGCCCCCACCCCTGCGCCAGAACTAAAGCTTGCCTCCGGAAAGCGCATTTGAATCTCAGAGGCCAAGCACTAGCTGGGCGGATCCAGGCAGGGGTGGAAAGGAATCTCAGAAGTCAAGTAACTGGCTGGGAAGGTGCCTAGAAAGGGGAAGAAAAATAGGACTTTGGAGAGTTTTTTCCAACAGATGCAGATGATCCCGACCTTCGGATCTGATGGGGAGGATGAGAACGTATTTTTCCCATCAGGGAAAGATGTGGAGGGCGGGGCCTCAGTACCCCAGACACCCCAGGGGGGTGTTGGGTGGGCTCAGGCCTTGGAAGAGCTTAAAAAGGATTTTGAAAAGCAAGTTAGACAGGTGGAGGAAAGACTGGGAAGAGAAATGACAAAGATGCAAGAAGAGTATGAAAAAAAGGTCCATATCTTGGTAAAGGAGACCCAAAAAAATGCTGAGGAAATTAACACCTTGAAAAATAGGCTCACTCAATTGGCAAAAGAGGTTCAAAAAGCCAATGAGGAGAAGAATGCATTCAAAAGCAGAATGAGCCAAATGGAAAAAGAGGCTCAAAAGCTCACTGAATTTAATAGTTCTCTCAAAATTAGAATGGAACAGATGGAGTCTAATGACTTTATGAAAAACCAAGAAATCACCAAACAAAACCAAAAGAACGATAAAATGGAAGAGAATGTGAAATATCTCATGGGAAAAACAACTGACCTGGAAAATAGATCAAGGAGAGACAACTTAAAAATTATGGGACTACCTGAAAGCCATGATCAAAAAAAGAGCCTAGACATCGTCTTGCATGAAATTATCAAGGAAAACTGCCCTGACATTCTAGGACCAGAGGGCAAAATAAGCATTGAAAGAATCCATCGATCACCACCTGAAAGAGATCCAAAAAGAGAAACTCCTAGGAACATTGTGGCCAAATTCCAGAACTCCCAGCTCAAGGAAAAAATCTTGCAAGCAGCTAGAAAGAAACAATTCCAGTACTGTGGAAATACAATCAGGATAACCCAAGATCTAGCAGCTTCTACATTAAGGGATCGAAGGGCGTGGAATAGGATATTCCAGAAGGCAAAGGAACTAGGACTGAAACCAAGAATCACCTACCCAGCTAAACTGAGTATAATACTTCAAGGGAAAAATGGTCTTTCAATGAAACAGAGGACTTTCAATCATTCTTAATGAAAAGACCAGAGCTGAAAAGAAAATTTGACTTTCAAACACAAGAATGAGAGGAAGCATGCAAAAGTAAACAGCAAGGAGAAGTATTAAGGGACTTACCAGAAATGAACTGTTTGCATTCATACAGGGAAGGACAATATTTCTAACTCTTAAAACTTTTCAGTATCTGGGTGGTTGGTGGGACCACACATACACATGTACACGCATGCACACACATACACACATGCATTCACATGCAGAGACAGAGAGCACAGATTGAACTGAATAGGATGGGACCATACCTTAAAAGAAATTAAGGTAAATGGTGAGAGAGAAATGTAGTGAGAGGAAAGAGGGGGAAATGGAAGGGGGTAACTATATGTCATTTAAGAGGCAAGTAGGAGATGTTTTTAGTGGAGGGAAAAAGAGGAGAGCTGAGAAAAAAACAAACAAACAAACAAAAGTTTACCCTCATCACATTTGACTAAACGAAGGAGTGAAATGCACACTCATTTTGGTATGAAAACCTATCTTACAGTATAAGAAAGCGGGGGAGAAGGAGATATTGGTGGGGGATGATGGAAGGGAGGGCAAAGGGAGAAGGGAGTAATTGAAAGTCAACACTTGGGGAGGGACAGGATCAAAGGACAGAAGAGAAACAATGAGGGCAGGTTAGGAGGGATGGCAATTCAGTTAGTCTTACACAACACGACTATCAGGAAGGTCATTTGCAAAGCTACACAGATATGGCCTATAATGAATTGCCTGCCGTACCAAAGGGAATGGGTGGGGAGGGAGGGATGGGGAGAATTTGGAACTCAAAGTTTTAGGAACAATTGTTTAGTATTGATGTTGCAACTAGGAAAGAAGACATACAGTTAATGAGGAATAGAAAGTCATCTGGCCCTACAGGAGAAAAGAGAAGATAGAGGCAAGGGAAGGGAGGGATGACAGAAGAGAGGACAGATTGGAGATAGGGAAAATTAGATTGCTTGGGGTATTGGGGTGGGGGGAGGGGAGAAAAGGGGAGAAAATTTGGAACCCAAAAATTTGTGAAAATGAATGTAAAAAGCTAAATAAATAAATAAATAAATAAATAAATAAATAAATAAATAAATAAATAAATAAATAAATGAAAAAAAATAAAAAAAAAAACCAAGGCTACTGACAGATTGATTTGCAGTTGTGAGGATATCTTAGTAAATCCCAAATCACAGTGACATTAAAATCACAGAATAGTAAAGGAGAAAGGCATCTTAGAGACTACCTAGTCCAATTCTCCCATTTTTCAAATAAAGAAATTGAGCTCTAAAAGGGTGAAATTACTTGACTAAGACCATACGATTGGTGGCAAATGTGGAACTCAAACTTGGGTCTTCTAGTTCTAACTCTAATATTTTTCCTGTTACATCACATTTCATAGCTCTGGGTATTTTACATTGTATAGCCTTTTTCTGGCTTGCAAGTTCCATTTTTCTTCCCCTCACTCCCCTAGAAAAACAAACAGATGATGTATTAGGGAATTTGAGTGAAATAACTATTGCAAGAATAACCCTGGTTTTGAGCCATCTTGTACATCCACCTCCCTCATGACTGAGAAAAATCTTTGGTGAATCTAAGAACGCCGTCATTGCTGTTGCTGCTGTTTTTTATTCCATCTGCCCCCTGTCCTCACATGCACACCTCCCTCCCTATCCCCAACACCATATGGGACTGTGATTCTATACTACTGTGAGTCTCATTTTTTTAATTCTGCTCACTAATGATAAAAGAAAAGAACCTGATGTGACTAATAAAGCTACATCTTCTAATATTCAGTGATGAATAATGCTCTGAAATATCTCCTCTTTCTAAATCAGGAAAGGATTTTGAGACACTTTTTTTAATAGATGATAGAACACTAACACAGGAAGCAGTCTGGAATGTCAAAATATTTTTTTGCTCCTTACTGAATGGCTAATTTGTGGGTTTTTGGTTATTCCACTCTGGATTGGAAGGAAGACTGGCACATAGGCAGAGAAGTCAGGAGGGGATGCCAACCAATGATCCTGTATAATTTCTGAAGGGAAGATTCCTAAGATATTATTATTAATGATGATGATGAGAATAATGGCAGTGATAGTTGTAGGCATGTAAACTGTAATTTTAATGTTTGCAAAATGCTTCCCTTCAGGAACACTAGGTATATACATACATATATGTATATATACATGTGTAAGTATATATGTAGTACTTTATAAATGGCACTGTATGTGAAAGAGAACTTAGTTTCAATAAAATATTATGAACCAAACATATACCTGTGTATATATGTATATGTACATTATATGTATATGCATATGTATATATGTGGGTATTTTCTTTTCTTTAAAAAATGATAAAAAACAGTTTTCTGAAGCAGGGAATTAAGTCCATGAAAACAAAGGCAATAAATCTGGAGCCTGTAGAGTTCACAGAAAGTCAGGGACATATAAAGACTGCTAATACAGCACCCAGATCTGTCATGCAGATGACCTCTCCCCTAGATCACCATAAAAACCTTCAGAACAGGGAATAAGCAAAAATGAATAACTTATTTGTTTGATTTTTAAAAGTGAGCTCTTCACAAGGCTGCCCTAAGGCTCAAGCACTTATAACAATAATTTTTTAAAAAGAAACTAATCAGAAGGCGAAGCAGGAAAACCTTTTACATATATTTACAACCCTAATAACAAACTGGTCATCTCAACCAGTAAACATCCATTTTCTTGTTCTTAAGATATATTTTGTCTCTCTCGGAGATGAATATTAGTGATCTCTTTAAATCATATTTGCTCGTATTCAGTTGGTAAAAATAAATTTTTTATACATGTTGCCACTGGTCAGCAGAAAAGTCTCACTGGTAATAAGGAGTTATATTCTGCTTTAAGAGGTAGATGGCACCAAAAAAAGCACTTCTTCAACCTTGTCTCAACCTTGTCTCAGGGGCATTAGTTCTTTGGTATCTCTTGTGGCTCTTTTAAAATGTGTAAAGAGCAAATAACCAATGAATTTCTCCCTACTATAAACCCTAGCCAGGAGTCATTTAATAGAGCTAGAGCAGGATAAAGTACTAAGGGAGGTTTATTTTACTTGACTACTGCAATGTATCCACAACAGCACAGGCAAGCCCCAGATACCATCTCCATTCAAACCATTAGTTTTTCTATTAATGCATTTACCCATTGAGCTTAAACATCATAGAAATGCATAAAATATATTACTACTCTATATAATCTTTTCAACCTTGGGTTTTTTTTTCCCCATGGTAAGATAATTTTTAGTCTGGGTAGGTAGGGTTTCTTTTTGGTCAATCTAAAAATTATCTATGTGAGAAATGAATATTTATTTCTAGTTTTAATACCTAATTATTGTATTAGAACCAAGGATTTTCCCCTTTTCTACTTCCTTATCCAGAAAACAACCAGTGTGGGAAACCTTAATGGAGATTTACCCAAGATCTAATCAAACAGTAAAAGAAATTCCAAGTTTGGACTAAAGAAATTTTAAGTATTCCTGCTTCTTGTGTTTGCTCAGACAGATCTGAGAAGTGTGAAGCTTCCCTTTTGTTGGACAGGTGATATGAAAATTGACAAGTCTCTTTGAAGATTTGGGTGATCCAAGTCACATACCTCAAGATCTGCATTATAATATAGGCCAGCCCCTTACTACAATACTCATTTTCTCATTAAATGTTGATTGCCACCACTTGGGAACACCTTACTCTTCGAAGGGCACATAAGGGGCCTTTGGTTTAAGAGAGACAGACAAATGATCATCCGTTTATTAATAAATATACTAGCCTTATTAAAAATGATTAAATTAACCAGAAATTATGTCTCTTGAACCTTTTAAATGCCACATCTAAATTAAGCTGTATTCTTCACTATGACATCATACAGTATTTGGTAAAAACATACAAATAACTCTCAGCAAATGATTCAACACAAGTGCAATGAAAATCATAGTGTTCAGCCTTGGAAGCAGAACTGGGCTGAAACTAGTTCATAAGGGCTCTGCAATAGCTAATTGTTAAAGTGTTGGTTTAAGTATACCTCAGATATCAGAAAATACTACAAATCATGGCTTGATTTATTGTTTTGTCAGTTGTCTAGACTTCAGAAAATGGGGAAAATGTTAATATTGCAGAATGAACTTAAAAATCTGGTGTATTTTCCCCAGAGAGCCAGTTGTTAAATATTTACCAGCACCCTTCTGGTTGAAAGCAGTGCTAGATTGCAACTCCCTTGTTTAATAGTTGAACAACTATAGGTTCAGTGATTGGTCCAACATCACACTGTTAGCAAACAGCAAAGTAAGAATTCAAACCCAGCTCCAATGACTCCAAATCCACCCTCCTTTGACTGTAACACTAAGAACAAGAGAACAGGGAAAGGACAAGAACCTTATGCTGGGATGTTAATTTGTTTACTTATCTACACAATTACTTTGGGTATTTATTTTGGTGTTTTAGGTGTTGGGCTGCCTGCCAATGCAGATGTTATCTACACAAATTTTCCAACCTTTAAAGAAGTATTCTTTTAAAATCCAAACCCTATTATTTCTTTCTGCTTTAAGAAGCCCATATTAATATTAATTCATTTGAGAGTTAGCTATGCCTTGCTGCACAGAAAATTTCATCAGCAGCCATCATTTGCTTTGTACGAACATGTTTGAACTAACTGTATTCCCTCAGATAAGCTTGTTAAGCTGTGAAGACTGGCACTTGCACCATACAAATATGACATAGTTATCAGATATTGGAATGATTCATCTGTTCTTTTAACACAGCAGCTCAATTTCATTTCAAATCCAAACTAATCTGAGTCACTTTTGGCACCAGGGAGGCAAAGAAAATGTAAATAAGCAGACCACAATAATGAAAATAAAACCAGATCTAATACCACTTATTAAAGAAATAACTGTTGCCTCATCCTACAAAACAACGCTCCATGGGGAAACATTGAAAGACGGAGGAAGTATGAGTAGTCAAGTATACAAAATTATGATTGTAAGCTTACAATGATTTTTGAAAGCAAAATGCCTCATGGTAGCTTCCTAAGAGATAAAAAAAAAACAAGGATAGCTATGGGCATATTTGGCCATGGAATAGTAACTAATGGTTACTATTACATATGTTATAATGTACTGTTTTGCCCAATATTATAGAAAAGACCTTAAAATAACTTAGATTTCTTATCTATGCAAATTGTCTTCCAGAACTCCTGAATTTGAGACTTATGGTATTGTAAAAACTATTGTTTTTCATTTTTCAAGGATCTAAAGTATTTAACAATAATCTGGAATTCATTGGTAGGGTTGTTTTTATTTTTCAAAACAGTAAGTATGATTACATATTAAGGATAGTACTGCTTTAAAAGAAAATCAAAAGATAATTCCTTATTCATAGTCCATTTGCGAATTTAGAAATCTAGATATTCATAAGCACTAACTAGAAGCACAGACCCTCTAGGTTTAACTTCTATCTATTTTAACAACTTGGTTAAGCATCTACTATGTGTTAGGCACTGTGCTATTAGCAGAGGGGGGGGTTTTGGGAGAATACAAAGCTTTATTCCACATATCTGTAACAAATAAAAACTCCAAGAGACAGAGTTTCTTAGTAATTAATAATTAATGTATTTAGTCACTAATTAATTTATTAATTAAACTAGCTGGCAATCAATAATAAATTGATGGCTCTTGGTAACCAAAGACAAGCCATGGAGAATCTGAAAACTTAAATACTCCCCCCAAAGAAATTCCCTTGACAACTGAAAAATCAGTCCTGATTGGTGGACATTAAATGAGAAGGAGGCTAAGTCTTCAGCTCCTCCTGCTGAGAACATGGCTTGATCAGGAGACTCAGCAGCTTCAAGCAATCTAAACAGGGGAATCCATCTCCATCCAACTGCTCTGGTTGGTTTTCTCCATCATAAACTGGCTTATCCCAAACTCTAATGGAGAGCCACAAGAACAGGGGACTCCTTTCCCTGGGATAAGAACTCCCCCAGACTGGTATCTGTTTATATTCTAAGCAAAAATAAGGTCTCCTAGCTGGTCTTAGGAGGCTAGGGACAATCTCATCCATCAGTCATGTTCTTCGGAGACTGATTTTTCACAGGAGCTTAAAGAGGAAATAAAGGAGAAAAGCCTGGCTTCCAATTTGACAATTAGTCATTAATATAATAATAATTTCTCTCATATCCCTTGGAAAATATGCACAATAACTGAGGAAAGAATTATGTTTGCTTAGCAAAGGAGACATCCAGTTATGTTCTATGGATGATTTGATGTGGAAAAGTTCAGTCATAGGGTGGGAAAGTTGTATCAAGGAGGAAAAACTCAAGAATCAGACCAATAAGGCAGGGAGGAATATCAAGAGATGAAATGGCTGGGGTTAAGGGGCCAAGGTAGAGAAGAGGAGACTACGCAGGCATCGGAGATAACATAGGCAAAAGCTTAGAGGTGGGAGAAGGCAACACAAGAATAGGGGAGATGGAAGGGGGATGGGGAATTTAATTTTACTGAAATGTAGAGAATATGAAAGGGAATCAAAGGCAGCATGGTACAATGGAGAGGCAACCTTAGGGTCCAGAGAACTGGGGTTCAAGTCCTGCCTTTGACACATTTCATGGGGGCAAGTTATTTAATCTCTAAATTGCAAATCTGAATTGCAGGATAAAATTTTCACCCTAGGAGTTCTTTAAATCAATGAAGTTATGGGTCTGGAAAAGAAAAAAGAGCAACAAATGAAGGAAGAATATGAAAAGGAGCTGGGAAATAGTAGGAAGGATGATAAGAAGTAAGTCTGGAAATGTAGAAATACACCTTATTTTTGAGTAGAGAGAAGATTTTTAAAGAGAGAGAAAAATGAGGTGATTGGAAAAATGCTTTAACCAGACCACCAGGATAGCAGTGGGAAACATGACAGACTGGAAATAGGGAGGCCTTTAGGGAGACGTTGGCAATAATCCAGGCTATAAAAAGTGAGACCTTGAACTACTAGGAAAGGTGTAAGAGGAGTGTTGATAGAAGCGGTATTATAGAAATAAAACTGAAACAATTTGGCAACTGATGGAACATGTGTGGGGCGAGGAGTCAGGAATAAAAGGAAGAGGGGCAAGGGAAAATTGATGTTTTGATTTCCAGCCAGGGTTACTATGAGGATGGTGCAGCCTGTAGCTGAAAGAGAAATTAAGGGACTGTCAGTCTAGGGGAGGGAGAGGTGGTTAGAAATGTGTTATAGACTCGTGATGCCTGTAGGACATCCATGTGAAGATATCCAGGATGTAGGTGGAAATATGGGAGTAGATCTGGAAACAGCTTGGGAGTAGTGGCTTAGGTTTAAGAGTCCTCTGCAGGAGAGTATTTGTTTAAGCCATGGAAGTAGGGACAGGGACAGGGAGAGTAGAAGAAGAGAGAGGGAGGGATAGAGACGGAGGGAGACAGGGACAGAGAGAGACAGAGATAGAGACAGAAAAAGAGACAGAGAGAGACAGAGACAGAGAAAGAGAGAAGGATAGAATATTTGAAGGAGTTAGAAAAGATACAGAGAGCTTAGGAGGAGAACCATGAGAGTTCAAAGTCAGTGAAATCAAAACTGGAGAAGTATATCATTTAACTCTCATCCCTAGTTTCTTCATCTATAAAATAGGGATAATAAATGCAACTATGCCCACAAGGTCATTATGAAGATAAAATGAAATAGCATATATAAAGTGTTTTATAAGCCTTAAAGAGCTATATAAATATGATGATGATGATGATGATGATGAAGGGTGGTAATCAATGCTGTCAATGTTTCCAAAAGGTCAAAAATCATGGGAATAAGAAAAAAAAAAACAACAAAGCCACTGGATTTAGTTGTTTTTTTTTAATGATTTTTAATGTAATTGCAAAAAGCTATTTCTAACAAGTGGTAAGGAGTAAAACAAGTTTGGAAAAAGTAGAAGAGTGGGTGGAGAGGCTATGGAGGAAAGGAAAACAGATCACATTTTAAAAATCTGGTAGTGCAGAGAATGACTGAGATAGGATCATGGTTCAGGGGTAGTAGAGTAAGGAGGAAAGAATTTTTTTTTCCTGGATGAGAGATGAGCATTGTAAGGTTGAGGGAAAGGGACTGTAGAGAAGGCAAGACTGATGACCCATAAGAGATGGTAATGGATAAAGAAGCCTGAATCTTCTTCAAATGTTAGTCCTTGAAAAATATATTTACACCTCATAACCAAGTGTAAGGGACAGAGATTAAATTTCTCATTGAACAAAGGACAAGGAAACCCTTTTCAGATACATTAAAAGCAGTGTCATCTGCCAAATCCAAAAAGAAAAAAAAGAGTTTCTGGTCATTTGAACATTCTGGTTAGCCATGATTTAAATAACTGAAGTTCTTGTTTACCTTGATCAGTAGAGAAGCCAGTGGGGCTACTTTGGGATCTGAGTCCTAAGAACTAAGCAGCATCCACCTGTGGTGCAGAGAACGCTAAATTTGTTTTTCCTTTGTAAGTAGGCAGATAGATAGCACAATGAATAGACCTGGAGACAGGAAGACCTGAGTTCAAATTCATTCTGAAACATTTCCTAGTTACTTGACCCTAGGCAAGTTACTTAGCTATAGTCTGCCTCAATTTCCTCCTCTCTAAAATGGATGTAATAATACTACCTACTTCCTAGGGTTGTTGAGGGGAATACAATGAGATATTTGTAAAGTACTTTACAAACTTTAAAATATTATATAAATGATAGCTATTATTATGAAGATTTCTACTAAATTTGATGAGTCATATCTGAAATTCTGTTTTTTAAAGCTTTCTAGCTGATGAAAGTGTTGAATAACACAGTTTATGCAGAAATGATATGAATTCTGCAGCATTTGATAGGAAAAGACATGTCAATTATTTGCTATAGGAAATAGCATTGCAATAGTCATTGAAAAGCTTCCCTCATTCATTACCCAGGTCAGTCATCTTATTGACATGTCACATGCCTTTCACTTCCTGAATAGAATATGACTACAAAACATTTATACACTCTTTCTAAAATTAATGGAGGGGTTTAGAGAGAAGAGTAAAGAGGGTTTAGGGATTGTGGGTATGTGGACTCTAACCAGTAGTGTTTGGTGAGTGAAAGGAATGCACTGCTTAATCCAGAAATCTGACATTTCTAAATATGATCCCAAATGTTTTCTCAGACATCTCTGAGTTTATTCAGGCTGAGAGATATTTGTTCACCTTTTTGAAATGTCAGATTTATGGTCTAAGAAAAATGGGCTGAATATGCTTCTAACCAACTTGGAGCAAAACAGCAGGACTGCAATAAAGTTGATACCAAGAAACCACTTCTTTGCCTTAAGTCACCACTTCATAGAATCATGGAAGTTTTAAGTATTTTTATTGTATCATTTGGCATCACTTTACCTTTATCTAAAAATGATTCATACTTGAAAACCAATTACTGATACCTTGGTAGGTCTTGGAATAGGCTTGGCCATTATACCTTGACACTTACAGTTTGTGTGTGGAACACAAATTTGAAGCTTTTTAAAGTCAAAAGAGCCAATCTTTAAATGTGTTTTAAATTTTTTTTTTCAAAATTCAGCCAAAGTCATTAGGCTTATTTGCCTTTAGGTGAGATCACAGGTTGTTGTGCTCATCCTTCATTTTCAAAGAAGACCATGACATCAGAGAAATGATGATATGACTTGGACTTGATTGTTTTGAATGAGAGAGGGCTGTCCATGGTCACCAGCCACACTTCTCCTCCAGTGCTATCTGAATCCAGTGACCAGATATTCATCAGGATGACTGGAGATGACCCAGGATGCACTGGGAGACCTTGGCCCCTTTAGGTCAAGTTCAGGGAAGGGAAGGGAGGTGATATTGTTTAATGATTCGATTATTTGGTTGAAAATATATTGTGAGACATTAGAAAAGCTCATTCTATTCCAGTTAGTACATCTTCATGAATTTTTCAAAATAGCTAATTGAGAGATCAACCAACACAATTGTTTGCACCAAGAATTTTGAGAAATTTCTAAGTAGTAACATTCTTGACCCAGATATTTCCACTTGGGAATATGTAAAGAGGATCATTTCCTCAGGATATTTCAAGTTCAATACAAAGTTAGATATTTGTGATGAGGGAATAGTGTTGCAATCAGAACATGACAGAAGGGGACTTTGGCAATTTGTTTTCTTTATTGTCTCATATATGACTTTATGAGACACCAAGCAATTATAAAATGAAACCAAAAGGATGAAAGAACAAGACAATGTGAAATATCTCATTGGAAAAACAACTGACCCGGAAAATAGATCCAGGAGAGATAATTTAAAAATTATTGGTCTATCCGAAAACCATAAACAAAAAAGGAGCCTAGACATCAACTTCCAAGGAGCTGTCAAGAAAAACTGCCCTGATATTCTAGAACCAGAGGATAAAATAGAAATGGAAAGTATTCACCAGTGACCTCCTGAAAGTTCCCCAAAGGAGAGCACCTAGGAATGTTTTAGCTAAATTCCAGAATTTCCAGGTGAAAGAGAAAATATTACAAGCAGCCAGAAAGAAACAATTCAAGTATTGTGGATATACAGTCAGGCTAACACAGGACTTAGCAGCTTCTTCACTAAGGGATCAAAGGGCTTGGAATATGATATTCCAGAGGTCAAAGGAGATAGAACTAAAACCAAGAATCACCTACCCAGCAAAACTGAGCATAATACTTCAGGAGGAAAAAATGGAATTTCAATTAAATAGAGGACTTTCAAGAATTCTTGTTGAAAAGACCAGAGATGAACAGAAAATTTGACTTTCAAACGCAAGAATCAAGAGAAACATGAAAAGGTAAACAGAAAAGAGAAGACTTAAGAAACTCATTAAAGTTGAAATGATTACATTCCTACATGGAAAGTTGTTATTTGTAACTCATGAGACCTTTTTCAGTATTAGGGTAGTTAAAGGGAATATGTATATATGTGCATATATACATCTATATATATGTATATACACACATACGCACACGTGTGTATGTATGTATATATGTGTACATACATGTATATATGTGGGTATATATGTAGGTGTGTGGGTATGTATGTGTATATTATATATGTGTAGGTATATATGTATGTAGGTGTATGTGTATGTGTGTATATGTGTGTATCTCCCTACAGATAGATAGATAGATAGATAGATAGATAGATAGATAGATAGATAGATAGATGGCTGAGCTGAATATGAAGGGAGAATACCTAAAAAAATAAAATGAAATTTACTGTTGAGTGAAATGTACTAGAAACAAGAGAAAGGGAGAGGTAGAATGTAGCAAATCATCTCACATAAAAGAGAGAAGAAAGAGCTTTAACAATGAAGGGGAAGAGGGGGGAGATGAAAGGAAATAAATGAACTTTACTTTCATGGAATTTGACTTAAGGAGGGAATAATGCACACTCAATTGGAAATGAAAATCTATTTTACCTTGCACTAAGATAAGGGGGAAGGAGATAGGAGAGGGAAGATAATAGAAGGGACAGAAAATTGGAGAAACTGATAATCAGAGAAACACTCTTGTGAGTAGACAAGTCAAGCGAGAGAATGGAATAAATGGAAGGCAGGATAGCACAGAGGGAAATGTGGTTAGCCTTTTACAGCATCACCATTATGGACATGCTTTGCATTGTTAATGACTTTTATTGAATTGCTTGTTTTCTCAATGAAGGTGGGTGGGGAGGGAGGAAGGGAGAGAATATGAAACTCAAAGCTTTAATAAGGAATGTTAAAAATTGTTTTAGCATGAAAATGGAAATTAAGATATACAGGCAATGGAGTGTAGAAATCCATTTTGCCCTACAGGAAAATAGAGGGGAAAGGGGATGGAAGAAGGGTGGGCAATAGAAGGGAAGACAGACTGCAGGAAGGGGTGGATGGGGGTGCATGCTGTCCTGGGGTGGGGGTGGGAAGAGATGGGGAGAAAATTTTGAATTCAAATTCTTGCGGATGTGAATGTTGAAAACTAAAAATAAATAAATTATATACAATAAAAAGAGGACAAGTTTATAATTCTGGGTGATTTTAATGCTAGAGCAGGCTTAGACTACCAGACTTTGCAGGGAGCCCTAGGGAGGAATGAAGTTGGAATCAGCAACAGCATTGGTCATTTACTGCTGAAGACTTCTCATTACCAACACTGTTTTCCCTTTACCTAAACACAACAAAACTTCACAGATGCACACTCACAACAAAAATTGGCATCTAATAGACTATGGGATTATAAGAAGAGAAAGACAAGATGTGAGAGTATGAAGGCAATGTGTGGTACAGAGTGCTGGACCAATCATAGACTTATCCTTTCCAGGCTAAATATTTACATTCATCAAAAGTGCTGCCCCCAAGGCAGAATGACTACCAGAAGAATTAATGTCAACAAATTAGATCTCCTCTTTGATCATGAACAGTTTGTTGCTAACTTGGAGGAAAAGTCGAGCCAACACTCAGTTGGCAACAGTGGAACAGAAAAGGAGTGGGAAGCTTTCAGAGATTTTCTGTACAGCACTACATTTGGTCATCTGGGTCAGAATACTCACAAATACCAAGATGAGTTTGATGAAAATGATGGAGAAATTCAGAAATTTCTAAATGAAAAATGAGAATTCCACAGGATTTACCAGCAGGATAGCTCATCCATCTCTAAGAAGGCACATTTAATTCCATCAAAAATAAAGCACAAGCAAAGCTTAGAGAGATGCAAGATTCCGTTCAGTAAGAAGGCAGATGAAATTCAGTTTTATGCTGATAGTAACAATCCAAAGCACTTTTAAGATTCCCTGAAAGCTATTTATGAACCAAAAACCAATGGTGCATCACAACTACTCAGTGCTGATGGAGCCACACTGATTAGTGATAAGGACATTATCCTAGAGAGATGGGCTAAAACACTTCCATAGTGTTCTCAACAGACCATCATCAGCCAATGCTGAGTCCATTGATCGTTTACCTCAGGTTGAAATCAATCCCTCCTTAGCTGAACTTCCAACTGAAGAAGAGGTTTTAAGTGCCATTAGGCTCCTTTCATGTGGCAAAGTATCTGGTGCTTATTTTATTCCAGATGAGATTAACAAGGTAGGGGGAACATTGCTCATACAAAAACTGACTGAACTTTTCCAGTTTATGTCACGAGATCTGGCTATTCCCCAGGAGTTCAAGGATGCCTCCCTCATTCATTTCTATAAAGGTAAAGGGAATAGATTGCCCTGTGACAGTCACAGGGGGGTCTCTCTCTTAGTCATTGCTGGCAAGATTCTTGCTAGAGGTCTCCTTAATAGGCTAATCCTTCACCTGGCAGATGGGCATATACTTGAGAGCCAGTGTGGTTTCAGAAAGGACCAAGGAACAGTCAATATGGTGTTTTCTGCTCAACAACTCCAAATGCCAGGAGCAGAGCAGAGGTCTGTACACAATGTTGTATATCAGAGCAAGGCCTTTGACACTGTTAGGCACGAAGCCTTATGAAAAATTATGTCAAAATTTGGTTGTCCAGAGAAATTTATCAGTATTGTGCTTCAATTTCTTGATGTCATGTTTGCCCGGGTTCTGCATATGCAATGCTCTCATGCCTTCCCAGTCACAATGGAGTGAAATAGATCTTTGTTTCCCATGGCTTACTCCCATGCTTTTTAGCATGATGTTTTCAGCCATGTTGTCAAATGCTTTCGATGAGAATGAACACAGCCTCAAAGTCAACTACCATACTGATGGTAAATTCTTCAATTTGAAAAGGCTACAAGCCAAGACAAAAGTGGAGGGATTGTTGGTGCGTGATATTCTGTTTGCAGATGATTGTGTGCTCCAGGTAGCCTCTGAAGCTGAGATGCAACAAAGTATAGATCAATTCCCTGCTGCCTGTGCTAATTTTGGCCTAATAATTAACACCAGGAAAACACAGGTGCTCCATCAGCCACCACCACACCATCCATATGTAGAACCATCGGTTATAACAAATGGAGAAGTTTTGAATGGTGTGGATAAGTTCACTTACGTTGGTAGTGTACTTTCCAGGGATGTACACATTGTCAATGAGTTTGATGCATGCATTGCGAGAGCTAACTCAGTGCTTGGGAGGCTCCGAAGAAAAGTATGGGAAAGAAGAGGTATTAGACTGATTACCAAACTGAAGGTCTACAGAGCTGTTGTGCTGACCTCATTGTACAGTATGCCTGAGAAACATGGAAAGTCTACTAGAACCATGCCAGAGAACTGAATTGTTTCCATTTGAACTGCCTTAGGAAGATTCTCTGAAGTCACTTGGCAGGAAAAGGTACCAGACACTGAGCTCCTTGCTCAAACTGAACTGCCAAGCATTCAAACTATACTTCAGAGAGTGCAGTTCCGATGGGCTGGCCACATTGTTCTAAGGTAAAATGTAAGCTTGCGAAAAAGACTATTTTATGGAGAACTCTCATGGGGCAGGTGATCACATGGTGTTCAGAAGAAATGATACAAGGACACTCTCAAGGTCTCTCTCAAGAACTTTGGATTTGATTGTGTGACATGAGAGACACTGGCACAGGACCGCTCAGCATGGCATGCCCACATCAGAAAAGGTGCTGCGCTCTATGAGCAAAGCAGAGTTGAAACAGCACAGAGAAAATGTAGGATGCCCAATTTTGGAGTATTTGCTCCAAATGTTCATAAGGACTATCTGTGCCCATGAGCATTCTGAGCTCGTATTGGTCTGATCAGCCACAGTCATACACAGTGAAACTTCACTTTATTGTGATGATGTCATTTTGGTCCTCCTTGAGAGTGAAGGTTTACAATCAGACCAGAATAGTAGTAGTAGTAGTAGTAGTAGTAGTAGTAGTAGTAGTAGTAGTAGTAGTAGTAGTAGTAGTAGTAGTAGTAGTAGTAGTGGTAGTAGTAGTAGTAGTAGTAGTAGTAGTAGTAGTAGTAGTGGTAGTAGTAGTAGTAGTAGTAGTAGTAGTAGTAGTAGTAGTAGTAGTAGTATTTATATATTGCCTACTCTATGCCAGGCACTGTGCTAACACTTTACAAATATTATATTACGTAGTCCTTACAACAACCCTGGGTGACAGGTGCTATTAGTATACCATTTTTTTTAGTTGAAGAAACTGAAGAAAACAGAGGTTCAGTGGCTTGCCCAGAGTCATACCTCTAGTAAGTGTCTAGACCAGATCTGAACTCAGCTTTCCCTGAATTATTAACTTCCTTTGAATTGAGGTCTTCCTGATTCCAGGCCCAGCGCTCTATCCACTGTATCACCAAACTTCCTCACAACTGAAATGAACTTCTCTTGTATTTTGGCTTTCTAAAATCTTTTCTTTTAAGGCCCTGTTCACATGGGTGCTGCCTTATCTTCGTCCCTCAATTCCCCAGCCATGTATATGACTTTTCCTCCTGAGAATAACACTGTCTTGACTGTTCTATGAACATGCTTTCATCATTCAGTTCAGTTCAATTCATTTAAATCTGTCAAGCATTTATTAAGTGTATATTTTGGGGAGTAGCACTGTGTTAAGGCATCTGAATATGTAAAAAATTGTGGTAAGATATGATCCCTGACTTATCTACATACCTTATCCTTTCTCACTAGACTAGAAAAAACCTTGAGAGTTGGAGTTCTGTCATCTCATTTATGCATTCTCAGCATTAGTGAAAGTTAATTTACATAGTGGGGACACATAAATGGAATTAATTGTGTTAACAGAGCAGCTAAGAGCTGAGAGGGAGAGTAGAGGAATCTATAAAATAGTTCCCATCTTTGAGGATTTTACAATCTAATAAAAAAGATATCAACATATTAAAAAAAAGGTATACATAATTAATAGTTCTAATGATGAGGCTAGAAGTGCTCTAGGAGATTGGGGCAATGCAAACCAACATTAGTTAGTAATATTGAAAAGGGTTATATGGAAGAGGTTGGATTTCAGCTGGGCCTTATGGAAAGCAGATGACTATTAATTACCTTTGGTGACTCATATGGGCACATATGATACTGCCAGAAAGAACATAGGCAGTATTACAAAAGATTTTAAGGCTTTTGAAAGTGAAAATCTTAAGAATTAAGGTGATGCTTTCATCACTGTTGCCCATTAAAACAAGAGATTCAGAGAAGATTTGAAGATTTAGGAAGTGCATAGCTGATTAAGAAATTGTAATCTGACAATGGCATTTGGGTTCTGGATCCAGAGTTTAGAATATCGGAATGACAAACTGCTGGAAAGGGATCAAATACATCTAAGAACTGTTAAGAAGGTATTTATCTAGTTTTGTACATCTAATCAAAAGTTCTTTCCACTGAAAAGAAAGGAGAAAGGAGAAGACTGTCCAAATATATCTAACTTAGGACACTATAAACCATAAATGTATTGTAGGAAGACTAGTAACCCAGACATTCAGAAATTCACAAGTGACAAATTCCAACAAAAAGACCAATTACAAAAACCATTATGACAGGTGTCTATAAATATATTCCCAAAGTATGACTTAGAAACAGGTTAAATTAGAGATCCTAATGCAAAAAGACATATTTTACTTCATGGATATTATGGAGACTTGGAGTGATATGAGCCCTGAGTGAAATATGGCTAAGATAACCTTAATAAAAGAAAAGAAACAAGAGATGTAAATGTGTATTGGTAGGGAGGAGGAATCTAGCATCTCATATGAAAAAAACATACTCATGAGGAAATCAAAGAATTCAAGGGGGGAAGCATGGTGGAGAACATTTGGTTGAAGAGCCATGGATTCAGAAACAGAAGAATATTGCCTTCAGAGTATTCTACAAATCACCTGCATAAATAAAGGAAACAGATGAATAGCTTAGGAACAGATCGCAAGAATGGCAATGGCATGCTATTGTAGTAATGGAGAACTTTATTTATACAGGCTACTGAAATAGTTCTCTGTTTTCTAAAATCAGAGCAACTTAAAATTTTTTTGACTTAGTTTGATGATGTTTAGTCATTCAAAAAATAGAGAAAACATTGGATCTTATTCTCATCAAAAGGAGACACTGTTTATGAGGGTAGAAATGATAGAAACTTTGTTGGGAATTGAACACCACATCTCAGAATTTATGATAGAGGAGAGGAAATTCAGGAATAGTCTCACATTTCCTCTAGGGGGGAGAACAGGTCAAAGGACTAAGAGAAAGGAAAGGCAGGCTACCACTGACTAAAACTCTACAGGGAAAGTCAACCTAGGAACAATGGGAAATTCTCAAGAATAAAATTCTGAAGACATGAAGAGAAATCTGAAAAGGTGTAACAGGTGGAGTTGCCTAAAATGACCAATGTTACTGCATAAGGAAGTTACCAAACAACTCAGGTTTTTTTTTTAAATGTACAGAATATGGAAGCAAAAGCATGTAACAAAGGGTGACTACAAAGGCATGGCATGGACCTAAAAAACTTTTAAGAGCATACAACCTTATGATATGCTGAGTCTGGTGAAGAAAGATAAAGATAGCAATAAGACTTTCCATCATCCCTCCCCCTTCTTTGTAGTTATGATTGGAGAAAGGAGAGAATCATAAATGGGAGAGGACCACTGCACAGGTGTGAATCTGTCAAAAATAACAGCTGACAGAATGCAAAGCTGAAATTGGAAATTAAGGCTGGCAAAGCAAGCAGAAGGTTCAGAATAACAGTGTTAACTGCACATAGTAAAATGATCACCCTGACCACTTGTGTTTTTTTCCTACCAAAAGAATGTTCTTTGGCCTGAGAAAAACAAAGCAAATGTGACAAGTAGTGAGTTAGATAACCTCAAACATGGACGGAGCGACTAAGAGAACACTGAGCTTCCCTTCATGAGCTTAGGTTACGGAAATAAGTGGGAGATGACTTTCTTGAGCTACTCTCAGTGATCTTTGAATAGTAATGAAGAATCAGAGAGGTACCACAATATTGAAGAAAGACAAATGCTGTCCTAATTTTCAAAAAAATAGATAAAAGGAAGAGAATATAGCCCATAAATTACAGACCGGGAAGCTTGACTTCTAGTCACGATTGGGGTAGGGTTAGGGATCAAGAGGAACAGGAGCTGGGCTCTGTTACAGGGCATGAAATTTAAGGTACAACATAAAGTTCTGAGGGTTCAAAGGAAGAAAGCTTGGTCAGAGTCTGGTGGTAGGACATGACCTAGCTGTGGTTGGGCAGAGGTCACAGGATTGCATGATTATATTGAGAGGGTTGTGAGAAAGAAGGTAATTGCATCATTCACCTATTTGGGGGGAGGGAGAGAAGGGAGTATGGTTTTCTACTTAAGAAGTAATTTTGATCCAACATCTATAGAGCAATTCAGGAAGAGTAGTAACCCCTTTGCCCTGCCCCTCTATAACGGTCTGGGAAGTCAGATCCAGGCATCTCTCCTCTCAGGCAGTTTTATCTACATTACTTTTGTCATCTCGTACCCAAGCCAAGCCACCAGAACACTCACAGGGATGGAAATAGCAGTTCCCAGACCCTAAACTTCCCAAATGGAGTGGGTTTGGTTATCAGGATACAGAGGAGGGAGGAGAGAAGAAAATATTGGATATCCCCAAATCATTGGATCTTTTCAGATCTTAGACTTAGTCAAATCTCCTTCCTTCTCACCCAATCCTATCTGTATCCCAAGGGTGTCAGTGAGACATTTGGACAAGTCCAAGAAAGCAACACAGAGTCTGACTGAAGTTGGATTTCCTAAAAGGAGCTGGGGGACAAGAGAAGAGATTTTTGGGCTGGTATAGGCAATAAAACCCCACATGACTACAATAATGTGTTCTCTTCTTTACTTTACTCCAAACATACAATAGAGGATGAGACCACATATGAACTAAGTTAGGGTGAAGTTGGTCAGTAATTTCCTGCCACCAAAAAGTAGCTCTTGCTCAACTTGGGAAGGAAGGAAGAGAGAAAGACAGATAGACAGCGAGACACACACACACACACACAGAGACAAAGACAGAGACAGAGAGAGAGATGGAAGCCTGAGGTTGAGCCTGTACACAAGAAAAGAACTTGGTGGTTGAGGAGAGGTAGGTAGAAAGATGTTGGACATACTTCACTTGCACACCCACATGCTGGACTGATTACACATCACCTCACCAGCACCTAGGTAGCAACACTAATTATTTAAAATAGGAAGCTTTTGGCTTATGTCTTTCTTCTCTTTCCCAAACAATCCCCCATAAAAGCTTTCTACATTCTTGGATTCCACTTTATGTGTTCCCACTCACTTTCAGTCTTTTTCAATCTGGTTACAAACCTAACCACTCAAATCAAAGTGCTCTCTCCAAGGTTATCAATAATACATTAACAGAACTGTTAAATCCAGTCTCTAGTCTTCCTCAGTCTCCAGCTTTCTTAACCTACCTCTTCTCAACCTTTGACATTGTCACCCATCTTCTCCTCATGGATACTCTCTATTCCTGCTCCTTTGGGAGCCCTACTCCCTGTTGGCACTTCTACTTCCTGTCTGATCATACCTTCCCAGTATCTTGGTGGATCATCATTCCTGTCCTATGTGTCCTAACTACGAGTGTCCTCCAAGGGTCTGTCCTAGATGAACCCTTTTCTCTTCTGACTCTTCATTTTCTCTCAGGGTCTCATCAGCTCCCATGGATTCTTAGGATTAGACTTCTGCATCTCTATTTCTAGTTCTGAGCTCCAGTTCTACATTAACTGGCTACTGGATATCTCAAACTGGCTATTCTAAAGGCATCTCAAACCCACCATGTCCAAAACATTATTGACCCTATTCCTACCCCATCTGCCAACCTGAAAAATTCCTTAAAGACACCACATCCTTCTAACCCTACAAAATTATCAACTCTTCCTTCCTCATCACTTGCAATATCCAGTCAGCTGTTGAGTCTTATTTATTCTAATTCAACAGTATTGTTCCATTATGTCTCTCTTCCACTCATATAACTAGTGTGTTACTCAAGCCTTTATCACATCTCATTTGGACCATTGCAATAACCTCTTAAGTGGACTTCTGATTTTTAATCTCTTTTCTATTGAACTCATACTCCATAGAGTTGTCAAAATAATCTTCATGAAGCAATTCTGACCACAGAACACTCTTCTTTAAGAAACTTTAGGGTGGAACTGCACAACTTAGTAGTAGGTTTGAGCCAAAATTAAAATAGGTTCAACTTCTTTGAGCCACAGATTGGATAGACTAGAGACTGATGATGGGTAGCTGCTGTGGGTCACGTGCCAAACAGAAGAGAGTGCATAGTGGCAACCCTACATTTTTCACAGACAGTTTGAAATGCTTTGGTGGGCTGCTCACAGCTGCTGGGCCATATGTTGTGCAGGCCTGCTTTAGGGGCTCCCTCTTGCCTATCAGAGGGGTAAAAAATCTTTAGCTTGGCATAGCCCTTCCCAGTCTGATTTTCAGCCTTTTTTTAACTATTTCTCTTCAAACATTCTATGTTCCAGCCAAATTAGCATACTTTCTTTTCCTAGAATAAAAAATTCCATCCCTCTGTTACTTTGCACATTCTGATGTACATGCTTGAAATGAATTCCTGTTCAACCCAACCTTACACTTGGGTTCAAAAAATCAACTTCACAAGTACAAAAATGGGAACATTTGGTTAGACTCAAAGTTCATTCAAACATCTGAATGTTTCAGGGCACCAAGAGCTCAATATGAATCAATATTACTGTGTAGTAACTAGAAAGTTAATGAGTTCTTAGGCTGCATTAAAAGAGTCATAGACTCCAGAAATAAGGAGGCAATGGCTCTATTGTACTGTGTCTTGGTCAGACCACATATGGATTTCAGTTCCAGGTCAGGCCACATCTTGATTTTAGTTCTGGGAGTCATATTTTAGTAAGAAAATCGAGTGTCCTTGAGAGTATCTAGAGTAAAACAGCCATAACAGTGAAAGTCCTCAAATTTATGTCCTATGGAGATCAACTGAAGGAACTAAGAGCATTTATTCTGGAAAAGAGAAGAGTTGGCACGAAAGGATGATAGTTATTTTCAAGGACTCTATATGAAAGATTAATATGTTTGGTGGGATTGGGTTTCTATTTGGCCCCGTATAGCAAAACCAAGAGCAATGAGTAAAATTTGAAAGGGGGCAAATTTAATGGAAGCAAGAATATTGATTCCTAACAAGTAGAACTATCTAAAGGGGGATTTGACTGCCTTAGGGGCAATCTGTCACTTCAGGTCCTAAATGAAGAGTAGAGTGACCACTTGTTTCATATGTTAGAGAAGGCATGATTCTTTTCAGGTATAAATTGGACTAGATGGCCTCTGAAGTCCCTATCAACTCTGAGATTCTGTGGTCTTAATCATGATTGACAGCTGAAGGCAAAGTATGTCCCAATGGTGTGGAAGGGTAGTGAGGGAAGGGTAACAATACCAGAATTAGTATGGTTTGTTTTGGAGACAGTAGAGTGATCAGTCTGCTAAGAATGGGTTAACACACACATGTATGTATATGTATTTATGTATGTATACACATATTTGTATATTATGTATGATAATGTTTCTAGAGATATAACACTGCATTAATGTGATCAGAAGAACTACAAAGTAAAAATTTTACTCTATTTGCCATGAATATAATTGAACCAAAGCCTAGACCCAAGGAATCATCAAGAGCTTTCCTTTCCTTACGGAAGCATAGACTATCCTCATGCATGTTAAATGCACCTATCAGCAGACTTTAAAAGTTTTGTACCATTTAGTTTCTATTGCCAGAGTGTTAGGGAAGCTACCATATCTCTTTAGAAGCATACAACCTCACGTCAAAAACGCAGATTATTTTGTTCATATGCAATTTAATTTTGTGTTCTTATTTCTTATAATTACTCTACCTTTTCTCACACCATTTGATAGATGACAACAAGTATTACTTTCTCCATTCTAGCAGCTCCATTTTCTACCTCTTGCATTTCAGTTTCCAAAGCAAATCATTTTCAGTTGAAAAGGTTTTGCCCTATGCCCATTGTACCCAATGACCTATTACCTCTAACTCAAAAATAGACTTGTCTCCTTATATAGAATTTCTAATTTTATGCCCTTACTAGGATTTTAGACCTTTGAGGAATTTTAGGACTCTTATATCCTCCACATATAGAACAAGCTATATAGATATAAATTTTACCAGTCACAAACAGGACATCTTATTATCTTTGTGACATGCTTTATGTTAACCTTGTTATCAAATCATAGGGTTGGAAATTCATTATTTTTCTGTTTCACATGCCAGTGGGCACTTTTTGTAAGTATAGATTACATTTATATTTTATAAATATATTATCCCTTACCCAAATCTTTTTTTTTTTAAAAAAAACTCTGTTTTCCATGATTCACTCAGCTATTGGTTATTATTTTAAAATTCTTTTTCACTGGAATTATTTAATAATTCCCAAATTTGCATCAGCTATAGTCTCCCTTCCACTGAGAGGCAAGATAGGTTAGTGGAGAGTGGGCCATCCTTGGAGTAAGGAAGACCTGGATTACTCTCTCTGTGTCTGCTACCTTGGCTACTCTCCCAGGTCCTTTGATCTGGATCAAAGGTTGGAATTTCCTTACTGAGGAGGTCCCTAAAATAAAGAAATCAGTGATCCATTCTACCCTTCTTCTTGGTCTTCAAAAAGTAAAATAAAATAATTTCATTTCTAAATTGTTTTATTTTGATGATAATTTATTTTTAAAAGAAGAAATTCCATTAAAGTAAATTTTAAAAAAGAAAGCACCTTGATGGCAAGAACTGTTTTGGTTTTGTCGTATTTTTAGCACTTAGCATAGTAGCTAGCACATAGCAGGTATTCAATAAACGCTTGCTAAATTGACTTGAAAGACCCTAGCATGGCTCTACTTTTCTCAGAGTATGAACCCCACAGTTGTCTGGATAACTGAAGCTCCCCATCAGTCCAATATCATTCATCAATGGCAACTTTGAGATCTATTTCCCAAACTCATCTATTAGCTTCTATCTTCAGGTAGATGGAAATATAATTACAATATAATAATAATGTTGTTTTTGTTTCTTCTGTAGATTTTCACTCAAAGTCTTCCTACCTTCCTTCCCACTTCCTTGACTTCCTAGATTTCATCACAAGTATGTATTCTTAATATACAATGTTAGTTTATTACTCATTTGGTCTATTTGCTTCCATTTGGACAAGGCATACTCTTCCACAGCTAATTCCAGTTATTTGTACTGGAAAGAAATATAATGCATGTAAATATAAATCATGTCTATGGATAAGTACAGGAGATAAAATTTACGTGCTGGCACCATGGCATATAGTAGGTGCATTTCTGTATAGATATATGAGGCCCTGACTTTTCTCGCCGGTTTTCTCCTTGAATACTGTCTTCTGTGAATTATTATTTTCTCTCTTAATATTCTCACTGTGTTGTGCTTGCTACTTTCTGTGGTATCTAGCTTAAAAAATGTCTGGAGGCATCTTTCTTCTATATTCTCTGTTCTTAGCTTATGGTTGTACTCCAGATTAGAAAAAAACAAAGACTCTGAGCAAATATATTTTGATCAGCCTTTGTTAGAACAACTTCTCTGTCCAAGTGTCGATCATTCCGTTATTTTGAGTTCCATAAATACAGATCCCATTTTTAGACACCATAATATTAGTCAACTATTCACTTGCCCATCTGCCTTTCTCTTCTGAAAACTTTTAACTTCAAATTGTAGTAGTGATGAAAACATCCTCAGTGCCTCCAAGGTCTTCAATTTCTTTCTCAAGACTACACAATCTTTAGCAATATTTTTAGGTTCTTTCTAGTGATAAAGTTTATATCTACATGAATCATTAGGAGTGGGTAGTAATCATAGATTTGATAAGTCTTGGAAGGCTCTTCATCACATTCCAGATATATGTTCTGGGAATAAATATAATAACAGCTGGGAGTTGTATAGCAATTGAAGGAATGTAAAACACTTTTTAAATATTACCCCATTTATTCCTCACAACAATCCCAGAAGGTAGGTGTTTTTATTATCCCCATTTTACAGATCATAAAGTTGAGGCAGACAGAGGCCAAATGACTTACCTGAGGTCACACAGCTAGCATGTGAAGCTGAATATGAGTGCAAGTTTTCTTGGCTCTAGTTCTATCACTCTATCCATTGCACTATCTATCCATTTCTAATTCCAGTTTTTCATGTATGCTGTGTAAGTGACTGTTTTGGTACACTTCAGCTCCAACCACCACAACTCATCTCTTCTTCCGTTGACCCTTAGTAGGTAGATTCCCTCTAACAATACTAACACCATCCCCTCCCTCATCTTCCCACTCCCATCCCCACTAACAAGTCGTGCCTCTGCAAGGAGTCTCCTATCTATTACATAGATCCAAGTGTTCAACGATCCTTTCCTTCCATTTCTCAGGCTCCAAAATTGTACCTTCCATTTTCCTGAAGTAAAATATTTTCTGTGTCTTCACAGTATTTTTCTGTTTTCTTTTTGAAGACTTCTCCATTTTGGTCATGGTGTTAAGATTTTCTTGTCCTGTCATGTTCCTCTGGGAGATCTATGATCCTTAAGTTTTCTCTACATATCCTGCCTTCAAGATTCATATGTTTTGTTTGTATAGTGAACATAATTTCCTATTTAATGTTATTCTTTTTCTTTTCTTCTAAATTATTCTTCTTTTCTGTGCGTTTACAATCCTAATCTATTATTCTCTCTTTTGTTTCTCTGGTGAAGTTTGCCAGTGCAGATTTCAGTTTTTCTATTGTTTCTTTTTTTTCTGTGCAGGCCATAATTTCTGATCTAATTCTCATTTCTCTTTTAAAACACTCAGGAACAACATATTATGGTTCCATATTCACCTCCAATTCTGCAAGATCCTTTGTTTCATCAAGTGTGGGATCATTTTCTTTTGTTTTCAGTATTTATTCACAAATGCCTGAACTCATTTACTAGATCTGGAAGACATATTTCTTTTTGTTGCTGCTGTTTTCCCCATTGATTTATCTGTTTATATTCAAGGTCTTTGAGTTTTGTCTTCCTGATATTTTTGGCAATTTCAGTCCTTTTTTATTCTTCTTATTTCCCCAGTCACTCACTTTCTGATTCCCTCCCCTGTGATTATAGTTTTCCTGGGGATTGGATCTCAAGTCTCAGTCTGTTCTTGTGCTGAGAAATTCATAGTTCACTAGCTCATATTTTTGCCAAATGACTTTTAGGTGAGCAGAAGTGGTCCCAGTTAGATACTATGTTTTTTTCCCTCAGTCTTTTGGTGCTGCACAGTGCTTCCCATCCCCACCCTACACACAGAGTATCTTGTCCCAGTTCCTTTGGATCTTAATTTTTTGTCATGGCACCATCGGTTTGGAGCTTTACAGGGATGGTGTTGTAGGGTTTTATGTCTCAGTACTGGTTCGGCTAGTAGTACAGAGTTTGGGGCTTGTCATTGGTAGTTAAGAGATCTTCAGCACTAGGTCTGCAGGGTTGTGGCTCCTGGCTGATTTTTGTTCCTTCAGGGCTTTGTCAGCCTGGTTATCTATATAGCCAGGGAAAATTTTCACACCCTGGAGCCATAGCAGCTCTACAGCACTGGAAAGGAGGGGGAACTGTGGGAGAAAAAAGTACTAGGTGATTTCAAGGTCAATGATTTATGGTTCATGGTTTTTTGTTTGTTTTTAATCTTCTTTGGTGTCCTGGGTATTCCTGACCATGGAGATAGCTGTATTTATTTTACCTTTGATGCAAAATTTCTGTTTTGGAATGGCTTGAGAAGTTGTGAGAAACAGAGAAAAAGTCTACTCTTCCATCTTGTTGTTCTCTCCATTTTTTTAAAATAAGGAAAGCCACTCTCCTTGATTATCTGGAGAGTATAAATATATTGCATCAGTCCTTTTAGCTTTGCTAGCAGGAAAACCACTGTAGTTAAGTAATAGTATCACCTCATTCTGTAGTAATTTATAGTTTCAAAATACTCACAACAACCCTATGAAACTAATAGTGAACTATTTTTGTCTACTTTGAATAACCAAAGAAACAATGTTCAGAGAGGTTACAAAAGTTATGTAACCTACCAAAAGCCATACAACTTTAAGTGGATTTTCTGAGATTGAGATATTTACAACTTTTCCAGTTACAATATATTGCATGAATTTTTAAAAGTAATAAAAGGTTATTAAAATTTAATACAAGTTTTCTGATTTCTGAAACTTTCAAATTTTTGAAAAGCCAGGAGTATCTGATATTGTCATACTTAAAGGTATACTTAAAAAACTCTTGTCTTGTATTTCATAGGATCTCTTCTATACAAGTATTAATTATAATAAATTCTTTCCCATACCTTTGTGACATGGAAAACAAAGCTAATTGATTTTTACCTTTCCTTTATCAGGTATCTTCTTCCTTAGGCAGAACCATGACATTTACTCTAGAAATGCAAACCAATCATAAATAGGTAGACTTTATGCTCCTCTGCCTTTCTGATCCTGTCACGAAGTAATGATAACTTATATTTACATAAGATTTCAAAGTTCACAAAATACTTTTTTTGCAACAGCTCTTTGAGTTAGACAGATCTTATTATCCCTACTTTGTAGATAAAGAAATTTGTTTAGCAAGGTTATATAACTAATAAATATCACAGCCTAGATTTGAACCTATATCCCTTTCTTTCAGGTGCAGAAGTTTTCACTACACTGCATTATTATGTGATTATTTATTGCATTATGCAGCTATCATTTTGCTAATGAAAATTATTTCATATTTATTTCAGTATTAAAAGCAAAGACACGGTAGTGAAGCATATTGTCTACGGTGCTATGGAGAAAAATTATACTGAATTCTTCCCTGACAATGTCAAAGAGTAACAAACATAATCTTTTGCTTGGAATGATTTAGATCCATTAAAAGGTAGAGGATTAAATAAAATGGTTGTCAAAGTCCTTCTAGTCTTCTAATCTTATTTATAAAATGCAAGGAGAAAGAATCAATAATTAAGGCAAGGCCAGTGGAGCCTTACAAAATTTGATGGATCCAAAATGAAATACATACTCTCTTTTGATAGGTGTACACTATGAGCTTAGCACATAGAAAGAAAGATGAGTGAAATTAGGAAGCTACTTTACATTAATAACACTGGTCTGTAGGGCAAAATAAGAATCAATTCCCCCTCCCACTCAAATGAATTTATTCTAATAACTCCTTTATTATTTCATGTTCTGAGTTACAAAGTTAATCTGAGGACATAGTTTGTGTTGCTTTCTCTGGATACCAATATTACCAGGTCTTGAGGTTCTGGAAGTGGGCATTATATATTTGGGGAGGGGGATGAGTTTGATTTCCTAGAAACCTGCAAAATGCTTTAGCTCTATATATTCTTGTCCTGACTTCAAATTGGGCCATCTACATATTAAACTTACTGTGAATTATTATGGCCAGGAAATATGACACTTTAGTTAATCAAAATTTTAGGTTAAATAGAGAATTGTCATACCAACTACACATTAGTTGTAAATTTTCAAAAAATTATAATACTTTATAATATATGTAGCATAAAAACCATACTGAACTCATTACCCTTCTTTTTCAAATGGTATTTTATGGTCTTAAAATACCTTATGTGATCATCACTTCAAAGATCAATGTTGAGTTTAATATTCATGTGACAGTTATCCGTAAACTCAGGATAAGTGAACATTACTGAGATTTTGTAATACTTATAGCAGCAGGTCATGGAAACAAAAGGTTCATTCTCCTTAGGTCAGAAGTTTGACCAAGGACAACCCGTTCAATGATTCTTGCAATATTGGGACAAGTTCAGTGGTATGGAATAGTGCATCTATATGAGAGAGGACATTTGTCTATTTATATTAAAACCAAATGTTGATAACACATGGTTCCTTTGCACCAAATATTTCAAAATGATTTTCACCATCATAGCACTGTTTTGAGATATCTTGTCATGTTCTATACATACAAGAATCATGGAAAAAATGTTTTCTACTGCTACTCTTCTCAATAAGACAAAGGAGAAATCTGAAGAGCAATTGACTACTTCATGGTGAATAATTAGGCATTATTGTTGGGGGACAGGGAGGAGGAATTGATTGTGTTTTATTCATTTCTCCTGGTTCTACTTAAGGGATGTTATCTCCCTTTGATATCCTCTATGCACCACAATTAACAATTCACTCTAAGGATACATTTTACTTCCTGAAATTAAGAAAAATTTAAAAAACTTCACCCAGAAGACTGCCGAGGAGAGATGTTAAATAGAAAAAAATCATTGACCTGAAAACAAATAAATAGGGAATATGATTGTATATGATATAATGTATGAAAAAGATTGAACATTGCTTAGAAAATATTAACTCAAAGAGTAAATGTAGAGAAAACAGACTCTTCAAAATCCTGGGTTGGCTATATTAAAAGTTTAAGAGTACTAAGTAAATGGTTCCAACCTGATTTGCCACTATCAATTGCTGTGAACATTTTGGAAGGAAGTAGGACACAAGCTATATATAAACATTGCAACAAATGTACAATGTCTTTTAACACTTAAATGTTTCCTCAAAAATAATGTTGCTCCTGGCTTCTTGCTTGATGACTATCAGTGGACTGAATTTGTAGCTGAGCAGCAGGAGAGGTGGGTTTCTTCCCCCTTTAATTTAACTCTGGCAATGGATTATGTGACTGAATGAAAAGATGAGAAATAATATAAAATGTATATTGTTAAGTGCATTATCCTGAGGAAACATGAAATAACATGTAAAATAACATAGCAACATTTATAGAAGGAAATGAAATTCATATTTAAAGGATGGCAATTCCAGGGGGGTGTCAATTGTATGTGCTTTAAAAATATGTAGGAAAGTGTGCCTGTTGGAAGCATTTCCTGATGATCTTTTTTTAAAAAAGGATTAATATAAGCTAGAGCAATAGAATTTCCATGGATCAAGAGTAATTGCTCATGTGCTCAGAAAGCCTGGATGGAATATTAAAAAATCTCAAAAGAATAAGGATTGTATATTCCTTGTAGTTTCAAGACCTTTATAGTCAACAGATTTCTTAATCATCAGGAGTCTATTGTGAAATAAATTTTTTTAAAGGACAACAATACAGCCAAAACTGAAGACACATTTTTCCATATTGAGTCATAATGACAAGCAAATGAATATCTGCCAAAGCCAAAATTTGTTCCCCCTGCCCCTATTCCCACCAGAAGCATAAACTAAAATACCATAGATGGAGTAGTGCACCATCAGAAAACTGTCAGAATGGATTTTGAAGACTGAATTTAATTGAATAACTTTCTTAAAAGTCTTAAAAATTAAAAAGACAATGTTATAATTATATTGCATTCTTTTCTTTGTTATTAAGTGAAATTAGGTCTTTTAAGACTCATTTTCCTGTTGAATTTAAAACTAACAACACCAGCAATGTGGCCAATGTGTTTATACTTTGCTTGTCTTCCTTTCTCTTTTGGAGCACATAAGGATTTCTAACCTACATTTTTTTATTTTTAAAAAAGTTATTCACAAAACTGAGAATAAATATATATTGCCCTCTCGATGTGCTGTTACTCTTCTGTATCTCATACTGTTTGCTTGATGGCTGAGCCCAACTTTTATATTGTATATGTGTATTTTATATTGTATATGGGGCTCAGATTTCAGTCAGAGGAGCCTGTAAATCTCCATCTGTGAAAAGATCAGAAAATTGTATACATTGTTATCAGTGAAAACACAAGATCAAGCACTTCTACATAAAAAAAGTATAAAGTAGAAGAATTCTGCTAATTCTGAAGTAATTTTTTTCCATTTGAATAAAGGGGAAAAGTATTCTTTAAAAACATCTTTGTCTTATGCTTTGAAATATTTTATTTTTCATTATTGCTGAATTTATTTTGCAAAATGGTATTTTAATAAAATTACACTGTAAGCATTAAATGCTTATTGTTCTGAAAACAACATTAAATATTTATTTATTTGAGATGGATCTGTGATTTCATTGGTATGGGGAATTCCTGATGAAGAAACCCTTTCAACTAATGCAGATAGGACAACCTGTGTGACTCATGGTCTTAAAGGGTTGACTGAAAACCTGAAAGATTAAACGAAGTTGCCGAAGTTCACACAGCTGGTATGTGTCTAAGACCAGACTTGAGTACAGGCCTTCCTGATCCTGAAGCTGACTCTTTCTCCAACATTACTTTAAAGTATCGTTTGTGTTTTGGTTTTTTTTAAAGCACATTTTTGGATTTCTTTCTTTCATAAGCATGCTATCTAGCTTACATAATTATGACAGGTATAACTAAAGGGGGCATTCTGAAGGGTAAGTTTATTTTTAGAATTTGGAGTCATTTTAAAAATTGTTTATTTCCTTGTGATGCCATGTGCAGGACTCTTCCTTTGTTGTACCACTGTGGTCATTTTGGAGGGAAATGTATTCATGCTCTCCAGCCTCTGTGATACCATTAATTACATCATACAAGTTACCAAAGTATAGTAGAGTGAAGACTTGGGTTTGAGTTCTACTTCCGATGCTCTAGATACTTCTGATGACCCTAAGCAAGTTATAGAAGGTCAGAGCTGGCAGGAACCTTAAATATTTAATCCAAATATCTTCTTTTTAAGGCTATAGAATTTTTTTTTCTTACAATTAAGAGAGAATTGATCAACATAGTTTATTCATTTTAATTGCTATATTGGAGAGAAAAATGCCTATGCAAACAAGGGATTTGATACCAGCAATCATAATAAGAAAGGTAAAAGAAGTAGACACCATCCCCCATTGTATCGAAATGAAATTAAAAAAAATATTATTAGAGGCTATTTTTTAACTTCCTTAATTAAATATTATTCTTTACTGGCCTCAGTAGGACTAGAGAAAATGGATACTGGAAATATGTAATCAATTTATTGTTGACAGAGGAAGAAGAAAAACAGAATATCACCAGTCCCCCTCACCCCACCAAAAATAAAATTGCTCTTAGGATCATACAATGATTTAGAACTGAAAGGAACCTTATAGTCATCTACTCCAATCTTCTTATTTTATAAGCGAGGAAACAGTCATAGAGAGGTTAAGTGAGTAGCCTAAAGTCAAGCCAAGCTTGAATAATTCAGGTACAAATGAAGAAGAAATCCATTGCAAGGATGGGAAAAGCCTTGTAAAAGCCTGAAAATGGAATAGCATTTATGAGGAATAGTAAGATGGATGGCTTGACTACAACACAGGGTGGTTATTTACAATAAAACTGGAAAGGAAGACTGGAGTCAGACTGTGAAGGACTATCTCATCTTCGGTGGAAGTGAAATCAGGATGAGCAACAGATAAAGAGTGGATTGAAAAAAAATTCAATTTCTGTCCTCTATAAAGGAAAACACTGGAGAAATTCATCCCTCCAATCACAAAAAAGAGGCTGTGGAAAGTAGTGTCCATCAAAGTTTGAGTATGCATGGTGAACCTAGGAGGAAAATATTCCAGGGAGTTGAAGCCAGGCAGAACAGTAGATGTCGAGTGGAGTAAGTACCAGATAATGGTATCTTGCAAAAATGTTGAACTTTGTTCATGGTCTGACCTTCTGATTTAACTCAAAGTCTCCTGAGCCAGTCTCCAGACATTAAAACATACTATGGGTGCCACAATGTTTTTGCTGTACAGGCATTACCTGTCACATTCAACTCTTTGTGACCCCCCATTTGGGATTTTCTTGGTAGAGGTACTGGAGTGGCTTGCCATTTCCTTCTCCATCTCTTTTTACAGATGAGGAAACAGGCAAACAGGGTTAAGTGACTTGCCCAGGATCACACAGCTGGGTCACGTCTTAGGTTAGATTTGAACTCAGGAAAATGAGTCTTTCTGACTCCAGGCCCTGTACCACCTAGAAGCTCTATAGGTGTCATAAACAGATTAACATTTACTCATGGCCTTTATTTTAATACTTCATACATCAGGATGTTCTGAATCTATGAGATGGGCCAACAGACAATTACCAATAAGGAAGTGAGCAAGCATTTATTCATCACCTGTTATGTGCTAGGCACTTTATAAATATTATCTCATTTGATTCTCATAACAATCCTGGGATGTAACTGATGTCATTATCCTCAATTTACAGTTGAAGAAACTGAGACAAATAGGAACTAGGTGACTTGCCGAGGATCACATAGGTAGTGTCAGAGGTGGAATTTGAACTCAGATTTTCTTGACTTCTGGTCCAGCACTCTATCTACTCTGTCACTTAGCTGCTTCCATCATTTATATATGATAACTTGTTCATCCAGTCCAAAATTTATGGTCACCCCTTCAGATTCTCATTCTTTGCCACCCTAAAAAAAAGCTATAAATCCATAGTTAAAAACATGTTTACTTTAGGACTAATTCCTCTCTTAATCTACTCTCTCTCTAATTCCCCCTTCTCCTTTTTCGCTACTATAATGCTTGTTGGGTGAAATATATTTCTGTAAGCAATGTGTGTGTGTGTGTGTGTGTGTGTGTGTGTGTGTGTGTGTGTGCATTCTTCCTTTCTTTGTCCAGTTCAGATGAGTAAAGTTCAATGTTGCTTGATTTTTGCACCCCCTCTTCCTTCTTTGTAGAAATATATACTTGGATACTCTGATCATGTAAGAAAATTTCCCTTAACATTCCTTCCCCTCTCCCTACCAATCCAGTATATTTCTATTCCCTTCTTTTTCCTATCTTTTCTTGTTATCATAATAATATAACAGAACCACTCCCAGGTCTTATCTAATTGTACTCTATCTAAGAACCCTGGTGATGAGAGGTAGGAGAGGACACATAAGTTATCTCTCCATATATGAATGAAATTAAATCATTCTTGTTTAGTCCTTTATCATCGTTTATTCATGTTTGCCTCTTCATTGTTGTGTTTGAACTTCAAAGTTTCTCCACAGGTCTAGTCTTCTTATGAGGAATGCATGGATGTCTTCTATCTCTTTAAATGTCCACATTCTCCCCTCCCCCCCGTACCATTATACTTAAGCTGTTTGTCTTCTGAAGCATCAAATTCCAAGCTCTTTATAGTGATGGCCACTACATTGTTTGTGAACCTGACTGTGCCTCCCTGGCACTTGAATTCTTTCTTTCTGATTATTTGAAACATTTTTCTTTGACCTGGAAACTTTATTTTGGAAGTTTCAGAAGGTAACTGGTGGATTGTTTCTATTTCCACTTTTTCCTCTGGTTCTTAGAAATATGAGCAGTATTCTTTTAAGATTTATTGAAATAAGATGTCTGGGGTCTGTTTTTAGTCAATGTGTTCAGATAATTCAATGATTTTTACATTTTTTTCCCTAAAGCAGGTTCTCAGGTAATTTTTTTTTTTTTGCTTTGTAATATTTTATGTTTTCTTCTATTTTTTCAACCTTTTAGCTTGGTTTTAATGTTTCTTGCTGCCTCATGGAGTCATTGGCTTCTGTTTGGTCCATTTGGATTTTCAGGGAATTTGTTGCTTGGGCAAAGTTTTATACCTATTATACTAAGCTATTAATTCTTTTTCTAATTCCTTCTTCCATAGTTCTCATTTCTTTTCCATGATCTTATTAATTTACATAGTTGTGATCATTGTATATGTTACTCTTTTGGTTATGTGTCATCAGTTCACACAAATTTTCCTGTGTTTCTTTGATTTCTTCAGTCTTTATTTGCTATTGTTTAATATTTCATTATATTCCATTTTTTCTATCCATTTCCCAATCAATAGGCACCCACTTTGCTTCTAGTTTTTTGCTAGTGCAGAGAGCTTCTCTTGATATTTTGGTATATATTAAGCATTTGTTTTCCTCTTTCACATCCTTGGGGTATACACATGTCAAAGTTTCTACATCAAAGAATGTGAATAGTTTAATGACTTTTCTTGTATACTTCCAAACTGACATACAACATCCCTCTGAAATTAGCCATTCCTGCTTTTTGCCATCTTTGGCAATCTTCAGGATATGGGGTAAAACCTCACAGTTCTTTTCATGTGGTTTTCTCTTGCCATTAATGATATGCATATTTTCAAATGGTCAAATGTAACTTTCAATTCTTCTTTTGAAAACTATTGACATACTTTGACCACTTATGTATTGGATGAATGGCTCCATCCCCTTCAAGGGTTTTGCTTCATCATTGATGGCATGTGTTATATATACTTCAGTACTTCAAATACCTATAATTTTATCCAATGAATAAATCCTCTATCAACACAGATTATAATGTCTGTATAAGTTAGTAGATAGTCTTTGAGACTTGTTATGACTGAAAAATTCAATACTCTGTTGTCACCTTGATTCTATTATATACACTATAATAATTTTGACCCTATATTAGCTTCACTACTGATTAATATTTGTGGTTGCTTATCTGGGATTTTTCCAAAGAGAAGAATCAGACATGCAGTGAAGCTGATTAAGATTTATACATTTTTCTTCAGATGCCTTTTTATCTTGGGAATATTCCACCATGCTTCCCTGCTATCAAAGCCCATCTCTTCTTTGGATCAATCATTCCCATTTACATCATCTTCCTTCTTAGAGTTTGTTATAGAGAGAAAACCCTGCTGTTAAATAAGGAGGTATCTAGAAAGCATTTATGAATAATTTTAACATCTATCTTCTTGAAGAATTTTGAAGTTTTAATAAAATAAACACAAAGAAGTCACAACACTCTGGAAATGGATTTACATGAATAGCTTTTTGGATAGTCATCAGGAAATTCTCTCAAATCATCTTTCTTAAAATTAAGTCATCTACACATTGGTATCAAATTTAGAGATAGAGCTTTTATGGAACTAAATGCAATTGTGCTATTCTGTGTGTACAATGACTTCCAAAATATTTTTATTTTATGGGCTTTTTATATAGCCTTCAACAAAGCTAAAACCCTGTCTTCCACAGATATTCATGAAAAATTCTGTTTTTTTAAAATCTATGATCATAGATAGATTCTGTTTCTCAGGCTGCATATTGCATATAGGTGGGATTTAGGGCAGGGAGAGAGAAAAAATAGTCTTTCATGATACTGTGACCCTGAATATATTACTGATCAGAAAGCCTTTGATATTATTTAAGTTTCTTAGATTCACAAGGACAAAGGTATTTTCCTGGGAATTTATAAAAGAGGTATTGTTTTAGTTTAGTCACATCGAACTCTTCTTTTTTGAGATTTTTTTGGCAAAGAGACATTTTCTTCTCCAGCTCATTTTACACATGATGAACTGAGGCAAACAGGGTGAAATGACAGGGTCACACAATTGGTAAATAGAACCTGGATTTGAACTTAGTTCTGTCCTGACTTGAGGTCCAGCACAGACCTGCACAACTTGGCGGTAAGTAGGGGCCAAAATTAAAATAGACTAAACTTCTTCAGGCTGCAGATAAGTTTTAAGTGGTTCACTTTCCAAGAAAAGACATAATGAATAATTAAGCTAATTTGCAAATAAATCATAATTTTAATTAATTACACTTATTACTTAAGATTTGTATTTATCATGAAATTGCATTAATCTTAAAAAATTACTTTGCTAAGCAGTACAAGTTTTAATACAAATTTCAGGTTTTCTTACTGTTTATATTTATTTATATTTATTTATTTAACAGGATGTATTACATTTCTTGTCAGAAATCAGTTTATCACATTTTGGAATCATGTTTGAAACTGATTTCTTTAGAAATCTGAAAACTACCCTTAGTAGCCGCCTTATTTTCTGAGTTTACTTTCTTGAAAAACCATTGTTCCCCACTGAGATTTTTCAACATTTTGGACGCTCTAATTTGTTTTTTTTTATTGGTGTCCAATTTGCTTACATCAGGATCTTTTGATTCAAAATGGTGATGAAGATTATATTCCTTCAGAATGGCTATTACTTTTTGGCAAACAAGGCACAATATTTTGTCTCTCATGTAAGTAAACCAGTATCTATTTGTCCACTCCAGATTAAATACTCTATGTTCTGATTCCATCTTCCATTTTTTTTATCACCCATTTTACAAAGTTACCTCAAAAACTTTAATGTTGGAACCAAAAAAACCCTACAGTAACTGCTCACATACAAAGAAATACTGAACTGAGTGTCTGACCTTGGAGAGAGCTCCAGGCACTCATGTAACTTAGAGGGCTGCCCCTCAGTGAGGGAAAAAAAAGAAGTAAGTCACTTCAGGCAACTCACTGGATCCCTGCACCTCAGTTAACTTAATTATTGGATGAGAGGACTGGATGGAATGACCATGGGCATCCCTTCCATACCTGTGTCTATGATTGCATCTTACCTTTGCAAGTCTTTTGAAATTTGCAGAGAGAACAATTTTACCTTGCCTTTGCTCACTGTCCCTTGTTTTTCATATACATTCTTTACAATTGTTCTCTGAAGTGGGTAAAATAAGTGAAATTTCCACTTTATTCATGAAAAATCAGGAACAGAAAAATAAGTGGTTTAAGATGGAACTAGAACCTACTTTTAACTTTTAGTTCAAAACTTGTGAGATTATCCTGTGTCCAATTGCATGGTTCTTAGTAAAAAGCCCACCTTCATTTTGTTAATAATAAAGTTGAAGGTTTATTTTAATCAGACATAGATTTCAATGTGTGCGAATGCTTCTACTTTGCGCCCTATTTCATTAAAATGATGAATTGCTGGTATAATATCACTTATGATTTTGTTTGCTTACAAAGAACGCTTGGAGGAAACAAGATCATGAGAGAAACGGGATAATGAATTTTAGAAAACTCACTGATAGAGCAATTGCACAGTTGAAAAATGACCAAATTTAATATCTGTCCTTACTTGAACTCCAGAGGTTTACAGGGACAGTTAGGATAAGACCCCCCCTTTTATTATTGGAAGATTCTCTCTCCATGATATAGTAATAAACAGCAAATAAAGAGCTTAGGTGGCATTATTGCTCTGGGATAAAAATGCCAATGAGAAATAGGGGTTGGATTATAAGGAAAAGGTTCAAGGTGAAAGAATTTTGGGACTTAAATTAAGTCCCATGAGATAACCCTGCTTTTTCCAAATGTTAACAGTATGGTAGATTTGAAACTTTTCTCAGTCCTAAGGAACCCAAAGAGAAAAGATATCTGAGAAAAAGAGATTTTGCTTTTTGTATGGATCATATATTTATAATGGATTTTTAAAAGTCCCTTGGAAATTTTAAAATATATTTACATGTAGGTAGTTTTAAATGTTATTTGATAAACTTTATACCTGGGTATTAAAGTATAGTGAAAATAAAAACCTGACTCTATAGAAATAAATTTAATGCACTTATTGGTTTTAAAAATGCTTCCTGATTATGGATGATCTGTAGGGTAAGCTATATAAATAGATTTTATTTGAGGGTGAATTTCACAAGTCTCCTGTGTCTGATTATTGAAGACCATATTAAAGAAAGGAAAGCGGACTGAAGGAAAAGGCAGATAGGCATTATATGGTGCCAAATGATCTGCACCTGGCTTCTTTGTCATTGTGTTCATAACAATGGCAAAGAATGCATTTGGTTAACAGATTTAGTAACCAGTTTCAAAGGCCCCTTCCACCCCTCTTAGTCAGATACTTCAGATATAAACATTATTCCATGATCACCCACACAATCAGTAGCTAGTAAGGTCACAGCTGCTCCCAAAATGAAACAGTGCAAAGGAGCCCAAAGACCAAAATGTCAGTGGTTTGGATTTTTCTGTGCAAAATTACCCAAAATTATTAACAAAGACAGCACAATGACAGCATAGTAGCCTCCTGCAGTACAAGCACCACAAAGGACCTAAAGAAAAGCTTCCGTGGGGGGGCGGAGCCAAGATGGTGGAGTGAGTGGAAGGACGCACGTTTACGAGCTCCGAAACCAAAAGCCCATAGAATTAATGTAAAAAGAGTCCCCCATAACTTCTGGGTCAATACAAGGTGTGCAGAAACAGAGTGGAAGAGATTTCCGTTCCGGGGAGCCCTGGAGTCCCCAGGGTCCGGCACGCTCCGGAAAGTGAACCCCACCCCAGAGCTGCCCTGGCCGTGGCCCCAGAGAAGCTGATCCGAGCAGGCTTCAGAGACAGAAGCTCCGGCAGCCGGGAAAGTCCCTCCACTCACAGAAGCTACAGGTCAGTGAGAGAGAAGGCCGGGCTGGAGGAGAGGGGAAGCAGGGCATCTCCGTGACTCGAGCCCCCTTGGGAGGAAGCGGCTGCGGCAGAGGTGTGGGCGGCGGCTGAGGCGGCAGCGGACCGGGACTCGGGAATCCCCCAGCAGCAGGCAGGATCTTCATTACGGAAGATTCCTGCATAAAACCTGATGGAGCTGAGCCTGGGAGATGGCCCTGCCCCCACCCTGCTCTGTTACTGAAGGCTTCTGCTTAAAGCCCCCAAGGGAGCTGGGTTTGGGAGGCGGGCCCCCCACCCCACCCCCACCCGCTCCATTCCTGAAAGTCTCTGCATAAAGCCCCTGAGGGATCGGAGCCTGGGAGGCAGCCCTGCCCCCACCCCAGCACCTGAACTAAAGCTCACTGATTGACAGCCGGCAGGAGGAAAGCCCATTTAAATCTCAGAGGCCAAGCACTACCTGGGCGGATCCAGGCGGGGGTGGAAAGGAATCTCAGAAGTCAAGTAACTGGCTGGGAAAATGCCTAGAAAAGGGAAGAAAAATAAGACTTTAGAGAGTTTTTTCCAACAAAAGCAAATGACCCCGACATTCGGATCTGATGATGAGGACATATCCTTGCCATCAGGGAAAGACATGGAGGGCGGGGCCTCAGTACCCCAGACACCCCAGGGGGGTGGCGGGTGGGCTCAGGCCCTGGAAGAGCTCAAAAAGGATTTTGAAAAGCAAGTTAGAAAGGTGGAGGAAAAACTGGGAAGAGAAATGTCAGAGATGCAAGAAAAGTATGAAAAACGGGTCAATACCTTGGTAAAGGAGACCCAAAAAAATGCTGAGGAAATTAACACCTTCAAAAATAGGCTCACTCAATTGGCAAAGGAGGTTCAAAAAGCCAATGAGGAGAAGAATGCTTTCAAAAGCAGAATGCGCCAAATGGAAAAAGAGGTTCAAAAGCTCACTGAAGAAAATAGTTCTCTCAAAATTAGAATGGAACAGATGGAGTCTAATGACTTTATGAGAAACCAAGAAATCATCAAACAAAACCAAAAGAACGAAAAAATGGAAGAGAATGTGAAATATCTCATGGGAAAAACAACTGACCTGGAAAATAGATCCAGGAGAGACAATTTAAAAATTATGGGACTACCTGAAACTCATGATCAAAAAGAGAGCCTAGACATCATCTTCCATGAAATTATCAAGGAAAACTGCCCTGACATTCTAGAACCAGAGGGCAAAATAAGTATTGAAAGAATCCATCGATCACCACCTGAAAGAGATCCAAAAAGAGAAACTCCTAGGAACATTGTGGCCAAATTCCAGAACTCCCAGCTCAAGGAAAAAATCTTGCAAGCAGCTAGAAAGAAACAATTTCAGTACTGTGGAAATACAATCAGGATAACCCAAGATCTAGCAGCTTCTACATTAAGGGATCGAAGGGCGTGGAATAGGATATTCCAGAAGGCAAAGGAACTAGGACTGAAACCAAGAATCACCTACCCAGCTAAACTGAGTATAATACTTCAAGGGAAAATATGGTCTTTCAATGAAACAGAGGACTTTCAATCATTCTTAATGAAAAAACCAGAGCCGAAAAGAAAATTTGACTTTCAAACACAAGAATGAGAAGAAGCATGTAAAAGGAAACAGCAAAGAGAAGTCTTAAGGGACTTACCAGAAGTGAACTGTTTACATTCATACAGGGAAAGACAATATTTCTAACTCTTAAAACTTTTCAGTATCTGGGTAGTTGGTGGGAACACACACACACATGTACACGCATGCACACACATACACACATGCACACACACACAGAGACAGAGAGCTCAGAGTGAATTGAATAGGATGGGACCATACCTTAAAAGAAACTAAGGTAAATGGTGAGAGAGAAATGTAGGGGGAGGAAAGAGAGGGAAAGGGAAGGGGGTAACTATATGTCATTTAAGAGGCAGGTAGGAGTTTTTCTTAGTGGAGGGAAAAAGAGGAGAGCTGAGAAAAAAAAAAAAACCCAAGAAGTTTACCCTCATCACATTTGACTAAACGAAGGAGTGAAATGCACACTCATTGTGGTATGAAAACCTATGTTACAGTATAAGAAAGTGGGGGAGAAAGAGATATTGCAAGGGGGGGTGATGGAAGGGAGGGCAAAGGGAGGAGGGAGCAATTTGAAGTCAACACTTGGGGAGGGACAGGATCAAAAGACAGAAGTGAAACAAGGAGGGGCAGGTTAGGAGGGGTGGTAATCCAGTTAGTCTTACACAACACGACTATCAGGGAGGTCATTTGCAAAACTACACAGATATGGCCTATATTGAATTGCCTGCCCTCCCAAAGGGAATGGGTGGGGAGGGAGGGATGGGGAGAATTTGGAACTCAAAGTTTTAGGAACAACTGTTTAGTATTGTTGTTGCAACTAGGAAAGAAGACATACAGTTAAGGAGGAATAGAAAGTCATCTGGCCCTACAGGAGAAAAGAAAAGATGGAGACAAGAGAAGGGAGGGCTGACAGAAGAGAGGGCAGATTGGAGATAGGGAAAATTAGATTGCTTGGGGTATTGGGGTGGGGGGAGGGGAGAAAAGGGGAGAAAATTTGGAACCCAAAAATTTGTGAAAATGAATGTAAAAAATTAAATAAATAAATAAATAACTTTACTAGACCTAGGGGAAAAAAAAAAGAAAAGAAAAGCTTCCGTGGACATTAGTTACAGGAGAGTTTTTGACTGCATTTTTCTCGCCACCAAATATGGTATGCAACATTTGGAATATGATTCCGAATCTACATATCAAGAAATCTATGTTTATGGGATACTATATCATCATGAATATATCAGAATTTATTTATCTTTTTCAGATGGAAGGCACAGATATTTAAATATAAAAGTATATGTTGACTTTTTTACTGAAGCAATGCTGATTAGAATTTTGAACTTGATCCCTTAGTCAGTTTCCAAAAAGTAGAGAGAAACAGTATGGCATAGTCAATAGAAAGTTGGATTTGGAGTCAGGATCTGGGTTCAGATCCTAGCTCTGATGCTTACTGGCTATGTAAATCAGTCAGTCAAGAAGCATCTATTAAGTACCAACTGTGGACCAGTCACTGCTAAGCAAGTCATAGAACTTCTCAGTATCAGTTTTCTCATCTGTAAAATGGGGATTTTAGACACCATGATTTCAAACATCCTTCCCTATTCCACATGCAGAGCTTAGAAAATGGAAGTAGCATCCAGACAAAAATAGGAAAACATAGCAGAACAACAAATTGCAAACAGAAGCTCAAAGGGTTCATCCTTGATTTTTAGCATCATACAAAGTACACTATTTTGAGTCACTGCACATCTGGGAGTTTAGTTTTGACTTAATTTTCTAAACACCAATCCTATAAATATTCTGTTCTATTAGGTATAGCCTGAATTCTATTGTTTTAGACCTCTGAGTCAGAGACTGTTGTCCCAATCTCCCTCCAAAATGTAAAAGGATCCTCAGTGAGGCAAGGAAGGAAGGAAGTACAGTACTCTGCCCCAATCCCTGCCTCTCTATTTTGAGAATTCTGAATTAGAATGAGGACTCCCTTTATCAAATTCCCACATCCAGTAATTACAAAGCTCCAGGGAAATTAGAAATCTGAGGTACCCTAAATAAATCAGGCTAAGTTTCTAAAAATCATGGGAATTTTGTACCAAATAATGTAGAAATACTAAGTATCATGGTGAAAAAGAAATTCATGTGCAATCTTCAAAACGGCTTTGGAAAATTTGACCTTCTGATATCAATCATTAGGACCGGGAAGTCTAAAATGAGATATTTGAATAGAATAATTTCCTTCATTATACTTTTAGAAATAAAATACTCAAGATCTGGTGATATCTTATAAGTCCTATGTTTGAAGAACTTATTTCAACAGGTAGGCATAATAATGTGATCCAAGGATATAGTGATATTTCAGAGACTTTTGTCTCAGCTCTAGTATTAATTGTAAATTAATTAACTCATCTTCCTAAATTAGAATCGGGCCTCATTTACTAGCTGTATCACTATGGGCAAGTCACTTAATCCTGCTTGCCTCAGTTTCCTCAACTGTAAAATGAGCTGGAGAAGGAAATGACAAACCACTCTGGAATCTTTGCCAAGAAAATCCAAATGGGGTCACAAGGAGTTGGACATGAACAAACAACAACATTATAGTGACAATTTAAGAAAATAAAAGCCCTTCCCACCCCATTTTAAATCATCAAGGTGGCTGGGGGGCAGGGGACACAGGGAGAACCTACTCCAAGGTAGAGCCTAGAAAATGGAAGTAGAATCCAGACAAAAGTAGGAAAACATAACAAAACAAAAAATTGTGAACAAGAGCTCAAAGGGTTCATCCTTGATTTTTAGCATCATACGAAGCACAATGTTTTGAGTCACTGTACACTTGGGAGTTTAGTTTTGACTTAATTCTCTAAGCATAGTCCGGCATATATCTGGTTGCTTTAGGGAGTCCAGTTCAGGCATAAGGGATTGGGGGAGAGGATTCTTTGACGTATGAGAAGGGCCTGCAGTTAGTTGCTTTTTGCCAGAACAAAGGGAAGGATCATTCAGTATTCGAATCAGTCATATAAACCATGTAATGCAATCATTTCATTGAATGTGATCTTAGATTTAAAGCTAGAGGGGACCTTTGAGGTAATGTAGTTCAACTCCCTTGTTTTACGGATAAGAGAACTGAGGTCCAGAAAGAGAAAGCAAGTTGGCCAAGGTCACAGAGATAGGAAGTGGCAGAGTTTAGATCTGAACCCGGGTCTTCTGTATCTAGATTCATGTTTTCCACCATGTTACAAAGGCATTATGTTATGATTCAAAGACTCAGACATACTTCTATCACCTCCAGGATCAAATATAAAATCTTCTGTTTGGTATTTAAAGCCCTTCACAACATGGACCCCTCCTAGCCTTCCTTCTCTTTTTCTTACATCTTATTCTTCTCCATACACTCCATGATCCAATAAAACTGGTCTCCTTGCTGTTCCTCAAATGCTAACTCTCCTTCATCTGCCTGCCTCCCATGCCTGGAATTCCCTCCCTCTTCATCTCTGTCTCTCGAATTCACTAGCTTCTCTCAAGTCTGTTAAGTCCCAACTTCTGCAGGAAGCCTTTCCTAGTCCTCCTTAATCATTGTGCCTTTCCTCTGAGACTAGTCCCCCAACATTTATCCTGGATATATTTTGTTTGTACATAGTTGTTTACATGATGTCTCCCATTACACTGTAAACCTCCTGAGCTCAAAGAGTGCTTTGGGTGTTTTATATCATTTTTTGTCTCCCCATTGCCTAGTAAGGTGCCTAGAGATAGTAGATAATCAATGTGAGTTGACTGACTGATGACCCTCATGAGGTTCTGGAAAGGTTTCTCAGGGGAATGTTCTAAAACAGCAGAGCCTTAGACCTTAAGCAAGGCCTCTTAACTGAAAATATAGTAACTTTCCTGACTTAGATGATTTCATCAGACAAATGGAAGACTGAGGATAGCCACTGAGGAAAGCTATGTACTCTACAAGTTATATTTTAATCTGTGCACTGGTTCTTTCATGGTATACCTAGGAAGAATCCGATTTTGACCTCTGATCTTGCATTACCATTCTCTTCCTATCGCCACATGTTGGAAAGATTTGAGAGAAACTAGTGAATTCAAGAGACAGAGATAAAGAGGGAGGGAATTCCAGGCATGGGAGGCAGGCAGATGAAGGAGAGTTAGCATTTGAAGAACAGCAAGGAGACCAGTTTTATTGGATCATGGAGTATATGGAGAATAATAAGATGTAAGAAAAGAGGTGGAAAGGAGGGTGGGAGTAGATAATAAATAACTGTCAAATTCCCAACCTGGAATTGAATGGGAAGGGAAATTGAGGTTCATCCTAGGAAGTACTGGCTTCATGATGAGGTCACTTGGAGCAAAGAGGGAAGGAAGTATTTGAGTTTAGTAGGGAGGAATTAAGTTTAGTAACTTAGTTTAGTTTTTGGAACTAAAAATTATGATAATGCTAAAGATGAAAGTTAATAGTTCTATATTGTGAGGGTTTTCAAATAGTTCTGCAGTGTTAGGTTTTTCTCATAGCAGCACAGTGAGGTAAATAGGGCATATATTATAAACTATCTATTGCAGAAGAGGAAAGTAGGCACATCTGAGTCTTTTGGCTATTGTCTATGGTTAAGTATAATCTTAAAGGCCTTTTCAAGATAACTGAAGTAGCTAATGTAGCTTGGACCAAGTATAGGCCTTGTACATTCAAAACCAAGAACTTTTTTTTTTATCATGATAATATAGTAGAAAATGGTTATACTACTATTGGAAGGCTATGACTCTGTGATCATGACTGCTAGGAAGAAAATCTATACAGTGGTACAGAGGGCCAGGCTACACTTTGACTATACCAACTAAAAATGTTTTCATTTTCCATTCAGTGTATTGGTACATATGATAACTGTGCTTTAGGATGACAATATTAGGAAATTTGCAAAGGGATCACCAAGTAGATCAATAATATGAAGAGAATGCATATGTTGAGTGAACAGTTAATTTCTCTTTTTATTGCCATCACAAAGAAAATAATAAGCTTCAAGCATGTATTGTGCAGTTCTTAATAGTATATAAAATGAATGTAGACACAGTTCTAGCGCTTATACTTCAATATTCCAGTGGATCTGTGATCTCATTGATGTAAGTAGTCCCTCCAAAAATGCAGATCACAACCCAGACATGTCCATCCATCCTGTTCAGCTTTCTACCATGTTTCTTCCATCCGTTGGTCTCAGGGGTCCACCAACATGTTCAATTGTTCTTTGTATATATAGGGATACCAAGGGGACACGAGTTGTTCTTTGAACTTGCTGAATGACATCAGATGTTTTTTCTACACAGTAGAACTGATTTTTAAAATATATTTAATACATTTTTTCTCTGATGATGTCCTTTACACCACTGAGTAAGGTTTTCCATCTTAAGGAATTATACTATATAACAGGAAACAAATATACAAATATAATGCATAAAATACTTAGCTTCACCTAAGTCACTATAAAGAAAAAAACTAATGAATTCATATTATTTATAGAAATTTATATAAGTGAACCTGGCATTTTTATGAAATATTGAAGGTAGATAATATTTTTGTCCATAGTGATCTTTGAAGTCTCCCCTCTATCTCTCTGCCCATCCCCTGCCCCCACATCAGATAGCTGTTGTATAGCATTTGGTCAGTATAATCTAAGATGAGCTATAAATATTACAACATAGTATAGCAGGTTACTTAAGTAAGACCCTTAGTAATTAATAATAATAATAGCTAGCATTTATACAGCACCTTAAAGTTTGCAAAACACTTGACAAATATTAGCTGATTTTATCCTAACAACATCATCTTAGGAGATGTGTGCTATTATAATTCACATTTTGCAGATGAGGTAACTGAGGCAAGAAAAGGTTAAGTGACTTGCCCAGGGCCATGCAATGTTTGAGACTACTTGAATTCAACATCCTGAGTCCACATCCAACGTTCTGCCGCTCTCCCACCCTCATTCAAGATTTACCCTACGTGGAACTAACAAAGCATAAGAATGTCTTACAATAAGTTTACTCTATTTTTAAGAAGCTCCCCAAAAGTACAAACACTTATGAACAGTTGTTCTCCCCAAGTTTCCTTACTCTGTGAGGAGGGCCACCAGAGGGCCTCAGACTACCTAACCGTCTCTCTCTTGCTCTAGTATTCCCTAACTTCTATTCCTTCTGTGTTGGTTACTCTCCATTCCCACTTACAGAATCGCAGCATTTTAGAGCTAGGTGGCGAATTGAAATGACTCAGTCTTTTTACAGATAAAGAAACAGAGACTTGTAAGAGGCTGTGATTTGACCAAGGCTACACAGAAGACTGTGATCCTAGATTTCTTGAATTTCAGGCCATTGCATTTTCTAAAAAAACAAAATATGTTGCTACTTCCCTTTTCCGTTTTTCTTTTCTTTATTGCAGTAATTGGGTTTAAGTGATCTGCAGTAAGTCACACAGCTAATTAAGTATCAGAGGTCAAATTTGAAACCAGGTCCTCCAGACTTCAAGGTTGGTGCTTTATCCACTCACCCAGCTGTTCTTGTTTCTCTTTTCTGGAAGGGGACTGATAGACCCTGTGTTTTCTCATGTACTAAATTCCATTGTTTTCCAACAGTAAGAAAAAAATGGCAGCTTGGTGGTGCAATAAATATAATATCACACTTGGAGGAAGGAAGATCCTAGTTCAAATGTGATTGCAGACACTAGCTCTGTGACCCTGGACAAGTCACTTAATCCTGCTTGACTCAGTTTTCTCACCTGTAAAATGAGCTTCTCATCTCTAAAATGATACACTTCAGTATCTTTGCCAAGAAAACCCCAAATGGGGTCCACAATGTTCAGTGTGCAGTGGGTGTCAGCAATGACTAAATAAAGAAAAAAAAAATGTTGGGCTGAAGGAAATGCCATCTATAAAGTAAGAGCTACAAAGTTTCTACTTATTCTTTTAAATGCTAGACTCTCCCTGGGTGAGCTGTATGACCTCTACTTCAAATACTTTTGAACATGAGGCTTCATATTAAAAGTCCAAGTAAATATATTATACATCATTCCCCTAATAATTTTCTTTTCCTCTGGGAAAGACAAACCCACACTAAAACCAAAACCAAACAAATAAAAAACTCTATCTTATTACTTGGAAGACAGTTACTATTACTCCCCTCCAGAGAAAGAAAATGCAAATCAATCCTAAAAAGAAATTAAGTAGCTTGTTAATGACAATTGATATAAATTGATAATCTGTGGTATGACCCGGCATTGTGGCACACACTGTGCCCTAAAGAGTTACAAACAAAAGGAAATGGCAGTACGTTAATACATAGTCAGTAAACAGGTCTTGGCATATCTAGGGGCAGCTGTGACAGGGAGGAGGTGAGGCTAGGGGGAGGAAAGGGAAATTTAAGGACTCAAATTCACTGAGAACAAAATGCCTGTGATTGAATGTCTTCCTCTTCAGGGAGATGACGTTCGCAGTTGGGTTGTCTGTAAAGAATTCAGGGGCTGAGGTTCTCCTACTCAAGAGGTCTTCATTGATGCAAAAGCAACCAACTGGCTGGTCCTTACAAGTACTGGCAGTTTGAGATGACAGAGGTTTGCTTTTATACCCACGTTTTAGGCACTCAGCTAGGCATGTTCCTGTGTGGGGAGTTAACCACAGGGAAGGATGTCAGGAAGTGGGAAGGAGGTGTATAAGAGGCAGGAAAGATGAGGTAGTTGTATTGTTTTACAAAATAGTTCAGGGATGTGGTCACAACACAGGGAACAACTTGCAACATTCAAGTATTTGGGCACAAACCATAGGGCTTAGATGAATACGCAGAAAATAATATGGTTTTCTTGTCAACAGAAAGAACTCCTTTACTGAGCAGATTTAGACTTAGGCAAAGCTCTCACTGTTGCTGGGCAGAAGACATCCTCATCAAATGGTCCCTTTTTTAGTTTTGCCTCAATTTAGGAACCACATACTTTGCAAGAGGAGTCAACATTTTTTTTTCTTTTTTGAAAGCTTTTGCCAGTGTCTTTCCTCACCTATCCTAAAAATAAGGGAATGTGTCTTGCCCTGGAGGAAAACAAGCCAAAAGATCACTGGATCTGAAGTCATAGGACATGGGTTCAGATCCTTGTTCTGCTGATTAGTCTATGTGTGACCTTGGGCAAGTCAATGAAACTTTTTTGAGCACCAGCTTCCTTATCAGGTCTTCCCTCTCACAATACTCCATCTTCCAACTCTCTGCTTTTGCACTGAATGTACCCTATGCCTGGAATGCGCTATCTCAGTTTCATAAAATCCCCATTTTCTTTCAAGAAACAGCTCAGACGTAATATTTTGTACAAAGACTTTCCTCCCATAGTGTCTTACATTTAAACTCTCTCTGTGTGTATACACACACATACATTTTTGTGTACATATGCATACATCTATATAAAAACTTTATTTTTATGTTGTACATATTTGTATATGAACTTATTTCCCCAGTTAGAATAATAAACTCATGATGAGTAGGGATTATTTCATTCTTCATATACTTGTATTCCCTAGTACCTAGAACAGCGATGAGGGTTTAATAAAGGCTTGTTGAATTATCTCCAAGATGATCTGTAACTGTAAACTCTATTCTCAGTCCAGTGTTCTGAAACTCACAGTATTACTGATAAACTCACAGTACTGGACTGAGAGCCAGAAGACCAGTCTTCAAGTCCTGATTAGCCAATAACTCTCCAGCTTCAACATTCAAATAAATTTTGTCCTTTTGTAAGATTACTCTGGAACTTTTTAAAAAGATAGGAAGATTTGCTACTCTTAAACAATATACAAGGGGAATAATTTGGTAATACATGAGTATCTTCTCTGCCTCAGATGTTGGCTGGTTCACCAAGAAAGCATTGGTATATTAGCTTCTACTATCTACCACTTTGTAGTTCTGAGGGCATAAGGCCTTCCTACAAACAGGTGTGCATACCATAGATGACTGATGAATATTTAGCTGTAATGACCAAAGGCTATTCTACTTTTGTGTAACCCAGGGCAATTCATTCTATTTCTTTGGGCTTCAGTTTCTTGATTATACAATAACGGTGTTACATGAGATAATCTGTAAGCTTCCTGCTAATTATGAAATTATGCTCCTATATGAATAAAGCATCCTTTTATGATGTCATCATCGTCAGATGTTAAAAGGCTTCAGATTCCAAGTAGGCCAAGTATCAGGTCATCCATAAACATATATTTAGGAAGAAGTTAGCAATGAGACTTAACTAGGGCATGAGGTTAGAAGACTGGGTATGATATATGTAACCTTTCCCCCATTTTGTTGATTAATTTTTCCTCTTATTTATCTGTGGATTGACCAATGTCATGAAAGAAATTTTGACAAAGTTCTGAGATCCATTTATTAGCAAGGTTAGCAATTGCAAATAAATAGAGTCAATGCCTCTCAATGACCAAAGACCCAGAATGGGTCTTTTACAGTGATTAACAAAATGACAGAGCAAAATCCTGAGTAGCATAGGTTTATCTTCTTCTGATTGGCTATAAAAAGACTGACTGGAAGGTCAGGTCACAAAACAGGTGAAGATACCAGTCTCAAAAATAGAATTTTGACCCAATCTGAGGTCACCTGAATCATGAGAATGTGACCCAAATAACCTAAGATTACCCGAGTAAACTTGCAAGGGTAAGGAACAGTGAAAGGGAATGTTAAATCTAACTTAAGTCTTAACAAAACAGAATTAAAGATCAAATATCAGTTTCACACCAACCCCCAAAGTGAAACCAAATGAGACACAACTTTATAGTTTGTATTACTTTCAATAGAAGGCAGCGTTGTATGAATACCTGGGTTTAGGTTGTATTACATCTGCTGACTGCAGGATCTACCTTCATATAGCTGTAGTATTAGACTGGAGTTGCTAGATGAAAAAGCCATTGAGCAATAATGATAGACATCCATATTTTGTTGAAAATCTATGTCTTTTTAAATATATTATCATATTTATATACGTAATATAGGTATATATTTATGAATATATGTATATAATTTCTATATGTATAATTATATATTTATATATGTATATATGTACACATATGTATATATCATATACACACAGACATATATTTTTACTGCTTTTAGTTGATTTGCATAACTTGTATTGCTTACCAAAACCACTAACTTGTACCAGGGGCCTGCACTGCACACTCTTTAACCTTTATTTCTTTGTGTGTTTCAGGCTGCCTTCCAAAGGCAAAAGAAATTTACTTCTTCTTATACAAAAGTGATTTCCATGTTCTTCACTATAATTTCCCTTTTAATAGTTCTTGAGAGAATAAGTGAATACAGAATTAGTTACTGAATGCTTGACAAGATTCCAAGAATATGTAATTTCCTTTTTATAGGTAGTCATTCTACCTTTAAAGATCTTAAATGCTCAGTGACCTAGTAGATCATCTTTAGGAGTTCCTGTTTGCAAAACATTTCATTATCCTGATGCTAGCCTGGTGATGAGCCTTTGGAAAGTTAGCTAGATTAGCCCTCCAGCAAGAGAAAGTACTTTTCATCTTGGGGTCTATACTTGAAACTCTTTCAACTGAGTGTAGGCTCTGCCAAGTTTGTATTCCACTGGCACACCTTTCTGGAGCTCTGTCACATCTACTTCAAACCACTGAACTCCATAATGTTGAAGGCAGTTGACTAAATTCAGATACTGAAATGCTCTCTCCTTCCTCATTTCTGCCTCTGGGCTTCCCTGGCCTCCTTCATGACTCAGATCAAATTCCACCTTCTGCAAGAGGCCTTTCCTGGTCACCCCTACTGCTAGTGCTTCCCTTCTGAGACTACCTTAGATAAATCTTGTATATCTTGTATGTACATAGTTATTTTTATTTGGTTCCCCTCATTAGAATGAGAGATCCTACAGTGCAAAGTCATCTTTTTACCTTTTCTATTTTTATTTATTTATTTTTGGTAAACATGTCCAGCACCCAGTAAACGTTTAATAAACTGTTTCTTGACTGACTGTGGCTTTTGTAAAAGAAATGATACTGTGAGAGAGGTACTGGGGAAAACAGGGCCAGTGGTGTTAGTTTAAAGCATATTAATAATTAGTCAATCAGCATTTATTAAAGTACTAGGATTAGGCGCTGAAGACAGTTTCCTGTCCCCCACCCCCACCCCGGTCAGCCCAGCGCTGCAGGTGTGTGTCCAGTGGACCCTCTCTAAGGACAGGGCTGAGGTTTGATCTCAATGAATCCATCACTAACGTTTTACGTGCCAGGCACTGTGCTAAGCACTGGGGGTACCAGAGGGGCCAAGAGGCAGTCCCTGCCCCCAGTCAGCCCAGCGCTGCAGGTATGTGTCCAGTGGACCCTCTCTAAGGAGAGGGCTGAGGTTTGATCTCAACCAATCCATCACTAACGTTTTATGTGCCAGGCACTGTGCTAAGCACTGGGGGTACCAGAGGGGCCAAGAGACAGTCCCTGCCCCCAGTCAGCCCAGCGCTGCAGGTATGTGTCCAGTGGACCCTCTCTAAGGAGAGGGCTGAGGTTTGATCTCAATGAATCCATCACTAACGTTTTACATGCCAGGCACTGTGCTGACGAAGCACTGGGGGTACCAGAGGGGCCAAGAGGCAGTCCCTGCCCCCAGTCAGCCCAGCGCTGCAGGTGTGTGTCCAGCGGTCTTCACGTCTCAGCAGCCACCTTTCCAAGACAGCCCTGCACACCTGGCACCCCATCCACCCCTACCTTTCTCCTCAGCTTCAGCCTCTGGCTTCTCTTTACGCCGCCCGCTCCCCCAAACCTCCACTCCCACAATTTCTGAGGTCTCCCGGAACGACCCCCAAAGAGACGAACGCTGGGGGCCCCCCGCTGTGTCGGCGGCCCCCCGCTGTGTCGGCGGCCCCATCGGGCTCCGGGCAGGAGGAGGGGAGGGGGCCGGGCCGCCGCCGGGTCGCGGTGACCGCGGAGGCAGCAGGCAGGGCGGCCCGAGCCGGGCCCGGGGGCGGAGGCGGGGCGGGGTGGGGAGCGCCGGGCCCCCGGCCCTCCCCCGAGGTGAAGGTGAAGGTCTCCTGCGGGGTCGGGCCCGAGTCCGGCGGCCGCCGGCGGAACTGGGCCAGCGCAGAGCGCCCGTTTCCGCTGGGTGTGGGCCCCGGAGCGGGCCGTCCCTGCCCGGAGAGGAGGCAGACCTCGCCGCCGCCCCTCCCGTGTGCGCGGCGGAGAGGAGGAGGAAGAGGAGGAGGAGGAAGGGGAGCAGCCATGTCGCTATTGTCTCCGCTGCTCCCGGCCTTCAAGGTCTATTACATGGCCGTCGTCGTGGTCCTGTCGCAGCTCTACCGGCGCTGCCGCCGCGGCTTCTCTCTGCCAGGTTAGCGAGCCAGCCCGGGGCGGTTACCGCGGGACTCTGCGGGAGGTGTCAGGCGTGGTCCGGGAGGGCGTGTGAGCGTGTAAGTGTGAGCGTGAGTGTGTGTGAGCGGGGGCAGCGGAGGAGCGGGGGAAGGAGGTGTTCCTTCTCGTTCCTCCTTTATCCCGGAGGCGGGGGGAGAGGCAGGAGCCTGAAGTGGGCCTCGCTGTCCCGGCGGTGCCTTTCTTCCTTTTGCAGCCTCCGAACTTTGCTCGGGTGGGGGGTGCGCGTGTGCGTGCGTGTATCCGTGTGAGTGAGTGTGGATGTGTGTTCCCCCCCGCCGCGCCTTTGCTACTCCCCGAACCCTCCGCAGTCTTCCTACCGGACCACCCGGCCAGGATGGAGGGGTCTGTTTTGTTTTCGGAAGCTGCAGCCCGGACCTGGGGAGGGGGCAAAGGTGGGAGACAGAAAACTCCCCTTTTCTGCCCCTCTCTCCAGTCTTCCTCCCCCTCAGTCTAGGACCCTGGGGAGCGGAGGAAAGGGAGGGGAGGGGGGCTGGGTTTGCAGCCGCTGCACCCCAAACCTTGACCTTGGCCTGGAGGAAAACGAGTTTTCCGCCCCCCTCCCCCTTCCCCACTAGCCCTGCGGACCCCTGAGGAGCTGGTGCGCAGTTTGGGGCTGGAGCACGTTAGGCGGGGCCTGTAACCTCGCTCTTCCTCCTCCCCCCGCCGCCGGACTGGAGCTGGAGGGGGTTTGCCAGGGGGAGGGGGAGGCTGGGCGGAAGCGTGAACCACTGGCCCCCGGACAGAGTTCGGAAGCCGGTCTCGTGCGCAAGCGCCCCACTGCCTGGGCGGGCTGGCTGGCTTCTCCCGGCCGCACCATCACCGTTCCTCGCTGCCTGGCGGCTCGGCTCCCCTGACCCCGTGGGCCCATCTCCGGCCTATCCCTGGCAGCTGCCGGGCCCCTCCCCCTCCCGTCCCCACCCCTCTTCGTCCCCCCCCCCCCCCCCCCCCCCCCCCCCGCCTTGCACACTTGGCCGACCTGGCCCTTCTACTCGCACAACCCCCTCCCTTCGCTCCCCAAGCTTTGTCTCGGCCACTTTCAGGGTCTCTTCTGGTTTTGTTCTTGAGGGCTAGCAGAGTTGGGCTCTTTACGGCTTGGCTTTTTTTTTTTTTTTAAAACAGTGCTAAATCCTTTTTAAGAAATAGCAACCTCTTGTTTATCTGTTTGGGGTTACAAATCTCAGGTCGTTTTCCAACTCCAGATTATTTTTGGATGTGACAACCCAGGGCATGCCTGCAGTATGTAACTTAGACCAATTTTACCTGGCTCTCTTGCCCTCCTCCTGCACTCTTTTGAGTTTGCTGCCGAACTGCACAGTCAGCATTACCACCTTGTTCTCCCCAGTTGCCCATGTGAAGGAAATGGGGGTTTCCAGAGAACTTTAATATTGCCGCAGCTGAGTTGTAGGTAAGGACTGGATTCTTAATGCATGGCTACAACAGAAATGAAATTGACAGTTTGCTACTTCTTGAAATTGATAGGGGATGAAGGCTGGGAATGGCTAAAGAGAGGTAATAACCTTTGTAAGTTTCTTTACGTGACACACCAAAAAATGTGAAATGAATGAATGTTCACTTTGGAAAGCCCACATGCCATCCCACCGAGTTAATTGGATAAGTTTGTTTTTTTCACTTTATTTTCTCATCCTTAAAAGAATATGTAAAAATGTTTAAAATGAGGTCGAATTCCCCACTCTTCTAAACAGATTGTAGAGCCTAATTTAGTTTAAAAGTAAACTAAGCATTTTTCTGGCCTTAGTTTTTCTGACTAGAGGAATTGGGGCATTCACAACCCCATTAAATAATACTTATAAATTCGGTAGTAATTAGAACATAATAATAGAAAACGTATGACATCCCCCTTCACCACTTTAAAGTATTATAAATTACTAGGTCCACCTGGTACTTTGAGAAATATTGGTGGTGTTATGAGAATGAGACTAGAAACAGAAATTGTTTGGTATAAAATAGGACAGAGAATCTAGTACTGGAAGACAATGGTAAAACTTTTTGTGAAGAATTCATTCCTTTGTAAAGGATATCATTAAATTTAGAGGAGGTAAGTAATAGACATAATATCTCTTAAGTAATATAGTTGAAATAGCCATGTTAGACTTGATTATCATGCATTTTAAAAGAAAAATGTTAAAAAACCGGTTGTTTGTAAACTTTCCTACTTAAAGATAATATTATTGTCAAGAGAAAGTTTGCAGTATAGCATACACTTCAGAAAATTACATAGGTTTCAGAAGTTTCTTAACTGCTACTAACATCTCAGAGGAGCACAATCACTAAATAAAATATACATGTATATTAGGTATATATATATATGTTAAACAATTAAATGGGGTGCTTTTTTTAAGTTGATTATCCCCTATTAATTTTATGGTGGGGTATGAAAAATCACTACTGTTTTGTTTATTCTTCAAGATCCATACTATATACAGTTGTTTCTTCAGTAGCATTTAACTTGCCTTTTAAAAAGTTCTTTTATCCAGATAACTCTATATGGTAAAAATTCATTGCCTAGGATACTGAATGGAACTTCAAATGGCTTAAACTGTTCACAGGTCATAAGACTGCCAAACTGTTAATAAAGTTACAAGTTTCATATTTCAGAATGGAAGTCTTCAGGAGAACATTGAAATTGAATGAAGTCTAGGGATTTTAAAAAGGTAATTTAAATAAGATGTGAGTGTGGGGGCTATTTTCTTTAATTGAACTTAGACCAGAGGTTCCAAAACTTATTTGGCCACTTCCTCCTTTCCAAAAAAAAAAAAAAAATTACCCAGTGCCCCCCTGGAAATCTACTTTTCATTAACCCTTTAAGTGTTTTTATGAAATTTGCATCATTTAAAAAAATATAATTTTTAAAAAAAGACATCTTAAATTGAATAATTTATTGTAAATTTGTGGGCTTTTTCCTGAATTGAATTTTTGATGATGCAATATTGTATCATGTAACCGTATAGTATAGTAAACCATGTAGACAGTAAACAAGTGATAACATGTACACATTCTTGCCAATGCATGCTGGATTTCCTGACAATTCAGCAGGCTAGCCTGCCAACACTTGCTTGTTAAGACCTGTCAGCAGCTTCCATTGTCACCTGTTTTTATACAATATCCACCCCTCGCCCTGACTATTGCACCTGAGGCTACCACTGCTTCCCCCTTGATCGTTCTGGCACCAGAGGGCAGTATCACCCATTTTGGGAACCTCTTTAGGCTGATTTGTAACCTAGATTAAGTAGAAAATGTAGGGAAAAAATCTGTAAGTGGATTAAAGCTTCAGTAAAATATTTATATTGTTATTATTTTGAATTCTCCAAAAACACATTAGTTATGGATCATCAGTTTTTATTTGACAGTTCTGTCTTTACAGTGATCATTTATTACATTAGTAATTACTATATCCCTTTTCCCTTCCACATGTTTAGTTTATTTAAAAATATGTGCATGTAGAAATGTCTCCCTGAAGGTGTGATATTACCTCATAATCAAGTTTTATAAAAAGGAAATCTGGTCAGTATATTTAGAAGGATGAGCAAATGCTAATTTTGACATGAGCATCTCAATGTTGTAATGATTTTTAACTCATTAAAAGTGAGGGAATTTTAGAGCAGGAAACAACCTCAGAACTTACCTAGTCCACCTTCTTCATTTTACAGATGGGGAAGGCCCATAGAGGTAGATAAATTAAATTACCTAATATCCACAAATAGTTTGTGGGGAAACTGGGACTTGACCATGTCTTTAGATACCCAGATCAGAAAAGTCCACTACATCAGGTAATAATATTATGTTTCATCTCTTTGAAATCATGTTGTCTGTGCCACTGAGTAACTGTCTCAGAGACAAATTTTCTCCATTTCTTAACCGTGGAGAGTTATGATAGAGAAAATTGCTAGGACATGAGTTTTACCTTCCATTGTTAGTAAACTTGTAAAATGTTCAATAAGTATTGTATAATATGGAAGAAGTAGGGTTAATACAGAACTTGAGAAATCAATATCCAGAAAAATGTGACCATAGATTAAAAGATCTGAACTACTTTTGTAGCATTTTTTTTTGATGGGGAGGTAACATCTTTAGCTTTAAAAATGAATGACTTAGTTCATTAAAATAATTTATGTAGGAATCCATTTTCTTTTTTATCTAGCCATTTTCCTCATGTAATAAAAATTTTGAACAGTTTACAAAACATCACAGAATATTGATTATTTTACTATTAAGAATTTGGTAAGAATCTTACCAGGATATCTGAGGTGATGATAATGTGTGTTTATGTATGTATATGTAAATATATATAGTAAATATATTTTATAAAGATGAAGCATTATAATTTATGCAGTTCTTTTTAACCATATGTTTGTGAAGAGTCAATGCTTGTGGGGTATTTTTTATGGCAAATAAGAAAGTGCTTTAAAGGTGAGGTATGCTATGATATGTGGGGGGAGAAACCATCTGTTAGCAATGTTTCTAGTCACTTGAGTTCATGGTTGTATTCCTACTAGGGCATTTGGGACACAAGAATTGTGCCTTAGAGAGCAGATGAGGAGTTTTGACCCCTAGAGAAAATTGTCAGAGAGTGGCAGATGACTCCACTTGATTATGGAGGTGGTAGGCTAAGCCACTACTCCTTTGGTTGTCCTATATCTAATCTATATATCTATATCTATATATAGATATATAGATATACCTATCTATCTATATATACATATATATATGTATATGTCTTACTTTGCAAAGGCTTTAAACGTTTTTCTAGTAGAAAGTCGTGTTTCTTAAGTGAAAATGTTGGAATTTGAGGAAAATTACCCATATCCCCCTATAATCAATTACAAGCAAGGTATAGACATGTTCACTTTCATACAAGCAAGTAGTGATAATAGATTATGAGTGTCTCGTGTTGTCATTTTCTGTTCCGTGCACTTTGGAAATGAGATTTTTGGCCAGGTTCAAGGGCGCTTTCTCATCCAAAGTAACAGATTTGAAAGCTCCTTATTGCTGTTCAGTCATTCACTCACTCTTTGTGAGCCCGTTTGAGGTTTTCTTGGCAAAGATGCTGTAATAGTTTGTTGTTTTCTTCTCCAGCTCATTTTTACAGATGAGGAAACTGAGGCAAATCAGGGTTAAGTGACTTGACCAGGGTTACATAGCTAGTAAGTATCTGAGGTCAAATTTGAACTCAGGTCTTCTGACTCCAGGCCTGGTGCTCTATCAACTGTCTAGCTGCCTTAGGGCTTTTCATTGCATTGACTATCAAGCCCATGCAAAAGTAGCATTAAAATTCTAAATTAAAAACTATTGAAGGAAGGACAAAACCAGCCTATTTTTCCTTTTTCTTTTTCTATTGACATGATATTTCATAGCTTGTTTTCTATTGGACATAATTCTTTGTAATAAGCCTGATTTGTGGGCTATCTTTTTTCAGGAAGTAGCATCTTCCAATTCAGTAAACATTTATTAGGTGCCTACTATGTACTGTGCTAAGCGTTTGGGATACAATTAAAAAGAAAGGTAATCTTTAAGGAGTTTACAATCTAAAGGGGGAGATAAAACACATAATTTTTAAAAGATATTCATATAGATTTATTTTGAAGTATATTATAGGATCATAAGCTCATAGATTTGGAATTGGAAAGGACCTTAGATTTCATTGAAGTACAATCATCTCATTTTACAGATGAGTAAAGCCAAAGAGGATAAGTAAATTGCCCAAGGACACTCAGCTAGTAAGTAGCAAAGCTGGGACTTGAACTCAGGTCCTTTGAGTCGAAATCCAGCATGCTTTCTGCTAAACCATGGCGCCTCTCTCACTTTGAATATTGTAACGCATGAGACATACTTAAATACACAGGTTTCCATTTGTATTATGGCTTACTTAAGTCATTATAAATGATACAAATGGAGGCACATGTGAACAGTGATGATAATAAAATGCATAAATGATATGCTTGCCAACATAAATCCTAGAATAATTAAGATCCACAATTAAACTATTATGTCATAGCATTTTTGCCCTCCTAAGCCATATTAAACTAATGTAATGTGTCTTGAAGCCATGATTATAGGATGTGATCTTTGCAATATTTATATTAAGTCATTGAAATTACTTAGTCACAGGAATAAAAAAATACTAAAATTTAAATAACTTTTGTTATTTCACTGAAATGAATGAGGTTAGCTGCTTATACTCACCAAGATTTATCAAGCACCTACTATGTGCCAGGCTCCAAAAACCTCTTCAAAGTTGCTTATACTATAGTACAAAAAATGGCACCCTGAATGGGAACATGAAGGAAATACCAACATTTGGGCTTTATTAACTCCAGAGATGCTTTTTTTTTAGTTAACCTTAACTCTAGAAATAAATTTATTTTCATTTGATTTTTTTAACAGTGGCAACTATGAAATAGAACATGCTAGTCAAAAAATTCCAAGGATTAAGACATTGAGCATTACTCAAAGCTTATTATTGTTACTATTTTTATAAACAGAACACTCTATATTTTAAATAAAGCTTATTTCTTTAGATGGGAGAAAAAAAAGTTTGTTGCTTGTTCAGAACTTTCTTTTGCATGATTAAAGGTCTCATAAATTGGTATTTCTGTTTTTTTGACACACTTTGGTTTCAGGCTAGTTCTTGCCTTATGTGTTTATACTATATTTCAATGCTTGGTAAGACTACCAAAACCAGTTAATAGTAAACAGTTAAAATCAGAAATAATCATAATAATAAATGTAAGATAGTTAAAGATTTGTCTGCTTTTAATGTTAACTTTATTTTGAGATGTTCTTTTGAGGGCAAAACCAAATTTTTATATGCTAAAGTAATAATATTGAATTTATTTAGAAAACATTTTTAAAAAAAAACATTCCTGATTCTTCTTTTAATGGGAGCCTTCCTCCTTTACCTTTGAAAGGACATTTGTCAAGTTGGACATCGTGTATAGGCCACAATTCCTGGAGACAGCATCCTAACTTTTCCCAATCTAGTTAGAAGAGTGGGTTTATCATTGAATTTGCAAATGTGCTGATTTCAAGCTGTGATCACACCAGGAGTACTTTCTCATTTTTTGTTTATGTTACTGCTTTTTAGCAGGTACTCATTAATGAGTGAAGGATCAAAAAGCAGGACGGTGGTGGAGAAGCAATGGAGAATAAAAGCATAGAAAGTTCACCGTCAGACCTAAAGTTAGTGGCTCACCCGAGAGCAAAGAGCAAAGTTTGGAAATACTTCGGTTTTGACACTAATGCAGAAGGATGCATACTGCAGTGGAAGAAGATCTACTGTCGGATCTGCATGGCACAGATTGCCTATTCAGGAAACACTTCCAACCTTTCATACCACCTGGAAAAAAATCATCCGGATGAGTTTTGTGAATTTGTAAAAAGTAACACAGAACAGATGAGGGAGGCCTTTGCTACTGCTTTCTCGAAGCTGAAGCCAGAGTCCTCCCAGCAGGTTGTTCAGGACACTTTAATCATGAAGACCAGCCACAGCTATGAAAACAAAAAGCACCAGGAGCTGACCTCTGCTGTGATTAGCCTGATTTGTGAGGGCATGTATCCTTCCTCCATCGTGGATGAGCCTACATTTAAGATGCTTTTGAAAACAGCAGATCCAAGATATGAACTTCCTAGCAGAAAGTATTTCTGCACAAAAGCAATTCCTGAAAAGTATAACGCAGTTAGAGAAATTGTCTTGAAAGAACTGACAGACATTTTGTGGTGTGGAATATCCACTGATATTTGGAGAAGCCAAAACCAGAATAGGTCCTATGTAACCCTTGCAGTTCATTTCCTCAATAGCAGCTCTTCTCATTGTTTGGCTGTTAACTCACGATGCTTAAAGACATTTGAGGTCCCTGAAGAAAACACTGCAGAGACAATTACCAGAGTCCTTTATGAGATCTTTATTGAGTGGGGCATCAACACAAAGGTCTTTGGTGCTACAACAGATTATGGGAAAGATATTGTCAAAGCTTGCTCGCTTCTAGATATTCCAGTTCAGATGCCTTGTTTGGGGCAGACCTTCAATGCGGGAATACAACAAGCTTTCCAGCTCCCCAAACTGGGCAGTCTCTTGACAAGGTGCCGGAAACTTGTAGAGTATTTTCAGCAGTCTACAGTAGCCATGTACATGTTAAGCGAGAAACAGAAACAGCAGAACATCATGCACTGCATGCTTGTGAGTGATCGAGTTTCCTGGTGGGGAAGCACGCTTGCCATGTTGCAACGATTGAAAGAGCAGCAGTTTATCATTGCAGCTGTTTTAGTGGAAGACAGCAATAATCACCACCTTATGTTGGAGACTAGTGAATGGAACACCATTGAGGGGCTGGTGGATCTGCTGCATCCCTTTAAGCAAGTAGCCGAGATGATGTCTGCATCTAAGTATCCCACAATAAGCATGGTAAAACCCCTCCTTCATATGCTTCTCAACACAACCCTGAACATCAAAGAAAATGATTCAAAGGAAATCAGTATGGCAAAGGAAGTGATAGCCAAAGAATTATCGACAACTTACCAGGAGGCCCCTGAGATAGACATGTTCCTCAATGTGGCAACATTTCTGGACCCTCGGTACAAGAAGCTGCCTTTCCTTTCTGCGTTTGAACGGCAGCAGGTTGAAAATAGAGTTGTAGAGGAAGCAAAAAGCCTTTTGGAGAAAGTAAAAGAAAATAGTTTCAGGCCTGAGGAAAAGCTCTTTTCATTATCTGAAGAGCCACCGGTGAAAAAAATGATCATTTCTTCCACCCCACCTCCGACTAGTGCAATTAATAACATGCTGGCAGAAATCTTCTGCCAAACAGGGGGTGTGGAAGATCAAGAGGAATGGCATGCCCAGATTGTGGAGGAATTGAGTAACTTTAAGTCTCAAAAAGTACTTGGCCTAAATGAAGATCCACTTAAATGGTGGTCTGACCGATTGGCATTGTTTCCTGTATTACCAAAGGTACTTCAAAAGTATTGGTGTATTTTAGCCACGAGGGTCTTCCCTGAAAGACTTTTTGGTTCTTCTGCCAATGTTGTAAGTGCTAAGAGGAACAGATTAGCTCCAGCTCATGTGGATGAGCAAGTCTTTTTATACGAAAACACTCGTAATGGGTCTGAAGCTGAACCTGAAGATGAGGATGAGGGAGAATGGGGCTTGGAACAGGAACAGATTTATACATTAAGTGACACAGTTAATGTAAGCAGCAGTTTCTTTAATATAAGGGACAGTGGATTCATCTGACAGTGATGCTAACAATGCATTAAAGAAAAGGTGTTTTTGTCTTAAAAGTTACCAAAAATAACCTGTTTGATGCTTTCTTGTAAATATAGAACAGATGTAACAGTGGCTTGGTTTTTCATTTTCATGTATTTGTGCCTGCCATCCATATTCTCAAAATACAAAAGAAAGCTGGTCTTTGTTGTTAACTGAAATGAGAAAGATGGAGTGTTCTCTTTAGATTTTGACTGTGATTCCTTGCCCCTACATAAATAATAATTTTTAAAAAAGCAGTGAAATTAAAGATTTAGAAACCCACTTAGGAAAGTCCCTCTGAGGAGTCTGACAGATTAAATTTATTGATAAAAGTAGAATTGGAGGGGAGAGTTTTGGTTTTAAAATGTTTATATCTCATTTAATTCAGCCATATTTTTAATAGTATTTTGGAAAGATCAGAGAGCAAGTAGAAAAATAATACCTTTCATAGAGCCCTAAGTATAAGGTTATAGTTTTTTAAAATTTAAATATGTAAAATACTTTTTAATTTAAACGGGAGCATCCTTCAGAAAATTGTGAAGGCCCGTTAGTGGAAATATTCTTTAAAGAGAAGGCAAGCTTAAGTTTAGTTTCAATGTGCAAATGAGCATGTAGAAGCACTTACCCTCCCTATCCCTCTTCCAAATATGAGGTGTTAAATTTTTGTTTCTTGTCATACTGCCAACTCTGAAACATCTGTCTCCTTTTTGCCAAAATTCATCTTGTAGAGGTGGTTAATATAAGCTCTTTCTAAAGTTATTGGATCCTTTTTTTTGGTTGATGTATTCTTAGTATACGATAGATTGCTTTGTGTCAGAATGCTTATGTGTTCTGCGTTTCCTAAAAAACAGTAATTTTTTGCAGGCAGAAATAAGATACCTCTTTTAAAGAGCTGCTTTTAAAACAACAAAAATCCCTAGCTTGTTTTCTGGTTTGTTACATGAAGTTAGGCAAATGCCCATGAGGAGTTTTAGGTCCTTTTATTTAGGAGAAAAATAATTTAATCTTTTTATCTTTAACTCTCCTTAAAAGCAGGGACATGTTTTTGTATTCGAATCCCCAGTACCCAACCCAGTGCCTTGCACAAAGTAGGCGCTTAATAATTATTTGTTTAGTCGAAATGCATTTAGCTCTATATTACTTGTTCAAGTAAATTTGTTTAGTTTTGGTTTACCTCCTGAGTCCGTTTGAGGTGTTTACATTTGGTATTCAGGGAAGTATGGAGAAATACGCTAAATCCTAGTTTATTATTTGGTCTTGAAAACTTTTGGATAGGGAATTCAAAGAGGCGCACCATCTTTCTGCGTTAGATTCACCTCACTGGCTATTGTGTGCATCTGTTTAAGCAACCCATATTGGGGAAGACTGCATATAAATGGTTTAGGAATGACCATTTTAGCTAGTTACTAAATTCTGCCCAGGGGTTGGAGTTGTAGATATGGGAGTGTTTAAAAAAAAAGTCAGCCCTGGAGTTGGTGAGAATTTCATGTGCCTTTTGGAGGATAGCATCTGGTCTCTGTCATCAGTGATGCATGGTTTTAGGAGATAAATTTGCAGGCTAAAAGCAACCAGAAGAAATATTTCCTTTTAAAGGAAAACATGATGTTAACTTTTACAACTTGCTGTATAATTTTAGGCTTTTTGTAATTCATTTGTTTATGTACTAGAACACTGTCATGTTGGAGGTGAGAAGGTGATGTCCAGGTTAACCATAGTAGAATATGGCTGACAGGATACACTTCTACTCTCCACTCTAAGACTCGAAATAATGTACAGTGCAACTTGTATTTGCCCTAAGTTGTGTGTGGTTTTTTTTAAATAGCAGTACGGTGCACTGTCCTGTTCCTTGATACCTGAATAATGAAACTGTAAACTGTTCCAACGAGACTAGTCTCCTTGCATTTTGTTTTCGTTTTTTGTTTGTTTTTGTTTTTGTTTTTATTTTTAAAACCCTTGTTGTCAGTCTTGCCCATTGGCTCTGTTTTCTTATTTAATGTTTTAGGCTTTGACTATTGTTAAATAAACCAGAGAAATAAATTAGCTTCTAATTTATTTGTCTGATGTGTGTTCATATTGGTAGCACTCTTATTGAATTCTAGCAGTGAGAGGTTGTTTTTTTTTAAGACACTTTTACAAGGCATTCACAAAAGCTTGATATTTTATTTTCTGACCTTTTAAAATATAGAAACATTGTGCTGCACAACAACCCTTTTGGATTAATATGTCTAGATCTGCAAAAATCACTGGGTTGAAAATTTTCCTAATGTGGGGATTGCTTGCAACTTCCCTTTACTGTCCTGGAAATAGAATGAATGTTGGTGGTGAGAAATTTTGAGGACTTTATCAAGGTGTATAGGTAATAAATTTAGTTGGAAACCAAATCTAACTTATTTCTACTATAGTAAACTTTAGGTTATTTTATTCTTTTAAAAACTGAAATAAAGGAGAAATAGCAAACTGGTATGTCACACCTTACACTAACAATATGTTACTTGACAATGCCTCATTCGAGAATGCAGTCAAAAAAAGGTATTATTAAACCTTAGGTTGAAATAGGCCAATCTTCATTTATCAAATTTCCTCCAGGGTATTTTTTCTAATTTTTCCTTAATATTATTTGTTGTTATTTGGGATTGTGCATCCTATTAGAATTTAAGGATCATTACATTTCCTGGGAATGTTTCTTTGTATATAACTTTTTTCTGAGCTACTATATATTAACTTTGTGAGCATGTATACATATATATATATATGTTTATACATATATGCAGATATAGATAAACACAGATATATAATCTGTTTTATTATCAGTTATTGCATGGGACAAATTCCCTTAAAATTATTTTGTTAACCATGATTTTAATGTAAAGTCATAATTCTGGACAAAGATTCCTGCCACCCCCAAGAAATGTTTTTTTGATTTGAGTGGAGGAGCTGGTTAAGCTTTTTAGATATTTGTGTTTATCAAGTAAAAAAATTCTGTGATACTACAAAGTCAATATGCTTTAATTTCAGTGTGTTTTTAAAATTTTCTTAAAGTTCCTCGGAAACTTTGAAAATCAAGTGGTTGAAATTAGGCTCCATGAAAAACAAATCCACTTTGCTTTGAATGCTGCATCTATTTTAATTCTTGCACCCTGTCTCTTAGGTTGTTTGTTACTTGGATGTCATTTCATATATTGGAAATTCCAGATATCGCACACCTAAATCAATGTACTGTATTTATATTGTTAACTCAGGGATAATGACTCTCTTAATTTAAATGACTTGGGTTGTGTCTGTTTCTGAACTAAAAGTGAAACACATTTGATGATGTATAAACTCGTAACCTGTATGTCTGTTGACAGAGAATGTGAAATCAAACTTGGCCTTTAAAAGAATATGATTTTATTAATTTCTTTTCAAGTTTCCTCTTCAGCACACTCCCGGAGCCCCTTCTTGTCTACTTTCAAGTGGCTCATGCTTAGGTCCCCAGCTTTTATAACCTTTTCTACTGAACCAGTAGTAGGACTGCCAGCAGCATTTTTATATGATGCTTTTTCTTCCTTTTTTGATGTTACTTTCAAGAAACTTCTTCTGCTGTTTCCACAAGCCTGTTCTGTCTCCACGGAACCTAGCACAGGGTTATCGTCATCATCACCAGTCAGGACTGTGGCTTAATATTTGCACAACATTTGTCAGCAAAGGGACCTGTGTGTTCTAGTTGCTTGAAAATTAAACTGAGCTTTTCAAAGATTTTAAAATGATATCCTTGGAATGAAGTAACTCTGAAAAACTATTACTTTCCTTTTCCTGTAATTCCTTTTAGCAGATAAATTGCACAATATCAAAAAACATTTATGTGAAGAAAAAACCCAGATGTTTTTATTACATTTTGGTGTGATGTACTTTAGATAATTAGTTATGCTTTGTATAAATCTTTGGTGTATATGATTGTAAGTGTGACTTTTCTTTTGAACTTTGTCTATAACCTGATGAAGAGCTGTGAGTGTCATATTCACCTACCACATTATCTCTGTTGCTGTTCTGAACAGTTTGTCCTTTTTTTGATTGAAATCCTTAGAAACTTAGCTATGAGAACGTACCTAAACATAAGTTACAGGGTTTTAAATCTTTTGTTTTTTAGTGTCTGATATTTAAATTCCTTATATTTATTTTTTTATAATAATAACTATATGAGTAATATTTTATTCAACTTTGAACTCCTTTCAGAGTTTTAGGTGCTACTTCTGCCTTGTTTTTGAAGGGTAGTATCTTATAAGGTTGTATATTTGCTGTAGATTGTTATCAGAGTACAACTCCTGTGCCTTTTCTATTTTGTTTTATAGCCACTGGTGAGGGTGAACTTTAAATTTAATATATTTAAAACATGTTATTATACTTAAAATAGTAATAAATGGTATAAAGAAGTTTTAACTATTTCAAAAGTCTACTAATTAATTATAGGGCTTTTTCTCCTGTTGGATGATATGATTTGAATAAGTGTTGATATACCTAAAGGAGTTATTTTTTTGAAATATGTAACATTGTGACACACAAAAATGTATTAAATTTAAGAGAAGAAAAAGTTGGATTAAGTTAACTTTTTATAATAAATGTACTTATGTAATTATAACTTGTTTCAACTATATACTGAGTGTCTTGAAACTGAAGTATAGTTTTGTTTTGTTTTTTTACAGTTATGGAAAACAAAATCTTGGAGTTAGAAGAAACCTTAGAAAGATATATAAAGTGTCCATAGGGTTCAAAATTGGAAAGCACCTCAGAAGTTATTTGGTCCAAAATCCTATCCAGTCTTTCTGATAAATCTCTGATGGTCACCCCTCCCACCTATCCCCCACCTTTCCTCAACTCCCTTACCCCTTCTGTCCCTTTGATTTGTTCATTAGCTCTTAATATAGAAAGTTACTTTTTATTTTGTAATGAGACCTACGTAACAGAAATTATCCATTGGCTGTAACCTCTACGCTATGGAATAGTAACTCTCCAAGTATATTGTGACAATTCCCTAAACGTTTTTCCCTTGTGGTTTCCAGACATTTTACCGTATTAATTAGTTTCCTCTGGATTCCCTCTCTAGTCGGTTAGTATTCCTATGCTGCTCAGATCAAATGCATCATGCCAGAATCTGGTCTGATCAGCAGCCAGTAATATTAGGATTTTTACTACTCTTGTCTTGGATCACTATACTTTTGTTAATGAAGCTGTATTATTTTTGTTGTTTTAATGTTTTTAATAGGCGCTTTACCCTGTTGATTTGAAGTCATTGAAAACTCCTAAGGTTCCTTTCACATGAACTTTTGTCAAAACTCTTCTTGACCTGTGCAACTCATTATTTTGAGCCTAAGTGGAAGAACCTTGTGTTACTCATTTATTCAAGAGAGATCTGTTGAGTATATGAAACACTTTTCTAGGTGCTTCATTTCTTTATACCTATTGAGATATCCTAATTTGTTACACAGCATTAGTCAGCCCAATCAGCATCATCACTTGATAAGTATCCTGTGGATTCACCCAGTATTTTTACCCACTAAAAACTTCCATGCAGCTTGATGATGAATCTCTTTGGCTACACCTCAGCCAACTCTGAATCTCTGTACTGGCATTATATCTGCCCATGTACTTGACTGCATCAGGTACAAGAAGATATTGTGAAAAAATATCAAATACTTTATTAGACATGGACATCTTATGTTAATCGGATTCTGATTCTTTCATAATCAACACTAAACTAAAAATCAACGCTTACAATTTCTTATAATCCTAAAATTTATAAGAAATTGTTAGTGTTGACTTTTATTTTAAACCTGGAAGATGTGGCAGTATGAGAGTTGATCTGTTTCACTTCTAATATTCCTTAATAATATTCTATTATGCAGAACCATTAGAAATATTTTTCTTTGTATCTTCTAATATCTCTTCAATGTATTATTATCTATCACTTGAAAGAATACATTTTTTTCATAAGATCATTTTGATACGAGGGAGATAGGTGGTTCAGATTTCCCAAAACTTTCAGTATTACCTTTCAATGTCAAAAATTTATTCTTAGCATCTTGGCTTTAGCAGCAAAATAGAATTATTTCTGAAGGTATTTGAAAGATGCAGTTTTACACATTGTTGAAATAATATCAGAATATGAGTTTTCACTTAACTTAGGAATTAAATATATTATTAGTTACGTACGTTATCTAGAGTCGTTTGCCTTCCTCTCATTAAAAGAGGCTTGGGATATAGCTAGAAGAGCTGGAGCTAGGCTTAGAGAAAGATATGTAGCATTTTGAATGTATTTATAATTTATAAATGCTTTTCCCAAGGTACTCCAGTGAGGCTATTTTATCATTTTCCGCATTTTACAGATCAGGAGGATGAAATTTAGAGAGATCTTATCAAGGTTATGCAACTAGTTAGGTGATAGTCCTGTTACTATGTTTTCTGACTCCAAGATTACTTTTTCTATTTCACTGTGTCTTTTGAGCCTGTTTTCTAGCAATCTGTTGCTTATCATTTCTAACATGCCTACTATGTGGCAGGCATTGTACTAGGTGGTAGGGATACAAAAACAAAAATGAAACAATACCTTTCCCTAAGGAGCTTATATTCTGTTGTGGCGGACAACATGTTAGTGAATACAGAATGTTTCTTTTTCTTGTAAGAAGGCTGAGAGTATTAGGAAAGGCATCATGAAAATTCCCACAGCCAAAAATAAGGGATTTTGGCTTATCCATTATTTTGTGTCTTATCTTTGTTCCCTATTTATTATATTATGATCAAAGATAGAGGGTTGCTTTTTTTTTTTAAGAAATAGAAAGTGAAACTGTTCACTTTAATAGTACAGAGAGAAAAAGCAAAATAGAAAAAGTTAAGAACAGGTGTGAAACAGCTTTGGGGATTGGTGAATGAGGGTCCAGTTCTGGAAATATATATATATATATATATAGTACACACACATATATACATACATATATATACACACACATGCACATACACATATATAATGTAGTCATATGTGTAGATACACATATATGGGGAACCTGTTTTTATAAGTGTTGACACAATATAGAACAATTTGGCTTTCCATTTCCATTTCACATTTCGGAGCATGTTTATGACTACTTTCTTTCTGTTTTCTGTATGGTGAAAATGTCTATTGATTGGTTGTTGAGCCAGAAGTGAGTATATGCAGTAGATACCAACGGGTGAAAAATCTGTTGATGGTAATTGAGGCAATGACTTCTAGGGAGATGGGGAAGGACGGGGGTGGGGGGGAGAGAGAGAGAGAGAGAGAGAGAGAGAGAGAGAGAGAGAGAGAGAGAGAGAGAGAGAGAGAGGAAAGGGGGAGGGGGAGAAGGAGAGGGAGAGAGGGGGGGAGGGGGAGGGGAAGGGGGAGAGAGAGAACCAAGTAATAGGCTACTCTGTCCCATCTAGACCTATTTACAGCCATGAGCATGCTTACTGTCTTTGCTGTGTCAGTTGTTTCTTGGGTGAAGGAATATTGGAAGTGATCTCAGACTTTTGAAGCTCAGAAAGTTTCCGCTGTTTAAACTGAGATGTAATATGTGTCATAGCGAATTTTTTTTTAATATTTTTGTTTGCGCTGATGGATGGTTGCTTTCCAGTGAGTATTCAGAAAGCTAGAGGAGGAGTAGCTATATATGGCTTGAAACTTATTTTTCCATAAGCTGGATAGGCTGTCCTTGAAAAGGAATGAAGTTGTTGTTTTTAATAAATCAATATTTACAAGTAGGATAGGCTCTAGTTTTATGGTTTTGATGTTTAAAAATTGGAATGCTCTCTTTAGGGGTATATATGTTGAAATTTTGATGAGTTGGGCCATTGAGAAGTTAACTTGTTTTCTAAGGTTTAATCTTGCTTTTTATTTAGTGAAAATACTTGATTTTAAGTTTTATCTCTGATAAATTTAAAGATATTAAAGCTAAAATTAAAGAATGGCCAAAAAAGAAAAGCTGTTCAAAAACTGAGTTGTCTGCTTTGAACTTCTCATTGGTGATAATTACATGATAATTACAATGATAATTACATTCTCTGAGACTGATTCCCAACCACCTTGTTGCTCTCTGTGTGGCAGCAATTTTTATAACTGGGGATACATGTATATACATACATAGATACATGCATACATGCACACACATATATACATGTGTGTATATACACACTCATATAGGTGTATATATGTACATACACATATATGTGAATGTAGAAAAAGCACTACAGCATATGGGAGGGATAAAAATTGCATTTTAAGTTTAAAAAAGGCTTAAGATCACACTAAAAGAAATGAACATGAATTGAAAGAGGTATATAATTTTTAAATAGCCCTTTAAAGCATCTTTGCCATACAGAAACAGTCATTGATGTATCATCGTTCGTTGAGATAAACAGTTTTTGTTCAGGAAAATTCTTTTTGGAAAATGGAAGTGCCAAAAGTATGTACTTAAAAAAAAACCACTTTTTTTTAGTTTAGTTTGATTTAAAAAATTGGTGTTTTTAGGAGCTTCTGTCAGAGGTGGAGAACCTGTGGCCTTGAGACCACTTGTGACCTGGGTCCGTGGGTGCAGCCTTTTGACGGAGTTGGAGTTTGACAGAACAAATCCTTTTATTAAGGGGATTTTTTCTGTGAAGACTGGATTCAGTCAAAGGTCCACACTTGAGGAACTAGAGAGCCACATGTGACCTTAGCGCCGCAGGTGCCCTGCCCATGTTAGACTTTCCCATAAGACTTTGCCTTGTGGTTTTACTGCTATTGTAGTTGTAGCTGTTTAATTCACTTCCCCATTTTTATGCACATCACTTGCTAGAATTCTCTTGTTCCAGAAATGCTTGGAATGAGAACTTTTGTTTCTGGATGAGGTAATTGGTAATCCGTAGCTTGACTTTGGTGGAAAGCCTCACTGAATTATGAGGTGAAGGAGACTAGGTCTTCTCCCCTGCTTGCTCTCCTGTCACCAGAGGCACCTTTATTGGATGCATTCTTTCCAAAGCTTTTCCTGTTAGTTTTGGGATGTCCCTAAACTAATTTCCAAGTAATTTGTACTAAAATGGTACTTGTCTGATGTGACAAAACAGTAGCCCTTCAAATTATGATCTCCCCCTAAATCAGGAATTGGGTCTAACATGAACATTTTTAGGCTTTGGCTCCCCCTTTTTATGGGAGAGTGAATTCTTGCTGCCATAAATACATTTCTGTTCTAGTCCAGTAAGATGACAGAGAATTGCATTGTTAAGTGGTAATCAGGTTGATGGGGTTTCTACAGGGCAGAAGGTTAGGTTTACAAAAGCGTCAGGTTTTAAATTTTATCAGTTAAACACACATCTGAAGCCGGAGGCACATTGCATATCTTTCAAGATGTTTCAGTTGGGACACTGTCAAAAGATTTTTCCTCACTGATGGTTGAGTTGAAAATAGTACAATCTCATATAATATAGTTTCTTACTGATAGTGTTGAAAAGTCCTTTTTCTCCTAAGTGTAAAAGTTTCAAAAGATAATTCCTGCTTAATGTGCCAATAGTTTATTTTTTATAAGAACATAGTTTATTTTTCCTAGAAATAAAATTATTTATTTGAGAAAAGATTTCCAGATGTACTATAAAATACTGAAAGTGTGATTGGACTACTGTAGTACTGTAAAAGTATTTATTTGTAACTATTAAGCTTTTATGATGAGTTAGCAAGATTTTAAAAATATTTTTTTTTTTAGCAATTCCATCTAGGGCAGTATGGTACGGTCAATGGATGCTATATTGGCAGGCAGAGGACTTAGGGTCAAATTCTGCATCCCTGTGACCTTTGGCAAGCCATTTACTTCTCTCTGGGCCTCAGTTTGCTTACTTGTAAAATGGAAAGGATTGGACTAGATGACCTCTAATGTTCTGTTACCGCTGAGATCTTTCTAATGCTGTCTGATTCTAGTTATGTGGTCCGGATATGGATGTGTACATATATCTTAGAGAAAGATGGAAACTCATTTTGTCTGAAGTTTAAATGAATGAATAGTTCATGTTTGGTTGCTTTTATATAATGAAGATAATTCTTTATGTCTTTTTATTCAGATACATGATTCTGTAATGAAATCCATTTTGGGGTTGACAAACAGGTTGGTATAGTTGAAAGAACATTAGATTTGGAATCAAGAGATCAGGTTTTGAATCCTGGTTCTGACGTGTATCAGCTCTGTTTTTTAACCTCATTTATACAATGGAATAATAATATTTTCATTACGTATCTTTTAAGGTCAACATGAGCCAAGTACTTTGTAAACCTTAAAGCACTATGTAAATGTTTGTTGTTACCTCATCAGTGCTTAGTGTATAGTAAGGGCTTATTAACGGATTATTTCCTTATTTGACCTTTGTAAAAAAAAAAAAAAGAAAAAGAAAAAGAAAAACAAAAAAAAGAAACAGTTACCAGACCTGGAGTCATCTTCATGAGTTCAAACCCAGGCTCAGATGTTACTAGTGGTGTGACTCTGGGCAAGACTGTTTACCTCAGTTTCCTCCTCTGTAAAAGGAGCTGGAGAAGGAAATGAGTATCTTTGCCAGGAAAACCCTAAACGGGAACACAAAGAGTTGGACATGATTGAAAACGGCCGAACAACAACACGTGGAATGGATGAAGTAAAACTCCTCTTTTGGGAATGTAGTGCACATACACACACTCACACTGGAATTAGAAACAGAATTAAGCCCCAAGGCATTTGTTAGCCTGAGACAAGGTTTAAAACTTTGTCTTAACTTTCCTTCTGCTCTGTTTCATACACTTTGCCCATAATGTATTACTTCTCACTTGAGGCTTTGAGCCGTAATAAAAGCACAAGCACCTTGTGTTATCTGTCACCTTTTAAAAAATAATGTTAATATTTATCCTGCTGACCACACCTTACTTCCCCATCCAGTGCCTCGCACTGCTGTGCCTTTGTCTTGGCTCTGGTGAGGACTGTATTCAGCTTTTTATTTATTTTTTGTTTTATGTGTCAGGTGACCTGATTGTTTCTGTATAACTGTTTAAAAATGATATAGCAGAAATGTCTGGGGAATTTTGACTTGCCCTGTGTATATAAATAAATTTCAATTTTATTATATAGACATTAATTTACTCTGGTGTGTGTGTGTGTGTTAAAGTGATATCCTAATAATAGATTCAGAAACTCTCTATCTGATTCACACAGATACACTCATCACAGAAAGCTAATGAATTTAAAGCTGAAGGATTTGAATTTGAAAGCTTTGAATTTAAGCTGAAGGAATTACTGATGCTATAAGATAAAACCATATTCTTATACCGTGTTACTAGTTAGAAACTAACATTTTGCTAGATGGAAAAAACAGACACAATGCAAAAGCAGAATAAGGGCAAGTACCATACTAGGAGTAGTTCTGGGACTTCAAGAGATTTCTGTATTTTATATAGGAAATTTCTGATGGACTTGCTGAATTGTGGGATATTTAATTTTCTAAGTGTATATTATGTGGATGTGTGCATATTTTGAATGAAAATATAATGAATTTTACCACAACAGTTTTCTATTCTGCTAATTTACCTTGAGGTTGTTGAGCCATTCTTTTGGCTAAAGTATTTAATTGTGGGAAATAGTACACTATGGTGGAAATAACACTTTGTCTAGTGTGGGAGGACTCAATACTGTCTCTGACATGACCAGTGTGCCTGAACAAGTCACTTAACCTCCATAGGCCTCGGTTACCTGATCTGTAAAATCGAGAGGTTGTATTAGATAACACTTGAGGTCCTTTCTGGGCCTATGCCTATGATTTCATGTATAAAGATAGAATCGGATTCCTAACTTGTCTCTGGCAGTAGTTAGTGAGGTGCATGATCCAATCGCACTCTTCTTTTCCATGGCTCTGCTGTTTTAACTATCCATGTGACCTGAGGCAAATCACCTACCCTGTCTGGGCCTCAGTTTCCTAATCTGTAAAATGAGAGAGTTGGAGTATATGCTTTCTGTGACATTTTTCAACTAAAAGCCTTATGGTATATGAAGTTTAAAATGGATTTTATGCCTGCTAGGTTGAGCTACCTATATTTATGATTTAGGACATATAGTCTCTTTATCTCTGGGAATATAGACACTGATTGTAAGTCTTACACTGATAATAGTAATAGTAACTAACACAGCAGTGTTGATAATAACCGACGTTTATATAGCACTTAGTATGTACAGTCACATAATCTGCACAGCAGCCTTAGGAGATAAGTGCCACCATCCTGAGGAAACTGAGGCAAACAGAGGTTAAGTGACTTGCCCAGGGTCACACTGCTAGTATGCCTGAGGCCCACAGCTCTATTCACTGTTCACCTGGCTGCCTCTGTATCAAGAAGAATTTATGTTGTATCAGAGTTATTCAGTTCTGCAAATATTTTTTGGCAATACCATCTTGCATTCCAGTTTGCACGTAGCTACGAAACAAATCCGGATAATTCACTCAAGTTAACATTAGAGTATTCATTACGTAATCCTTGAATGTGTGGATTGGCTGGGCACCTTGTCCTTCTTTTTTGCTATTGCTTACTTTTGACCAAAAATTCTCTGTACCCCTTCAATAGGGAGAAGGGAGCACGGTGAGTGCTGGGTTTAGACTCAGCAGAATGGGAGTCTCAGCTCCCTGCCTTTGTCAACTTGAGCAAGCAGATCTGAGCCTTAGTTTCCTGATCTGCAAAATAGAATAAATAATAAATGTACTACCTACCTCACAGGATTGTTGTGAGGAAGGTGCTTTGTGAACCTCAGAACCTTCTGAAAGTGTGCCCTTTTTTTAAACGTTTGTTTATTTTAAGCTTCAATACAAAAACTTAAAACATGCAACAAGAAAAGAAAAATAAATGTAAAGTTAAATATTGAAACTTAAATACAAAATAAGAAAAGAACAAAGGCATTGTCATGTGCACAACAGAATGTAAAAGAAGATTCCAAATTTACAGCAGTACATGTCAATTTCAAGAAAACCTATATAACAATTTCATCTTTCCTTTCTTGTAAACTTTTTGTTCTCTGCTGCCCACTTTTTTACTTGGTTCTTTTTCCCTTCTTCCTCTCTCCTGCACCATTGGAAGCTACAATTAAGATTTTACATATATGTGTGTGCTTGTAAATGTGTATGTGTGTATGTATAGATGATGCACATATGTGCACATACACACAGTGTGCGTACATATATACATATATACACATATACATGAAACTATATACACATACACATATGTACATATATTTACATAGATATACTTAGCTATCTATAGTCATAATCATATCTAGACATTTATATTCATATGAATCTATGTAAGAGCGTGAGAGAAAATGAATTCATTTCTAAAAACCATGAGCTTTGAAGTTTGCCTTTTTTACATAACCTTTAATTTGGGGAGATTTTGGATGGTTGAAATCACTAGTTGTGATAGTATAATTTTGACAAACCTTCTGTAAGACTAGCTTGATGTAGTAAAAAGAATCTTCAGAATTTAGTCAGGTCTGAATTTGAACCCAAGTTTTGTTATTTACTAGTAGTGACTTTGAGCAGGTCCCTCAGTCTTTATGAGCTGCGTTTTCCTGATCTGTAAAATGATGGAAAGGAGTCGTTGATCTTGGTCTAAATTCTGTAGTCAGTCTAAAAGCAGTTGTTCCATTCATCAAGCACTTACTAAGTGGAACAATAAGGTCTTTGATTTATTCAGCTTAGGAAATCCATCTATTACTTCGTAGGTAGTCTTAGATGGTTGCCTGAATCTGAGAATTTATGTGATATCGGAGTTATCAAAGATCTAGAACTGGAAGGGACGTAATAAGACCCTGCTGGTTTTATAGATGTAGAAACTTAGGCCCTGGAGGTGATGTGCCCCACAACACAATGATAATAAAGTGTCACAGGTTTGGAGCTCTCTATTGTGTGACACTCCTTTGTTTATTAAATCTCATTAACATCACAGTATATAACACTATATTAAATTTTTTTGTGTTGAAATTCACTTTTGGGCAGGTTTTTAATGAAAATAACACCATAATTCCTTAAAGTATAGAGGGCCTTTTTTTTTATACAGATGAAGTATATATCTTTTTTTGTGGAAGGAATCTCAGTTGAGAACATGTAGAAAAATAAATTAGATTACTAATACATCTTTTATCATCTTTTGTTTTTGGAAGTGTTTTGCAAGAGAAGAATCAAGTTGTCCTTTGACACTTGTCAAGACATTGCTACAGCCTACTCCCATGAAAGTGCAACAAACTAGAAGGAGGTCTTACCATGTATTATTTTAAAAACAAATCATCATGAAGAAAAGTCCTAGGTCTATAGTCTTTTCTTCTTTGTATGTTTATTAATTTTACCTACAACTACAACAGCAACACATACTCTAAAAGAGAACTCCAAGTGTCAGAATTTAGCATGTTTCTATTCCCCTTGTTTTGAAAAAATATAGTTTTATTTCTTGAAATAAACTGCCATGTTCTTTAGAGAGTGTTCAGTGTTGTGAGAGATTACAAAGTAAAATAAATCATAATCCCTGGCCTCAAAGATTTTTAATATAGTACCAAGAATAAACAAAATACTTGAATGAATTTGTCTTTATACTAATTATTTTAAATAATGTTTGATAATTCAGTTTTGCATAGTGCTTTAGAGAATACCAGTGCCACTTCACAACTCTGCAAGACAGGCAATATAAATATTATTTTCTCTATTTGATAGCTGAGGAAACTGCCTTGAAGAAGTAAAATGATTTGCCCATGGTAACCCAGCCAGTACATATGGGAGAGGTAGGATTAGATTCTAGATCTCCAAATCCAAATCTAAGGATGATTCCTTTATTCCTATATGAGATACCATATAGATTTTGGGGAAGGATAAGATATTGTCAGTAATTTTGAGATGGAAAAATACTCCGATTCAAACTTGAGCAACTTGTGAGACTAGAGGTAATTGCCTGATTTTTGAATGTACATGTATTGAATCATTCTGGCTACTTAAGTCTTATTACATTTCCTTCCTCTGAACTGAAGGGTTTTTTATTGGGGAGCAGTCATGGCAGGGTGATTGAAAAGCCGAAATCCTTCTGTAGCGATGTACCATGACCTGGCAATAGGAAATAAGGGCAGGGACAGAGAACAAACCTATAAACCTCCTTTCCTGGCTCTGAACTTCCCCTCCCCTACCCCTAGCCTCATTCCCTATCCCCTTGTTGGTTCTATATTTTTTTCTAGTGTTTGAATGTATTTCCTAGGTATTCTGTATTTCTTTTTCTTTTTTTTAATTTCTGTTCCTTGGGGATATTCTTTTTGGTAGAAATGCATGCAGCTCTACTACTGTATTGTCTTCCTCCATTCAGCCTGAGTGGCATGTATGTCTATGTGATGCTTAACATAAACATTAGGAAACTGGAACCTTGTATGTGCCTTCACATCGTACTATCTCAACTGCCATTATAATCACTAGATCTAGATGCAGTGTGGGAATCCATTTCATTAAGTACGTCCAGTTGGAACTGAAAGGGACGTTGGAGATCATGTCTTTTACACATAAGCAAACAGACCTATAAAGTGTTTAACTGAGATGTCCAAAATTCTTTAACTTATGCATCATCTGTAAGATGAGACCCAGAAATTGAGGTAGATGAACTTCAGGGTTCCCTCTAGTACTTCAAGGTCTGGTAATTTTGTTGATGTGGCTACTTTCCTAGCCTCCATACACTGCATCTTCTTTTTGACTTAGTAGTTGACATTGGAGATTGCTGGATCCAAAACAGTTTCCATTGCCATGAAATAAATGCTGAGCTTCTCTGAATTGAGCTAGGATGGTCTTCGGACTGTTGTCATACAGTACATCCCTGAGTCCATAATTGAAATCATTTTGCTTAATAGGACCTACTAGAGTTTACTTTCAGCTGACATAGCCTTTGAGAACTCATCGTCACCAGGAAACAGTTATGAAGCATCTGGGTAGGACTTTAGTGGAAGAATAGGAAGAATAAAACATATCTAGATAAATGTATGTCATGTAAGGTCTCACCTCTTAATTCACTACTCCATGACCACATGGAACCCCTTAGAATTTTTCTTTCCTGGGAATGATTTCTTGGGGGTTCCTGAAGAAGGTCATCTTTTTTTTGCCCTTGAAGTATTTCTAGGATAATTTACTATTCCTTCAAGTGTCCCCATAGGGTTTTGAGGCTCTAGAGACTGTAAGATTACCATGGTAGTATGAGTCACTTATTGCCAAGCAAGTTTAAGAAATGACCTGTAATAAAACAAAATTTCCACTAGAGGTAGAGAATTGGAAAAGCTTTTGGGTATCATTCAGTTCAACCTGAATCTGAATAAGATAATCTTTTCAATTGATTCTTGTCTGCCTACATGCCATTGCTTAGAGAGAAAATAAAAAATCTTAGGTTATTGAAAGTGCTGGGGAAGGATCCTCATTTAAAGTTTTGTTTAAAAGAATCTTCCTGGGATTGAGCAACCTTATTTCAAAATCAGATAGTGAAGGAGTAGATCCAGACCTCCTTGGCAGATAAGTAAGGGAATATGTTAGTATCTAGGCTAAATTTACATTTTTAGGCTGATGCAATATTCAGTTAATATCACTTTAATCTTAGGTTGGAATCTTAGAAACAGGGAGGGTGTAGGTGCATATCATAAGGAACCATGAAAAAGTATTACACTTTATTTCTTTTGAGCCAAAATCAGGAATTAGAGCAGGGACCATGCTTTACCTTAGATACAATCATTTGTCTTTAAGACATTTTCCCTGGTGATGTTTTCACAAATGGTGTGCCCCCCACTTTTTTTTTTAACATCAGTGACATGTAACTTTACTCATTTGTGAATTCCCTTCATCAATGTAACCCATCGGTAACTTATATTTTTAAAGAGTTACTTTAGGCTTAGAAAGGTTAGATGCCTTACTTGTGTGTACATTGTTAGAATGTATGAGAGGCAACATCTGAATCCAGGTCTTCCTGGCTTCAGGTCCTGGATTCTGTGCCACTGAGCTGCATGGAGAGAGGAGCTGGAAAGTTGTTGAGAGGAACGGTAAGAAGACCCGTTGTGCTGGAACATGTAGTGAGTGACAAGGAGGTGATACAAATAAAGTACATATATGTGTATGCACATATATGCATATATATAGCTATACATGCATGCATAATTTTTTGAGTATGATTAGAAATAACATATATATATACATGTTTCTGTGTATATATATACATGCATACATTATATATACACACATAACACATGCATATAATGAGTAGAAAAATACACACATTTTTGTACTCCATATCCCTTTCTGCCTTTTTTTCCTTCTGTGCATTTATTTTCAAACATTATTATAGACCTTTTTCTTAAAATTAGCCCTTCTAACTACCTTCCCATAGTCTTTTGGGGGGATCCTTGGCTACCTATCCCTGCTTCAAGGACCTGTTTATTTTAATTTAGAGGAAAGAATATATAGGGTTTTTAGTTCAATGGCCTCGGTGGGTTTCAATCCTGATTATGCCTCTTCTTAATTGTGTGACCTTGACAAGTAACTTAATCTCTCTTTAGTTTCTTCTTCTATATGATTAGGGGGTTGAAGTATATGACTTCTTAGACTCCTTTCAGCATAATTGTCTGTTCAAAAAAAAAATGATTTTGCATTGTGGGGGAGAGGCCTAAAGTAGGAAAATGCTGGCTATCTGTGTAAAATTTGGCAAATCACTGAAGTTCCCTAGGCCTCTGAGCCCTCATTTCTAAAATGGTGGGACCAGATAGTCTTTTTGGTGGGAAATATGAGTCTATGATGCCTGTCACGTAATAACAAGTAGTACATGTTTAGAGATTTTATTGTCTTCCACTCTAGTAATAAAAATATTCAGTGAGCATGATCAACGTCGCAGTTCCTGGATTAGACACTCTTTTCAGTTCCTTCTCACTCTCCCTAAACCTCATGCCCTTATACACTACTTCTCGTGGATGTTTGCTCAGAGAAGTATTTGTTTATCTCTTTGCTTTATACCCTTCAAGTCAATTCCATTCTCCCACTGCCATGGTACCTCCCATTTTATTACTAGATTATTACTGTGGAACTTTTATTGAAAGCTGAAATAAATTGAACTTTTTTTTCTTTTCTTCCTACCTCAGAGAACTCTAGAAGGTGAATTAGGCATGATAAGCAAATAATAGGTTTACCGGCTACCCGTAAAGATAGTTTTAGGTCTTCAGTGATCCCAGTATTTATAGCTTATGTGGTTTCCTTAGGTATAGCTATGGAACTCACTAGTCTATAAATCTTAAGTTTCCTCGCTGAGGACTTTATATGGACAGGAGATCCACCTGCCATTCCTCTTGCATGGAAGTCATTTTTACTATCAGGTTATGAATATGGGTCCATTTTTCCCATAAGCAATTAGAATTCTTTCTAAATTCTCCGCCTGATGTCTCCTTTTGGTGTGATATTAATACTCATGTAGTATGCAGTTTGTCATTTAGTTGTAGAATAGCCTGTGGATGGGCTTTTGACTTTGGGTTTCCTGGCTAATCCTTCATCATTCTGCCATTTTTTGAGTTTACCTGTTCTTGGGCTGGTTTTCTTGGCAAAGCCTTTCTATCCACCTCCAGAACTTCTAGACAGATTTTTATGTAGTTCTGGTCCAGGTGGAGGAACTTGGTTTTGGTTCATTATGGTTTCATTTACCCTTTTTTTCCTGGCTTATTTTTAGACATCTGATCAGCTTTATGTGGGAGAGTGATAAGGTTTCTCAACTGGAATCTCTTTTGATCTTTTGAAGTCCTTCTGAAATTCCACTTATTTTGCTGATTCTTTCAGTAGGTGAATGAACTTTGCCCTCGTGGCATACGTTGCACTTTGTTTTGCAAAATATTAATTAAACAGGATTACATTGTGGTGTGCTTTCAACATGGCTAGGTTCTTGACCTTTCTAACCCTGTCTTTTCCCATGCTTCCCTCTTCCTTTTGACATCTTCTGGGATGCAGATGTTGAGAGAAATTGTAACCACAACAGCAAGAACAAAATTTGTTGATCCCATTGCAATGTGCAAGGCATTTTGCTAGGTACTGGAATACAAAGGCAAAATGAAAAACAGTTCCTGTCTGTAAAGAGCTTAACATTTAAAATCTGGATAGTTCCAAATCTTAGAGCATTTGTGGTCATGCACCTATAAGGGGAATTGTGCCTTTTCTTTTTTTCTGTTTACTTTAATTGATTGTTGGAGTTCTTTTAATGGGAGAAGGGAAATACCTTGAGGACCGTGATTAATTAAAAAGTGGCCAAAATGCTGTTCTTAATCTGAGTTCAGTGATTATTAGACTGGCAACAGTGATGTTTTACTGGTTTTTATGGGGCACTAAGTAGTAGAGAGGACATGGACCGGGGGAGTATAGTGCTTCAGTAGAATGTAAGTCCCTTCAGAGCAGAGACTAATTTGCTTTGGACTTTCATTTCCAGCAGACTGCTAACACTGGCCCTACTGAAATGTCATTGTTACCTTCATGTTGTGTTTGAATCTGGTGTCTTGGATGTGCTCACATCCAAGTTCTTCTGGTCTATCACTTCCTGAATTTAGTGAGATATTATGGTTTACTTCTGACTCAAAAAAGCAAATCAAGCTCTAGTCTTTCATGTAAAACAATAAAGCAACATGAGTCAAGGTGCCAACTTGTTAAATTCTTCTTAGGGAAAGAGAGCTCTGATCCTATTCAGCTCTGACACAATGATTTGTCAGCAACTCCACCGGCTCATTCAATATGCTCTACTTAGCTGGTTTAAAATTTGCCAATGTAGCTATTTGCAATCAGCAAATTAGTTACAGCTCTTTGCACTGTGGAATGTGATACCTTGTATGCACCTGTATTTCACTTGAGTGTTTGAATATAGTAATAATCAGAAGATGGAAGGGAAATAGATGCCAAGCTGTTGAGTTGCTGGTTTAAGAATATGTTAAAGTAATGTGTCTGTGACCTGAGAAACCACGTAGCATATTATTTTGTTGTTTTCACTCTTTTTTTTTTTTTTACTTTGGTTGAACTGATATTCAGAATAGTGCATTGCTGAGATTTTCTCCTAGTAATCTATGCTGTGGATTTGATTGTACTGTGTACGTACACATCAGAATACCCAGAGCACTTTGCAATCAATGAAAAAGAAATGTAGAGGTTGAGAAGACAGCAAAACTTTGTTTTTTAGTTTGGTTCAAATCTTTATCCCCTGAAGAAGAAAGCAGTTTGACCAGCTGACCTTCAGAATTTGGGACTTGACCTGAAAGTTTAGTTAAAGGAGAGGCAAAAGGCTAAATGCATACATTATTATTCTTATTTCCTTTAAAGTTAGCGATACATGATTGTGGAATCCTAAATGGAAATTTCTGATTGCTCAGTGCAAGAACAGTCATTTTACGTGAGAAAGGAGCTCTCTTGGTTGAACAAATTGTAAATTGAGTGAGGATGGACAATTAACCAAGTAGCGGCAGTTGGAATTTATGATTCCAGGCTGTGTGAATTTCCTCCCTGTAGCATATGTGTCTATGACATGTGATAAGGAGAAAGTCCCACAACTCTGATGGCAAGCATCCTGTCATAAAAAGGTCTTGGTTATTGCTGGCACAGGAAAGGGTATATTTAACAGAGCTGATGAAGTTTCAATTGAAATTACAACCCAGGATATGTGTTTTCTTCAACAAAGCTTGTTGACATAGGAAGAGGCATTCTCTTGAGTTCACTTCAGAGAACAGTGTGACCATTAGATTTATTAAAATCCAAAATTTATATTCAATGATTATCAGACTGAACTAACTGAACTTGGTGTTTTATCAATCTGGCATTGTGGAACAATTGTTGTTTGCCCTTTCTTTTTGAGGTGGACCACTGACATCACTAGGGTGATATCTTTCGAGTGACTTGGGTTTAAGTGAGTCAGAACTGCACAAAGCTGTCAGCCTCCCTCTCTCCTCCAGAGTCGTACTAGTCCTGTGACAGACAAGAGACAAGACAATCAGTGATGGTCCAGGATGCAGTGGGTGATCTTGATCTTTTAAAATTAAGATCTATCCCAGGTCTCAGTTTGTGGGAAGCAATTCACATTCATTGACTAAGTTAAGAATTGAAACAAAAGATGGCAAGTCAACTAGGCAGTTCTCTGTCCCAAAAATTATCCATCTGGGAGGGGAAAAACAAGTATTATATTTGCACTCATTCTAAGCCATCAAAACCCAGATAACAAGCAAGAAAGGCTTGGGGTGGGGCCTATTATGGGTCATTCAGTCAAAGGCAGAATAATTTAAAGTACCTCTCTTGGAATCACAATGGGTTTTTTTAAAGCCTGTTTTTTTCAGAGCTGTTCTTCAAGAAATTATAAATGAAAACTGCTCAAGACAAAGAATAAATTGTCACAGATTTTTGAGAAAAAAATAATAAATAGAAAATTGAAAAGAAAATCTAGCCTACAAACTCCAAGATGTCTTGCAAAATATGTGACCAAAAGTTATGGAACAATTAAGGTATTAACTAAGGAGTTTTGAGGTGTAGTCATAAAGAGTTTCCTAGCTTGGATTCCATTGTATAGTTTCTGGAAGTTATGTTGAATGTCTTACTTTTTGTGCTTAATCACTTGTGGCCCAGTAGAGCTGTATTCTTGCTGATATCTGGAATGAATTAAATTTGCTAAAATTTAGGGGTGTTTCTCACTTTTGCTTTTTCTTCATTGGCCCTTATATTTATAGAGATGTTATAAATTCTGTTGTACTTTAATTATAGGTCTGACTCAAGAAGCACCCTACCTCCCATACTACTCCACCCACACACACATGCACACACACAGATACAGATACAGACACAGACATAGACACAGACACAGACACACGCACACATACATACCAGGTGCATTTAGGTCAAAATATAGATTCCTTTTTTAGGCTTTTAAAACCCTTCATGCCCATTTTTACTGATTGATAACACATTACTTCCTATCACATCCTCTTTACTCTAGCCAACATGGTCTAGTTGCTGTTCCCCACACATGGTATTCTGTTTCTTGCCTCCATCAATGGCTTTGCATTCTGGACATGTCTAGAACGATCGCTGTCTTTGTCTTTGTATCTTAAACCTTGCTTCTTTCAAGGTTCAGCTCCAGTGCCACCTCCTTCAAGAGACTTTCTTAATTCTCCCAGTTGTTGATAACTTTCCCAACCCCTTCCATCACTATTTATTTTTTATGTATCCTTTCTTTACTTGCATTGTATTGCCTGATGGAATGGGAAGCCTTTTTAAGGAAGGGATTAACTCATCTTTGTTATTTGTTTACCAGCACCTGATACATAGTGGGAACTTAATCAATTCCTTTTAAAGAGGTAGCTAGGTGGTAAAATAGTTAGAATGCTGGACCTCTAGTCAGGAAGACCTGAGTTCAAATTCTGCTTCAAATACTTACTAGCTGTGTAACTCTGGGCAAGCCAAGGTTATAAGACCTCTGCTTGCCTCAATCTTCTCATCTGTCATACTGAGGTTATATTACCACTCACCTCCCAGAGTTGTTGTGAAGATATAATGAGATTTTTGTAAATGCTTTTCAAACTTTAAAGTGCTATTTAAATTCTAGCTATCATCATCATCATCATCATCATCATCATCATCATCATTGATTGACTGATTGATGTGTTTAAGTGTGGCTCAAAACATGATGCAGCTCTTTAGCAGTGTCATTTACTTTGGGTAGGACCTGTTGGAGTTGTGTTACAAAGAGATGCTTAGCACCGTCTACACATTTTCAGTTATTTCTTTCTCATTCCCTATTCAATTCACCACTATGGTCTTTCTCTGATTCTTTGTTCTGGCATATAGGTGACCAGGGTTCTCAAAAACTATTCCAGCATAGTGTGAGCACTGGCAGATCCTACCAAATGACTGGCAGATTTCAAGTATGTATGAGCCTAAGGATGGAGGCTATTCATGTCATTGGGAGTCCCTGTTTAGAAAAGGTCAGAAAGTCTTATCACCAGGCTGGATGCAGAACAACTAAATGTTCAGCCACAGAAGCTCTCAAAGATTGGACAGAGGGATGGTGAACCAGGTCATTGGCGAAGGCACCCCCAGTTATGTGTAATGGAGACATCTTTAGCATCTTTCCTTCTTGAATTGAGAACTCTCTAGACCAGTTTATTCTCTTTCCTCTAATACTGTTATTTCAAGACACTGTGGCCTCACTGTTGCCTCTTCCAGCCTTGCCTTATTCATTCCAGAGGACTGAGTCAGATTGAGTGAGTTGTCCTCTCAAAAGCCTGTATAAATGGTAGTCATTGTGTGATTTTCTCTTGGGAACTTTTGGTTGGCAATGAACTCATGCTCATGTTAGGTTTTGAAATCTTGGAGTTCTACATTGTTATTAGCTGTCTCCTAGAGTTCCAGATATGAGTTTCCCACTGCCTGTTGTCTGTCTACTTGGATGTCTTGATGTTATCTTACATTCTCCGTGCTTAAAATTCACTTTATCATCTATAATATATCCTCCCTGAAACCCACTCCTTTCTTCAGTTTCTTCACCATTCTCCTAGTTGTGTTTGTGTGTTAGCTCCTCTTTATTTTCATGTCCCATATCCAGTTGGTAATCCCATCTTGTTAACTGCCCTTTTAGCATCTCTGGCATTCACTTTCTCCTTACTATCCCCATTTGTTGGTCAGCCATTCAGGACCTTGCAGAATTTGGCCCCAAACTACGTTCACCATTTTATATCACACTAGTCCAACCCATTTACTTTTATAGCCAGACTGGACGGATTATTCACCCCTGTACATTCCTGCCTCTGATTCTTTTGCTTATGTTGCTTTTTACATCCAGCCTGCTCAGTCTGCCCCAATCCCCTCCCCAAAATGTCTGCAGCCTAAAATCATGAGACTCAGATACCCTTTCTACCATGAAATCTTGGCAGATCTCATAACCAGAATTCTTTCTTCCTTATTTGAATTTATAGTACTATGTGTCTGTTTTATTCATATTTATATGTACTCAGATTTGTATCATTGGTGCAGTAGAGTGGAGAAATACTAACTCTAGCATCTGAGGAACCATGTGTGACCTTTCCCATTTGGTATCTGTGATTCTAGCATTGCATGTCACTCATTAGTCAACAAGTGTTTATTAATGTACCGAGCGCGGAGTTAGGTGCTGAGAGTACGAAAAGGAGCAAAAGTCGGCCCCGGCCTTCAAGGAGGTGACATGAGGAGACAGCATCCAAAAACTCCGTAAGGCAAACCACATGCAGATAAATAGGAACTAGCAGTTAGGTGGTGCAGTGGGTAGTGTCCAGCATGAAGTCAGGAAGGCTCATCTTCCTGAGTTCAGACCTGGCCTCTGACATTTATTAGCAGTGTGACCTTGCTTAAACATCGCTTAAACCTTTTTGCTTTGCTTTCCTCATCTGCAAAATGAACTGGAAAAGAGAATGTCAAACTACTCTGTTATCTTTGCCAAGAAAACTCCAAATGGGGTCACAAGAGAGTCAGATATGATTGAATCAAGTGAACAGCAGCAACGACCAATGGGAAGATACTAGAATTAAGAGAATTTGGCAAAAGCTCTCTCTGGAAGGTGGAATTTCAGTTGGGACTTGAAGGAAGTCAGGGGACCCAGGAGGTAGAAATGAGGATGGAGACATGGAAAATGGCCAGAGAAAAATGCCCAGAGCTGAGAGATGGAGCGTCTTATTTGAGGAACAGCAAGGAGGCTGGCATCACTATATTGAAGATTATGATGGGGAAGTGTAAGAAGACTGGATAAGTGGGAGTGGGGGGTAGAGTAGGTTATGAAGAGCTTTGAATGCCAAATAGAGGATGTAATTGAATAGGCTGTAAACTCTTCCAGGGCAGGGATGAATACTGTCTTATTTACCTTGATCTCCAAAAGCCATACATTGGGTATAATAGGATTTTAAAAATCCCACCATATTTTTGTTGATTTCATTGGTTTCTTTCAGAGGCTAAACTTGTTTTTTTCCTTTCCTCATCTTCCCCATCCCTTGCTGCAACTACCTTGTACTTATCTACTTTTCATATGTTTGTGTTTGTTTCTTTTATATACATTTACACATGTCCTTCTCTCCCTCATTGGAGTGAAATTTTTTTTGTGAATTGAGATTTTCAAACCTTATGCTTGTATCCCCAGAGCACAGTGCCTAGCATATACTAATAATGCTTAATTAAATGATTGATTAAAAATAAAACCAGTAACAGCAAAGCTGGAAAGCAGCCCTATGAATTCATGCTTTTGAACTTGTAAAGAAAACATTTTTTTAATATGTATATTGTGTATATTTCCCTTCCTGCTTGTTTTGAGACCTAGAAAGTGGAAATGGTTATCTTGGAGGATGCTAAAAATCACCAATACCATGTAGTATGATTTTATCAAAAGGAAGGAGGGTGGAGACATTCATAAAATTTAAATTAGGGGTCTGAGTGGCCTATTTTTTAAATATGTTTTGCTATTAAAGATGTTTTACTATGCCCATAGGGCTATAAAAATGTTCATACCCTTTGACCCAGAAATACTACTTCCAGGACTATATCTCTAAGAGATCCTAAAAATGGGAAAGGGTTCCACATGTACTAAAATATTTATAACAACACTCTTTGTGATGGCCAAAAACTGGAAATCAAGAGAATTGTCATCAACTGGGAATGGCTGAATGAATTGTGGTATATGAATGTAATAGAATACTCTTGTGCTATAAGAAATGATGAACAGAAAGATGTCAGAGAGGTCTGGAAAGATTTATATGAACTGATGCTGAGTGAAAGGAGCGCAGCCAGGAGAACTTAGTACACAGCAACAACCACAGTGTGCAAGGAATTTTTTCTGGTAGACTTAGTACTTCATTGCAATGCAAAGACTTAAATAATTCCCAATGGTCTCTTAAGGCAAAATGCCTTCCACATTCAGGACCTGTGGAATTCGATTGCAGAATGAAGCAGATCATTTTCTTTGGTATTATGTTTAGGTTTGTTTTATGATTTCTCCTGTTAATTTTAATTCTTCTTTGCAACATGACTAAGGTGAAATGTATTTAATAGGAATGTATGTGCAGAACCTATATAAAACTGTATGCCATATCAGGGAGGGAGTGAGGAGGTGGGAGGAAGGAGGGAAGGGAGGGGAAAAATCTAAGGTATATGGAAGTGATTGGAGAACACTGAAAACAAATGAAATAATAATAAAAAAGGATGTTTTAAATTTAATTTAACATTTTGCTGCCTTGTATACTTAGATGACACATCAGAATCATGAAAGGAAGCTTAAGTAATACTTTTCATTTTTTGTTTTGCTTTGTTAATTTTTTAGACTTTTAAAACATGTCTTAGAATGTTTTCTTTTTTATCCTTTAAGGTATCTCTTCTGTACTTATGTTGATCCTCTCATGCCCCCTTCTCCCCTCTGTAAAGGTGCGATAGGCAGATCTGGTACACATTTGTCCTGCCACAAAGCAAACTGAAGCTGACATATCTCTTGAGCTCCAGAATTCTGAGCTGTGGTAGCCTAAGGCAACAGTGTCTACGAGCAACAAACTAGCCCAGGTCTGAACTGAACAAGTCAGAACTCTTGTGATCAATAGTGAAATTAGGTCCTTGAGTAGCTCCTGCACTTCAGGATGAGAGAGAGATGATTTCTTAAAAAAATAACAATTCATAGTAGAAAGCCCCTATTACATTGTGTTCCTCTTGGATTTGCTGCAGAAGTTGGAGAACCAGACTCTGAAATGAATAATTACCCTGTGTATCTTTTAGAGATATTTTTTGTCCACGACAAACACTGGATGGAATTGTGTGCTTTGGGAAGTGGAATATCACTGGCATACCTGGAAAGTCTGGCCTGTTTCATTCCCTTAATCTATTTTCATTAGTCAGACTTACGAGACTCTTAATCATTTTGACTTGAATTCATTCTTCATCAAATTCCTAAATTGTCCTGCCCATAAGAAAAATTACATCCATGGAGCCATTTGTATTGAGTGCTTGGTGCATGATGTTTTAAGTCTATTTTGAACATCTGAAACCACTGTGGAAGATTTTTTTTTATATGCTTTTACAAAGATGACTTTTTATGTTTTTGCAAATTGGAGTCAGGAAACCTAGATTCAAGTCTTGTCTTTGATACCCAAGTAAATTCCTCAACCTCAATCTCAGTGAGTCCTGATTACTAATCTGTAAAAGGGGATAATAATCCTTATGTAAAGTGTTTTGCAAACTTTAAAGCACTATATTCATGTTATTTGCCTTTATTAGTACCCAAATAAAGAATCCATTTATCCAGTTGGAAGAGGTGGTCTGCGTTTGAAGGCGTGCTGGTCTTGAGTTTCTCCTTTGTGTCTCCACTAGTTGCTTTGGCATTACGGCAGTGCTTCAGGGTCCTAGTCCCTGAGAGAAGGGGTCATGATTACTTTGTTTCTGTAGGGTCTGAATATTTATAATACTCACAGTAGCTTAGCCATTCACAGTTACTCTTTGAACACGCTTGCTGTTGCTGTATCCAACATTCTCTTGGTTTTGTTCATTTCACTCTTCATTATTTCGTGCAAGTCTTTCTGTGTTTTTTCTAAAATCAGCCTGCTCTTCATTTCTTGCAGCACAATAGTGTTTCATTAGTTTGTTTAGCTGTTCCCCAACTGATGGGCATTTCCTAAATGTCCAGTACTTTACCACTACAAAGAGAGCTGTTCTAAGTATTTTAGGATATATAGGTTCTTTTTCTTTCTCCTTTATTACTTTGGGAAACTGACTTAATAGTGGTATTGTTGAATCAGAGGGCATTTACAGTTTTATAACTCTGGGCATTATTCCAGATTTCATTCCAAAATTCTTGGATCAGCTCACAGTTCCACCAATAGCGCATTAGTGTCCAATTTTTTTCCACATCCCTTCCATTATTTGTCATTTTCCCCTTGTGTCATTTTAGCTAATCTGTAGATGTGAGATGACACTTCAAAGTTGTTTCAATTTGCATTTCTCTAATCAATGATTTTAGATAATTTTTTCATATGATTCTATACAGCTCTGATTTCTTCATCCAGAAACTACATGTTCATATCCTTTCATCGTTTATCAATTAGGAAATGACTCATGTTCTTATAAATATGAAAAAAATCTTTGAGATATGAGATCTCCATCTGAGAAATCAACTATAAAATTGGTTCCCCAATTTTCTGCTTTCGTTCAGGCTGTGCTATGAATCTCAGGTTAAAATAAAGTCTGTTCTTGGAGGCTTTTTTTTTTTGCCATTACAGTCATTTGCCTAATCAATTGTTTTAACTCTAGTAAATGCATTGGCCTGGACATCTTTGCATAACTTACCCATCTAGTTTTCCTTATTGTACTGTGTAACCAATTTACCCAATCTCTTTCAAGTCCACATCGCCTAGATTGATTGCATGTAATGGAGCAGAGAAAGCCCTCCTTAAAAATAAAAATCTTTTTCAAGGTCCAAAGTCGAACTAAGTGCCATGCCAGGAAACATCACCTACCTGTGACTGCCTACTGAGGTATTTCTGTGTTAGCATTTCAGAAAGGTGGCCATAAAACATAAATTGAACTTAATTAAAAGCATATAGAATTGGAGAATTAAAAAGCACAAGAACTGAAAGGTACCTCAAAGATTGTCATGGCCCTTCTGATTTTCCAGATGAGGAAATTGAATCCCAGAAAGGAGAAGCAACTTATTAATGACAGGTCTTCAGGCTCTAGTTTTTTTTATAGTGTTTTTTATAGAATGCTAGATTGAAAATCTAGTTCAGGTATGACATACAAATTAATTTTAATAATATTTACCAACCTGGACTTTGAAAACAAAAAAAATAATAATTACTGCACTTGTATATTTTCAACCTAAAATAATTGCATTCACACAATCTGAATGAATTAATGATGTTTTTACCCACATCTCTATTTCCTTTCTATGTGAAAGATCTGTGACCTTGGTATTTGTAGCTCCCTGTATGAAACTTACACCAGTGCAGTTCTCAAGCCATCTGTTATATTACTTAGCACAAAAGTCTAGACAGTTGTATTATGAGGCCCATAGAGACTTGCTCAAGGTCATATAATGAAGAAGGTTTGAACTGAGATGTCCTTGACTCCAAGTCAACTGAAGTCTTAAATATGTGGATGTTTCAGTCATCCAAAAGTCAGAGCTTCTGTCTGTCTAACTGAAGATCCCTATGAAAAATCAATTCAAAGTAGAAAAGGTAGACAAGGCAGAAAGTCTCCTTCACTCCCTCCCTCCCTCCCTCTGTCCCTTCCTTCCTTCTTTCTTTCCTTGCTTCCTTCCTTCCTTTCTTCCTTGCTTCCTTCCTCTTTAGGCAAATGAGTCGTGACTATTTTAATGGCTGTTGTTGTGTTCATACTTCGTTGCCAAAGAAGACCATGCCATCAGAGAAATAATGACATGACTTGCACTTGACTTTGTTCTGAGTGAGGGAGGGCTGTGTAGGTCACCAGCCTCACTTCTCTTCTAGAGCCATCTGAGTCCAGTGACCAGATATTCCTCAGGATGACTAGAGATGACCCAGGATGCACTGGGAGACCTTGTCCCCTTTAGGCCAAGGTCAGTTAGGGTGAGGCAATGCCCATTCAGTGAGTAGACCTGTTTCAGAAGTAGCCAAGGGGTGGCCCCTTTAATGAGGCAAAGTAGTGTAAGTATTCACTACCTTCTTTACTCAGTAGACTATTATGGCAGGTAAAAAATAGTATAAATACCAAATATTAGTCACTGATATATTGCTGGGAAGTTGTTGATGTTGTGTGGCTTCCAGAATAAATTTATGTATTTACTCATAAATCACATGAGAATAGATCAGAATTTTGTTTTTAGTGGCTAAGTTGAGGCTGGGAAATAAAATACTGGAATTTTCTATCATGTTGGTGGAAGGATATATGAATTTATTGAAGGTTTGCCTCTCACCTTTTTTCATCTCCTCTCCAAATCCCCATTACTCCTGGGCATCTCATGACGTATAGGACATTTATGGATACTAAATCATGGTAGCTTAAATTAGTATACCACACATTGAACCCACTCCCTAAATTCCAAATCCTCATTTCTGTAGCAATTTCAAGTTAGGCACACTCTCAGAGTGGTTTCTTATAATGAATTTTTATCTTAGTTCTATACAATTGAGGCGTCACCTTGCCTCTTAGAAGCTACTAATTCCTATAGTGGGTAGAGTGGTAGACCTACATTTAGGAGGACCTGAGTTCCAGTATGACTTCGGACACTAACTGTGTCACCCTGGGCAAGTCACTTAACCCCTGTCTACCTCATTTTCCTCAGCTGTAAAATGAAGTTCATAATAGCACTTCCCAGGGTTGTGGTGAGGCTTAAATGAGAACATATTTATGAAGTGCTTATCACAGTGCCCAGCACAGAGTAGAGCCTTAATAAATGCTTGTTTCCTTCCTCAGTCATGAGTTGTAGGTACTGGCCCCTTATTTTTCACCTTTAAAATTAAGCAGTTGTATTAGATGAACTCTAAGTTCCTTTCCATGATATTATGTTTCCAGGTTAAAGGCAATGGAAAGGGGTTCATCCTGTGATTTCGCTGGCAGGGTAAGACCTCTGCAGTTTCTAGAGAGTTGCCTGCAGGGTAGAGGACAAAACATCATCCTTGTTATGTCGTTGGCCCTCTTAAAGAACAAAGGATGAACATCACCGAGTACAAACATGTGACTGCCACAGCCTGACCGAAGTGTAGTCGGGAAGTATTTATCAAGATAAGTGAAAATAAAATAAAGATAATATTACAATTTAAAATTTAATTGACATATGGCTTGTAGGGATCCTTATGTACAGATTAGTGACCCTAATCAGAAATTTGTTGTCTTTCAGTTTTATGTCACTGGCCTAGAGCCCTAAGAGGTTGAGTGACTTTAATGAGGTATATGTGAAAGGCAGTACTCGAACTCACATTTTCCTAAGTAGAAAGTAGCTCTCTGTCTACTCTAACATATTACTTCTCAAAGCTATTGTGTGTATATATGTCATGCTTTTATATGCATTCCTAAAACATTGTGATCATTGAGTGGTCACTGAGGATTGATGTCAAGACATCAGTTTAAATCTGCAGGAAGGGAATATAATTAAGTTTACCTGAAGTAATAGATTCTGAAAGATAAAAAGATTATTAATTTATGTTAATGATCATCTTAGACTTTGGTGGCTTTTCTGATGAGGTAACTGTATTTCAGTTTAATCTTGAAATTTTAAATAAGATATAACTCAAAGTAAAGTATAATTTATAAAACTGTATGTTTCCTGAAGTTTATGAATAGACTGAGTTGAAGACTTTGCAAATCCCAGGAAGAGGAAAGCATATAATAAACAGGGGAAAAGCATCTTATGTGTTTATGTTGTTAAAAACAAAACAAAACCCACTGATATGGCAGTTCTGCCATTGAAAGTCATAACTGCCAGGATTGAGTTGCAGACGGGACAGACAGTCACTATCCCCATTCCTAGTGGTTGGTGGACAGCATGAAGCTTGAAGTTTATGATACAGGAAGTGAGAGCAGGGTGGGGAATTTCTTATCATGCTGAAATGATCTTTGTTAGTCTAAGTTTGCAGAGGTGCTGTTGGGGGTAGGAAAGTGTCAACACAGAGAGTCAGTGTCGGAAATGTACCAAGTACAGGTTTCAGACAGCAAGAAAGAGAATTTGTGTATGTGGAGGGTGGAGGAGTTGTGTCCCTTGCTCCTTGCTTAGGCTGATCCTTCCACCTGTGCCTGATTGATTCCCTCCCACTCCCCGCAACAGATTGTCCTGGCAAGCCTTTCCTTATCTTCCATGTCTCCTTCACTGGCTCCTTCTCACCTGCCTATACACATTTCTTTTGTCTCTAGAATTCTAAGAAAAAAAAAAGTCTTCTCTTGACCCTCTTACCCTCTTACTTACTCTTACCTCTTAGTTACTGTTCTGTCTCTTTTCTCCACTTTACCATGAAAAAGTATTCTACCCACGTCTTCATTGGGTACTTTCTCCTCAGGCCCTTGCAATTTGATGTCTAGCCTCATCGCTTTACTGAAGTTTTCTCAAAAGCTCTAAGATCATAGACTTAGATCCTGGGAAAGACAGAAAAGGCCATTTAGTTGATCACTCTCATTTTATGGATGAGGAAACTAAGGGAGGTTAAGTGACTTGTCCAAGGTCACACAGGTATTATGTGATAGAGGCAGGATCTGAACCCAGGTCTGTTGAGTCCAGGGCCAATACAACCTCTATCCATTTTATCACATCCCTTCTAATGACATCCTAATCATCAAAGCTTGTGGATTGTTTTTTAGCCTGCAGCCTCCTTGACTCCTCTGCCTTTTACTCTGTTGACTATGGCCTCATTTATCATCTCTTCCCTCTCTTGTCATTTATATTTCCTCAGCCCCCTTTTGTTGGTTTTCCATTTTCTTCCTAAACTAAGGTTGTTACTGTTCACTCATTCAGTCATATCCAACTCTTTGTGACTCCACAGACCATGGTGGCCTAAGAGTGATTATCAGTAACTGTTGCTGTTTCCCTCCCAAGGTGATGTCTTTCTTTCTCTTTGCCCCATTAAAGGGGCCATGCCCTGAATACTTCTTAAACAGGACTGTTCAATGAATGGGCGCTACCTCACCCTAAGTGAGGGCCAAGGTCTCCCAGTGCATCCTGGGTCATCTCCAGTCATCCTGATGAAGATCTGGTCACTGGATTCAGATGGCTCTGGAGAAGAAGTGAGGCTGGTGACCTGCACAGCCCTCCCTCACTCAAAACAGTCTCCAGTAGATTAAGGCACTCAGGTTAAAAAATGCCCGAAGACACATAGAAAGTATTTTAGGCTGGATTTGAGCTAAGGTCCTGCCGACACCAGGTCTAGTGGTCTATCCACTGAGCCACCTAACTGCCTCCAAGATAGTTTTACTCTTGCTTCTCTCTCTTTTATTTTTCTTTCTACATCTTCCTTGGCAATTCACTCCTAAGACTTTTATTATTACTTCTGTGGAGAGGAATCTCAAATTGCTATTTCAGTCTCTGATCACTATATTATAAACTAGTATTTCTGTCTATAAGATATCTTTAATTTTATACATATAATTGGTGTCACAATTGAAATTAAGGCATACTGAGGCACAAAGTTCCAAGCATGCTCAATTTATTGGTAAGGCTAGCAATTACCAATAAAATGGTTCTTTCAACTCCTCACTAAGCTAAAAAAACATGTAGTGCTTACAAGCCTCCTTATAGTTTTGGGAAGAAAAGGAGAACAAAGAACAGGAAGCATCACACAGTATGATTGTTCACAAAGTCTGAAGTGTCGTGGATAATGGAAAACGGTATGATTGGATGAAAGTCTGGGATGCAGGGCTAGCAACAGCCCTTCCTTCATTCTTGTTGCTAGGGAAAACTCATTGTTGGTCCACCTGCACGCCTAGTTAGTGTCAAGCAATAATAGATTGGACTTTTTTTTTTAATAAAAATTTATTTATTTAATTTTTTACATTCATTTTCACAAAATTTTGGGTTCCAAATTTTTTCCCCTTTTATCCCCTCCTCCCACCCCAGTACACCGAGCAATCTAATTTTCCCTATCACCAATCTGCCCTCTCTTCTATCATCCCTCCCTTCTCTTGTCCCTATCTTCTCTTTTCTCCTGTAGGGCCAGATGACTTTCTATTCCCCATTGACTGTATTTCTTATTTCCTAGTAGCAAGAACAATACTAAACAGTTGTTCCTAAAACTTTGAGTTCCAAATTCTCCCCATCCCTCCCTCCCCACCCATTCCCTTTGGGACTGTGTAGTTTTGCAAATGACTTCCATAATAGTCGTGTTGTGTAAGACTAACTGTATTTCCCTCCATCCTATCCTGCCCCCCATTGTTTCTATTCTGTCTTTTGATCCTGTCCCTCCCTAAGAGTGTTGACTTCAAATTGCTCCCTCCTCCCATTACCCTCCCTTCCATCATACCCCCCCTTGCTTATCTCCTTCTCCCCCACTTTGCTGTATTGTAAGACAGGTTTTCATACCAAAATGAGTGTGCATTTTATTCCTTCCTTTAATTGAATGTGATGAGGGTAAACTTCTTGTTATTTTCTCAGCTCTCCTCTTTTTCCCTCCACTAAAAAGTCTGCTTGCCTCTTGAATGAGATATAATTTACCCCATTCCATTTCACCTACTTTCCTCCCTCTACATTTATCTCTCACCATTTACCTTAATTTCTTTTAAGATATGGTCCCATCCTATTCAATTCACTGTGTGCTCTCTGTCTCTGTGTGTGTGCATGTGTGTATGTGTGTGCGTGCATGCATGTACATGTGTGTGTATGTGTATGTGTGTGTGTGGTCCCACCAACTACCCAGATACTGAAAAGTTTTAAGAGTTACAAACATTGTCTTTCCATATAGGAATGTAAACAGTTCACTTTTGGTAAGTCCCATATGACTTCTCTTTGCTGTTTACTTTTTCATGCTTCTTCTCATTCTTGTGTTTGAAAGTCAAATTTTCTTTTCAGCTCTGGTCTTTTCATCAAGAATGCTTGAAAGTCCTCTGTTTCATTGAAAGACCATTTTTCCCCTGAAGTATTGTACTCAGTTTTTCTGGGTAGGTGATTCTTGGTTTGAGTCCTAGTTCCTTTGACTTCTGGAATATCCTATTCCATGCCCTTCCATCCCTTAATGTAGAAGCTGCTAGATCTTGTGTTATCCTGATTTTGTTTCCACAATACTGGAATTGTTTCTTTCTAGCTTCTTGCAATATTTTCTCCTTGACTTGAGAATTCTGAAATTTGGCCACAATGTTCCTAGGAGTTTCTCTTTTTGGATCTCTTTCAGGCGGTGATCAATGGATTCCTTCAATACTTATTTTGCCCTCTGGTTGTAGAATGTCAGAGCAGTTTTCCTCGATAATTTCATGGAAGATGATGTCTAGGCTCTTTTTTTGATCATGACTTTCAGGTAGTCCCATAATTTTTAAATTGTCTCTCCTGGATCTATTTTCCAGGTCAGTTTTTCCCATGAGATATTTCACATTCTCTTCCATTTTTTCATTCTTTTGATTTTGCTTTGTGATTTCTTGGTTTCTCAGAAAGTCATTAGACTCCATCTGTTCCATTCTAATTTTGAGAGAACTATTTTCTTCAGTGAGCTTTTGAACTTCTTTTTCCATTTGGCTAATTCTGCTTTTGAAAGCTTTCTTCTCCTCATTGGCTTTTTGAACCTCTTTTGCCAATTGAGTGAGCCTATTTTTCAAGGTGTTATTTTCTTCAGCATTTTTTTGGCTCTCCTTTACCAAGGTATTAACCCATTTTTCATGCTTTTCTTGCATCTCTCTCATTTCTCTTCCCAGTTTTTCCTCCACCTGTCTTGCTTGATTTTCAAAATCCTTTTTGAGCTCTTCCATGGCCTGAGCCCACCGGACATCCACCTGGGATGTCTGGGATACAGAAGCCCCAACCTCCATGTCTTTCCCTGATGGTAAGAATTGTTCCTCATCATCAGAATTGAAAGGCGGGAACATCTGTCCTGCAGGAAAGTAGCTTTCTATGGTCTTATTTTTCTTCCTTTTTCTGGGCATTTTCCCAGCCAGTTACTTGACTTCTGAGATTCCTCTGCACCCCTGCCTAGATCCGCCCAGCTAGTGCTTGGGGTGTGAGATTCAAATGGGCTTTCTGCAGCAGGCGTGGCTGCTATTCAATGTGAGCTTTAGTTCTGGTGCTGGGGTGGGGGCAGGGCCGCCTCCCAGGCTCAGTTCCCTCAGGGGCTTTATGTAGAGACCTTCAGTAATGGGGCGGGTGGGGGCAGGGCCGTCTCCCAGGCTCAGTTTCCTCAGGGTATTTATGCAGAGACCTTTAGTAATGGCCCTGAACTTCTGCCTGCTGCTCTGGGAGTCCTGGGCCTCCGCTGCTGCCTCTGTTGCTGCCTCTGCCGCTCCCTCTGCTGCTGCCTCCTGAGGGGGTCCGAGTCATGGAGACACCCCACTCCCCTCTCGGCCAGCCCAGATGTCTCTCTCACTGACCTGTAGCGTCTGTGGGCAGAGGGACCTTCCCGGCTGGCCGCCAGAGGTTCCGTCCCTGAAGCCTGCTTGGATCTGCTCCTCTGGGGCCTTGCGGCCAGGGCAGCTCAGGGGTGGGCTCCGCTTTCCGGGGTGCCACGGAACCCTGGGGACAACTCTCCAGGGCTCTCTGGAATGGAAATGTTTTCTACTGTGTTTCTGCGCGCCTTGCGGTGCTCCAGAATTCATGGGGAGTTCTTCTTGCAGGAAATATATGGGCTGTGGGTTCGGAGCTAGCATACGTGAGTCTTTCTGCTCTGCCATCTTGGCTCCACCCCGCCCAGATCGGACTTTCTTGCAAGACAATCAGTGTTACAGGGATAGCAGACCAGACTCCCTGGCATCCACCTGCATCCTTCCAGAATAGCAAGTATCTTCTAATTGTTTATGGGTATTAGTGGTACAGAGAGAGCAATTTTCTTTAAATTAAAGTGAGTTATAGGAAAACTTAATTTTAAAACTTTACTCAGAAGGAAAACCAAACTTCAGCACTCATGGACTTTTGAACTTAACTCACAAAGAAATATGGCTCAGGCAGTTTTTGAATAGATTCAATTACAGAATGGAATCAAATATCAAATATAAAATCAGTATTGAGTTTCCTCATTGGCATCTCTAACTCTTGATGACTCAAACTAGGCTTCTTAGGCAGCTAGGTGATGCAGTGGATAGAGCATTGGATCTCAAGGCAGAAAGACCTGAGTTCAGATTTGACCTCAGACATTTGTTGGCTGTTTGACTCTGCAAAAGTCCCTTAACTGTTATCTGCCTCAGTTTCTTCTTATGTAAAATGACATTAGTAACATCACTTATTTCCCAGGGTTGTTGTGAGGATATAGTTATTTGTAAATCATTTTGAACACTTTAAAATACTTTAAAATGCTCATCATGATCGCCATTACCATCACACCCCCATCACCAAATGAATCCCTGGAATAGTTTTCTTGCCTCTAGTCTGGAAAGGTAGACTAGCCTTACCTCTTTCTGTTGAACCCTCTCCTAATCTTTTGCTTGCTGAATTTATGTTTCTTTTTTGAAAGTCCAATTCAAAATATCTTTTCCCAAAGGAAGCACTTTTGACTTAGTAATGACCTTTCCCCCTTGAATCTTACCTAATCATTGGTTTTTCCAGCATTGAAATATTATGAATTCTTTTGCCATGCCATAATTTTTGCATGTATTATAACCCCTTTCTGAACCAGGGGTGGAGAACCTGAGGCCTCAAGGCCACATGTGGTCCTCAAGGTGGCTCTATGATTGAATCCAAGCTACGAAGAGGCCTCAGGTTCCTCACCCCTGTACTAGACTGTGGTATCCATAAGGGTGGAGTGTCTAAATTTTCCATAGGACCCAGAATAGTGTTTTGTACATAGTAATTGCTTAATAATGATTTTTAATTGTATTGAACCTAATGCAGTTTTATCAGATTATATCGGATTATGTAATATATTATTGATTTTATCAGATACCTTACTGTTCCACACTCCGTTATGTAAATTGACTGGTGTTCCAACCCCCCTGGACAGACTCCTCATCCCTTATCTAAAATATGATCCTGAGATGTTTCTAAATTTGACTTCGACTTCTCCTATCTTGACAGTTGTTACCTTTGAGAGTCATTGTATTCTAGCCTGTCCTCTAAAATCCTGCCACCTAATTTATAGCTTTAAACTTCTCCACCATCCTAGTTAATCTATAGTAAAACCAGCTGGGCATTTTCATCAAGTGTGTTATTTTATAAGTTGACAAGTATTATCATCAGTTACGTGCTTATTAGCACTGCGCTCAGAATAAGTGCTTTGCCAACCTTATAATGCTATATAAATGCTAGCTATCATGTATCAAGCTTGCTTTGTGTGTATGCGTTTACATATTGTCTCCCTCGTTAGATTCCAAGATCCTTGAGGGAAGGACTTTTGCCTCTTTTTGTGTCTCTAACAATGAGCTCAGTGCCTGGCACATAGTGGATGCTTAATAAATGTTTATTGGTTGATTATTAATAATGATTGAATTTGAGAATGAAGTAGAATACTATAGTAGAACAGGTACTGCCATTCAAGTTGAGGAAAGTCTATAAAACTGAATGTTTAGGGATTCTTGTTTAGAAGACAATTCATTTTATTTAATCCATAAGTCTGTAAAAGGCAGACAAGACTGGCGGACAGTAAGCTGGGCCTACAGTTGGATAGGATGGAGAGAATGAATTTGAACTTGTTTGGGATATTGCATTTTCAATGACCTCATGCTACTGCTTGACATGAAGGCACATCTTTTTGACATAGATATCCCTTGGTGATAATTCTTGTTATGAGCAATGGAATGCTACAGTGTCTGAAGAATCATATTTGCTAGTGATTCAAAAAGTAACAAAATATATATGTAAGATATATGTAAGCAGGCAGACATGAAAACATGTTGCCAATATTTTCAAGGGGAAGGAGAAGAGAGATCTTCCACAAAATATATGATTACAAAAGGAGATTGGACTGGTCATGTAGTGAGAATGTGGGATGAATATCCCCAAGACCAGTGCCAGCTGTCTTAGAAAGACTTAAAAGTCTGCCTGAATTTCTCTTACCTGTGACATGACTCTACATACACGCACACAGACACACACACACCTACACGCACACACACTCATACTCTTTCTCACACTGTGTATTTATATATCCATGCATACATGTCTATATACATATGTATATGTGTTATATGTAATAAGACACAAACCCATTAAAATGAGCCATGTGCTTATTTATAATAATGCTATATGTTCATATTATATTTATATATGTATTTAGCATTGTGTTTCTAAATATATCTGACATATTTGTATGATAGTAAACACACAAAATAACAATGTGTATCATACAATATATGAACATGTATGTATATTTACTTACATGTGCACATGTATGTATATTTAGTCATGTGTGCACATGTAAAGCTGTGTATCTGTATATAATAGGTAATATGCATATGTATACATGTGTGGTTAGTCAATTTGTATGCTCTTCTAGTTCTTCTGATTTCACTTTTCATCACTTCATATAAAAGTACATACAGTCCCGACCTTAGATTCAGGAAGACCTGTGGTCAAGTCCTGTCCTCTGTCACGTACTAGAAATGAGAACTTTGGAGCAAGACATTTAACCTCATAGTGCTCTAGCTAGAGATGTCAGAGTTGAGACCCACGTGCAATAAGACTTCCAAATGCTGTTGGAACCAGATTAAAATGTTATTGGGAAATAGTTAACAAAATAAATAGAAATGCAACACAACAGTGTTAATTTGTCTTTTTCTAAGTCAAAATGTGTCCTTCAGGGATCCTTTTTTATTTGAGGTTATACCACTTCTCTAGCTCTATAGTCTCTAAGACTATCAGTTTCAGAGAAAGTGCTGACTTGCCTTAGTAGAGGGAGTTTCCTCATCAGGGAATTATAGGTCTTGTCCCTGTCCCTATATTTAAACAAATTTTATCACCACCCTCCCTTTTGCCTGTCTGTCTGCATTAACATTACTGAGCATCAGCGTATCTATTTACTTGATCTAGAGCAGCTTGTCAGATTTTGTGTGAAACTTTTGTATCTCTCATCCTTTGCAACAGATGTTGGAACATGAGAAGCACTAATTGTCATGGTGATCTTTTCCTTATGCCTATTGTGAATATTGCAAAGGGAGATGATCAAGTGAACCATTAAATTAAGTTGTTATTGCCTCTTGGCACATGATGAAACTGTCTCCACCATTCACCATTACCTGTCCAAGAAAACTCTGTATATTTTCCTTTTATTTAGTTGCAACTTCCTTTGATCTTTTGGTTTCATTTATAGATCAAATGCCATACAGTTCAGTTCCTTCAGTTGTATATCTATTGGTCATTGAGCAAGAATCTGACGTAGAGAGTACTAATGGTTAAGTTGATGTAGTAATTCTCAAATTAGCTAATAATAATATACAACTTAAGATAACCATAAAATACTACTTTCTAGCTCCTTAGAATAGCCAAAAATAGTAAAAAAAAAAAGTTATAAAATTCAATATTACTGTGTCTGTGAGGAAATAGGAACCCTAATGCATTATTGAAGGGAATTTCAGTCTGACAACAGACATTTTTGAAGAACAGTAAGATAATGTTCACTGTCATGAAACTGATCATATATTTTTGACCTGGTAGTGCCATTACTATGACTCAGTGTCTTAAGATATCACAAAAAGTAAGCGGATCTGTTTATTTTAAATAAACTGTTATATGATGTCTTTTGTTTCTTACATCATTATAGTCACCTTTAGTATCCTTCTTCCTTTTCCTCACAGAAAGCCATCTCACATAACAAATACAATTTCTTTAAAGGAGGAAAATAATCAACAAAATTATTGATACATTGAAAAAATTTGAAAACATGTGCAGTGTGTAACACATGTGACCTGTCACCTCCACAAAGGGATGAGATGAGACTGTCTTTTCATATTATTTCATTTAAGTCATACTGGATCTTTTTTTTAAAACTAATTTATTTTGAGCTTAAGGACTAAAACTTAAATACACAATAAAAAAGAAAAAACAAAACAAAATTAAATGCTAAAACTTAAATCAAAATAAGCAAAGAAAAAAATCATGGCCATGTGAACAGCAGAACAAGATTTAAAATATACATCAATAAATGTCCATTTCAAGAAAGCCTATATAATAAATACTATGCATTGTGTTCTGAACTGTCCATCTCTTTATTGCTTTCTTGTAAGTTTTCTTTTGTTCTTTGCTGTGCACTTTTTCCTTTGTTCTTTTCTTTCTTTTCTCCCCCTCTTCACTCCCTTCCCCATGCTACAATTAAGCATGGATGAGTGTACAGACACACAGACCCCTGCACATACATGCACACATACATATACAAACATATTTACATACATATACACATACATACATGCACATATATGTGTATATATCTGTATACTTAAATATGTATAATCATACTCCTGCATAGACATATACATCCATATGCATCTATGTGAGATTTTACTATACTTGTTTTTCCTCTGTTTCTCTGAGGGTGGATAGCATCTTCCTTTATAAGTCCAAGTCTTTTCATATTTTCTAAGTCATCATTTCCTGCACCACAGCAATGTTCCTACCGTATTCTATTTAATTATTTTAAATAGTCTAAAACAGTGTTGATTAATATGGCTGACATATAGTGTAGTTTCCCTATTTTCTCTTTTGATTAAATCTATTTTAGCTTTAAATTTATCTGAGATCATGATTACCCCTGCCTTTTTCCCCTAATAAATTCTACTCCTGGTTTTATTTTATGTTTGTGTGTATATTTTATTATCTATCCCTCTTGACTCCTCTACTTTACTTGTATCTCCTATTTTGCCCTCCTGTTACTTAACCTACCAACCCTCCAAAGACCCCTCCTTTATCCTCTCCCCCCTCCCTATCCCCTTAGCCTTTTATTTCTTTCTAAATTTAGAACGAGATATATATGTATTTTTCCCACTTTAACTCATTCCCCATAAGAGTAGGGTTCCAGAACTACCAGCCCTCCTCCCCAGTCTAATTCCTTTCTGTCAGTCCTTCCTTTGCAACTCATTTGTATAATTACTTTTTTAAAAAATTTTTTCCTGAATGATTTTAGGAATCACATCATATTCGTGTATACCCCAATCTTTTTTTTTAACTACTCAACTACTAATTGCAGTCTTAGACATACATTTTACATTTCCTCATATAAAAAGTAAACAGTGTTCCCTTATTGAGTCCCTTTTAATTTGTCTTTGATGTGTACCTTATATTTCTCTGGGATCTTGTATGTCATATTTTCTATTAAGTGATGCTGGATCCTTGTAATTGTTACATTCCCCCATTTGTCAGGCATCTTCTTTATGCCAAATTCTTTGTTATGGCAAAAAGTGCTGCTGCAAAGATTTTTGTGTATATGAGGGCTTTCATCTTATTGACTAGCTTTATTGGAGTATAAGCCCCCCAATGGAGTCTTTGGTTCAAAGGATATAGACATCTTATTCACTTTATTTGCACCATTCTATATTGCTTTTCAAAATGGTTATGCCATTTCACAGCTCTACCAATAATGTGTTAGCGCTCATATCATCCCATAACCCCTCCAATATTGAATATTATAATTTTTGTCATCTGTCAGTTTGCAGGGTGTGAGGTCAAACCTCAAGTTGGTTTTGATTTACATTTCTTTTATTAGCGATTTGGAGAATTCTTTCATGTGGTTGTGAATACTTTGTAGTTCTTCTTTTGACTAGTGTTTGTTCATATCTGTTGGCTGTTTATTGGGGAATGCTATTAGTCTTATATAGCTATTATTAACAGTCTATGTATCTTGAATGCCAAATTCTTTTCAAAGGCATTTGATAACAAAGATTTTTTTCACATTTGACCATTTCCCTTCTTTTTCTATTTATATTAATTTTGTTTTTGCAGAAACAGTTTAGTTTAAAGTCATCAAAGTTATTTATTTTATTGCTCATATTGCCACTAACTCTTATTTGGTTAAGAATACATCTCCTACCACAACTATAGGAGGCAAATGATCTGCTTCTCTTCTGTTTTTTTATAGTATCATCATTAATAGTAAGGTCTCATATCCATTTAGAATGTATTGTGGAATATGCTATATGGTCTATGCCTAATTTCTGTAAGAGTTACTTTCCAGTTTTCTTAGCAGTTTTTGTCAAATAGGCAATTTTTCCTAGGTAATTTATATTTTCTACTTTATCAAACAGTGGGTTCATTTTTTAAAACTGTCTCACTGTTTAAATTTTTTTCTTGTCAGATCTGTTTCATTGATCTATGTCTCTGTTCTGAAGAAAGCATAGGTAGGGATTAAAATTCTCCTATGAAAAAATCAACACAGGAGGGATGAGATACCTTCAAGAAAGAATTCTGATGACGTAACCCCCTCCCCAGAAAACAAACAAACAGTTTTGATGAAGAGAAGTTATCTAAAGAAGCTTATGTGAGTGCATAGGAAACTCATAAACCAACTTAGTTTTGAAAAAGACATGAATTTAAGACAGAAGCATGGACAAGTAACTGAGGATAAATATGATGTAATAGTGCAAGATTAAAGATGAGTGTTCAAAATTGGAACCATGCCAAGGTTAATATGAACAACCACAGTTTTATTATTATTTTTTAGAGTTATGTGGGGAACAAGAGACAAATCAAAGAAGGGATAGGTCTGCTGGCATCGTGAAGAGAAAGCAGAATTATTTATCTGACAGTCATTTTGATTGTCCGACTGGGAGGCCAAACAGAAAATATTAACAGGGAGTTGAAACTCAACATGACCTGAGGGGAAGATGAGAGTATATCTCATTGCCATCACTGTGTTCTGTCACCAGGCCGGAATGACCTATAAGGTGTAGAAGGAATGGGCAGATGTGATTGCTGAGATGCCATTGGTAATGTCTAAAATCATGGAGAATATGAGAATTGTTGTAGGACTGGAGAAAGGTAAATGTCTTTATTAAAAAAAATAGAGGGTGAATTTGGCTTATTTTAGAATATGTGATTAAAAGATGATTTGTAAGCATTTAGGCAGGGAATCAAGCATCATTTAAAATCTTTGAGCCTTGTTTCTTTTCTAAAAGTGAAGAGGGATTTGACTAGATGACTTTTAAAGGTCCCTTTAGGTCCAAAACAATGATCTTTAAGAGCCAGGATGTCTGGATAGCATTGTTTCCTTTTTTTCTTTTTTTTTGATAGGGTAATAGACTGGTGGTGGATCAGGATGTCATAGTCAGTGTTTCAGGAGTTTATAAAAACATTTGACAGCTGGTTTAGTACCCTTGGAATAAGAAGGAGACAGGTAGGCTGGATGTTCATACAATTATAGACCAGATATACAATAGATAAATCAGATTTCATTTAGAATAGTCAAAAACGGGTTAATATCTTTTAAAAAAGTATTTTTAAAGTTAATAATTTTTATTGTAATAAATAAATAATATATATTATGATGAATAATATTTTATTTTAAATTAATAAGTACTTATTTCTTTAACTCTTATCTTTGCTTCTCACACTGAGGCCCTGGTAATAAATATGCATAGTCATATAAAACAAATTCCCTTATTGTCCATGTCCAAAGGGATATATCTCATTCTATATAGTTGATTTCCTCTCTATGAAGAGATGATGTCATTCTTGATTATTAGTCTTTTGGAATCATGGTTGAATATTGCATGTTTTTCTTAAGTGTGCCAAAATTGTTCCTTTTTTTTTTTTTAACAATGGTGTTATATAAATTGTTTTGCTAATTCTGCATGACTTCACTCTGTGTTAGTTCATATAAGTCTTCTCAGGTTTTTCTGAAACCATCTCTTTTATCATTTCTTATAGCGTGAAAGTATTCTATGACTTTTAAATACCTTCAGTTGTTTCACAATTCCCCAATTTATTTTTATCACCTTAGGAATATAAATATTTTTTGCATAGATGACACATTTTCTTCTTTCTTCGGTATATAGACATAATAATCCTATCCATAATTAAAGAGTAGGCACAGTTTAGCAAATTTTGGGGGCACAGTTCCAGACAGCTTTCCAGGAGGATTTCCCATGCCAATCCATAGCTCCAACAACGCTGCTCTGAAGGGTGCTTATTTTCCCTATAGCCTCTCCAGCATTTGCCATTTTCCTTTTTTGTCAACTTCGCCAAATTGATGTGCGTGAAGTAGAACCTTAGAGTTGCTCTAATGTGTATTTCTCTAGTTAGTACTATTTATATGACTATAGAGAGTTTGGACTTTTTTCACTTAACTTCCCATTCATATCCATTGACCATTACTTAGTTGGAGATTGGTGGCTTAATTTTAGCCTTGGTCCTAGGTATCTCATTTTGACTTTCTCATCTTGGAACTTGTTCCTCCTACCCTCCTCCTGCCCCCTTTTGCTTTCTTTTTCTTCTCTTTAATTTGTTTTTAGGAACTCCTGAACTACATACTAGATTCCTTCTGTATTTTAGAGAAAGCCTGAAGTGGGATGAAGGTTTTTTTGTATTCTCTCTGATGTACTGAAGTCCAGAGGATGTTTCTCATTTTGGGAGCTACTCTTATTTTTCTCAAACTCTACCATTCTATTAGTTAATATTAGAGTGAGGATAATATAGGAAATTGTAGCAGTACTAACTTTGAGGAAGGGCAAAAAAATCCTTCATTCAAACTGTATAGCTGTGTTTCATCGTGGCCTGGAGGGACCCTGTGTTCTTGCAGGCAATGCCAGGGGAGCACAAGCTCTGGCAGGTCCCTTCAAGCTGGAAAATCTTGGGCTGCATAGCAACCTATGTGTATCTGTTTTCTGAAGATATCTCTGCTAAGTGCAGAGAGGCTGGTCACAGAAAGCAGACTGCCTAAAATGAATTCTTCTGATCGTTCTGTTTTTTAAAGGCAGTCAGAGATATGGAGTACTTAATGTTTGAAGTTGTGAAGGGAGTTCCTACTGGAATCTTTCAAGGTAAGGGAAAAAAAGAAATATTGAAATGTTAAACTTCCAATCTCACTCTACAGGTTTTAGTTTTATTGAGACTACTTTTGTCCTTCTTAAATATTTTATGTACAGTGTAGTCATAGATAACTGATTTCAGAGCCAGATAGACCTCAGTTCAGATATCATCACATACATGCTATGTGAGCCTAGGCATATCACTTAACTTTTCAGTCCCCTTGGCAACTCTCTTAAGAATATAAATTTCAGAAGTGTTGTTGGTCTGCATTGGTCTGCATTTCTTACCTGAGAGCTCTTTACACAAATGAAAACACATATTTTTGGGGAAAAATACATGCTAGTTGGATTTAATACTGTATCTCTCAAACTTTGTAATTCTGTAGGGCATCTTTTCATTCAAAATTTTATTGTTCCATGCTTATTAATAGACACTTGAGTTAAGAAGAAATTGTCTAATTTTTCCACAAAAATATCATAACAATATTGAATTATTTTTCATTGAATATCTACAAATCATAGGCTTTATTTGGACCTGTATTTGACATAGATAGTTGACAATTAGAATGCCTAAAATGAGAGAAAAGTTTATGAGCCTTTGTCACAAGACTTGTGTTTCATTAAGCACTTTTAGTCAAGAGAATCTCTTGAGAATTTTCTGTGTATTGTTTTCCTAAGCAACATCTGAGATAAAAAAGAAATAGAAAAGAATGATTCCTGCCCTTCAGATCTGCTTGTACAAAGAGACTGCGTACAACACATGTGCATAAGTTTGAGTGCATTTATTTTTTTTTAACTGGATTAAAGGAATAGTCATAATCCAGTGGGATTCATCAGCATATTAATGGCATGGAGTTCCATGTCTGAATGCTCTCTCCTTCTCATCTTCTCCTTAAATCCCTAGCTATCTCCAAAGCTCAGCTCAAGTGTTAACTTTTTCAAGAGACTATGTTTCTGTCTTCACCCCCTAAATCATCATTCGGTGTTTATTTTCATATGAATCCTATACTTATTTATCTATGAACATGTTTAATACTTCTACTGGAATGTAAGCTTTTTGAGGGCAGGGACTGTCTCATTTAAAAATTTTTATTCTTAGTTTTATTCATTTTATTCTTACCCCCTTAGCAAATAGGAGATGTTTAATAAATGCTTTCTTTCTTGTATGTCCTTCTAGTACTCCGTGCCCTCACCAAAATGGACTGCTACTTATTTCCCCGTTAATTTACCACCTCTTTGCATTCACACTGGCTTGGAATATCCTTCTTTCCTACCTTAGCCTCTCCAAACCCTCGAGATTCTTCAGATTTCATCTTGGGTATTACCTTTTGGATCCTTTCTGGATGCTGTCACCATCCCCTGGAGTTAGTGCTATCTTCCAGTTTACCTCATATTTGCTTAGCTGTGTGAATGTTATCTATCCGCTTCCCCTCTCCATCATATTTCACGTTGAGGATGAGGATTATTTCTCGTTTGTTTTTGTATCCTCAGTGCCCCACACGGTGTCTTGTATATAGTAAGTGTTTAAGGAATGTTTGTTGAATAGTCAAACTACTGCTTTATAGCATGTGTTTTGCCCTTGAGTTGAGAAGACCAATTAAAGTAATTACAGTTTCATCACTAAGGAAAACTCTGATCATACTCAACTCATGTCAGTAAAAACTCGAAAGAACCTTTGCTTCTTCATCTATCTTCTAGGGCTGCAACATTGTCAGGTGTGACGCGGTATTGTTTACAAAAGATTTGCAGGATAATTGCAGCGAGTCATCTCTCTTATTAAGTCCATGAATCACTTGCGTCACTAAGGTATTGCTTCTGCACCTTGAGCTGCATTTGTAATTGGCTTCCTAACCTCTTATTTACATTCATTATTAACATTATTAAGTATGCTTGATGATGTTGTTGGTATCTGAAGATAATCACTGTATGAATTGGTGATACTGTTGTGACTATGGATTGCTTTCCTGACAAGCTCATTTGAAGATCCTGTGATTCCCAGCTGCTCAAGGAGGATGCAAAGAATGCATGTGCATTTGTAGATTCTCCTGTTATGTTTGTTCATAGGTCTAATTCCTCAGAAATTTTGCAAATGTGAATGCTGTTGTCACATTTCAGACTTCTTGTTAATTCTGAAATCGACACTAGGGCTAACGAAAGAATCAAAGGGCAAAACAGATCTGCTGTCTAGAAACTGTACATTTTGTTGTGAAAAGAAAAGATAAGTTATTTACGGTGATTCTGTGGGAAAAGTTCTCAGGCAATTAAAGAGAATTTCAAGTGGATGAAAAGATCATAAGATAATTGCAGGCAGAAATATTGGAGATCATTCAGCTCGACATTCTCATTTAACAATGAAGAAAACTAGGCTAATTGATTTGTGATCATATAAGTAATAGGTGAACAAGTTAGAATTTGAACTCAGGTCTCTGAATACAGTTCCAGGCTGCTTTTCTTAGTAACATGCTACTTCCCTGCAGTTTAATTCTTGTGGTATTTGAAATGTTAATTTTGTTTTTCATTCTCAGATCCTAGCTCTTCCATTGATATACTTTCTCTGAAGCCCTTATCCCAAATATCTCCTGTCTTCATGTCCCCACCCCGACCCTGTCCTTACCCTCACAAGAAGGTCACTTTGCTCACTGATATTCTGGGGAGACTGAGACTATCTGATAAGGATTTGCTGTACTCCTCCCCTTATCACCTCAAAACCCCTACGTCTTCAATCATCAGATTCTCATTTCTTCCTGTTCCTGTGAAAGAATATATTCTTCTTTCAGTTAAGTTTGTGTTTCAATCATCACCCTTCTCTTTTCTTCCTGAGTCCTACTTGAGCTATCATTTCCTTCCTTTCTTCTTATCTTCCCTTTCCATTAGCACAGAGTATACCCCAGTTTCTCTTATCCTTGAATAAAGAAACCAATACTCCAACACTCCCCTTGACCCTATTGTTTTCTCAAGCTATCCCCTGAGTTCGTTCCTTCTTACCACTGAATATCTGATCCATTAATCTCCATTCATTGTTTCTACATCCCCCTCACCCCCTCACCCTTCTGGGTTTTGCCCCCACCATTATATTATAGCTACTTCCTTAAAGCTCACTAGTGACCTCCTAATTTATTTTCTTCCCCTCTTACCTCTCTGCAGCATTTGAGATATCTGACCTTTTACTCATTCATTCAACAAGATATTATCAAATGCTTACTTTGTGGCAGGCACCCAACTAGGTTTCAGAAATTTAAAGGTGAAAATGAAACTGTTCTTGCTATCAAGAAATTTACATTCTTTTGGGAGAGGAAAATACTATATATGTAGCATATTAAATGCAAAATATATAAAATAATCTCTGGAACAAAGGCACTCGCAACTGAGATGCGAAGCAGAGATTAGTATAAGCTTCCTGTAAGAGGTAGCACTGGAATTTTAGGAAGCTTGAATTCTATGAAGAACAGTACATACCAAGGATGGGAGAGAGGAGTGTTTTGTTGTTCTGTAGTTTCAGTTGTGTCTGACTCTTTTTGATACCATATAGGATTTTCTTGGCAAAGGTACTAGAGTGGCTTGCCATTACCTTCTCTAACTAGTTTTACAGATGAGGAACTGAGGGAAACATGGTTAAGTGACTTACCCATGGTCATATAGCCGGTAAGTGTCTGAGGCCAGATTTGAATTCCTGAAGATGATTTTTTCTGATTCCAAGTTCAGTGCTCTCCTTACTGTCTCACATAGCTGCCATGAGAGAGGAGTACATATTGTACAAAAGTATATAAATTAGGGGACATTATGTTGTATGTGTGGAACAGACTTTTTCTTTTCCTGCTGTTCTGGACCCTCCTGTGTCTCTATACTCTCCTTCTTGATCCCATCTTGTCTCATGACTTAAACTGTCACTTTCATGGGCATAATTCCCAACTCTAAATCTCCAGCTCTCACCTCTCTCCCAAATTCCAGACTCACATTTTTAACTGCCTATTGGCAATCTGCAGCAGGCCGTTCCACTGTTGTGAGTTATGGAATTCTAAAATTGAACTTAGCACCTTTCCCCTATAACTAACTCTTTGTGACTTCTCTGACCCTTTTGATGGCATACCCAGGCTTCTAGTTACCCATGCCTATAATATCATAATAATTTTTGTCTCCTCTTCCTCTTTCATCCCACAAATTCAATCATTTATCAAGTCTTGCTCTTTCCCTCTTCCCAGTAACAATATCTTTGGCCCTTAATTCTCAGCTGCTACATAGCTACTATAGTAGTTTGTTCATGCTTAGACGGTTGACTCCCAACAGGCAGGCAACAAGTATCTCTTCAATGCTAACTATGCACCAGGAACTGTTCTAAGCTCTGGGGATACAAACACAAAGAGAAAGATGGACCTTGTCCTCAAAGAGCTTAACTTCTAATGGGAGAAGGCGCATAAAAGGAAGCAGAAAGAGTGGGGACTGTCTGGAAGGGTTATGGTGACAGCCTGCAGTCAGAAGTACCGTAGGTCTCTTAAAGGCTCTCCCTGCCCCTCGTTTCTTACTTTTCCAACCCATCTAATGCCAGATTGCTCTTTCCGTTGCCCAGGCATGGTTGTGTATGTCCTATCTCTGCTCCAAAGCCTTCGATGCTTTTCTGTTGCCTGCTGCATAAAGATCATATTCCTTAGAATGACAATAAGGACCCTTCCTCATCTGACTCCTACCTTTCTACCTCGTACTTTCTAACACTGACCTTTTAAACCTTGTATATTCTATGCTTTTGCCAAATTGAATTATTCATTGTCCTACATTTTCTGTCTCTCTCTGTTTGTTCACTACATTCCCCAAGCCTGAAAATCCTATGGCTTCCAATTTCGAATAACCTACTTAACTTTAACTTCAGGGCCAAATTTAAAGGCTTGCATTAAACCTTCTCTGTTCCTTAAAGCTGTCAGTGATTTATCTCTTCCTCATCTGCTCTCATAGAACTTTATATTTCTCTTCTATACATACCACATTCTACTTACTTATCTACTTGTCTCTACATTTCTTTAGCGCATGGTTTTATCTTATTGATCTCTTCCTTTTCCAGTGCCGGGCATGGTAGTTATTTAATAAATATATGATGGGTGAATCTTTACTCTGCTGCATGTTTTTCAGTTCAATAGACATTTAATATGTTTCTACTGTATATAAAGGTATAGGTATTGGTGATAAAAAGATGAAGACCGGCATAGTCCTTGCCCTTAAGGCAATCTAATCTAGCAAATAGCAGTTAATAATAGCATTTATGTAGTGCTTCAAAATGCTTTGTGAATATGATCTCATTTTATCCTTGCCACAAACTTGGGAGGAAAGTGCTATCATCTCCCTCTTACGGATGAAGAAACTGAGGCAGATAGAAGTTCAGTGACTTAGCTAGTAGGTGTCTGAGACTGGAATTGAACTCAGATCTTTTTGACTCCTGGTCCAGTATTCTGTCCACTGAACTACATAATTGCCTTGTTAGATCCAAATAAATTACTTGAGAAGAATTTGAGGAGACATTGATCATTTTCACTTGTTAGTTGCAGGGTACTAAAGTATTAAACTTGAATTCAGGAGAGTATCAGGTTCAAATTGTCTTACCTTCCTTTAAGTTACTTAATCTTTCTGAGTCTGTTTTCCCGTCTGTAAAATGAGGAATATAATGCCTGTAGTCCCTGTATCATGAGATTGTTGTGAAAATACAAAGTACATTGTGAATCTCAAAGTGCTTAGTAGATATCAACTGTCAGTATTGCTGTTGTTTAGCACATGAGTTTTTAGAGTATTTGAAGCATAATAGGACTATAATTTTTTCTTAGGACAAATGTCAGAAAAAGGGAGATGGATGATTAGGAAACAAAAGTAAAATAATCTATGGCCCTAGAAACAACACTTGAAGTCTATTAAGAGAAGAAAAACTACCTTCTTTCCACAGTTTTGCCTGCCCATAACAGCAAAGAAGAAAGAGATGGGAATATAGGAAAGTGTTCATGATATCATAGATTAAGAACTGAAAGGGACCTTGGAAGCCACTCATTTTACAAGTGAGGAAACTGAGGCACAGAGAAGGATATACACAAATCATAAGTATCTGAGGAGGAGGAGAAAGAGTAAATAGAATTTACTTTGGATTAATGAATTAAAATTTTAGGATGCAAAGGCAATAATCATCTGCTGCAAGAAATGGAGGATTGGGCTTTGTAATTTGGGGGTAAAGCTCTTTGTGAGTTCCCACTAAGATGTGAGATTTTGTTTTTCTCCCTCCCTCAAGAAGCATACAGTGGATTGTTCTCCTCTTGCTTGCTTCAGAATAAAGGGTTGTCTTCCAGTGTGGAGTGCAGACCGGAGGAAAAACTTTTATGAAGTACTAATTTATTTATTTATTTTTTGGATAGAACTTCAGAGCAAAACCATTTAATTATCTAGTAAATCCTTATGTTTTATAGATGGGGAAGCTGAGACCCAGAGCTATAAAATAACTTCCTTGGTCATACTGCTAGTATTGGATCTGCCAGGAGTAGACCCCAGTCCTCATTCCATTCTGGTCTTTTTCCTGTCATGCTATACCCGTGTCCTCAAAGGATCCCAGTAAGCCTTCTCTTCCTCTTTAGTGTAAATGATCAGAGTTGAGGATTTTATTGTTTTCTTCATCATCATCATCATCATGAATAACAATGAGAATGGTTGTTATTTAATAAGATATTTAAATAGTCAGTTGAAGAACATTTGTTAAGTTCTTACTGTGTGCCAAGTATGACCGCATTCAAACAAAATTTCTCTCTCCAAAGTGACCAGTGATGTTTTTCTCAGTCCCTTTCTTTCTCGACCTCTCTGCAGTCTTTGACAATTCATCCTCTTCTGGATAACTCTCTTCTCTAGAATTTTGAGACCAGTCTCTCTCCTATTTCTCCCCTTACTCATGTGACCACTCCTCAGTCTCTTTGCTGGAGACATTTTCATTGACCATCCGCCTTGTCTAGAATGCTTTCCCTTCTCATCTGTGCCTCCTACCTTCCCAGGCTTCCTTCAGATCCAAGCTAAAATCCCATTTTCTACAAGGAGCCTTTCTGGATCCCCCTTAATCGTAGTACCTTCCCTTTGAGATTATCCACAATTTACTGTGTATAAGTATATGTATCTATAAATATATATCTATAGTTTATACATAGTTGTTTTCATTAGTCTATTTTATTAAACTGTGACTTCCTTGAAAGCAAAGATTTTCTTTTATGCTTCTTTGTATCCCTGGCACATGGTAGGTACTTAATGAATATATATTGACTGACTGACTGGCTTACTACGTGCCAGGTACCTGCAACAGGTTTTTGTGGTTGGTCTCTCAGATTGTAAAAGACAGAGCTGGAACTCAAAAGCAGATCTTCTAACTCCCAGTTCTGCATCCTTTCCATTTCACCCTGTTGCTTCTCCGTACTTTTGCTGCCTCTCTTTAAGAAATCCTTTCACCTTGGCTTGTATATAGTATGTAGGCCATGAGATGTAAAAACATGGTGCTTGATGTGGTTCCCACCCTGGACTCACCCCTTCCTCCTCCCTCCCCATTCATATTCTTTTTTCTGAGTAGATCCTCCTGTGGAAAGCACTTTGTAAAATGTGATAAATATCTGAGTTTGTTACCACCATGTCTGGATTCACTTCCCTTGGGTACACCAATTGTAGCCTAACTTGAGCTCCATTGTTATCTCTTCCCTTAGGCTCAGTATCATCCCAGTTGTGTGGCCCACTTCGCAGTGAGAACTGCCTGTTCATAACTCAGTGCTGCAGCCCTTTGTGGCCCCCTGCCAAAGGGAACAAATGTTGCCCACCCCCTATCTGGAGATGTTATTAGTGTAAAAAAACTCTTTAAAATTTTAGGTCTATTGTTTTTATATTAGAACAAATTACCTCTAGATCCAGTTCCTACTCAGAGAATCTGTGACTCTATAAAAGGAACCATATGAACTTGGAAAGGTACAGGCAAAATAAATTCTCTTCCTTTAAAGTGTAAGTAATCTACAGACTGATTAGTCAGTCATATACAAAGGAGTTAAGAGTACGGATGGTGAAAGAAAGGCATCCTAAAAAATTCCACTTTTAATGAATGTCTTGAAATAATACTAAGTAATATAAACTTACTCCAGAGGCTTCCATTCTTAGTGGCTATATTGTTTGTGGTAAATCTGTTGAATAATTTTTAAGTATGCATTTGAAATATAGATATAGGGTTTTCTTCTTAGTGTGAGTATCAAGGTTTTGTTCTTAGATTTAAACATTTCTTTGAGCTTTTACATCCAGGTCATTGGGTTCTGCCATTTAGTTTGTAATTGGTAGGATTATATTTCACACCTTTCTCCCCACCACCTACTTCTTGTCCTTATTTCATTAAGCAGAGGTTTTTAGTTTTCATGAAACATCCCTCCTTTACCAAACTCTGATTATGAATGCCTCTAGGAAATAATTTAATGCCATGAGCTTTAGTTATATATACTTTGTGTGAGCATGTTAAAGTGAGTTGATACAATGTGGGGCACTGCCATTTATGTCTCGGGTACTAATCTTTTTACTGTCTATTAATATGTGTGCTGGAATAGTCCCAAAGCATACATCTGGGAAACAGAGTATTTTGTCTTCACATTTTAGGTTCCTGTCTTTACTAGTTAATGCCTCCCTTTGCTAAGAAAGCCCACTATATGTATAGAAATTAAAATCTAAGGTCCATTCCAAGAGAACCCATGGTGTGTTTGGCAAACTCTAGAATTTATCTTGGGGTCCATGATTAATTTTTAGGATTAAAGTATAATGACCAATCAGAAAAGCCATCCATTTGCCTTGCACATAATAAGTGATTGATAAATATTTGTTAAATAAATGAGCAAACTCTGTACTATCTAGATACTCTTTAGTATGTATTTTAAGAGTAGAGGAAAAAGCTTAATTCAATGGACACAAATCTAAGGGATTTTAGTTTAGGACTATGGGCAGTATTTTAAAAAATCAAGAAGGGACATTTTTAAATATATATTTGTATTGTATTTGCTTAGCAAAGTACCTGGCCAACAGTGGGTACTTAATTTTTTAAAATAACTTTATTTATTTATTTTTAGATTTTGACATTCATTTCCACAAAATTTTGCATTTCAGATTTTCTCCCCATCTCTTCCCTCCCCCTATCCCATAACACCTTACACTGTGATTACCCTTTCCCTCAATGTGCTCTCCCTTCTGTCATACCCCACCCTTCCTTTATCCCCATCTTCTCTCTTTTCTTGTAGGGCAAGATAGATTTCCCTATCCCATTACCTGTATTTCTTATTTTCCAGTTATATGCAATAACAATTCTCAACATTTGTTTCTAATACTTTGAATTCCAACTTCTCTCCCTCCCTCCCTCTCTACTTATACCCACTGAGAAGGCAAGCAATTCAATACAGGCTATGTATGTGTCGTTTTGCAAAAGACTTCCATAATAGTCATGTTGTGTAAGACTAACTATATTGCCCTCCATCCTACCCTGTCTCCCCCTTTTTTTCTGTTCTTTCATTTGACTTTGTCCCTTCTGATTACTCCCTTTTCCCATTTGCTCTCCCTTCTATCATCCCCCTCAACCCACTTGTACCCTTCTTTCCTACTTTCCTGTAGTGTAAGATAGAGTTTCATACCAAATTTAGTGAGCATGTTATTCCCTTCTTAAGCCATATGTGAAGAGAGTAAGCTTCACTTTTCCCCTCTCACTTCCTCCCTTTTCTCCTCCATTGCAAAAGATTTTTCTTATCTCTTTTATGAGTGATAGTCTGCCCCATTCCATTTCTCCCTTTTTCCTCCCAATATTTTCTTCTCTTACCTCTTAATTTTATTTTATTTTTTTATGGATGTCATCTCTAATGATTCACCTCGACCTGTACTCTGTGTGTGTGTGTGTGTGTGTGTGTGTGTGTGTATGTAATCCCTCCACCTACCCAAATACTGAGAAAAGTCTCAAGAGTTGCAAATATTATCTTTCCATGTAGGAATATAAGCAATTCAGTTTTAGAAAGCCCTTTGTGATTTCTCTTTCCTGTTTACCTTTTCATGCTTCTCTTGATACTTGTGTTTGAAACTTAAATTTTCTATTCAGTTCTGGTCTTTTCATCAAGAGTGCTTGAAAGTCCTCTATATCATTGAATAACCATTTTTTTCCCTTGAAATATTATACTCAGTTTTGCTGGGTAGGTGATTCTTGGTTTTAATCCCAGTTCCTTTTACTTCTGGAATATCCTATTTAAAGCCCTTTGATCCCTTAATGTAGAAGCTGCCAGATCCTGTGTTATCCTGATTGTATTTCCATAATACTCAAATTGTTTCTTTCTAGCTGCTTGCAGTATTTTCTCCTGGACCTGAGAACTCTGAAATTTGGCCACAGTATTCCCAGGAGTTTCTCTTTTCAGGTCTCTTTCAGGAGATGATCGATGGATTCTTACAATATTTATTTTGCCCTCTGGTTCTAGAATATCAGGGTAGTTTTCCTTGATAATTTCATGCAAGAAAATATCTAGGCTCCTTTTTTGATCATGGCTCTCAGGTAGTCCCATAATCTTTAAATTGTCTCTCCTGCCTCTATTGACCAGGTCAGTTGTTTTTCCAATGAGATGTTTCACATTATCTTCAATTTTTTCAATCTTTTGGTTTTGTTTTGCAACTTCTTAATTTATTGTATAGTCATTAGTTTCCCTGAAGTCCACTCTCATTTTAAAAGAACTATTTTATTCAGTGAGCTTTTTAACCTGCTTTGTCATTTGGCTAATTCTGCTTTTTAAAGCCTTCTTCTCCTCATTGGCTTTTTGGACCTCTTTTTCCAATTGAGTCAGCCTATTTTTAAAGGTGTTACTTTCCTCAGCATTTTTTTGGTTCTCCTTTAGCAAGCTGCTGACTCACTTTTCAAGCTCTTCTATGGCCTGAGCCCCTTTCATATTCATTTTGGAGGTACTGGAGGCAGAAGCCTTGACACAGTATGCATTGTTCTTCCTCATCTAAAAGGATGGAAGGAGATACCTGTTCATCAAGAAAGTAATCTTCTATGGTCTTATTTTTTTTCTCCTTTTCTTGGGCATTTTCCCAGCCAGATACTTGACTTCTGTATCCTAGTGCTCCTCCTTCCCCTAGGACCATGTTCAGGGCTGAGATTCAAATCAGCTGCTCACTTCCCCCAGGGGCTTTGGTTGGGGGTGAAGCCACCACTCAGGGCTGAGGTTTACATCCCCTGTTCAGTTCCCTCAGAGGCTTTAAGCTGAGCCTCTAGGACAATGGACCCAGATTGCTTCCTTGGCCACTGTAGCACCCCCCTACTGCCACCCACTGCTGCTGCCTTGGGCCAGTGATGGGGGCACCCTGCTCCCCTCTAGCCCAGCTGGAAAAGCCCTCCCACACTGACCTTTGAAGCTTTCTTTGGTGCTTGTAGGTTGAGGGATCTGGACCCTCCCTGCTGGGGTTTCTGCCCCAAAGACCTGTTCTGGTCCTGTTCCTCCTGTGCTGCACCCCCTGGGCTGGGCTCCGCCCCACTCAGCGTCCAGTGGGATAGACCTTTCCTATCAGCCTTACAGGTTACTTTTGGCTGGAAATCTCTTTCAGTCTGTTGTTCTGTGACTTCTGCTGCTCTAGAATTTGTTCAGAGTCATTTTTTACAGGTATTTTGTGGGCTGTGAGGGAAGCACTAGAGTATGTATGTCTTTCTACTCTACCATCTTGGCTATGCCTCTCCCTCCCCCCCCAAAAAAAAATTAGTGTGTAGGTACTTAATTAATCAACACATATTAACTACCTACTATGTGCCCTAGTTGTTGTGCCAAAACGTGGCGATACAAAAAGAGGGAAAAGACAGTCCCTACCCTGAAGGGTCATGAAATTTACTGAGAGAGGCAACTTGCAAATATATAAGAAGCAAGTTATGTGCAGGATAAATAGCTAATATTTAAAAGAGGAAAAGCACTGAAGATAAAAGGGATTGAGAAGGTTTCCTGTGGAATGTGGTATTTTAGTTGGGACTTAAAATAAGCCAGGTACGTCAGTAGTTGGAGCTGAGGATGGAAAGCATTCTAGGCATGGACATGCAGAGCGAATGTCCATGCCCAGCGGTGAAGCCTCCCTCTTATTTGTGGAACAACCAGAAGGCCTGTGTCATGGGTTGGGGAGTATGGTGTAGGAAGATGGGAAAGGTAGGAGGGGGCTAAGTTAGCAAGTGCTTTGAATGTCAAACAGAGCACTTTACATTTGATCCTGGAGGCAATAAGAAGCCACTGGAGTTGGACTGAATGGAGAATAGATTGAAGTGGGGAGAAATTGGAGGCAGGCAGACCCACCAGCCGGCTATTCCAGTAATCCCTTTGTGAGGTGATGAGGGCCTGCACTGATAGAGTAGCAGTGTCACAGGAGAGAAGGGAATGTATTTGAGAAAGCAGTAAGCTTAGGCAGTAGCTTAGATAAAAGATGGGTATGGGAGGGTGAGATAGATAGTGAGGAGTCACGGTAACTCCTAAGTTATAAATCCGAGGGATTAGAAGGGTGGTGATGGCTTGTACAATATTAGGGAAGATAGATGAGGGGAACAGTTTAGGGATAAAGATAATGAGTTCTGTTTTGGATATATTAAGTTTAAGATATCTACTGGGCATCCAGTTCAAGAGGTCTGACAGACAGTTGAAAATGTGATTTTGGAGGTCAGCAGAGACATTGGAGCAGGATAGGTAGATTTGAGAATCATGGGCATAGAGATGGTAATTAAATCCATGGGAGCTGATGAGATCACCAAGCGAGATAGTATAGAGGAAGAAGAGAAGTGGGCCTGGGACAGAACCTTGAGAGTTCTACAGTTAGATGGCATGATCTGGAGGAAGATCTAGCAACGGAGCCAGGGGAGGAATAGACAGATAGGAGGAGAGCCCGAGAGAGAGAGAGAGTGGTGACCTGAAAACCAGGAGAGAAGAAAGGATCAAGGAGGAGAGAGTGATCAACAGGGACAAAGCCTGAAGAGAGGTCAAGGAAAATGAGGATTGAGAAAAAGTTGTTGGATGAATAAGATCAGTTGAACAAGTAGAGATTAGTATTGGTAAGGAGTAAGGCCCCCTTACATGAAACAGGAGTGAGGGAGCATAGAGAGGTGAAAGGCATTTAAGTGACAGGAGATGAGGAAGAGGGGAGAAGAGGGAGTTTCCAGCAAATTGCCTCAATTATATCTGTAAAATGTGAGGCAAGGGTCTCATCTGAGAAAATGGGAGGGGGAGGAGCCATAAGGAGTTTGAGGAGAGATGGAAAGGATTTGGAAAAACTTCCCATCTCTTCTACATGGGAAACTCCTGGCAGTAAAAACTATTCACTTATACAGATTGATAATTTGTTATTAAAGTATTAGTTTTTTAAAAAAATATTAAAATTATTATTGTGAATAAAATATTGTTAGGATGCCCTAGAGACTTTTCTAGGGCATTGAGAAGTTGAAACTTAACCTATGGCTAGTATGTGTCAAAAGACAGAACTTGAACTTATTATCTTCCCCATTCTAAGACCACCCTTAGTCTATTTACCACATTCTTCCATTTTTAATTATTATAGGTTTTTATGATTAATACACTACTCAGATATTCTCAGCTCTTTCTTTTAAGGGTATTTTCTAGAAAGCTTAATTTCTCTTTCATTGGGTTTGCCTACTGTAATTTTATTTGTTGAGGACTTCATTTTAATGAGTTACATTTATAATTCTACCATTCTTGTCTAATGAACCAAAGAGTTCCCCAGTGCACTCTGCCCCAGAATAAAAAAGAGACAGACAAACAAACAAAACTTGGGAACTGAGTGATTGATATTCTCTCAGTTCACCATAATCATCTTGACACCTCATTTCTAGCAAGACTGGGAACTCCTTTAGTTTCTTAACCTGCTAATCCTCTTATCATTAGGATCTGGAGCCTGACTTTGGCTTCTATAATTGATTAAAGTAGTGTCCTCTTTTTCTGGATTTTGTAAGCTTAATGACAACACCTCATTCTTCCTGTGTTTACTGTGTAATTTATAGCTTGGGAAGGACAGCAACCTACTTGGAAACCTTTTATCTTCTTAGAAAAACTACTTTTTGCCCAGTAGGATGGTTTTAGATCTTTTATTTCTTGAGATGTGGACATTGTTCTTTGGCTCCAACAAAATATTGGAATACTTCAAAATATTTTGGCAGGAGTGAGATTCTTTAAATTAGATTCTCGGCTCTAAAAACAGACTTTTCATGATTGAGACTTTTAATAATTCTTTTTTATGTTTTCTTGGACTCAAGTAACATTTCTTTTGGTAGAAGTGAGGACTTAAGTGTTTGTCAGGCACAAAATGTCTTGAGGATAGTTCTTTCCTGAGTACTTAAAGTAAGAATTTCATCATCAGTAGCTCTATATCTTTGGTTACAATTGCATATTACTGCACAAAATTAATTAGCATTAGTAAATACATGTCATTAAATATTACCTAGACACAAGAACAGACAGTGCCTTTTAGGGAATCAGGGTTCTATTTTGAGGCCTGTAGACTCTCTACTATGGAAAAAATTCTTCCATTTAGAGTCAGACCATGTCATTGTATGACCTGAGTCAAGTCATTTAAACTTCTGAACCTCAGTTTTCTCATGTGTAAAATGGTACATTTATACCAAATGACCCATAAGGACCTTTCTCTCTCTAAATTTATGATGTTATGATATTGTGATTATGTGAGAACTTTCTGACTTGTAATCAATTATGTAATGCATTTTCGGTCTGTGAGCAAGCATTTATTAAGAATCTTCTATATGCCAGGTGTTAAAGACTCGGACACAAGAAGAGGGAAAAAAAAGCATCTGTGCCCTTCAAGTAGCTCAAAATTTAGTTTTCTGTAGCACAGTTGCTTTAGAAGAATCAAAGGTAATGTAGGTCACTTAGCCCACCTGCTCCTACTTGGTACCCAAGGTAAATCTCATCAGAATTAATGATGAGAAAGACCCTATATGTACTAAGATGAAAATGGTAGTCATTTTATTAAATGATTACAAAATTACTCATTTTTGGCAGATATGAGATTACAGACATTATCCTGCCATAAACATCAACATACAAGAAACTTACCTGTGGACCATCAGTTTAGGGAGGTATCGTTAGCCATGTTTTGTGATCCACTGTCTGGAACATAAAGTTTAAAGCTCTTACTCCTGAGAAACAAAGATAACATTATTGGTCATCCGGCTCAGAAAGATTTCTGAGTTAATGTATGTTAAAAAAAGTTTTGAAAATTATTAATCAAAGTTTTCCATAAGTACTAACGCTTTTAAATGACATCCTGAAAGCATGAAAGGCTTGGCTTTTTTTTTTTCCAATCATAATCAGTCATTTTAGAGGGAGAATTTTTTCTGTATTCCTTCAGTAACCAAGGAAAATGGTGTCATTGAATAATGAGTCAACTGATTTATATTTGTGAAGGCATTAATTTGTTGAGTTATATATCCAGAAGTTAGAAGGAAGTATTCTCAGATTTCTATTCCTATTTTACTCATCAATAAATTTAAGTTACTGAAAATAGTAGAAAGAGAATCTGATTATTGAATATTAGGAAGACTGAGCTATGTCACAATCATAGCACCAGAGAAATAAGAAAAATGTATCTGATATGCTCAGTATATGAAACTTACTCTGGAACCTGCTGTTATTCTACATATTTTTTTTTTCCAGTATGCTTCTCTGCTGCAATAGATCTGAACTTGATATAATCTGTCATCAAACTAAATATTTTTATTACACCAGTCTTTTGTAGCTCTGCCAATCTGTAGTACATAGGCATAATATTTACATGTAAATGAATTTCTATTAGGAAAAAGGATTTCAAAGCTAAGCTTGATCATTTACAGCATCATGATATAGCATAAAGATACTGAACTAAGATCCAGGAAATGGGAGTGCTAGTTTGACTTCTTTCACTAACTGGCTATTTAACTTTGGGCAGGTCATTCGACCTTACTAAGTCTCAGTTTCCTCCCCTGTGAAATGAGAAGGTTGGCCTACTTCTATTAAGATTCTTTCTTAGGACAGAATCTAATAGTACTGAGTGTTATTTAAGCTTTTCATGGCTAGAAATGAAACTGACATTATAGTAATTTTTGTTGTTCAGTTGTTTCCAACCCTTTGTTATCCCATTTGGGGTTTTTTTGGCAAAGAGACAGGAGTAGTTTGCCATTCCTTTTCCAGCTTATTTTACAGATGAGAAAACTGAAGCAAAAGGGGTTAAATTAATTGCCCAGTGTCACATAGCTAGGAAGTATCTAGGGCTGGAGTCAGGAATGCTCATTCATCTTCTTGAGTTAAAATCCAGCCTTATCCTGTTCTCTCTTTATGTCTTTCCTAGTCTTGATCCCAAGTGATCCAACAAAGAACTGTTCTTCACCCTTGAATCCCTTTCCACTGTTCATGCCTCAATTCTGGCCACCCCATTATCTGCCTTCTTTTGATTCTGTTCCTAAGCTACTGAACTCTGCTGAAGGAATTCACAATTGTGTCCATTCTGAATCAATGTTACCTAATTTCAGTTGGACCTTCATTGCTATATAAAAACTATTTTTTATTAATTTATGAGGATTTATTGTTCCCATCTAACTTTCCCCAAATCCCCAACTTCATACCTCCCCTGCTTCAATAAACTTTGCTTCCTACTTTACTGAGAATAATGCCATCCCTCATTTCCCTTTTTTTCCCACTACAGTAAACTCCCTTATGTCAGTTCTTCCACATCTCAGAGTTTCTTTGCATCTTTAACTAGCTTATTTTCAGTTTCTCCTTATCTACTGTGGAGTGCTGTGTACTCCTCATTATATATAGAAATGCATATCTCTTGAACCTCAAAGCAAAATGAAAGTCTTCCTCTGATTCTGCCACTGTCCCAATTTCTATTATCACCTCCTCCTTCTGTCCCTGTTAAACTCCTACTCTTCTGTCATTACTGTCTCTCTACCACGCATTCATTTCTCATCTTCTTGAGATCTCACTTCTGACCCTACTACTCTCCTGAAGCTCCTCTGCTCTCTCAAAGATTACTAACAAGTGCTTAACTGCTAAAGTAGAAACACTTTTTCTCAGTCATCTTACCTCATTTTTCTGCAGAGTTCATCAGTGTTGACCCTTTCTTCTTGGCTTCTGTAGGGGTGCCTACCAGAATCACAAGATAATATATAATATGTTGGGATTCAGGGTGGAATTTTGCCTGTCAGTGGAGTGGTCTCATTGTGTTTGATTCAGACCCCCAGGATCATAGCAAGGGGTGTAACGACATTCATTTTTCCACCCTTCTATTGGTTGAGCATGCATGCTTTGGGATTATATCATGGCTCTCCCACTTTTGGAAAGACTAGCCTATAGGGCAAAATACATTCTCTTTAACCATGCATTTAAGGCACTCCAAATTTGGTACAAATCTACATTTTTCTCATATTATTCCCCTTTACTTACTCTGTGTTTTAGCCAAGCTTGTTTATTCTCCTTTCTCTACATAACTGCCTTTTGTTCTATATCTCTTGTATCTGGAGTTCAGTTCTTTATCTGTGATACTAGCCTCTTCAAAACTCAGCTTCCTCATCTAAAGAGATAGGGACAGGGATTTCATTGGTATTTCTCAGAGAAGAAAATTTCTAGTGATGCATGTTGGCACCTTCTCTACAACTTAGACTCTTTTAGAATGTTGCCTTATTGAGAGTTTAAGAGAGTTTATTTGCCCAGGATCACACAAGCAGTTCATGTCAGAATCAACCCTCATCTGTAAAATAGGGAAAATAATACTTGCCCTACCTGCCTCATAGGGTTGTTCTGAAGAGAGTACTTTGCAAACCTTAAACTGCCATAGAAATTGGTTATTATTAGTATCATAGAATTTCTATTTTTCGCCCTTAATATTATTTTCTTTTTCCATTGACATGTAAAGATAGCTTTCAACATTCAGTTTTATAAGATTTTGAGTTTCAGTTTTTTCTCCCTCCCTCCCTCTTCCTTTCCCCTTCCCTCCCTGTCTCCTCCTCAAGATAGCAAGCAATCTTTGTACAATCATATTAATCATATTTCCACATTCATGTCATGAGAAGAATCATACAAAAGGGAAAACCATGAGAAAGAAAAAAACAACAAAAAAAGTCAAAACACTGTGCTTCCATCTGCATCTGGACTCCATAGCTCTTTCTCTGACTGTGGATGGCTTTTTTTTGTTATGAGCCTTTTGGGATTGTCTTGGATCATTGTATTGCTGAGAACTAAGTCAGTCATAGCATCGAACAGTGTTGCTGTTACTGTGAATAATCTTCTACTTCTGCTCGCCTCACTCAGCGTTAGTCCATGCAGATCTTTCCAAATTTTTCTGAAATCTGCCGGCTCATCATTCCTCATAGCAGACTAGTATTCCATTACATTCATATGCCACAACTTGTTCAACCATTCCCCAGTTGATGGGCATCCCCTCAGTTTTCAATTCTTGGCCACCACAAAAAGAGCTGCTGTAAATAATTTTGTACATGTGGTACCTTTTCCCATTGTTATGATCTTTTGGGGATATAGACCTAGTGGTGGTATTGCTGGATCAAAGGGTATGCACAGCTTTATAGCCCTTTGGGCATAGTTCCAGCTCATTCTCCAGAATGGTTGAATCAGTTCACAACACTACCAACAATGCATTGGTGTTCTAGTTTTCCCATTTCTCCAACATTTATCATTTTCCTTTTTTGTCATATTAGCCAATCTGGTAGGTATGAGGTGGTTTCTCAGAGTTGTTTTAATTTGCATTTCTCTAATTAATAGTGATTTAGAGTGTTTTTTCCTATTACTATTGAGAGCTTCAATTTTTTCATCTGAAAACTTCCTGCTCATATTCTTTGACCATTTCTCAGTTGGGCATTGACTTGTATTTTTATGAATTTGACTCAGTTCTCAGTATATTTTAGAAATGAGGCCTTTATCAGAGACACTGGCAGTAAAAATTGTTTGCCAGCTCTCTGCTTCCCTTCTAACCTTGATTGCACTGGCTTTGTTTGTGCAAAACCTTTTAATGTAATGTAATCAGACCAATCCATTTTGCATTTTGTAATGTTCTCTGTCTCTTGTTTGGTCATAAATAGAATTTATATTTTGAAGAGACTCTTCAGATCATCTAGTCCCACTCCTGAATTTTACAGTGGTTGAAGCTGTTACCCTGTGTAGCTCCCCTTTTCATAGCCAAACTACTAGTAAGACTCTTGCCTTTACTGTCTCTTCTACTTAAGGGCGGAAGGGGAGGATGATAACAGGGTGGCAATAAGGATAAAAAAGAGGTACTAATCTGAGAGAATTAGCAGGAGCTGATGGCTTTAACTCATTTGCTGGCTTTAGTTGGAACTTTACCAGATCAGTTGATTTTAATTGAAATATTAGATTGGCATTTTCCCATATGCCTCATTGGAGAATTGCCATTGAAAGCAAGTCAGATAAAAGTGATAGCTCATTTGTGATTTTTTTAGTGTATTGTTCCTTGCTTTAGCTTTAGAATTTGAATCAGAGACTAGTTAGGATTTTGATGAGAATTACTGTCTCTACTTCACAATTAGATCTTTATTACATGCTATCTTGTTCTGTAATTGTTTCAAGTGTTCATGTCTTGGCTCTAAGCTAGGCTGTAAGTTCTGTGTGTCAAGGACTGTGTTTCTTTTCTGTCAGCAGCCAGGGATGTAATTACCCTAAAGTAATAAGACCAATTACTCAAACCATAGAGTTAGAAAAAAAAAGAATGCCATAGTATTTAATTAAAGTCATCAGAAAAGAAATTCATTGAACACAATCTGGAAAGCACAAGTGTATCCAAAATTCTAGATCCTTTATTCAACAACTAAAAGTTAAAAGGTTAAAGTGATATTAGATATCAAAGTAATCTCAAGAAGAAAATTAACAATTCAACACATCAACCAATATAATTTTACTGCAGAATCTTAAGAAGCCAAACTTTAGAGAAGATAAAGAATCAGCGTTTTGGTTTTCCCTCTCGTGACTTTGTTGGTCATTCAGTGAACACTTATTATGGCCCTTCTCTATGTTTAGGTAGAGTCCTTTATTGGCCTTCCTACTCCAGGAATGGAGGCCAGCTAAAGGAAAACAGTAGTGTGGCTAAAATAAAAATGATTTACCTTTGTTCAACTTTGAGGTTCGTTTTTGATTTCACGTTATTCAAAATTCACTATCTCGAAAATGTCTCAAAATTGTCTCAAAAATCACTAGTGAGTGATTTTTATTTTTTCCCCAACTTCTAAGATATCTATGACACACTATTAAAATGTATTATTAATTTGTCTTGGATATTCTTTTCTTTTTGCATCTTATTATATTCCAATTTGCACTCTGAGTTTATCAGTTCTCTCTCTGGAGTTGGATAGCAGTTTTTAATCGGGAGTTGTTTGGAATTGTCTTGGATCTTTGTATCCATCGGCGCAGCCATGTCTTTCAGAGTTGATAATCATTACACAATTGTTGTTTTTCTGCACAACAATATCTTGGTTCTTCTCATGTCACTTTGCATCAGTTCACGTTGGTTATGTCATACTTTTTCTCAAACCACCACCTCATAATTTCTTATAGCACAATATGACTTTATTACAATCATATGCCACAACTTCTTAAGTTATTCTGCAATTGATGAATATCCTTTCCATGTCCAATTCTTTGCTCCCACAAAAAGAGCTGCTGTAAATATTTTTGAACACGTAGGTCTATTTCCTTTTTCTTTGATCTCTTTGAGGGTACAGACCTAGTTGTGGTATTATGGGGTCAAAGGGTAGGTAGGCACAATTTTAGGACCTTTTTGATATAGTTCCAAATTGTTCTCCACAGTGGTTGAAGTGGTTCACAACTCTGCCAGTTTATTAGTGTCCTATTTTTTTTTTCATCTTCTCTAGCATTTGTGATTTCTGTTAGATATGAGGTGGTACCTTAGAGTTGTTTTAATTTGAATTTCTCTAATGAACAGTGATTTAGAGAATTTTTTCATGTAACTATAAATAACTTTGACTTCTGAAAGCTGTCTGTTCTTATCCTTTGACCATTTATCATTTGGGGAATGGCTCATATATTTATAAATTTGACTCAGTTCCCTAAATATTTAAGTAATAAGGTCTTTATCAGAGAAACTTACTATAAAATATTTGATTATTACTTCCTTGTCTATGGTACTTTTTAGCAAAATGTAGTTCCCTGATTATCTCTTAATTAGGCCTGTTTTGACTTTTGCTTTGTCTGAGATCCTGATTGCTACCACTACCTCTTTTACTTCAACTGAAGCATAATAGATTCTACTTCATTCTTTTATTTTAACTCTGTATGTGTCTTTTTATTTCAGGTTCATCTCTGGTAATAACATATTGTTGAATTCTGTTTTTTAGTCCATTCTGATCTTTGCTTCCATTTTATGGGTGAGCTATTTGCATTCACATTCACAGTTGTGATTATTGTATACTTCCCTCCATTCTATTTTCTTCTGTTTATCCCCCCACCTCCTGTCTCTCCTCAAAAGTCTGTATTCTTTCTGACCACTACTTCCCTTTATCTGTCCTTCCTTTTATCATCCTCCCTTTTTATTCCCTTCCTCTATTATTTTCCTGTTGAGTAAGATCGATTTCTATATCCAAGTGAATGCGTATATATATTTTTCTTCCCTCTTTGAACCAATTCCAATGAGAGTGAGGTTCAAGTATTGCCTCCTCATTTCCCTCTCCACTATAAAAACTCTTGCAAGCTTCTTTTATGGGAGAACATTTTCCCCTTTCTACCTCTCCCTTTCCCTTTTTTCCAGTAAATCCCTCTTTGTTACCTCTTCATTGTTTTTGAGATCATCCCAATCCAATTAATTTATACTCATGCTCTTTGTTTATGTAGACGTCTTTGCCTTTACAATGATGGAGTTCTTAGGAGTCACATGTATCATCTTCTTATACTAAGGAGGACCAACACCTCTGGTGTGAGGTCTTGCCAACCATTTTTCAGGGTTGTTCATCTACATTTGGTGTCCATCTGGTACTCAATTCTCAAGAAGCTGTACCTGGCACAGCAGCCACACCCTGGTAAACTGCCTTGGCAGATGGGATAAATCAGGTTGAGGATAACTGAGGGGCTGCAAAACCATCTGCAAGTTAGGGAGATGTCTACCCTAAGTACGTGAAAAATTCCCCTGGTGGCATGGGTGCTTGAAACAATTTGCTCTAATGGCCATGAAGGTGGCTGAAGCAGGTGCTATGGAGCTCTTAGAGCTTGGTCAGAAATCAAAGATGCCAAAGGCTTCTTGGGTCATCTCCAGTTATCCTGACTTTTGTCTGGACTTTGCCACTTTGCCTCCCTTAAATCCAGTTTGCCATGAGTCAAGACATTATCCTGTGATGTCATTGGTTCTCTTTGAAAGTGAAGGACAAATGACCATCATCTTCCCATATGGGAATACAAACTTTATTGAGTCTCTTTCAATTATTATTTCATGTTTTCCTTTTCATGCTTCTCTTGAATCTTGTGTTTTGATATCAAATTTTCTATTCAACTTTTTTTTAATCAGGAATTCTTGAAAGTTCTCCTTTTCATTAGATGTCCACATTTCCCCTCAAAAGATTATATCCTGTTTTACTGGGTAGATGATTCTTAATTGCAATCTAGTTGTAATCCTAGCTCCTTTCCCCTCCAGAATATCATATTCCAAGCTCTCCAATTCTTTAGTGTAGAAACTGAAAAATCTTTTGCTATCCTGACTTTGGCTCCATGATATTTGAATTATTTCTTTCGGGTTGCTTGCAGTATTTTTTCCTTGGCCTGGAATTTGACTGTAATATTCCTGTGAGTTTTCATTTTGGGATCTCTTCCCAAAGGTGATGGGTGGATTCTTTCAATTTCTATTTTACCCTCTGGTCTAGGCTATTAGGACAATTTTGTTTGATAATTTCTTGAAAGATGGTATCTAGGTTCTTTTTTTCATCATGGTTTTCAAGCAGTTCAGTAATTCTTAGATTATCTCTCTTCAGTCTGTTTTATAGGTAAGTTATTTTTCCAATGAGATATTTTATATTTTTTTGTTATATTTTTTCATTCTTTGAGTTTTATTGTTTCTTGATGTCTTTTGGTGTCATTAGCTTCCACTTGGCCAATTCTAATTTTTAAGCAATTATTGTTTTCAATGAGTTATTGTACCTATTTTTCCATTTGGCTAATTCTGCTTTTTAAGGAGTTCCTTTCTTCAGCATATTATTGTGCCTGTTTTACCCTTAGGCCAATATCTTTTAAAATATTATTTTCTTCAGTATTTTTTGTGTCTCTTTTACCAAGCTGTTAGTTTTCTTTTCATAATTTTCTTGCATCACTTTCATTTCTTTTCCCAATTCTTCCTCTAGCACTCATCTTTTTCTTTACCTCTTCTATGAATTTTTGTTGTGCTTCAGACCAATTAACTTTTTTCCTTTAAGATTTTGTCTTAAAAACAGTGCTGTTTTTTTTTCTTCTGAGTTTATGTCTTGGTCTTCCCAGCCACTGTAGTAGCTTTTTATTTTCAAGTTATTTTTTTTTCCTTGTTTGCTCATCCAGCTTAATTCTTGACTTTGAACTTTATGTTAAAGCTAGGTTTCAGCTCACTTTGGGGTGGGATGGCACCATCCCAGGCATCATTCTTTTTCATGTTTCTGTTTTCAGAGTAAGTTCTCTGGGTCTGCAGTTTTTTGAAGAGAGGGGTGGTAGCTGCTGTCTTGGTCTGTGCTCCAGGGTTCTGCCCCCCTGCAGCTATAAAGCACTAGCACTCCTCTTTGCCCTGAAACTGTGCCCTGGTCCTTTGCTGTTCTGCAGTCACAATTGTATGTTCTCTTCTCCACCTTGAAACCAACCAGGGGTCCCACTTTCTTGTAGGTGAGAGACCACCAGCACTCTCCTTTGCGTTGGAACTAGGGCCCAAACATATGGACAATAGAGGTGCCAGTCAGTGCCAGCTACATCCAGTGACAGCATCAAGTCCCCTGTAATCTCTTTCTGACCACTTGTCCAACCTCCTTATCATCTCTGGGCTGAGAACTCCTGAACCTGATGCTGCCACGGCTACCTCCAAGGCCTACCACTGGTGCCTCTGCTACCTTTTGGGTCATCTTCCACCCTATCAAATTTTACCTGCCAATCTCCTAAATTGTTGTAGGCTGGGAAAATGTCTCACTCTGACCTTTTGTTTGCTCTGCTGCTCCAAAATTTGATATGAGTTCTTTTAAAGTTATTTGGAAGGAAATGTTGGAAGAGTTCAGCTAGATTGCCTCCTGTGTTCTACCATCTTGGCTCACTCAGATATGTTTTTGTAAAGGAAAATAAAACTAACATACATTTATTATTTGTCTAACTCTGAAATCACAAATCAGATTTAAGCATATCCTATTACATTTAATAAACACTCAGATGGACCTGTAATGTCATCTTTGTGAGTATTTTTGACCACAGATTACAAACATTCCATACTTTTCCATCCTGTGCCTTTCCCCATTTTCATAAATCTTCCATGGGGCATACACCCAATACACAGTTATCTTTCCTTTGGTTCTTTGAATGTCTGAGAGGTATATTTATTTCTCCTTTTCTTGATATATAACTGACCTTTTCTGGTCTTTCATGGATAATTTATACATGGCTATATGTAACATGGCTTTGCTTTGTGCCCTTTCCTTACCTCTGCCTCTACCAGAGAATCTTTTGTTTCCTTCTAAACTCAGCTCAAACACTGCCTTCCACATGAAGCCTTTCCTCATTCCCTTAACTGCTCCACTCCATTACCTTGTATTCATTTTTTTATATACTGAAACATAGTACATGCTATTTTTTCTAGCAGGGTATGAGCTTGTTGAAGATAGGTAATTTCATTTTTTTTTATTGTATTCCCAGTATCTATTATGGTTCCTGGCACATAATAGGTACTTAACAAATGCTTGTCCATTATTTATACTCACTATATGTTTTTGTAATGCTGTATGAGTAATCTGAAATTTTGATTCTTCTGAGATAGTGGTATATGATGAGTTGTAGCTGTAGCATGGACCTAGCTCAAGCGCTAACTCCCCCACTTCCCCCAAAAGACAGTCGGTTTAGATCATTTTTTGGGGCATCCTCTACTCAAAACCACAGCTCATAAATCGCCAGAGATATTTTCTTTACTAGAGTAATCAGGGGGCACAAAAAGTCATTTACTTGAAATAAAAGGCAAATTATACTATAAAAGATTAAATCAAGGACGGTTAATCACTGCACCCAACAAAAAATGACTGAGTCTTCCCTGAAAATACGTATGAAGGAAAAGAGGAGGAAAGAACATTGTTTTTGGCTACTGCCTTCACATAATAGCATGAAAAATGTTCGGTCAATGTCCTCAACACTCACATTATGTACACTGGACCTTGGCTTACACACACACACACACACACACACTCTGGTAGAGGGACTCTGTCAATTAACTTCATGAGTGAGTATTTTTACTTAGAGCCTTTGGATAACTTCACATAAAACCCTATAGGCTAGGAAAAAATAACCATCTTTCCCTGTTGCCATTATGTTTCTGTTTTTCTCTTACTGCTGTTTTCTAAGGACCTCCAACCTTTGGAAAAGTTCAAATATTTCCTCTCTATATAGTCATGGGAAAGACTGTCTTACTGTCTCTGGCTGTAAAGACTTATGGGAATAGGACATATTTCTATAGATTATTCAACTGTACAGCATCTCTGGGAGAATAATGGTGTTACAGAGAGAAGCTTTTCTAATAGTTGCTAGTTTAAGGTTATATTTTGTTTATTTTTCCCAAAATATTTGATGGCACTCTAATGAGGATTTACCTGTATTTTTTTTTTCCCCATACAGCTTTTTCTTCACAACATGGAAATGTTGCTATAGTGACTGGAGGACTCTCTGGAATTGGCTTTTCTACTGCAAAGCATTTGGCAAAACTTGGCATGCGCGTCATAATAGGTAATAATTTTGATAATGAATGTGCATTTTGTGTGTTGGGGGAAAATCAGTTCTTTAGTTTCTAAGATATATTAGATTGGTTCTTTGAAATATGATTCATAATAATAAAAAAAACCAGAATGTGCTTACATAAAGTCAGCAAAGTAGAATGGGGAATTGGTCTCCGAAGGGGGAAAACAAAGTTAGAGCCCAAAAGGAATTCATTAACTGGGAAAATAAAAGTATTCTGTTTTTCTATACAATTTACAAAAATCACTGTAAAAATAAGCGTTTATGAGGCTTGGATGTGGGCCGCGCTCCTCTCATTGCTCACATTCTTGTTTTCTGTCCATCTACAATATTTTCATACTCCCAAGTCTCATTTTTTAAAGCTGGCTTTTCTGGTAAACTTCTTTCTCCTTCCTTTTTGGCTGTCTACTTGTTGTCAACTTCATATCTCAGTAGTTTAGCCCATGTTAGTTGCTTCTCTTTGACCAGGAAAGGCCATCAACAATGAAATGACACCACAGCTGAAATTAAAGCTTTTCAAATCGATCGTTGTGGTGCAGGGATTCTTAATTGAAGGTCTATGAATTTTATGTATGTATATTTGCATGTAATATATATATATGTATATATATGTAGATATGCAGTGTATATGTATGTATATACAACTACACATGTTATTGTATTTCAGTATAATTAGTTTCCTGTGTAGTCTTCTATATCTTAATTTATGCACTTAAAAACAATATTCTGAGAAGGATCCATAGATTTTATTGACTTCCAAAAGGGTCACAACAATATTAAAGAAATTCTACAGTGAAAGAGTCTTGTTATCGTTTCACTAAGAGGCAAAATGTTTTGAGTCACGCTCAATTCATCATCATGTGTTCAAGTATGGCCAAATGGCAACTTTGCTGAAGTTGGGAGTGGACAGAACACTTTCCAATAATGAACTCAGTTGCCTTACTCAGTGGTAAGATCCTTGTGCTTGTAAGGCATCATGTATGACCTCCCACATCCCTCTAAGGCATGCTGTAGTGGACATTTCTACATGAGATGATCTCTAAAGTTCTTTCCAATTCTAATATTCTGTAATACTTATTTTCAGAAGCCTGGAGTTCCATCATGGTCAGGAAAAATTTAAATTTCCAAATGAAGATGAGATTTTGGGAGTGGTTCTGAACTTAAATTCTTTCTGGCAACCCTACCCCTTACTGATGTTATCTTATTAATTTTTATCCGTACTTAATGAGTAGTTTTTTTTTATTTGTAAAAGAAAATCTTATTAAGGAGTGTCTTCTCTTTCCTTCTGTAATTTTCTCAAAACACTGACAAAATGTCCCTTTGCTCTTTCTTAAACCAGTTTCTGTCTCCATAAGAACACTATCACTTTCTATCACTTTCCATTAGGGAGCTGAACTCAAGCTCATGAGTTTTAACATTTTTGTGTTTCCTTTAACCTTCCTTTCTGAAAAATGATTGCAATATTTTTCATTTCCCTATTCCATGGTCTTCCTATATTTTTACCTGCTTTTCAAATACAGCCATTTCTTCAAATGATTTCCTGCCTCCTGTGACCCATCGTTCACTTGTGTGGAATGGAGCCTGTCTAATGAAGCGTATTTATCAGGCCTCACTAACTTTAGCTCATTACTTTCTCTGCTTCGATGTTTTTCCTTTCTCTTCAAAGAATATTTTAAAGTATTTTTACTTTTACTACCACTTGTGTTTTCTTTTCCTCCTTGGTGTTTGGAGGTGAGGTGAATTGCATTAGAGTTTGTCCTAGCCCTTTGCCATTCCATTATATTGTATGTGTCTTTACAACTGTGCAGTCGTTTGATCTTTGTTATTCCTAACAGCTTTGGTGTTTCTACAATCACTGGAGACAGTTTCCTGACTGAGCTGGAGGGCCAGGACTTTCTTCTGTTAAGATGGTGTTTTTTCTCTCTTTGCCCTACTTCTCTCTATCATCTTCCTTCTCACACTTATTGAAAGAGAACCGAGACCATCGCTTCTCCCTCACCCACCCCTTTACTTTCACCCCTATTGGAATCTACATGTAATACTGTAAACAAAATTCAGTTTAGATGGGAATAGTGTTGAGGAAAGGAGAATTATTGAGAAATATTACAAGATACATTCACCCCTTTTTCTCTAGGTTTGAAGAGTGAGTTTAGTAGATGAGATTTGACTTCCCAGAAGGATAGATTAGCCTGCCCCTCTTCCCTCCCTCTTTTCTCCTTTTTAAGGGAATCTGAGGTTATCAACCCAACCTCTACTTCCTAACTCTTCTTCTGTCCTTTGACTACTTCCCTTGTATTTTTGACTGTTGAATGGTCAGGAAGGGGAATGGAACGGAAATTAGATTATGGAAATTCCTGGATATTTTCTTCAGATTTATAATTGACCCATTTAAAGTTTGCTGACACATGAAGATACGTAGAAATGCAGAGGGAGATTGGAGAAAGATGGATACATTCCTCCTTTACTTCAAGGGGGTTGGTCAGTTCTTCTTCCTTAAGTGTTCCTTATATTTGTTCCATTTCACCATCTCCCTTGATGGGACTTAACTTCTCCATGGTCCAGGAGGGCAGGAGGTTGAGTGAATGGAAAGAGAATTAGAGAAGGGGAACTGAGGCAAGGAAGATTGGGATAGGAGAGAACAGGATTCCTAATCCTGTCCCAGCTCCTTTTGGAGCCAGAAAGAAACCTGAACCAAGAATCAGGAACCAAACTTCCTGGTATTTCACTTCATTCATTGATTCACTCATTCAGTAGAAATTTCTTGTACACTTAATATGGACAGTTTTCATTTCACGTATATTCGCATTGGGCAAATTTGAATTTCTATGAAGAATTATGGAAGGCATAGTAAGATATAATAGAAATATGTATGAAGAGAGTTTGGAAAAAAGCATTCCCACAGTTCATTCTTGATTTTTTGTGGATTTGACAAAGATGAAACTTTTAAAGAAGTTACAAGATTGTAAAATTAGTATAGAAATTAGAACTAAAATTGGATGAGAATGCTGTGGAGGAGTTGAGTCTTATGGAGAAGAACTGATGAATGAGGATGTGATGGAGCTACTAGCTGTAGAGATAGCAGAAGAAGAAAGAGAAACCTTAGAACCTGAGGTTGAACCCAAAAGGTTCACCGTGAAACACTTGGCAGAAGCATTTCGTCATTTGAATAAATTTATTTTCTTGAACTGAAAAGATGGATTAAAAGATGGATGGATAAAAAAGAATTTTTAAAGTTCAAAGTTGAGGATGATATTGTTTGCTATTATCAGATATACAACAAAAAAAGAGAGCCAGTGTCCAAACATCTCTCAATAGCTTCATTAAAAAAGTCGTGCAGGCAACCAACTGCCAGTGATAAAGGCTCAATGCCAGGGGTGGGGAAGGAGCCGTGTCCTGCACACTTATGTTAACTTTTCTGTACAGTAATGTGCATAGTTTGTCATTAACTTTACCTTTCCTTTTATAATTCTCTTTTCATTGTATAGCACTTAATATGTCTACATTTTAGTATACTTTATGACATGTGTAAAGGTATTATTTTGTGTATGTTTTCATATTTGGCTAATGGGTGTATAGGGGCAGATTCTTAATCTGTAAAAATTGCTTTAGGTCTTCTGAATAGTCCGCTTTTGTATGGTGAGAACCATCTATGTATGTATGCAGGTATTATAATATTACCAAGATGAATAATATGTGGTCTTTAGCTTCAAATAGAATAGAGTTAATATTCCATTTTAGGAAAGTCACAGCATCTTTGGGACTCAGATTCTTCAGCTGTGAAAGGATTCTGTTAGACTGGATTTTCTTCAGTCTTTTCCTTTGAGCTTTTGTAAGAGGTAATCAGTCAATAATCAAACAGTAATGTTAATGATAAGTAGCTATGTAAGCTTTAGGATTTGCAAGCCACTTTATAACTGTCATCTCCTTTTGTCTCACAACAATTCTGGGCAGTAGGTACTGTTATCTCCATTTTACAAATGGGAAACTGAGATTGAGAGAGATTAGTAAATGACCCAGGGTCACACAGCTAATAATATCTGAGACTGGATTTGAGTTCATGTCTTCCTAATTCCACTACTTAGCTGTCTCTAGTAGTATCTGTAACCAATCAACTCAATTCAATAAACACTGGTTAAGTACCCGCCGTGTGCCAGGCACTATGTTAAACACAGGAGATATAAAAAGAGGCAAAAGACAGTCCCTGACCTCAAGGAGCTTAATCAATCAAGTGTGATGTAGTAGAGATCTTGCTTTTTTACTGATATTTTGAAAAACCTCAGACTTATTATGAAGTCCAAGACTGAAAAGAAAAAATATTATTTAGAAGAAATTAGGTTAGTGTAGGGGGAGGGGAAAGTGTCATCCCTTTATAAATAGAGAACAGCCAAAATGCTTTTGGGTTGAGAAAACTGCTAAATTATTTTTTAAATATTTTATTGTTTTTTTTTTTTTTTACACTTACCAGTTTCTAAAACTTCCTTCCTCAAACAATCTGTAATGCTAATCAGAGATTTAAAGATCTTCCCCTTTCATTAATGGGCCTGCCGATTAAAGAAAGCTTAATCCAGGCCCACACCTTTTGTTAATTTCTAATGTGCTGGTTCTCAAGGGTTGTGATGCCCTCCGGCTCTGAAAAATATATAAATACTCTGAGCTGAGATTTTACTTTGGGGCTTACTCATTGGACATGTTTGTTTGTCCAGAGGAGACTCTGGGCAGCCTCCAAGGAGCCTCTTTCTCCCTTGGAAAACCCAGATGATGGTTCTTCTCTCTCTGGTAACTATGTATGTACGGTCAGACAGTTATCTGTCTGTTGATCTGTGATATATGTATTGCTTATGGTCAGACAGTTGGAAGCCCTGTCTGTTGGTTGGCCTTTGTTTCTCTGAAGTTCAGGATGCTGACTTTTTCCCTTGAACTCTGTGGGTGATGTATGTGCTTTATTAAAGTGTTTGTTGACCCTTCAAAAGTTAACCTTTCCTTTTAGAAAAGCAGGTCTAAGAACATGTGATAGCAGACCCTCCTGTGGATGTTGGGGTGCTTGTTTTTATACCACCCTTAAAAGAAAGTGTAATTAAATAAAGTGCACTAAAATCTTCTCTATGCCTGACAACTAATCCCTTATTCTGTACCTTTTGTTTGCCCTCTTTCTGTTGAGAAGATAGATATGTATTTCACCATTAGTTTTCTGAATTCAAGATTAGTCATCATAAGAACTAAGAATTAGTAGATAGACCTATTGCAGACTTTCTGATAGTAGATCCATTAAAAATCTCTTGTGTTATGAAGAATACCATTTCCTTCAGATAGTGATTTTCTCACTACTGAGAGGTCTGCTTTCCCCTGATTTTTTTTTCTTCTCTTCTTGAGGGTAAAGAGGAAGCCAGAATCATGAAGCCATTTCCATTGTTTGAAAGAGTTTCCAATTTTCGTATTTAAGGTCTCCTTTGGGTTTGAAGCTTTATACAGGCAATCAATCCAATTAATTATAGAACATTTACAGCATAAGGGTGGTTTTGAGAGGCCAATTAAACATTTTCTGAAGGGTTCAGTTTTTCATTCTCCATGACAATTTAATTTAATTTCACTTCTTGAAAAATTATATAAGATGAAATTTTGATTTAAGAACTGTATTAATTCGGATATAACTGAATCTTGCTATTTCAATGGTATCTTTATTCAATATGTTATGAATTACTTGTTAAATAATTAAAACTATTTTCATGGAATTTAAAAAAAATTATTATTTTTTAAAATTTTATTTTTAGTTTATGGAGTAAAATAAGCATTTTCATAACATAGTAAAGTAAAAGAGATGACTGTACATGAAACTGCAGATCTACTCATTACAATTTGCTATTACTTTCAAATATACAACAAAATCATGTCAATTTCTTTTTTTCTTCCCCCCCCCAAAAAGGAATGAAGACTATAACCTACTTCTAATTCAGTTGACACCATGTTCTGAGAAATTCAACCTTTCTGACTCTAAGTAGAATTGCTTTAAAATATGTTGGCATTTTTATTTGATTTGTGAAAATTTTTTGTGACTTCATGCTTTACAATTACTAAATTCTTCAGTTGTGAAAGCTAATATTGCATTTCTGGTAGGCTAGGTTTTTGTACAAACCTGTGATTTCATTAGTGTGAGAATTTCTCGTGTGGAAACTCCTCTATAGACTTAGGTCCATTTAGTACTTTACAATGCCACTACTACTTTTGGCACACCGTGTATTTTGTGGCCTTGGAGGCTTTCCTTTGCGAGCTGGAGTGACTTACCAAATGATCACCCAGATAGTAAGTGTCACAGGCAGAACTTAAATCTAGTGCTTTTTGACTTTAAGGCCCAGCCATTATCCAGTGCTTCCTTTTAAAGCTAGGAAGCTATGCCCTGCCAGAAATTGTATTCTTTCGTTCAAGTCCTAAGATGGGCTCTTAGAGATGGTCGGCCCTGCCATTCCTTATCGGCGTGAGATAGAACTGAGTGAAGTGAGAACGCGTCAGCAGCTGGGAAAGTGTGATGTAGTTTTCACTGTTTGCTGTCTCAGGCAGCATGTGTCCACCTCAAAAATAATAAAGGAAGGAAGGAAGGGGAAAAGAAAGAAAGAAGGAAAAGCAAATTAATTCTACTTTTGCAGAGTTGCTTCAGTCTAGATTTGTGGTTATATTCTTGCCTCTGGAAAAGTTACTATACAAAAGCATGTTAACTAAGGAGTGTGGCATCTTCATTGGCCCTTTCCTACAGGACACAGCCTCACTATCCATGTACTTCTGTGTGAGTGCCTGCTGTGTACAAGGCACTCTTATGTATGTGTACAAAAAGAAACGTGCCATGTTTTATTTTACTTGGTGCACAGCATGGTGCCTTATACATAGTAAATGCTCACATAGTTGTGCAGATTATGGGCCAGATGTGCCCCTCAGATCAATGGGAATACTTCTCTTAGGTGTTAAGGCCCACTTGTCCTATGCTTAATGCATGCATCTAGGTGCTCACTGACTATGTGCTGTCAATAGTCAGTCACAGCTTTGCGAAATTTATGTGAAAATTAGGTTTATTACAAGAGAAGGGAGAACATGTATGTGGAACCCGAAGCCAGAGCAAGGAGTTCACAGTCCTTATAGATGTTTGCATATTTATGACAGCAGGACAAAGGAAGAAGGGGAAACCAGAATCTCCACCTAAGCAGAGGTGGCATGGGAGGGGAAAGGTGCAGGAAAGAGGAGAAGAGGACAAAAACCCCTCCAGAAAGGGAGGAGCAAGGTGATGGCAAAAGCTGCATTTTTTTTCCTTGGGAACTGCTAGACTGAAATATACACTTATCTGTAAGGGACCCAGCTGCACAAGCAATTTCTCAGCCCGTCAGACTGGCTGGCACCTGTCTTGCCTTCCAAGGACACAGAGAATGTAGCTGGGGGTGCAAACAACAGTTTATATCAGCTCCTGGGTCGTGGCGGTGGTGTGGGTGGGCTTCATCCTTGGCACATTGCTCTCTGGGTTTGAACTTTTGAAAAAGTTGTGAATTTCCCTTTCTTAATTGGTTTTTAATTTTAGCACTTAGAGATTGAAAGGTTCTCTTAGATTATTCCTTTCATCTCTTGCCAATCCAGATATCCCTGAAAGTAAAAATCAAATAAGTTATAATATATCTCTTTAAGAAAGCTTGAAGTACAAACTACTTTTGCTGACTTGTCTTCTTGATGTATGCTACTTTGAACTTCAAGAAGGTGGTTTGCTTATTTATTCTCTTTAGTTTTCACCCAAAGGAGATTTGCTTTACAGTATCAATTTCAGATATCTCCAATGTGGGAGGAAAAAGAAACTTAAACTGAAGACATTTTCAGTTTTATGATGGCTACTCTCTTATTTGTTTGAAGTCATTCCTGCAAGATCAGGGGAGTGTTTCAAAAGAAGTTCTCATAACTGATAGGTAGTTAGAGAGGGTTTGTGGCAGTGGATTAAATATGTTAATGAAGTCATGATTTCAGCAATGTAGATATTCCCTCCTGTGGTATAGCAACATCACTGAGTTAAAATATACAGGTGAATGTCACTGGGGACTGCACCGACCTCACCTTTGTTTTTTTCAGCTGATCAGGTATGTTGGCTTAGCACTTAGGTGCTTTGGGAAAGAAAATCCCAGGCTGCTCCCCTCTGTCATATGACAGGCATAGTGCTGAGAAGTGTTAGTGCTTTGGGATGATGCTGTAAGCTCAGAGTTGTCTTTTGCACTATCACTGCCTTGAAAACTGAAGCAGGAGACTGCCTCCTAGTATTGACCATAAAGGAGGAAGGTTTTTAAAAGATAATGACTCCACCCGTAGCATACTTTTCCTTACTCCCTCCAGGTGGCATCAGGTAACCCTGAGACTTCTACTGAGGGGTGGAGGAAACCTGGCCCTCTTCCACTCTGGCAGAATAGTAACCACTCCCAGCTAGAGCAACGCGACTCAAGTAGGTGAATGCCACTGAGTCCTGGTCTTTTTTCAGATTTGTGTTTCCATTTCTGATTAGGGGACTAAACTTCAACCTGGAGATTGACATTCCCAGGCTTGAAAGTTTCCTTGTGATTCTGGCTTGTCTGGAGGGCCTTAGTTCGTTGCATGTTGCTAACTAGAAGCCAGAGGAGTTTCTTCTTACGAAAATTAACCACTGGCAGAAGAATGAGCCCAATCCCTGGCAAGCTTTATCTCTGCTGTATGGGAGTCAGTACAGAAGCAAGGTGAAATCTGGAATGCCTTACTGGTAGTCTTATGAATCCACTTCATGTTCATGACACAGCCTCCCAGCCAATTGTAAAGGTTTTGTTACAAATTACTCAAGTTTTATCATTTAAGTTTTATTTTCTTTTTGTGTATATAAGAAATATATCTATTCCATATATGATTAATACTGTTCATTTCATAACTTCCTATGCAGCCTCTTGGGAAGAGCCTAGAAATGAGCCATAGTCTAAACTATAAGTAATACCAGGATGAAGGAACATAGCAAGCAAAGAACAATTATTTTTCTGCAAGGTTAGGCTCTCTCAGGATGGGACCTGATCTGAACCAAGTGAATGGCCCTCTTAGTGGGCCACGGGTGGGTGCAGTGCCCTAGAGTCTTGAGCCTTGTAAGCAGGTTATTTATTAGAGAGTAAAATTTGCTAATACTGATGTATTTATTATTAACAGTACCAAAATCTTTTAAAAGAACATCTGGTAGTATCTAAAAGTAGCTAATTCAGTTCTGATTAGAGGAAAATTCTTGAGTAAATTTCCAGAACTAGTATGTAATGGATTTGAATCTCCCCAATATCAATCTTAGATGACAATGGTGTATCCTAAAATTCTTTGCACCTGGAAAGCTTTATAAAATAATATCTAATTATTACTTTTACAATTACTTCTTACCTCAAACCTTCAAAAGATTCCCAGTTTCAAAGATCTGTTAGTCAACAATTACTTATTAAACATTTAATAGTGTAAGGTACTGTGTTAAGTTCTGAGAATACAATTTAAAAAAAAATAGCTAACACTTATACAGTACTTTAGAGTTTTCAAAGCAAATTTGATCCTATGAAGTAGATGCTTTTATTTTCCTCACTTTACAGGCAAGGGCAATGAGACTGAAAGAGATTAAGTCACTTGCTCAAAGTCTAAGCTAAATGTCCGAGGCATTATTTGACCTCAGATCTTCCTGACTGCAGTTCAGCACATTATACACTAAAACAAGAGTAGTCCCGGCCCTCGAGAACTTACAGGATGGTGGAAGAGACAATATGTAGGTAACAAGATACATACAGGATAAGTGGAAGGTGATCTCTGGTGAAAGCACTAGGAGCCGGGGAGACTGGGAAGGGTCTCCTGGAATAGCAGGGTTTTAGGTTGAGACTCGTTTCTGGTGAGGCGGTCCCAATTTTTCCATGTCTTAATCAGCAAATTTATGGGTTACTGTGCTTCTCTCATCCACCAAACAAAAACCCACACAGGAAAAGCTTTTTGTCTATTTTCTGTTTAACCTTCAGGTGAGAAACCTCTTGGCACTTAGCTCAGACCTGTCCTCACTGCCCATTTTTGTAGGACCTTCCTCAGCCTACATTTAACTGCTATAATTTTTGAGGTCATTTCCAGGCCCTCATGAGTTATTGGAGCAGGCTCAAGTGGAGAATTGGTACCATCACTATTGTTTCTATTATCATTATAATAAAGAAAGATTAGCTAGGAATGAATTAGAAACTTAGGAGGGTACATTAAATCTTCCCTTCTGCAGAACACTAAATATACCATGGTGTTTTGAAGAAAGCAAATGAGTTCTCCTAATGCTGTACTTACTGTGAACCTGTGAGTAACTGGGCCTTGGGGAAAACTGAGCTTGGAAGCTGGCCTTGGGCAAAATTGTGTAGTATTGTAGATGGTACCTCCTGACCTTACCTCACAGACTCATACCCACTTGTACTCCTTTCCATGTACCTGATTGCTCCTTGTTCTGCTTCCCAACTCTCCACTCCTTCTGTTATCTTCTAACGGCTTAATAGGGGTATGGAGGGCATACTCATGGTGCTTTGCAGAGTTTTCTCTCCCTGTCATCCCTCTATTGAAAACTTATTTCACAAGGTATCATTCCTGCTGGGATTTTGAATGGTTTTCCTGCCATTGCCATCTAGGGTGTTAGTGCATAATGATAATTCCTCAAGGGGGGTGACCCATTCCAGGCCCTTTTCATTTCTCTTAACCCAGAAGAATGTCAGCAGTGGCAGAGTGGCTAGTATGCTTGAATCTGATAAAGAAACACACTGCTTTTGTGTGCATAAGATGGGAGGAGGAGGGGAAAGATGGAGACAGAGACAGAGAGAAGAACGGGAGAAATTTAGGGGGGATAATGAAAGACATCGACCATCAAAGAGTAATTCCTAGCTCAGTACAAATGTCCAAATCTGTAAAAATGATTATCATGGAAACTGGAACCCTTAAAATAATCTTGAAAATATGAGATATATAATTATTTCCAAAAGAAGAATGGAAGTGGATACCTACCCTGGGTTTAGCTGGGCCTACCCTAGACTCAAAGTCACTCAGACCTCCTAACTCCTATCAAAGAGAGACAGACAAATTAGAGAATGAGTCAGTTGGTTTCCCTGTTACCCACTAGAAGAGCAGTTTTCTCTGTATTTGCACAGAAAAAGTTAAGGAGCCAGGATATTCCCTGTTGCTCCATCACCCAGGAGGGAAATGAAATAGCAGAAATACTGACTTTGCTGTCTCTTAAATACAGAAGGAAAAGAGTTGGAAAACTGAGCCGCTGACCTCAACAGGAAAGAGTGGAAGGTCAAGAGCCTAGGACCTTAGGAGTTGTGTGTACTTTTCTTGTTTCCCTTGTAGCATCTGATATCCTTGATTACCTTCTCTTTTTAAGGTTTTCATGACTCTACTTTTTCCTTCTAGTTGTTTCCAGTCTTCTTTGCTGGATCATCATTCCCATCCTTATCCTTGAGCGTGTCCAAAGGATTTATTTTTGTCTCTCATCCCTCTGTGTACTGTCTCACTTGATGACCTCCTTAGGTTCCATGTGTTTAATTTTCATATCTGTACAGATAGCTTGGGGTTCTGTAAATAGTCCCAGTTTCTTTCCTTATCTCCAGTTCTAAATCACCAACTCCTTATTGGACATTTCAGATTTCAAGTTTGTATTTGTTGGAACTTATCTCTAGTTCTACATCATCAGCTCTCTACTGGACATTTCAAAGTACAATTCTCATCAACATTACAAATTAAACACATCCAGAAAATAAATAATCTTTTACCCCAAATCCCCCTTTTAGCAAGATAATTAGGTAAAATGTTAAGTGCTTACTATGTTCTGAGTATTGTAGAAATAATCTACTGGGGCAATACAGCATGCAAAAGTAAGTAAGCTGAAAAAGGAAGGTACCCAACATGAAAATATGGAAGAAAAGACAGAGAAGTCCCCCAGAAGTGCAATTAGTTGAGAAATGAGATGTTCTGACCTGAGCTCCCTCCTTCAATGTAGGTTTTGGAGTTCATGGTTTATTTACCAATCAGTAGGGACTGAGAGTGGTGATGAGGTGGTGTCCCAATGAAATCTTGGTGATGGGGTGATTGTAGGATGGTAAGACTTTTTTTCCAGGTAATGAACTTCCTGGGGGCATGGTAGAAAATTTGGAGATGTCCCAAAGTCGTGCAGCCAGGTTAGAAATGAGAGAAATGATTAAAATATGGATCAGAACAGAGCTAATGACTGAGTCCTGGGGTACTTTCTTAGAGGGCACCACCCAAGTAGATATCATTTCATTAATTACCTTTTTGGGGTCTGCTTGTTTATTTATCAGGTTTATGTTTTTAAAAGCTTTTAACATTAGACATCAGGTCATTTAAAAGGAAATAGAAGTGACTATTCACTTATTGGAAGGGGAAATATTCTGCATATCTGAATTTTCCAGATAAATTAAATGCCATTTTTTTTAATGTAAACCATTTTTTGGGCTAGAGATCTCCTTAAACTGTATTAAATGCTTTCCTACCTTCTTAAAAAGGAGTATAGAGAATATAATTTACCTTTTTTTAATATCAAATGAGAATATTCATCATGAATAATGACTGTTGGAGCCCTGCTATATGAAGGTGTGTGTATGTGGGGAGGAGGAGGAGTTGTTTGGGTGTGTAGATATATTTGTTTTGTTCTTGGAGGTCTTTTTAACACCTCACTCAACATGTTAGGTGTTTTCTGTCTTTTATTATTTAGCAGCCAATCCCACCCCTTCCACTTCCGAGCTCTTTTTCCATCTTAATTTCACATAATTCAGTCCAGAGAGTGTCTCCAGGTCAGTTCAGCAAAATAGAATGCATGATCTAGCTGAGTTCAGAGCTATTTTCTAGATAATTCTGTTTCCAGGCCAGATAAGTGAGTTATTTTTATACTGCACATAATTAGGTTAGAGATATTCTATATATTATGCTTAAAAGCAAGAAATTGAACTGCTCAGTCAGTACCTCTCTCTCTCTCTGTCCCTCTCTCTCCCCTTCTCTCTCTCACACATACACACTTACCCCTCCCCCCCACATACACACACACCATTCGGTTACATACACACACTTCCTTGTCTTTTGGTCTCTGTTTCTCTCTCTCTCTCTCTCTCCCTCTCTCTCCTTCTCTCTCTCTCTCTCTCTCTCTCTCTCTCTCTCTCTCTCTCTCTCTATCTCTGTCTCCCTCTTTCCCCCTTTCTCTCTCTCACACATACACACTTACCCGTCCCCCCCATACACTCACACCATTCAGTTACATGTACACACTTCCTTGTCTTTCGATCTCTGTTGCTCTCTCTCTCTCTCTCTCTCTCTCTCTCTCTCTCTCTCTCTCTCTCTCTCTCTCCCCTTCTCTCTCTCACACATACACACTTAACCCTCCCCCCCACATACACACACACCATTCAGTTACATATACACACTTCCTTGTCTTTTGCTCTCTGTTTCTTTCTCTCCTCATCTCCTTTTCTTTCATCCTTTCATATGGAAGCAACCCCAGGGAGCTGGATCGAAATTGTTTTGCTATTGTTAATGGAAAAATATGATTCCATTAATTGAAATTAATTTTAAGGTCAGCTTTTAAAAATTGATTATTTCAGCTATTTCAAATATTTTCTTCTTCCTACCTCCTTTAACACAGAAAAACAAACAAACCCAACAACTCTTCTAACAAAATGTGAATATTCACACACAAAAAATTCCTATTTAGTTAATATCCAAAAATGTGTGTAGCATTCTCCAATATGTAGTAAATATAGTCCACCACTTCTTTGTAAGGAGGTGGGTATCATCCTTATCATCGGTCCCCTAGATCACAGTTGATCGTTTTATTGATCAGAGTTCTTAATTCCTTCAAAATTGTTCATCGGTTGTTATAGTACACAAGTTTATTCAGCTGTTCTCTGACTGATAGGCCCCTTCCTATTTTATAGTTCTTTGCTTTTGCAAAAAGGCTGCCATGAATACTTTTGTGCATCTAGGGCCTTTTCCACTTTCTTTAATCTCTTTCTTCCAACTTTTTAGGAATGCATCATTTCTAGTAAGTGAGCTGCATTTAAAATTTCATTAACAATTTTAGGTGTACAAAGAGCTTTTCATATACTATCTCATTTGATCCTCCCAAGATCTGAGCTAAACTTGTACCTAAAATGAGAGCTGGAACCAATCTTGGGATTTTGTTTATCCATGTTACCACATGAAAATAATATTTTTGGTTTTTTTTTTTTTGGTATAAAACTTACATTTTTTTCTTGGAGATTATTATATAAACATTTTTATTTTTATGATTTATTATATTTTACTATGATATAAGATTTTATAAGATTATTGCTACTGGAGTTACAAATTCTGAGATTTTTTTTTTTTTACTCTCCAGCAAGTATATTTGGACTCTGAGCATTTAGGTCAAAAAATGTGAAAAAAATATTGTTCTAAATTTTCTTACTATACTCTTTTCTACACAGAGTCAGACAGAATTGAAAAATGGCTGAAAAAAAAATTTAATTCGTGTGTATGTGAAAATATATGATTTTCACTTAGCATGGTATTAATTGTTTTGTGCATGAACAAATGAACACGTACACATATTCTTGAATAATAAAAGAGCTCTTTAAAAATATTCTGGTTTAATATTTGTAACTTAAATTGACAACTTTATTGGATGTAGATGCTCTGATGTTTTAAACAGCGAAAAGACAAAACAAGGATTGTGTTCCAGGATGTTACTTTGCTTATTGAGAGGTAGTATATTGTAACAGATAGAGCTGGCTACAGAATCAGGAAGACTTGAGTTCAGTTGTTTCTGCTAAATACTAATTGTCTGTTCTAGGCAGGTTCTAAGCAACTCCCCCAACAACTCTTTAAGACTGAGTTATGGAGCACGTGCTTCACTGAATTGATAGAGGAAAGAAATTTCCTCTAGTTCCACTATGAACTTGTAAAATACTGCCTCTTTCTTATGTGACCATTTTGTTTCCTTCAAAGGAAGCACCAAAGGTCAACACTTGCTATATGTCAGACATCAGGCTCAACAGACATTTGTATGAGAATCTCAGAGAAAAGCTACTTAAGGTGAAAGATATTCTGAGGACCTGAGAGAAAACAACCGATGTAATAAAAGTACTACTAAAAATAAAAGAGAATTTTTTTTTGAAGAGAAATAAGGAACTCAGAGGCAAAATTAGTCACTAATATTAGAGATGTCTGTCATCTATTGTTTCCTAGCAGCTAATTTGAATGTGACTGCTTTTTGGTACTTTGGAGTTTATTTTCGGGAAACTGTGAATCAAAGAATGATCTAGGGACGAGGGGACATAAGTCATATATATCAAGAGTATGGATTTTTAGTTTCCCAGTTGAAGTTAGAGATGGCTTGCTACATATCAGGGGACTCTGATTTGAGACACAGAAGCCAGGTACAGAAGACAGATCAGAGAAACCACTAAGAAACAGAAGCAGAGACATCAGAAATCAGAACATTAAAAAGTGAAGCCAATAGGACTGAAAAGCCAAGTGCCTGAAAGGCTAATAGAAACTGAAACCAGCTGAGAACTTGTACTGTTAATGTGGGGAGCTGATCTGCTTGGAGGAAACCTCCGATGTTTGATAGAACTGATTGGAGGAAAACAGAATCCTTTTCTCTAGGTGAAGAGCTGACTGTGGGAAACACTTCCTTACTCTCTAGTGTCATCTACAGCCTGAGATAGAGAAACCCCTCGAAGACAAACCCTATCTTGCTTTTTACTGCCTTTTATGACCAGAGAAGGGGACAATCCTTTAAAAGCTATAAAGAGCAATACTTGGATAGCTCTACGTATTGTAGGATTATAAAAAGAGTGTAATGCCAGCAATAGTAGAAAATGCCAAGAATCATAGAAGACATTTTTATCTGATAGGAGATGGTAGAGATTCAAGAGAGGAACAGGGCTCATTTGTTTCAGACTCTTCTTTAAAAATGAGGCATCCAGGCTTATATTATGAGTTCCCTCGGGGGTGCGCTTTCACCTGTTCATGTGTCATACTGCTTGGTGTCACTTAGGTTTTTTCATGTTTGTTCCCTCATGTATACTGTGTGCATTACTGTTATAGCTTCTTTTGTCTTCTTGTTTAGAAAATATTTGATATTTAAGAGTTAATAATGTCATTGTAATTGATCTATGTAAATGGATAGTACATTGGTGGGGGCTTATGTGCTGCAATTGGGTATTGGGACCTCATTTCCCCCCTACCAAAGTTGTAGTTGGGACTGTCAGAGTGATTTTTTAGCAGTGTCCACCCATAGCTAGGCTCCCTTCTTGGAATGCTTTTCCCTATCCCCATTTACTTTTTTGAGTATAGATTTGGGTGAATGAGCTAGACCAGAGAGTGGTGTTTGGTGTCATCTGGTGGAACCATATACTTTATGTACAGTTTGCATTTTTTTTATGAAATTAGTTTGAGGTAATTAACAGAGTTTGGTGATGGGTTCCCTACTAATTTGGATCTTTTTTTTTTTAGCTGGAAATAATGAGAAAGATGCCCAAGAGGCTGTAAAACGAATAAAGGAAGAAACTTTGACATCCAAAGGTACACATATATAGTATAGTAGTTGTTCTTTTTAGTGAAATGAAATGACTTCACATTTTTCTTATGCCATTGAGGGGAGGGCACATGAGAAGTGGATGAATAAGGACAGACTTTTAATGTATACGCATGGGTTGAGATGGATGTTTACTTACAATAAAATTCTTGATTAGAATGTGGGGAAAAAAAGAAAAGGGGGTACTGAACTGAACATTAACTGAACTGGTCTCCACCCTGGGAAACCCAGTGAGTCTTGGAGAGTAGAGAGCATGGTGCCATCAACCAACTTTGAAATCTACTTTAAGGCTATGAAACCTACCATTAGATCCTTATGTAATAGTTAAGGACTAATAGTTTGAGAAAAAATTAAATTCCAAAGAAAATTTATCATATGATCTTTAAATATTTTGCATATAGTGACTTGCTTAGTGGCATTCCATTCTGATGAAACAGAGTTCATCTATATATACCTCCTGATGCTTTTACCCTACACTCCCTGTTATATAGCACAGAATTTCAGAGTTGAAAGGAATCTTGAAGGTCACTTCTTCTATTTTGAACAAACCATATTCCAGTGTACAAATGTCATCATCTAGGGCCTCTTCTTAATGTGGTAGTATCTTTTTAGCTATATCCTTCTCCTCTCCTCTACCCTCAAGTGGTTAATACTGTTGGGGAAGAGGATGGATTGACCATTTATGGAGTACCGTCTACATTGCAGAAATTGTGCTAATAGCTTTACAAATATTTCGTTTGATTTTGACAACAACTCCATGAAGTAGGTGATGCTATTATCCTCATTTTACTGTTGAGGAAATTGAAGACAGAGATTTCAGTGATTTGCCTATGGTTACATGGTTTATAAATGTCTGAGGCGGAATTTGAACTTAGGTCTTCCTGATTTCAGACCCAGTGCTCTATGCATTGCATCATCACACTGCCTCATTGGGTTATTGTCAGTTGGGGGGATAACGAGTCAATGACCCTATGGTTTATGAAGGATTCCTGCTTTACCAAAAAGGCTTCCCTGAAGCTGAAAACATTTTCATGGAACTTGGGGACAAAGTGAGGGAAACGGACCATGAAAAAGACTGAAACCTGGAAAACCTTGAGGCCTGGGTATCATGCTTCCATCAGTCCACGGTATGAGATCTCAGGATTTCTAGTAGTTTTATAAGATTCATAAGAAAGGACTCTCAAAAGACTTAATATGTCAATTTTATGTTGTCTCAAGTATCTATCAAAAGACGTAAAATATCTGAGGTGAGATATATAGTTATTCTTGAATTTGAAATATGCAATTATGCAATTTGAATTGAAATATGCAATTCAAAGAATGATCTTTGATAGTTGGACCTGATGATAATTTTGATTATGAAATTCAGTCTTTAAGAAAGTTAACCACTTTTTTGTAGGACTATTTGGGTTTTTTTTTTGCTTGTTTTGTTGTTTAGGAAAATCTTGTTGGAATATCAGTGGTTAATGCTTTTTTAATTCACATTGTTTTCATTTAAGAGGTGGTTTGGTATAGTGGATTCGAATGTAAATTCTGTCTCAGTAAGAATGGTTTCAGTCTTTGTATTTGTAACCCACCGCCCTCCACTCCATACCTGGTACGGTGTCTGGTCCATAGTAATGCTTGCTGATTGATTGGTAGACTTGGGGTTAGGTAGGCCCGGGTTCAAGTCCTCCGTCTAGCATGTGCAGATTGGCTTTGTGCTCCCAGGCAAACAGTTTAACCTTCCAAGTGCCTCTCCAGGATTGACAGTTGCACATCAGTCAATCAGTGAATCAGTAAACGTTTATTAAGCTCTTTCCGTGCCAGGCACTCTGATAAATGCTGGGGATACAAAAAGAGACAAAAGCTGTCAAGGTGCTTTCAGTCAAATACAAAGAGAGACAAAGCATTCTATAAGTAAGATAAATAGGAGATAATCAATGGAGGGATGGCACTGGAATTAAGAGAGGTTGGGGAAGATTTCCTGTAGGGTTAGGGTTGGTTGGAATTTTAGTTGGAATTTAAAGGAAGTCAGGGAGGCCAGTAGTCAAAGCAGAGGGAGAACATTCCAGGGGTAGGGCCTGAGAGGTTTGCATCAGCAGAGGGTTTCCTCAGTGGGAAGTTCTTTTCTCCTGAAACCGCATTCTGTACCAAAACAACAATCATAAAAATATTTGACAGTCTAAAATCTAGTTTACAGAAAGTAAGTTTCTTATTTTAAAAATGTAACTTATATGAAAGCAGAGTGTCCTTGCAGACAGCTTTTAGCTCTCTGAAAAGTCAAAATCCTAAACATATTGGAATAACTACCTAGATTTGTTACAGAAAACATATGCTACATACTGAAACAGCCAAGTAACTGAAGAACTTGTCGAAGCATCTCAGCTTTTGTGTTTGGCTGCTGAAAACTTGTGTGAACTTTAGTTTGCTGCAAAATACAAGACAAGTCCATCCTGGCAGGAAGCAGAGAATCAGCTTCAGGGCAAGATTGCCTTGGTGTGTAAATAATTCATAATTTATAAGGATTACTCATTTAAGATAGCAGTGAAGTTGCTATTTTAATATTTGATCATATATCAGGTACTCTAGTAGCTTTTACTTTTCATCAGATCACATCAAGTATAATCACTAAAATGACGTCTTCCAGAGTCAGCCAGCAATGGACTGATTGTCTCAACACTTAGCCATGTGCATCCAGCTGGAGGAGAGGACACAGAGTTCAGAAAGTAGCACAGAGGATGGAGTACCATTTTTGTTCTTTGCTTTTAGCTCCACCGATTCTGTGACTCAGATGATTTATTATATGGGGAAAGTGACTTTTTTCACCTAAAAGAGCATCTTTGAATGTTTGGAACCTCTAGTTCATACCTGTAGCGGAGGTTTTAAAACTATATAATATGTTACTAGGGATAGGGAGTGGACCATTACACATTGAGCATCGGTGGATAGACAGCCAGTCTTGAAACCAGGAAGACCTTGGTTCAAGTTTCGCCCCTAATATATACCAGCTGTGACCTCAAGCAAGTTATTTAACCTCCCCAGGATTGTCAGTTGCAGAGAAGATGCCAGCTTATATTGGTAGAGGGAGTTCTCTTACTCAGGAGTTCCTTGTATCAACAAAATCATTCATCAAGTCCATATAGAATGAAATTTGTAAGGTACTGGGTAAGGCTGAAAATAAACTCTCCAGATAGGGTGGAAGGGGTCGTTGGGACCTACTCCCTGGAAATTTTGGCAAACTTTAATAAAAGTATGTGCCATAATCAGTTGGTTTGGACATCTAGCAGATAAGACTGCTAGACCTATTCACATATCCTACAATCTTGGTCTAAAGCATTGTTTTTCAGACGAAAATACCCCTAGGCATAGTAACATTGCACTCTTATGAGTCACTAACTATGAATTAATTTGACACGTCCCTTTCCCTTATGCTAGCCAGGAGAATGACCTTGAGAGAACAGGTGTTGTAATGGAGTGTGGGATGGGAAGGAAAGGGAGAGATCAATAAATGCAGTGGGAGTGCTCAGAGGAGTCAGGAGGAATGGGTAGTATGAAGGCCCTGGGCTCCAGGGAGGGACTGTGTAAGTCACACTTCCATCTAGGAAAGGAATACTGTGTGTTCGTGTGAAAGGTAGACAACTATTGACTTCTAGATTAGAGGGAAAGAATAAAGCTTGAGGCAAATTTAGCTTTTGATAAATATCTGTATTCAATCAATTCAGTAAATTTTAATTTGCCTCTTCCTCTTTAATCTCTCAGCAACTCCTTCTACAGGCAAATGCTAGATTAATCTCCCTAAAGCACAGCTAGGATTAACCCCCTACCTCCCACACACTTTGTGGCCCAGTATTCCTTTGTCTACCTGATACAGATTATTGATGTTCTTTGTTGTTGGTGGTGGTGGTCCTTTTTTCTGGAGGAGGACCGTGACATTAAGGTGGTGATGCCATGACGGGCAAGTGAATTGGATTTAAGTGAGGAAAGGCTGACCTGATATAGAACCTGATCTTTTGAACTACACCATCTGAATTCAGTCTACTTCTCCAGTCTATGTTTTGGTATTCTCCTTTATGAACCCTATTTTCTAGCCAAGTTGAACCATATAATGGGAAGTTAGGTGACATGGTCTATAAAGAGCTGAATCTAGATCCAAGGCCAACCTCAGACACTTACTTCCTATGTAATCCTTGGTAAGTTGCTTTAACCTTTGTCTGCCTCAGTTTCCTCAGTGTTAGAAGTGCCAGTTTAACAAGCCTCCCAACAGTAAGAAACATGCTCACCTTAAATAAAGAACACTACCTGTTGTGAGATCAGGAAAGCCTTTATTAATCTTTACATCCACTCCCCCTTGAATGGACAGGGAGCCTCCCTAGTAAGGTTGCAGGAAGACTACAACACGTGTAGGAAGATGGGGCTTCTTATACTGCTTTCTGAACTTTGACTCTCCTGTGACACCATCCCATGGCCATGGGACTCCATGTTCTCCTCTCTGATAGGCCCTTCCTCACACAGCTCCTTGGTACTGCGCATTAGTTAACCTGTCTATGCTAGGTCACAACCCTTATCACCTAGTGATGTAGACAACAGAACTTCCTTAGGTCCCACACTCAGTTATAAAATAGGTCTGATAATAGCACTTCCCTCCCAGCGTGGGTGAGAACCCAATGAGATAATGCTTGTGAAGTACTTTGTGGACTTGAAAATGCTGCATCTGTAGCTTGTTCATGGTGTTCTTTCTGTAAGGAAAACTTGCAGCTCCTCCTTTTTCCCATTCTTAACTAACGTAACAATGCTCTTTTATCTGTTGTATTTTTATGTTACATTTGTAGTCTGTTTATTTCTACACATGTCTGATTTCCCCTACTGGAACTGGAGAACAGGAGTCAAATCTCCTTCTTGGCATCCCCTGAAATATCAGGCCAGTGCTTTTCACTGATCAGGAACTCAAAATGAATGTTTGTTGGCTCATTAGAAATGAATGCAGTAAATTATATTTAGCCGTATGATTGCATTGATATTCATTGTTTGTACTTATCCTTTTTGTGTGCTCCTAAAGCATCAAACTCTCTATGGGACTTAGAGATCTTTTAGCCTAGCTACCCCCCACAGCCCCCTCCCCTCCAAAAACCCCCAAAAAACCAGAATGAAAAACAGCGCATCCATTAACTATAAATACTCTGTCTCATCAGCTCTGATTGAGTTGCTGAGAAAGCAACTGGATACCATCAGTCTAGGTCCAAGAGGACCCAGGTCCACTTTTTACACTTTTAAGAACTCCAGGAGAAGTGAAAGAAGTAATAGTAGTAGTGCCTGATCCTCCTGGAAATTCTGATCTCTTATTTAGAATCAGAACAATCGGCTTAGCATCGTCGGGGTAGTTATTTCATCCCTGGATGCTTGCAAATTGAATATGAGAAGGTTTCCTTTTTTGGACAGGAGGAAGGAGCTTTTTTTTTTTTTTTTTCAAGAAGAGGTTCTGGAAACTTAAGTAATATAATAAAGGAGTCTTGCTATACCCAGTTTATTTTTTAAAATTTTTTTATTAGTTTTATTTATTTTCGGTATTTTACAATCACTACCATATAACTTAGATTTTTTTCCCCCTCCCTCTCCCCTACCTTTCCTATCCCTCCCTGAGACAGCATGCAATTTTATATAGGTTCTACACATACATTCCTATTAAATACATTTTCACTATAGTCATGCTGTGTGGAAGAATTCAAATGAATGGGAGAAACCATATAATAAACCAAAATATAATACAAAAGAAGATGATCTGCTACATTCTGTGATTGAATTCCATAGTTCTTTCTGTGGATGTGGAAGGCATTTTGCCTTAAAAGAACACTGGGAATTTTTTTAAGTCCTTGCATTGCAGTGAAGTTCCAAGTCTACCAGAAAAAAACTCTTGTACACTATGGTTATTGCTATGTACAAAGTTCTCCTGGCTCTGCTCCTTTCACTCAGCATCAGATCATATAAGTCTTTCCAGGCCTCTCCGAAGTCCTCCTGTTCAACATTTCTTTTAGCGCAATAGTGTTCCATTACATTCATATGCCATAATTTATTCAGCCATTACCCAGTTGATGGGCATCCCCTTGATTTCCAGTTTTTAGCCACCACAAAGAGAGCTGCTGTAAATATTTTTGTACATGTGGGACCCTTTCTCGTTTTTATGATCTCTTGGGGATACAGTCCTAGAAGTGATATTGCTGGGTCAAAGGGCATGCACATTTTTGTAGCCCTTTGGGCCCTATACCCAATTTAAGGCAAACTTTTGGTGATCGTTTCCTCAGCAACGGAATGGTAATATCTTTGACGCCATTTTCGCCTCCAGCCTTCTTATTATATCCCAGATCAGTGGTCAGTGAAAGCCTTAGATTGCACAGCACTGCCACATCCACTTCCTGGATAATAATAACAGTGGTTGTTCAGTCGTGTCTGACTCTTCATGATTCCATTTTGAGGTCTTTATTGTCAAAGAGACTGGAGGTGTTTGCCATTTCTTTAGTTCACTTTACAGATGAGGAACTGAGGCAAGCAGGGGTAAGTGACTTGCTTGGGGTCACACAGTAACCTGGCTTCAGATTTGAACTGAGGAAGATGAATCTTCTTGATCCCAAGTCAATTGCACCACCGAGGTGCCCACTAATAATAGCTAGCATTTATTTATTCTTTAAGGTTTGTAGAGCACTTTATTATCTCAGTTGATCCTGACAATAGCCCTGTGAGGTAGGTGCCAACTTTATCTCCATTTTACCAGCGAGGAAAATGACGATAGGTCACTAAATTTTGTGTATCTCACCATTCATAGAGTTAGAGCTGGGAGAGACCTAGAAATTATCTAGTTCAATCTCTCATTTAACAGATGAGAGAACTGAAGTTAAAGAGGGTAAGTGACATACCCAAGGTCACACAGTATGTTATTGACACATTCCAAGTCTCTTAGCTCTAAGACATGGCAGCTGACACACAACTAGAGAACACTACTTGGGAGAGGGGTGTCCCTCCTTAGATCCCCAAAATGTACTCAGGAGCCAGCATATTTAGCACCACAATCCCTCTTTTTTGGTGCAATTCCCAGACATTTATGACTTGTGCTATAGCCCAGGTCACTGTTCTGGGTAGCATTTTACAACTAGACGTGAATACAACTTGAGAAGGACATTATCTCTCTATTATGAGAGTGTGTACTAGGCAGTCTGAAGTGTCTTTGTGTGGCATGCTCTTTCTTAGTAAGAATTTGATGCAACCAAGTGAATTGTACCAGAGACAGCTCTGTAGCTGACTTACTAGTCAAATGATCTAGGGCTTTGCCTCAATTCTTTGGGAAATAAAGTGGTTGGATTACTCAGGATCCCTTCCAGGGCTGTAATTCTAGGACCTATCAGTTTTAGATCAGATGTGTCTTTACATTTTATTTCCATTCCATAGTGCCTAAATTGGCTACTGGTAATTATGCTTATATATTTCTTTTTAAATAGAAATCCTTAAAACATTATTTAAGCTTTAAAGTTATTTCCATATTTTAAGAACATCTGTACTTTTTTCCCTACTTAGCTCTTCGAGTATTCTTTTTTCTTTGTTCTTGATTTAATAACTTATCCTTTTTTACAGTTTAATAATTTGTGCTTTGTGCAATCATAGTCAATTAAAATTGTTATATAACAAATGTAATTAATCGAGTTTTCATAGTAATAGATGTATAGTAATTGTTGTCAGGAGCAAAAGCAGCCTGGCTCATTTTTCTTTCTCAGACATTTTAATGTGGAAGATTTAGAAACTCAGATTATCATTTACCCATATTGCCAATACTTTAACTGTTTTTATGGAATTGTCTCTTGTTAAAAGGTCACTTATTTTGGAATATGATCTTATTCAAAAAACAAAACAATAAGCAATTAATCCAAATTAGAATAAATTCCATACCCTCCCTTTCATGTTCCATGCACATTCCAGAAAAAGAAGTTTTTTTTTAAAAAAAGTAAGCTTCCTTTTACTGGAATACTCATCACAGAGTCATTAGACACAAGAGGACATAAAGAGGATATAAATTTGATCCATCCCCATGATTCTGATATGTAGGACCAACCTAAAAATATGGTAATCACTTGTGTTCTTTAAAATATTCAGAGGAGATCTTTTCACTTCCTCTGCTAACCTGTTTATTATCTCAGTGCCTTCACAGTCAGAGAGGTCTTTTTCATGCCTGATTGCTTTCTTTCGTATTGCAATTTTGGTCCCTTTTATCTCATTGTACTGTTAGAAAAGTGGAAGAGAGAGCTAGTTGCTGCTGCTTCATACATTAGACATTTATACAGGTCTCTTTTCTTTCGTTTTCTCTTCATCAGTTTGATTCATTTCAATTCATTAAGCATTTAGTAAATGCCTATTGCTTGTATAATATGACCTTTATTGCATAGTTGAGTGGGAGGAGAAATCCATGGCAGGTAAGTGGAAATAATAGTAAGATGGTTATTGAAGTGGTCTAGTTTAATGAAGGTCAGAATTGGGGGGTGGGTGCCAGTGAAAACAGAGAGGAAGGGAAATATTTTCTTTTAAATGTTTTATTGGTGGCTTTTGTCTTTGTCTTATAGTTATTTCTCATTCATCTCCCTCCAGATTAAATTGTGTCTTGAAATAAAAAAAAAAAGTAATAAGCAAAAACTTTCCACAAAGAAACCTTGCCTGACAATCTGTATGATAGTCTGGCCTAGAAGTACTCCACCTTTCTGTCGTGAGGATGGAAGTGTGTGGCTGTGTCTTCTCTAGTACCTTCATTGATTTAGGTAGGGATAGATTTAAGAAGTTGTTGAAGTATTGTGGAAAGGACTTGGCTCAGTGAGCTTAGTGATCTTAGAAAGGCATGGAAAGACTTGCATGAAATGAGGAAAAGCTAAGTGAGCAGAACCGAGGGAATATTCTGTATAGTAGCAACAATATTGTTTTAAGAATAACTTTGAGAGACTAAGTCATTTTGACTATTTTAAATACACAAATTAAAAATAAAGGATATGTGAAGAAAGACACTCTCTGCATCCAGAGGAAGAACTGATGAATAGAAGTATGTATAGAATACATGCACCTATTTATATTTAATGATAGCCATGTCTATGGCAGGAGACAAGGGGAGGGAAGAAAAAAGGGAAAAAAAAGAAATTTACAAGATCAGTTTATGGTGTATTTAAAGGGAATAGCAGGTTGTGCTTGGTAGATTTGCAGTTTCATGTGTAATCATCTTTTATATTTTACTGTTACAGAAATGCCTATTTTTTTCCCTCAATTGCAAATAAAATAAATTTAATTTAAAAAGTTGAAAAAGAAGAAGAAGAAGAAGAAAGGACTTGGCAGTGAACTGAATGGAGGAAGGCAAAGTCCAAAGAATGGTCCAACGTGGCACTAAGTCTGAGAGCCTTGCTGATTATGAGAGTGCTGGTTCTATTACCAGAAAGAAGGAAGTTAGGGAGAAGAGCTTACACCGGGCCAAACGTGATGTTTGGTTTGGGATGTCACATTTAAGGTGCTGGCTTTTGGTAGAACATTGTATGATTAAGAAAATTTATGGCTTGGATTTGCACCTACAATAAGACACCCTTGAGAAGAAGAAGCTGGATATTTTATTGATTTACTGAAAAGGCAAATGCATGGACAGTTTAGAGCTATAGCAGCAATAATAAACATATCCTAATACTAATATAATTTTAGCAATATTAATATACATATAAGAGGAAATAGAAAAACATCATAAGGGAGGCAACAACTCCTGAATTTTCTCAGCTGGGGAATCCCAGGATACAGCTTTCAAGTCCTGAATTGGGAGCAAGGGGTCCCAGGCAGAGTGTCATCTCCATGGATGAGACGCCAGAGTTCTCCTCAGAACAGAAACCTAATAAACCTTTCCAAACCAAGAATGCTGACTGCCATCAAAGAGGCTAGTTGCCAAATATCCTATGTGTTCTCCATTGAGAGGGTAACCTCACGATGGAGTTCCTTGGAGAACTGGCTAGATTCTCAAGGCAGCAGGTGTTCCATGTTTGTGTGGGATTTATCATGTCTTCATGATTCGAGTTCACTTGGGGGACACAACAGCCCATGTGCAGGGCCTGCACTGAAATATGGAAGAACTTCTAAGTCCATTTACCATTCAAACATTCAAGAGGAGATAGGTACCCTGCTAGACTATTGAAGGTGTGGGACTGGAGCTCTAGAGAGAGAGGCTGTATTGGGAATACGTATTTGGGGGTCATTTGTATAAAGGTAGTAGAAATATGACATTTTATTCCTCTGAAATAGTAAGAAGGTGTGGGGTTTTAAGTTGTGGTGGCTGGCGGTTGAGGAAGATCAAGGAATTATCCTTTAATACCAGTCTAAAAACAAGTTTCCAGAAGTGCAGGGAGAAGAGCTAATTGGGGGAAGGGAGAGGAAGGGGAATAGCATTATTAAATGCATACTGTGCACCAGGAACTGTGCTGAGAGCTTTACAAATATTATTTTATGTGGTCTTATTTAATCTAATGTAGGTCACAACGGTAGAAAATCAAATGAGGGGAAAGATTCTTGGAGTGGTCAATAGAGCATTGAACTTGAGAGTCAGGAAGACCTGAGTTTGAATGCAGTCCAGAAATTGTCTGTGTGAGCACAGTCAAGCAGCTTAACTTTTCTCAGCCTAAATGTTATCACTTATTTGTGAAAGAAGAATAATAATGATACTATTAGAAACAAATACATGCTCCGTGCAGTGTAGTAGGTTCTGTGTTCACAGGGCTGATCTTTGTCAGCACGTGACTATCTCCCTATTGGGTATCTGACAGTCTTCTGCATCAAAAATCTGTGTGTATTTGTGTGTACATGTATACTATGTACTTGTTCATTCATGAACAATGCATATCCGTGTAGCATGTGTATCATGTAGATCATGTATATTTGTATATCATGTATATCATGTATATTTGTATCATTTAAAAACTGGTCTTTTGCTTTTCTTGACGGTAATGGAGGGAGACATCTGTCTTGAGATAGATGTTCGGCTTAGACCTCTACAGTATGCCTGTTATCTCTAGATTCAGTAATTTGATGGAATGTTCTTAATGGTATTTTTCTGCCTTAGAAGAAAAATGACTTATTTGAGGTTTTCCACGTTGGAGCTTTTCAGACTTAATTTTTGTGACCAGTTTGTCACCAGGGCACTTGTTGTTAGCGATAAGAAGCTTACTTGTTGGCATTTTAGAATAGAGTGTCCAAGAACTAGAACTAATAACATTCCATTAGAAATGTTCAATTCAGGGACCTGTTGGGTTGACACATCTCAAGGAATTGTTATAGCTTTCTGCTTCTGTAAGGAAATAATATTGAAGTCTGCTTTTCCCATCATTTACCACTCTCATTCTTGGTTCAGGGTGTTAAGCTAATATCCTACTTTTTCTTTTCAAAGAGAAAAAAAACTCACAAGAGGAAGTTTCCTGCATAAAACCAATTAAATTCTGACTTTTATTTTTTTTTCCTAAGAAATTATTACTTCTGTAAGACCTGCAGGGCAGTCAAGGCCAGAGTACAGAAAGTTAAATGGTTGCTTGCTGCAACTTTCTCTGTTATAGGTTTTAATGCCAAGAATCCTCTGTGTCAGAGTTCCCAGTTCCTTGTTCCCTTTATTAATTTGGCTAATGTTAAACCTTGCTGTTTCCCATATATCTTTTTGAATGCTTAAAAGTTCTTTTTTTCCCTCCTTGTCCTTTTCCTCCTTTTTAATGAGCAAGGTGGCAGTCTACCATAGTTACTTCACAAAGTAACTTTCAGAAGACAGTGAAAAACTATTAGAATTGGAAAAGGCATTAGAGATCAATTAACTCGGAATATGTGGCGAGCCAGTGAAATATCTGAAGTGTTTACCTTACTTAGATTGCAGCATCTGCAATGACTTTTCATTTATGACTCTCAGTGGAGCCAGTGAGAAGAAGGAATCCAGAGATGCGAGCAAGAAGCAGAGAGAGGGAGAGAGAAAGGCAGAGAAAAGAGAAAATGAGAGAGAGAGAGGGAGAGGGAGAGAGAGAGGGGGAGAGAGGGAGAGGGAGAATGACCTTTGGGGTCTTATCGCTAACATAAAGTCTACCATAGTTACTTCACAAAGTAACTTTGTGGTGGTACAGAGGTGGTACAGAGGATAGAGCACCAGCCTTGGAGTCAGGAGGACCTGATTTCAAATGGGGTTCTGGGCACCTCACTTAGCCCTGATTGCCTCTCCCCTCCCTCCCATGAAAAAAAAAGGAAAAAAAAAAGAAATACTAATGTTTGATAATAAACATTTGGCAGATAAATAAATTTAGGTACAAACTAGTGCTTGCCCACAAACCACAAATTGGGAAATAGTTTTCTAGTCCAATCTGCCCTACCTCTCAGTCAGTCAGTAAACTAGCAGTTATTAATAGGTTTTTTCAGAATTCAATTTTATGTTACATTCAGTACTCCCATCCCACTTCCCTCCTCAACTAGCATTTATTAAATACCTATGGGGGGTTGGCCAAGCACCTCCCTTGGTGAATTGACTAGTCCAAGTTTATAAAACTAGAAAGCATAGAGTTGAGACACAAATCTGACTTTCGTGACTCCAGGTTCTTCCACTGAGTAAGCAATTTTGCCCTGGCAGTAATTTTTGGAATAGCTTTGTTTTTGATATTTTTGTTGTTAACCTTAGTCTGTTACTCAATGTCTTTCTTTTGCATCTTTAGCTCAGCTATAATTCTTTTACTTATAAATTAATTTATTCATTTTCAGTTTTCAACAATCACTTCCATAAGTTTTAAATTCTTTCCCCCTACCTCCATAAGATGGCATGCAATCTTATATGGGTTCTACACATACATTCTTTTTAACACATTTTCACAGTAATGTCATGTTGCATAGAAGAGTTAAAACAAATGGGAGAAGCCACGAGGAAAACCAAACCAAAACATAACACAAGGAAAAATAATCTGCTTCATTCTGCATTCCAGTTCTAGTTCTTTCTCTGGGTGTATCTAGTATTTTGCATCAAGAATCCTTTGGAAATGTTTTAAGTTCTTGCATTGCTGTGAAGGGCTAAGCCTATCAGAAACAGTCCTGGTACTCTGTGGCGTTACTGTGTACAAAGTTCTCCTGGTTCTGCTCCTTTCACTCAGCATCACTTCATATAAATCCTTCCAGGCCTCTCTGAAGTCTTCCTGTTCATCATTTCTTAGAGCACAATAGTATACTATTACATTCATATACTACAACTTGTTCAGCCATTCCCCAGTTGATGGGCATCCCCTTGATTTCCAGTTTTTGGCCATCCCCAAAGAGAGCTGCTATAAATATTTTTGTACATGTGAGACCCTGTCCCATTTTTATGATATCCTGGCGATACAGTCCTAGGAGCGATATTGCTGGGTCAAAGGGTATGCACGTTTTTGTAGCCCTCTGGGCATAATTCCAAGTTCCTCTCCAGAATGGTTGGATCAGCTCACAGCTCCACCAACAATGAATTAGTGTTCCAACTCTCCCATATCTTCTCCAACATCTTCCTGTTTTGTCATGTTAGCCAATCTGACGGGTGTGATGTGGTACCTCAGAGTTATTTTGATTTGCATCTCTCTAATCAATAGTGATGTAGAACATTTTTATATGACTGTAGATAGCTTTAGTTTCTTCTTCTGAAAACTGCTTGTTCATATCCTTTGATCTTTTATTAATTGGGGAATGACTTGTATTCTTGTACATTTGACTGAGTTCTCTATATATTTTAGAAATGAGGTCTTTGTCACCAATACTAGTTATAAAAATTCTTTCCCAGTTTTCTGCTTCCCTCCTAATCTTGGTTGCATTGGCTTTGTTTGTGTTGAGTTATAATTCTGACAAATCATTGCTGCATTTTTGTTTGTTATTTTTACAATAAACCAATGCTGCTTCCATTCTTGATGCTAACTAGGCAGGTCATTAATTAATATTTGCCCCATGATGTTTGCCTTGATAAAATGTTTTCTAAAATTTTAATTCATTATCTTGATCTTTGGATAACCAGAACTGGAACGAACAAGAAGCCCAAATATCAGGAATCATTTTTTTTTTTTTTGGTATATAGTGGTAATGTATATACCAAATAATGGCCTTTAGGCAATATTTTATCAGAGAGGACCCTCTGAATCATCAAATAAAGATTATCTTTAGCATAGTTTTAGCACTAAGTATATTTAGTAGTAGTAATGAAATTCAGTACAATTTATTGTACTTCAATTTTTTGAAAATTAGCAGGCAATATTCAGAATGCCTGGTTCCTGAGCCATTGTGCATAGGTGAAAGTGGGTTTGTTTGTATTTTTTTTTGCTTTAATTCTAGTTTTTATCTCTCTCTCAGTACATACTACTGGGTCTAATGTAAAACCAGTCCAAGAATGAATGACATACAGTTTGGGTTTCAATGATGGATCAAAAGCCTGGAAAGGCTACTTAGAGGGAATAAGATTAGACAGAGCTGGTCAAAATTAATGAAATATTGTTATAATTAGCTTTGTTGTCCCCAGAATGGTCTGAACCCTACAGCATTCACTTGGCCATAATTGTGAGTTATCCTTCGCAGAAAGATACATCTGTTGTAAATGGAGAAGTCATCTTGTCCCAAGGGTTGGTGAGCTATCTTGAGTTTATAGACAAAGAAAGAAAGCAGCCAAGTATTGGTAAGACTAGGAGAAGGAACAACAAGAAGGAACATTTCTTAAGTTCTTATTATCTGCCAAGCACTATACTGACTACTAGGGATCCCACTAGAACAGTGAAATAACTCCTACTCTTAAAAAGTACACCCTCTAAATTCAGAAGATAATACAGTATACAGGAGGGTTCATTTAATGACACATGGGAAAGCCTCCAGACACCTTAGGAAGCAGTGGTAGGGCAGATGGGTCAGAACTGAGCTGAAAATGGATGTCTAATTCCTGGTGGGAAGTAGATAATTGGAATTTGATTGGAGAAAGGAAGCTCTGTGCATCCTGCCCTGGCATCTGATGGAAGTTATCCTGGGGTCAGAATCCTATTGGTGAGACACAGCAGGAGAGGGAAAGGTCCCTGGCTGCCTTCCTGGGCATCTGATGGTGTCACTTGTCTCCCTAGTTAGACCATCTGCCGGTGAGCTCCTTCCAGAGTGAACAGTCCCTGGCACTTGGCTGTGGCCGTTCACGTAGCCCACAATGATGTAGCACTTTAAACTTTGCAAAACATTTTACATATATTAACTCATTTGATCTATCAACAACATAAATGCTTTTATTAACCTCATTTTACAGATACGGAAACCAAGGCACAGAGAGGTTAAGTGACTTGACCAGCTTTACAGAGCTAATAGCTGTTTGAGGCAAAACTCATAAACTCAAGTCTTTATGACTTCAGATTCAACACCTTATCCATTGTGCCACTGAGCTGCCTCATAAATGCTGTTGATTTGTATGGGAGTTATGCATTATTTGTTATCAACTGTCTCATGACAATTTTTGTTTACTATGCTTCCCTTAGTGCCTTTCCTCAGGATGTTTATACCCCAAGTGTTCAGTGATAAGTTTCCTATCTTAGATTAATTCTATCTTAGTGCTTTCTTTTTCACTGATAAAGTGCTCCCATGCTACCAGGTGTGTCTTCCCAATCCCTCACCTTAATGGAACTGCATGGATTTCAGTGCAATGGAATTTGCTGCTCTAATAGCATTGCCCTCCTATACTTGGAGTAGGAAGCATTAGCTCATAGCCCAGCTCTTCCTCTTACTAGCTATATAGCCCTGGCAAATTGCTTGACTCCTTTGGGCCTCCGTTTCTTCATCTATCAAATAGGAGTGATAACCTGCCCACCTTAAAAGGTTGTTGTGGAAATCAAAGGATTTAATGTATACAAAGCTCTTTATCCTTCACTTATCCTACCAAAATGTCTTATTGTCACATGAAACATACCCTGGGTACTTGAAGGTTGTTAGTGGAACATAAGTTCTAGGTTTTCAGTATGTTTTATTGTCCAAGGACCAGCTCTGATAGGCTCAAAAGAGTTAATCATTACAAGAACAGCCTCGTCAGTGAGGTACGTCAGTCACAGTGAATCATGAGAACTGTTGATGAATGCCAATTCTAGTGAAATCACAGGTCCTTGAGTAGTGTATTTAATTTGAAGAAATGTACTTAATGAACCTTAAAGAGGAATATAAATATAAAATATGATTATTGTTCAAATTCTGATAGAGTTTTAACTTCTTAAGGGAGTACTCTCTGGATGATGGAATAGTTATTTGAAGAAGGATTTATGTCTTATAAAATGATACATTACCCTCTGCTTTATAGTATTTTTCTCATCTCTGTTTTGTGAATTGCATTTTAGTTTAAGATAGGAAGCTTGCTAATTTCCAAATCTCACCAGACCTTGTTTCCTCATCTGACAAAAGGGCCTAGTCATCTTGTTTCTACCATTTGTCACCTTTGGGACCTGGAGCAAGTCACTTCATCTCAGTTTCCCCATCTGTAAAATAATGGCTAAGTTAGATGACCTTTAACATCCTTTCCAGATCTAGATTTATGTCATATTCTTAAGACGCCAGAGTAAAATTCTGTAGAAAAGGAACGCCTTGGACCTTGGTGGTTTGGGAAACAAATAACTGCTGCTTAAGCTAGCAACAGTACCTTAGTGATACCTACCAGGGGTCAGAGAATTCTCAGGTAGGAGAATTTGTTTGCTGTACTCCTGGATGAGTCGTAAGGTCTTGGGCAAGTTGAATAGGGGAGGCGGTATAAAATGAAATGAACAGCTCAAATTTATATAAGGCTCTAAAGTTTACAAAGTGGGCGTCACACATCAGGCCTGCTGTGTAGGTAGTTCTTATTTTATCATATCAGTTTTATAGCTTAGGAAATAGACACAGATGGTTAAATGACTTGCTCTTATGTTGGAGATGGGACTGCAGCCTCTGACTCTAAGTGGCTTTTCTTCATACAACAGCATTTTTTTTATCTTAACTCTCATGCCCTTATGGCCTTGGGCAAGTTTATTAACATTTTGGGGCCTCAGTTTCCTTATTTGTAAAATGAGGGAGTTGAACTAAATAATCTCTAAGTGTTCTCCTAGATCTAAATTTACATTCTTATGATAGAGTGCATGAATATTTCAAAGGCAAGCATTTAGAATTTGGTGAATTCCTATACCTTCTTCTGCCTAGGGACATCTAGATGGTGCAATGGATGGAACTGTGGGCCTGAAGTTAGGAAGACCTGATCAGATCTGGCCTCAGACACTTACTAACTGTGTGATACTGGGCAAGTCACTTTACCCTTGCCTTAGTTTCCTTAACTGCAAAATGGGAATCATAGTAACACCTACCTCCCAGGGTCGTTGGGAGATAGTATTTATAAATAGGACAGTACCTGATACGTACTCAGTGCTGAATCAGTCCCTTCCCTCCTTCCTCATTCCTTCCTTTCTTCCTTCATCTGTACAGAAATCTGATGGATGTAGGTGAGAGACAACTGAATTAAAAGTGGATTCATTATCCCCACATTTATTTTCCTCATTAAAGAAAGCTTTGGGGAGAAACTAACTATATATCCAATGTTGCTTTATTAACTCAGGTTAATTAAGGCTATTAACTTCAGTGTATTGATAGAAACTATCTTATAAAGAAGGGGAAATGTACTGGATAAATTTAAGTACAAAAAATATTGATATTACGATGTTTCTCCTTTTTTTAAGTTTTTCCCTTCTTGTCTCCCTATTTGTTCCATCTGTCCTTCCTACTTGGAGTTCATATAAGTGACCTTTGGCAGATTAGACCCATAGTCATCATTTGTTAATCCAAACTTATTCTTTCTTTTGTCCCAACTTTTCCATAGTCCAATATGGTAATATTAAGGAAACATGTCTGGGTGTGTATTATCCTGATTTGAATTTGATTTTTAAATGCTTATGAGACACACCCTTTGACCGTTTGCCTAACACTTTACCCAATATGAAGTGTTGTGCCAATCTGACACTCGCTCTGACAAGTCTTATGGGTGTTTATGATTACAGCCTTTAATTAATATAAGTGCATTTATATTTTGACAGTAGACAGACAATAAAGATAGCTTTAGCAGGTGATAACTTCTGAACACTGCCTTTTTTAGCTTTCTTCTCAGCTTAGAACCCCAGAGCACACTGGGGACAGATTCTTGTTATGATCCTTCACATTTGCAATAGCCCTTTTTCGTTTGAAAGAATGTTCACAGGAGGAGAAATAAGAATGAGAGTAACCAAAAATCTTTGGAGCATTAATTGTGAAGAGCATTTTTATATAACTAACTTATTTTCTTTTCCACAAAGCTCATACCAGTGGAATGATAGTGACCTGAGAAGTTTACCATGCAGTGTTTATTCACCTAACAGGTTTTACCAGAGCTGCATTGGACAGTGTGCCTGTGTATTTATATTAAGGATGGATCACACCATTTGTATAGTAAGTTTTTCAATTTCTACACATGAGTACATCTGTTTACAGGAATTCCTTACACTGAGTGATAGAAAACAGAATGAATTTCAGATAAAGCCTAACCTCTTACAGTTTTCTGTGCTTCTCAAGCACATACATCTTATTCAGTCCTGTTACCTTGTAGCTTCCTGGGTCCTAGCCCTGGGATTATGAACCACATAGTATCTATGTATGTTTACATTGATGTGTACACATATCATCCATGTATGTTTACATCGATGTATACACATATCATCTCTGTATGCTTACAGAGATGATATGTGCCTAAATATTTCTGCATATACGCTATATGTATGTATAAATACATATGTGTATATATATGTATATATATATATATGTCTAGTTTAAATGTTTACAGTTTTAATCCATAGTACATAACCTCTGAAAAGCTAGAAATCTAGAAGGAATATTACCTTGAATGTAGAAAGCTAGAAGGGATATTACCTTGAAGGTAGAAAGCTAGAAGGGATATTAATCCAATCCCCTTATTTTACAAATGAGGAAAGCTAGGCTCCTAGAAATAAAGCAACTTTCCTAACATTATATAGTTAAAAAGTTTTGTGACTTGGCTCCAGCTGATCAGGTCACAGGACCGTGCCCTTTCCATACGGTACTCCTTGCTTTTCTTCATTCTCTTCGGAACCTCGTTTAAGACTCATCTTTTTTTCTGAAAGCATTAAAGAACCATTGTACCTGACTAATATAATCAGAAGCTTCCTCTCCTTCTGTCTCCTCCTCCATCATCACCACATTATAGGATTATAGATTTAGGGCTGATAGGGAATTCAGAGGCCAACTAGTTCAACCCTCTTATTTTCCATAAAAGAAACTAGTATTTAGGGCAGATAAATGATTTACTTGCCCAGGGTTACACAAATAATAAGATGATAAGCAACAGATATGGGATTTGAGTCTTCTCATCCTTCTGAATATTTAGCTTTTCTTTCTGGCTGGAGTTGTTTATTGGTATAATTTTTTTCAGTTGCATTCTGGGCATCTGTCCATATCTGTTCTATTTCTTCTCTTTAATTATTAGTTCTTTGAGAGAAGGGTATCTTAATAAAGTTTGAGTGAAGTTTGGAGTTCTAAGTTACAGTGCAAGGAGAGATGGTAATCTCCTTTATATGCCATTTATGTACAAGTGGGAAGATACTCAGAACTCCCTGCTGGACAGAAAAGAGCTTTTACCTATTATAATGGGCATTGCTTGGACCAGGCCACTCAAGGGATTTCAGCTTCCCTAAGCTTCTTCCCTACTGAAGAGTAGCCTGCTGTGGTCCTTATGGTGACTATGCTATTTACTCCCTTAGGAACTTGTCTAAAACCATAAAAGATATTCAGGAAATGCCTAACTGAATGGTTTCCTATAATCTACTTTTCAAATGCACTTGTTTAGAGCATTTTTTAAAAAATTATTACATAATGAAGATAGATACTGGTTATTTTACAGGTTAATTGCTCAGAAGATTATTAAGTGGTTTTAGTGTCATAACATATGCATTATTTGGCAGGTAAGAAATAGTGAGCATTGTAAAAAGAAAAAAAAATATATATAAAACACTTTGCTAGTTAAGAAATATCAATACCCAGAATACTTTGTTGTTTGTTTTCTAAGAAAGGAAATTAAAGTGTGCATCACTGGAAAGCTGCAGAGAAATTCGGAATATAATTAATTTAGTAAAAGTCATAGCCTTCTCATCAAAACACTGTACAACAAGACTCAGAAAAACCTATTTAAAGCTAAGCAGTCGCCACAGTTTTTGCTAATGAGTCGCATCATTTTTCTGGCTTCCTTTTTACTTATGAATTGTATCTGCTTTTAGCTTTTAAATTTTTAATTTCGGGTCGTCCTGCTAAAGGCTTTAAACTCAGATTAGAGTTAAATATGCAAAATAAAAGAGCAAGGGAAGAATGAAATTGCCAAGCAATGCCATTTTTAAAAAATCAATCAAATAAAATTGTAATTTCACAAAAGCTACTGAATTGGTGAGAAAAGGGAAAAGTCAGCTGCTCTGAAGGCAAATGAAACCTCATTTCATGGGATACTAGGTTATCTCACCTTGTATCATTCATCATGAGCATAAGCAAATGAGCCTGTTATGGAATAATTGCAGCTAATAAATCTGTGTCCTTTGCAAGGATGAAAAACTAGAGAAATATGGAAAGCTTGACAAGATTTCCTAAACCAATCCAATATAATTTAATATCTGGTGACATAAATGAGAAGGAATACATGGAAGACTAGTAAAATATGTTGAAAATTATGATCTGGAATTCAGAAAAATGAAACTGCCAAGTATTTATCATAGCAAAACAGTGACATTACAGTCTAAGTACATAGAGGGCTAGCCTCGAAGCCAGGAAGATCTGAGTTCAAGAACTATTTCTGACACATTAGCCATTTCACCTTGAACCAAGTCACTTAATGTCTATAATCCAGGTAGGATAGTTAGGTAGTACAGTAAATAAAGTGTCAGGCCTAGAGGCAGGAAGACTCACCTTCCTGAGTTTTGACCTCAAGATACTTGCTAGCTTTGTGACCCTGAGCAAGTCACTAAACTTTGCCTAATTTCTTCATCAGTAAAATGAACTGGAGAAGGAAATGGCAAACCACACCAGTATCTTTTCCAAGAAAACTCGAAATGGGACCATGAAGAGTTGGACACAACTGAAAAGAACTGAACAGAGAACTCTAGGATGGTGACTATTTAAGACAATAAATTGCAGAGAAGTTTCCCTCTTGCGTTAGTAGAGAGAATATATCTCCATTTGGCAGTTCCTCGTACTATACAGATCTAGTTTCAATCCCCTTTCCTTGTGTATCATGAATGCTTTTATGTTTTACTGATGGACACCCCTGTCCTATTTGACCTCACTTCTGCTTACTAATAATTCCCTGACCTCCTCCCCCTACCTTAACCCAAAGGAAACCTCCTTTGTAACAATGAATTCTTTAAGAAAAGAATTGGAAAGTGATAGGTTCCTCAAGCTCTGAATGACATAGGGGGGCAAATGAAATTGACTCTATTTGAACAAACAGGAAAAACATGGTTACCAGCATGGAATTTATTTCCCATCAGTTCTCTTTGTATAGTCATGTCAGAGATTGTTTAAGTCAAAAGTCATCATCAAGACCAACCTAGAATAGAAATTCAAGGCAGGAAGATGACTGTGTCTAATCCCAATAATCTGACCCACTTAAATAAACTATTCATTCAGAAAATAAAAAGGAAATAGATTAAAATAAATATGTTGTTAATTAGTATCACAATTTAGAGCCATTTAAGCAATGACTAAACCAAGAGGGACTAGAAAGTGCTTCAGCAGACCAATGCTTAATTCCCCCTGACAGAGAGAAGTGGTAGCCGAGGTCAACACTAGTTTCAAGGACAAGGTCATTTCTAAATTATTTTGGAAGAATACAGGAGATTATAAGTAGTATTACTTCACAGTACAGAGAAAAGCAGTAGATAGGGAAAATGAATTTGCAAAAAGCTTGGTGAGAGAGGCCAACGAAACCAGATAATCCCAATAGTATTTGGAAGGAACAAGAAGGATAAGGAATAAACAGATTTGCCAACATTTCTACAGAAAAACTCTTTTCATCATTAGTGATAGTGACACTACCACATCTGAATTTTCATGCTGTATTTTCTGATATGAGGAAAATAGAAACGTCATTTAAAAAGATGAAATTAAGATGGGCCTGATCAGATACTTTCAGACGAAATGGTGACATAATTCTAAAGACATTTAGACATTCATATTCAAGATATTGCAAAAACAAGTCTTCCACTATGTTGCAAATGATCACAAATAATATTATTTTTCCCCAAAGTACCAACAATACATCTGCAATAGCAGTGTCAAGTCTCAAACTATAATATAAAGTTAAAAAAAATTATTTGGTGCCAGTCAAAAAATAGAAAAGTTGATCAATAGGAGCAGTTAGATAAATAAGACCCAGAAGCAATGAAACTTAGTTACATAATACTTGATATACCCTGTAAGGGGCGCTGACCGCCATGCCACCTAGGACGCCACACTGATGGACATCAAGTAAACTGAGTCCGGAGCAGGGAAGGATGAACAAGATGGCTCTGGAAGGGATGGCCCCACCCTTGTTTGTTTTTATTACCATGGTCCCGGGTTTGTAGAATGTGTTACCATTACCATAGTTCCAGGTTTGTTGTATGTGTTGCCATAGTTCGTTAGGCTGACGGGGCAGAGACTATATAACCAGAGTACTTGCTTGACTAAATCGAAGTTGCTTCATGACCCACTCTTCTGCCTCATTCTTTTACTTGCATGCTCCACAGGAGGACAAACAGCCTGCTGGCCGGCATAAGACTTGCTCCTCTCAGCAGTGCTGAGCCGTAATCCTAGTAATACCCAAGTACAGCAACTGCTGGGATAAGTAATTAATGTTTGATTTTAAAAAATGATGGAAAAGGTGGAAAGCACTTTGGCAGAAATTAGACTTAGATCGCCATCTTTCAGTAATATTGCAGTGAACTCTAAATAGATACATAGCCAAAATATAAAAGGTCACATTATGATATACTATATTATATAATATAGCATACAATTAGAGGAAAAGGGAAAGAGATGCCTTTTAAACTACAAATACAAGATTTCTTGACAAAATAAGCAATAGAAAGGGTTACAGTGTACAAAATAGTTTTGATTACATAAAATTGACAACACAGAGGTTGAAAGGAAAGTTAATTTGAAAAAATCTTTTCAGTAATTTTCCCTGATAAATATCTGATATCTATGATTTATAAAACATGATATAAGAATATAAAAACAAGAGTTGTTCTACAATAGCTAAAGAGTGAAAGAATTTGAAAAGGCAGTTTTCAAAAGAAGTGCAAACTTCAACAACCATATAAAAATGCCAATATCACCAATGAGGAAAATATACATTAGAACAACTCAGATTCTACATTACACCTTTTAGATTGGCAAAGATTACAAATAAGGAATTGACATTTGTTAGAGGAGTTATATGAAGAAAGGCATACTAATAGACTGTTTGGAATCGTGAAGTGCCCTAGCTCCTCCAGCAATTTGGAACTGTTCCCAAATAGATACTGAAGTGTGGATAACTTTTGAATCTTTGATGTAAGGGTACCTAGTAGAGATATATCATAATGAGATGGAAGACAGAGAAAATTTCTCTAACTCTCCTTTTCCCTCTCTTCCTCCCCCCTTCCTCCCTCCATGTGTATATATATATGTGTGTATGTGTATATATATATATATATATGTATATATATGATCTCTCTTATAGATATATTCTATATATAATTTTATGCTCTCTCTATATAAATCTCACTGTATTTTCCCTCTGACATCTTTGTATCTTCCCTATTTCTCTGTCTCTATCTCAACATTTTTTCTTTATAGTAGCAGTTTTTGTTGTAGTTAAGATTTGGAGCCCTATCAATTAAGGAATGACTGCACAAATTATAAGGATGTAAAGCCATAGTATTGTGCCATAAGAAATAATAAAAACCTGGAAGGATCTTTTTGCATTGATAACAGTGAAGTGAACAGAACCAGGAGATCAGTTTATATACTAACTAGAGTAATGTAAGGGAAACCACCAACTAAACACTTGCGAATTTTGATCATTTTTAAATATCAGACATGACTTTAAAGGAGAAATCATGCTAAGTAGCACAGTTTATAGAGGGCCAGGCCTGGAATTAGGATGACCTTAGTTCAAATCCTACCTCAGATACTGACTGACAGGATGACCTTGGACAAGTCACCTAGTATCTCTCAGACTCAGTTTCTTCAGCTAGGAAATGGGGATAATAACAGCACCTATTTCCCAGAATTGTTTCAAAGATAAAAATGAGATAATATTTGTCAAACACTGTAAAACTTATACTACATAATTCTATTTGTTATCATTACTATTATATGCTTTCCACTTCTTGTCGAGGAGGTGATGGACTAGAGGTGCCAAATGAGATGTATATTTTCCAGATGATGATCTTGATCATGCCATACCGGCAACTAACTACTTGTGTACCTTTCTCATCTCTGTAAAATCTTTATGAGACAGACCCATCTGTATGTTGGGGTTATCCTTGATGAGAACATGAGATGAACAGGTCAACTTTTACAAACACTTTTCTATAATGGATCACATCTTCATAAGGAAGAAAGACAGGAATGTAGGAAGGAAAAAAGAAAAGAAAGGGAGAGAAAGAAGGGAGGATTAAAAGGAAGACAGAAGAACAAAGGAAAGGGAAGGAGAAACGGAGAAAGAAAAGGGAGTAAACAAGCATTTGTTAAGCACCTGCCATATTCCAGGCATTATACTGTGTTCTACAAATATTGTATCATTTGATGCTCATGTTTAACAACCATAGGAGCGAAGTGTCATTATTATTATCTTAATTTTATAGTTGAGGAGACTGAGGTAGGACGAGGTTAAATGACTTATTCAGGGTCACACAGCTAGCATCTGAAGCCAGATTTAAACTTAATTCTTTTTGAATCCAGACCCAGCGCTCTATTTACTGTGACTCCTCTAACTGCCTCCATGGTTCCATGGTTGATTGATAGGAATAAAAGGAGGTGATTCTGCTGTGTTTATTGTTATTAATATTATTGTCATTATCCCTACTTCCTTCTGTCTAGACATGTGATTTCATGAACTCTATATGAAGAAACCTCCCACTACCATGATGGTTTTGTAACTTGTTTAAGAGAAGTGCTGTTTAAATGTTGTCTCAGGGACAGATAGTCCCAAGTTGTCCCCCTTCTCCAAAAGCACAACCTTTTAATATATGTATTCTTCCTGGGATACTATAAAGTTGTAAAACAGAATACCAAAGAGAAAACTTACATGATGGCTGAAAGCACACTGCAGTGTATTACCCATGATGATTTTTTGCATGATAAAAAATGGCATTACAAGTCTCATTGAGGAGATGCATGCCTGGAAAAGCAGATGAGATGAATTGAAATCAAGAGAAAACAGACTGGAAGTCCTAATTGTTGGTACCCATATTATATTAAAAGAACCACTGGAAAATGTTCAATGCATTAGGTCAATACCTTATGGAGAAGCTATAGAAAGACATAGATGAGGACTGCACCAGATGAGAAGGCGTGGGTGGGATCTTAACCGAAGTAGTGGAGGGAATGCCTTATTGAGATCACATAATTCAGAGGGGCAGGAGCTGGAATTCAGACAACCAGAAGCAATCTTCTTTAGCTGGAACTCAAAGTGATTGAAGGGGAGTCCTCTCAAATAAGGCAGTAAAAGAAGTGGAATTATCTTTTAGCCATTGTCGGAGATTAACAGTGCTTGAAATTAAAGACAATGTTATGATTCAGTGTTGGTTGGGGTCATATTTTGAAAACTTACCAAAAGCTAAAGCATTTAATAGCTTCCGTTTTGTGTCAGTTTTTGTACTCTTTCTTGTTTCTAATTCTGGTCCTTAACATTTAGAATCACAAAATTTTAGTTCTGGAAGGAGTCCTAGAAATCATGTGGTTTAACCTCTTCATTTTAAAGAAGAGGATACTGTGAGACAAAATGACTAAGTGATTTGCCTTAGGTCACGTTAATACTTATTATCAGAGCTAGAGTTATGGTCCAGCGCTCTTGACTCCCAGCTCTGTGCTTTTTCTCCCACACTAAGATGCCTCTTGTGTCTCAAAGGAGAAACCCATTAATTCTGAAGATTTGATGTGCCATGTGTGGTGATCATATTTAATTTGAGATAATTGTCAAAATGAATGTTGGGAGAAATTAATCACATCCCTTTTCTTCTTAAGCTGTTTGACATTAAATGCTTTTCCTATTTTTAAAATTTCCCCCTTGGGCCTAGTGATCCAACTTTTATTCTAAATGTAAATAAGTCCCTCCCCTCTTATGAGACCAAATAAAGGAATTCATTTTTATGTCTGCAAAGTCACTCACTGATTTTCAGTTCTGTCTCCTAATACAAACATTCATGTAACATGACATGTCTTGCTGGTATAAAATTAATTTGGTTCAATATTTATGAAGTGCTTACTGCATATTATATTTTGTGTTATATTCTGAAGTTACAAAGACAAGATACTAGAGGTAGGACTCATTTTAGTTTGGAAATGTGGGTTGGGAGTAGGATGGGGGAGTGGCAGTTTAGAAAGAAGGATCCGGGCATTTCTTCTAGGAAGCAGTATCTCAACTTGACTTGGAAGATTTTCAACAGATAGAAAGGAAAAAAAATCTTCTTTTACTGCCTTATTTGAGGGGACTCCCCTTCAATCACTTTGAGTTCCAGCTAAAGAAGATTGCTTCTGGTTGTCTGAATTCCAGCTCCTGCCCCTCTGAATCCAAACAGTTCATTCCACCAAGCTGGCCTGGAAAGCACTCTCTTCTATTATTTACAATTCATAATCCCTATCATTCTCCTGGCCCTCAGTTCCTGTAATATTTATTCCTGGAAGCTTTTCTTGATTCCACCCATTTGCTAATACTCACTACCTCCCCAAATTACCTTAGATTACGCCTTCTTTGCTGATTTTCTGTCTTCCTCTAGTCAGTTTAATGTAACCTCCTTGAAGGTTAGGGTGGCTTTATTTTACTTTAGGTTTTACCAGTCCTTAGCACAGTGGTTACATGGAGGAGGCAGATAAAAAACGTTTGTGGAGGTTTAATTCCAGGAAGTAATGAAAGAAAGCATAGAATTAAAAAAAAATAGGACAAGGTGAGGAAATGAAGAGAAAGCTATCATATAAAGCACAACTCAAATGCTATCTCCTCCAAGACTTCCCTCATCGCCCAATGACCTTTCCCTGTGGTTGGTAATGTATCAGTAATCGATTCTTCCCTTCTGCAGTTCTTTGGCATAGTTCTTTGTTTTACACCTCTTCAGGGTACTTGTTCTGTACTATAGAAATCTGGGTATTACATCGTCTTAATAATAATAATAGCTAACATTTATGTAGTGCTTGCGTTGTCCAGGTGCTGTGCCAGGTGCTTTGCAAATGTTATTGTTCAGTTGTCCAGTCTTATCTGACTCTTCCTGACCCCATGGACCATATTACGTCAGGCTCTTCTATCCTCCACTCGAAGTTTGTCCAAGTTCATGTTTGTTGTTACCGTAACACCAATTCATCTCATCCTTTGCTGTCCCCTTTTCCTTTTGCCTTCAGTCTTTCTCAACATCAGAGTGTATTCCAATGAGTCCTGTTGTCTCATTAAGTGGGTAAAGTATTTAAGCTTCAGCTTCAGTATTTGATCTTCCAGTGAATAGCCTGAATTAATTTCTTTAAGTATTGACTGATTTGATCTCCTTGCTATCCCAGGAACTCTTAAAAATCTTCTCTGGCATCACAATTCAAAAACATCTATTCCATGGCACTCAGCTTTCCTTATAGTCCAAATGTAACAGCATACATTGCTTTTGGAAAACCATATCTTTGACTATACCAATCTTTGTCAACAAGGTCTCTGCTTTTTGATGTGCTGGCCAGATCTGCCATAGCTTTCCTTCCAAGGAGCAAGTGTCTTTTAATTTCATGTCTTATATGTATACATATTATTTCATTTGATCTCACAGCAACCCTGGGAGGTAGGTACTATTACTGTCCCCATTTTGCACATGAGAAAACAGAGGCAAATACAGGTTAAGTAGCTTGACTAGTGTCACAAAACTAGTAAGTGTCTGAGGCTGTATTTGAACTCAGGTGTTCCTGGTTTTAGGCCTGGCACTCCATTCACTTGTTATCTCCCTCAGTGTTTAGTTTCTGCTTTGCCCAGAAGTAGCATGTATTAAATGTTTTTGGAATTGAAATAAATTGAATTGAAATTCAGTTTTATGGGAACAGAGAGCATATGAATGAGAAAAATGTAAGATGAGGTTGGAAAGTTGGACACCAACTTGTAGAGGGCCTTGAATGTTAGCCTAAGAAGTTTGTAATTTGTTATTTTAACATGAATTTAAAATATTTTAAATTTTATTAGTTTCAGTTTCTAATAGTCAATATCAGTAGATATAACCCATATAAACAAAAGCTCTTTGAATTTCTTAATAATTTTTAGGTGTGTAGAGTGGTCTTAAGACTAAAAAGTTTGAGAACTGTTAGTACTGTGTAAAGTATACTAGATTTAGAGTCAGAAGAATTGGGTTCAGATGTTATCTCTGCTGCCTACTACCTTTGTGACCTTTGAGGGAAATAAGACAACCTGTTCTGTTGTGTTAACAGACACAACAGTTCTCTTATAGTTTTCATTTTTGTAGCATTTTATTTTTTATGAACTATACCCACTATAGCATGAATGTCATGCCCAGAGCAGCCGCTGTGGATATGCATGCATATCTCCAGGGCAGATTCACAAAATATAAACTCCGTTCCTCAGAGATGAAACCAAGACATTTATTCAAACATCAGAAAGCCAAATCCATTATAGCAACAAAGAAATCTGTACACATTACCAATTCGGGGGGAATTGTCATCCCCAAGCCTTCCCTCCATTAGCCCCCCCCCCAAAAAAAAAACAAGCTCCTTTAGACAAAATCATTTATTAAGCACCTACTGTTTGGACCCTGCAGGAAATTTAGGAAGTTTAGGGAACTTTAGAAAGACTCGGTTTCTGCCATAGTGGAGCTTATTTAGAATAATAAGGGGACAAACACAAATTACAATACTACAAAATAACTTACGCATGAGAGAAGCACAAAGTACTTTGTAAAGTGTTGGAGAAACAATGTTTCTGTCTGGGAGATTCAAGAATGTTTGATGAAGGTGTTGACATTTAATTTAATAGAGTAGTTGGGTTTTAAAAATATATACAAACCTAACAAATATAAGAGAAGGCATTAAGGAAATTAAAAAGAGAGTGTTATAGTATAGGGAAAGACAACAAAAAGTTTCAGAAGTAAAAAATAAAAAAAGTGAGGAACATGTTTGGGGAATGGTGGAGTATAGAGTATGAGATAAAGCTGGAGGGAGAGAGTAATGTCACCTTGTGGAGGGCCTTAAATCCCAATGGAATCTGAATTTGAACTTGTGATATAATTTGATCCATCCTTAAGAAATATTAATGTATCAGTCGTATGAAGGATGAATTGTATGGGGAATAGAATGGAGGTAAGAATTCCTACCTATTGAAGTATTGGGGGTTGGAGAGAATGTTCGTGTAATGAGAGTCTGTACTTTGGGACAACAACAGCAAAGAAGAGAAAGGAATGCTATGGATATTGTAGAGATAGAATTAACGAATTTGACTAGACATGAGAGTTAAAGAAAAGAGAAGGGTTAAAGGCAGCATTGAAGTTTGAACGTCAGAAATTGAGTGGTTCAGTGATGGTGGTGCCATTGGCATAAATAGCAAAATCAGAAAGAGAGGCATATTTGGAGAAAAAAAAAATCTTAAAGTTGATTTTGATGTGCTGGTAGAGCAGTAATTCTGTTGGAAATGGGTTGTGTATTCCTGATAACAAACACTTGGGCTCTCTTTTTTCCTGCTTTATTGTAGGATACACTTACACTGGAAGACATAAGCCATCAGCATCTGATTTATTTTCCTTTCAGAGGCTTCCCTATGTTTTAAGCCTTTATTTAACATTCCATCTGCCACTGTATTCACTAACTGAGATTGCTATTGATCCCATGCTGTTTGAGAAGAGGGGCTCTTCAGAGCCAATGTGAATTGAGGTGACAAAATAAATCAAATCATTTTTTAAACATTTGGTTTACTCTAGTTGAAGAATAATGTTGTCAGTGTTCTGTCTTCTAAATATGAAAATCTATGGGCTTGATAACTACATAGCAATTGTGCAGGTTCCCAGGTCATGTAGGTCCTTTTATAACAGTTAAATCTTAACATATCTTCACATTCTGCAATAGTGAATAACACTTAAGGAAGAATACTTTGTTTTGATAAGTGTTGACATATCCCAGTAACGGACATGGTTAGGCATTCTTAGAGACTTTTGAGTTTCAGTATCCATATATGAATATGAATATGGCTATGTGTAGAAATGTGAAAAAAAGAATGATTGAGGAACATGTGCTTTTTTTGTATATTTGACCTGTGCTAAGTATGGCATAGTAGACTTTGTTGGTGTTAGAAATATAAAGAGTTAATTGATTTTTGCATACATTAATATGATATACCACATCCCTTTCTAGATTCATGACTGGCTTATTATTATTTATTACTTTATTACTAGTGGAAATAAATTGGATAGATTCATATTATAAATTCATAGCTTTTAAATTCACCATATTTTCATCTTTTCTCCATTATGGATCTAAGTGAGGTTCTTTTCATTATTAGTAAATGCAAAAAAAAAAAAACCACTTAAAATTTTTCCATATACAAATTTATTTTCAGTTTTCAACATTTACTTCTACAAAATTTTGGATTTCAGATTTTCCCCCATCATCCTCCTGTGACCACCCCAGGATAGTATGTATTTGATAGCTCTTTCCTCCAGTCTGCCCTCCCTTCTATCACACCCCGACTTCCCTTTTGTTTTTCTGTAGGGTCAGATAGATTTCTGTACTCCATTATCTATATATCTTATTTCCTAGTTGCATGTAAAAACAACCTCTGACATTCATTTTTAAAGCTTTGAGTCCCACATTTTCTCCCTTCCCCACCCACCCTCCAGAAGGCAAGCAATTTAATAAAGGTTATACATATGTGGTCATGCAAAACACCTCCATAACAGTGATATTGTGAAAGACTATATTTCCCTCTATCCTGTCCCACCCTCCATTTATTAAGTTTTCTCCTTTGACCTGTCCCTCCCACCAAAGTGTTTACTTCCAATTACCCCTTCCCTTAATCTGCTGTCCCTTCTATTATGCCCCCTCTCTTATCCTCTTCCCCCCTGCTTTCCTGTAGGGTAAGATAATCTTCCATACCCAATTGAGTATGCATGTTATTCCCTCCTGAAGCCAGATCCTATGAAAGTAAGACTCACTTATTCCCTCTCACCTTCCCCTTCTTCCCCTCCACTATTAAAACTTTTTCATGCCTCTTATATGTGAGATAATTTACTACATTCTACCTCTCCCTTTCTCTTTTTTCTAGTACATTCCTCTCAACCCTTCATTTTATTTTTTAGATATCATCTCTTCATATTCAGCTCACCCTGTATTCTCTCTCTCTCTCTCTCTCTCTCTCTCTCTCTCTCTCTCTCTCTCTCTCTCTCCTCCCTCCCTCCCTCCCTCTCTCTCTCTCTCTCTCTCTCTCTCTCTCTCTCTCTCTCTCTCTCATCTTTCCATGTAGGAATATAAAAATTTCAACTTTAATAAGACTCTTACAGTTTCTCTTTCCTGTTTGCCTTTTCATGCTTCTCTTGATTCTTGTATTTGAAAGTCAGATTTTCTATTCAGCTCTGTTCTTTTCATCAAGAATGCTTGAAAGCCTCTGTTTCATTGAAATTCCATTTCTCCCCACTGAAGTATTATAGTCAGTTTTGCTTCGTAGGTGATTCATGTTTTTAATCGTATCTCCTTTGACCTCTGAAATATTCCACATTCTTTGATCCCTTAGTGTAGAAGCTGCTAAATCCTGTGTTATCCTGATTGTATTTCCAGAATACTTGAATTATTTCTTTCTGGCTGTTTGTAATATTTTCTCCTTGACCTGGGAACTCTGCAATTTGGCTACATTATTCCTAGGAGTATTCCTTTAGAGATCTCTTTCAGGAGGTGATTGGTGGATTCTTTCCATTTCTATTTTACTCTCGGATTCTAGAATATCAAAGCAGTTTTCCTTGAAAATTTCTTTAAAGATGTCTAGGATCTTTTTTTTAATAATGGCTTTCAGGTCGTGCAGTAATTTTAAAATAATCTCTTCTGGATCCCTTTTTCCTAGTCAGTTGTTTTTCCAGTGAGATAGTTCACATTGCCTTCTACTTTTTCATTCTTTTGATTTTGTTTTTTTAATTTTTTTGATTTCTCAAAAGTCATTAGCTTCCATTTGCTTCATTTTAATTTTGAAGGAATTATTTTCTTCAGTGAGCTTTTGGACCTCGTTTTCCATTTGCCCCATTTTGCTTTTTAAGGCATTCTTCTCTTCTTTGGCTTTTTGGACCTCTTCTGCCATTTGAGTTAGTCTAGTTTTAAAGCTGTTATATTCTTCAGCATTTTTTTGGATTTCCTTTAGCAATCTGTTGACTCTTTTTTCATGCCTTTTTTACATCAATCTCATTTCTTCTCAATTTTCCCTCTACTACTTTTTGTTGATTTTCAAAATCCTTTTTGAGCTCTTCTATGGCCTGAGGCCAATTCATATTTTTCTTAGAGGCTTTGGATGCAGGATCTTTGGCTTTGTTGTCTACTTCTGGCTGTATGTTTTGTTTTTCCTTGTCACCAATGATATAAGAACTTCACCAAGAAAGTAAAACTGTATAGTCTGTTTCTTTTTCCCTTGTTTGCTCATTTTCCCAGCCAGTTACTTGATTTATGAACTTTGGTAAATGGAAGGCTCCAGAAACAGCCTTCACTTCAGCAGTGGCTGCAGCCACTCTACATCTGGTTGTGGGTCTGAATCTGTGGCTGGACCACACTCTCCTCTCAGCCAGGTTTGAGACCCTTCCCACTGACCCATGAAATTGTCTTTAATGGGGGGGTGGAGCCAAGATGGCGGAGTAGAAAGACTCACGTATGCGAGCTCCGAACCCACAGCCCATATATTTCCTGCAAAAAGAACTCCCCACAAAATCTGAAGCACTGCAAGGCACGCAGAAACACGGTGGAAAAGATTTCCATTCCAGAGAGCCCTGGAGAGCCATTCCCAGGGTCTCTTGCGCCCTGGAAAGCAGAGCCCACTCCTGTGCTGCCCTGGCCATGGCCCCAGAGGAGCAGATCCGAGCAGCCTTCAGGGACGGAATCTCCAGCGGCCACGAAGGTCCCTCTGCCCACAGACGCTATAGGTCAGTGAGAGAGACGTCTGGGCTGGCCGAGAAGGGAGCAGGGTGTCTCCGTGGCTCGGGCCCCCTTGGGAGGCAGCAGCGGAGGGAGCGGCAGAGGCAGCAGCAGTGGCAGCCCCCAGGACTCCCCAAGCAGGCAGGCAGAAGTTCAGGGCCATTACTGAAGGTATCTGCATAAACCCCCTGAGGGAACTGAGCCTGGGAGGTGGCCCTGCCCCCACCCAAGCACCAGAACTTAAGCTCACATTGAATAGCAGCCCCACCTGCCACAGAAAGCCCTTTTGAATCTCAGACCCCAAGCACTAGCTGGGTGGATCTAGGCGGGGGTGGACAGGAATCTCAGAAGTCAAGTAACTGGCTGGGAAAATGCCCAGAAAAAGGAAGCAAAATAAGACCATAGAGAGCTACTTTGATGGGGTACGGATGTTCTCGCCTTTCAATTCTGATGACGAGGAAATATTCTTACCATCAGGGAAAGACATGGAGGTTGGGGCTCTCTATCCCAGACATCCCAGGTGGATGTCCGGTGGACTCAGTCCATGGAAGAGCTCAAAAAGGGTTTTGAAAATCAAGTTAGACAGGTGGAAGAAAAACTGGGAAGAGAAATGAGAGAGATGCAAGAAAAGCATGAAAAACAGGTCAATACCTTGGTAAAGGAGACCCAAACAAATGCTGAAGAAAATAACACCTTGAAAAATAGGCTCACTCAATTGGCAAAAGAGGTTCAAAAAGCCAATGAGGAGAAGACAGCTTTCAAAAGCAGAATGAGCCAAATGGAAAAAGAGGTTCAAAAGCTCCCTGAAGAGAATAGTTCTCTCAAAATTAGAATGGAACAGATGGAGGCTAATGACTTTCTGAGAAACCAAGAAATCATAAAACAAAACCAAAAGAATGAAAAAATGGAAGAGAATGTGAAATATCTCATTGGAAAAACAACTGACCTGGAAAATAGATCCAGGAAAGACAATTTAAAAATCATGGGACTACCTGAAAGTCATGATCAAAAAAAGAGCCTAGACATCATCTTCCATGAAATTATCAAGGAAAACTGCCCTGACATTCTAGAACCAGAGGGCAAAATAAGTATTGAAAGAATCCATCGATCACCACCTGAAAGAGATCCAAAAAGAGAAACTCCTAGGAACATTGTGGCCAAATTCCAGAACTCCCAGCTCAAGGAAAAAATCTTGCAAGCAGCTAGAAAGAAACAATTCCAGTACTGTGGAAATAAAATCAGGATAACCCAAGATCTAGCAGCTTCTACATTAAGGGATCGAAGGGCATGGAATAGGATATTCCAGAAGTCAAAGGAACTAGGACTCAAACCAAGAATCACCTACCCAGCTAAACTGAGTATAATACTTCAAGGGAAAATATGGTCTTTCAATGAAACAGAGGACTTTCAATCATTCTTGATGAAAAAACCAGAGCTGAAAAGAAAATTTGACTTTCAAACACAAGAATGAGAAGAAGCATGAAAAAGGAAACAGCAAAGAGAAGTCTTAAGGGACTTACCAGAAGTGAACTGTTTACATTCATACAGGGAAAGCAATATTTCTAACTCTTAAAACTTTTCAGTATCTGGGTAGTTGGTGGGACCACACACACACATGTACACGCATGCACACACATTACACACCAGCACACACATACAGAGATAGAGAGCACAGATTGAACTGAATAGGATGGGACCATACCTTAAAAGAAACTAAGGTAAATGGTGAGAGAGAAATATAGGGGGAGGAAAGAGAGGGAAAGGGAAGGGGGTAACTATATGTCATTTAAGAGGCAGGTAGGAGTTTTTTTTTTAGTGGAGGGAAAAAGAGGAGAGCTGAGAAAAAAAAAAGGGAGGGATGGGGAGAATTTGGAACTCAAAGTTTTAGGAACAACTGTTTAGTATTGTTGTTGCAACTAGGAAAGAAGACATACAGTTAATGAGGACTAGAAAGTCATCTGGCCCTACAGGAGAAAAGAGAAGATGGAGACAAGAGAAGGGAGGGATGACAGAAGAGAGGGCATATTGGAGATAGGGAAAATTAGATTGCTTGGGGTATTGGGGTGGGGGGAGGGGATAAAAAGGGAGAAAATTTGGAACCCAAAAATTTGTGAAAATGAATGTAAAAAATTAAATAAATAAAATTAAAAGAAAAAATAAAATTTAGCATTTCTTTTGATTGTGAATGAAAGCAATAAATATTATTTTACAAAAGGGAAAAAAAAACTTTTCAGTATCTGGGTAGTTGGTGGGATCACACACACACGTACACGCATGCATGCACACACACATACATGCACGCACATACAGAGACAGAGAGCACAGAGTGAATTGAATGGGATGGGACCATATGTTAAAAGAAATTAAGGTAAATGGTGAGAGAAATGTAGTGGGAGGAGAGAGGGTGAAATGGAATGGGGTAAACTACATCTTATTCAAGAGGCAAGCAGGAGACTTTTTAGTGGAGGGAAAAAGAGGAGAGATGAGAAAAAAACATGAAGTTTACCCTCATCACATTTGAGTAAAGGAAGGAATAAAATGCACACTTATTTTGTTATGAAAACCTATCTTACAGTACAGGAAAGTGGGGGAGAAGGAGATAAGCAGGTTGGGGGGGATGATGGAAGGGAAGGCAATGGGAGGAGGGAGCAATTTGAAGTCAACATTTGGGGAGGGACAGGATCAAAAGACAGAATAGAAACAATGGGGGGCAGGATAGGATGGAGGGAAATACAGTTAGTCTTACACAACACGACTCTCAGGGAAGTAATTTAGGGTTAGGGTTACAAGAAAAAGGAGGGATGATAGAAGAGAGGGCAGATTGGTGATAGGGTAAATTAGATTGCTCGGTGTATTGGGGTGGGGGGAGGGGATAAAAGGGGAGAAAATTTGGAACCCAAAATTTTGTGAAAATGAATGTAAAAAGTTAAATAAATAAATTTTTATTAAAAAAAAAGAAATTGTCTTTAATATTTTTGATTTGAGAAAAGTCAGGATTCCACAGCATGAGCAAGCGATTCAGTCCCCTAACGCTTGTTCCCATCCTGCTACATCTGTGCTAATGTGGCCCATGCCAGCTAAATTGAACTCTTCTTGCATCCCGGTATGATAGACCATTCCTGTGGACCTTAAAAATTTTCTTGGACTGGAAATTTGCTTCAGTCTGTCATTTTATGACTTCTGCTGCTCTAGAATTCGTTTAAAGTCATTTTTACAGTTTTTTTGAACTGTTTGGGGGAAGACCAGTAGCAGCTTCCTGCTTCTGCTCCACCATCTTGGGCTCTGCCCCCCAATACATTTTTCAAAAGTTATTTTCAGTTGTGTCTGACTCTTTGTGATCTCATTTAGGGTCTTTTTTGACAAAGATGCGAGAGTGACTTGCGATTTCCTTCTCCAGCTCATTTTACATATGAGGGAACTGCAGAAGACAGAGTTAAATGACTTGTCTGGAGCCACATCTCTCGTAAGCATCTGACTGCAGCTTTGAACTCAGGTCCTCCTTACTCCAGGCCTGGCACACTGTCCATTGCCCCACCTAGCTGCTTGCAACAATAATAGTGGTATAATTTATCAGGGTCCTGTTAGTAATTTTATTGTGAAATTTCATTGTTAGCTGAGTTTAAGTGCTATGTTATGATAATAGCCTTATTGAATTAGTCTGACCTAGTCTACATTCTGTATAGAATTAAAAATGTTTTAAAAATTTCCCTATAATGTGCATCTTATTTTGCTTGATATCCCTTTCTTCCTCTCCTCTTCTCCTACCCCAAACCTGATGTATTCAAGGAAGATTTCCAAATATAGCTTAGGTACAGCTGACTTCTTACCTCTTATTAAAATTTTTACCTATACATTCTGGCTTCTGACCTTATCATTCAACTGAAACTGCCTTCTCCAAAGTTACCAATAATCTATTGTTTGCCAAATCTAAAGACCTTTTCTGGATCCTCATGCTTCCTGATCTCTGCAGCGTTTGACACTGTTGATTTTCTCGTAATGTATATTCTCTCTTCTGGGGGTTTTCATGATGCTGTTCTCTCCTGCCTTTCTTCCTGCTTGTTTGCTTACTCTTTCTCAGTCTCCTTTGCTGGTTCTCCATCCTTGTCATGTCCCCCAACTGTGAGTGTTACTCCAAGGCTCTCTCCTGTCAACCAGTTTTCTTTTCTTTCTGTACCCTTAATGACCTCATCGGCTCCCATTTGTTCAATTGTCATTTTTATGGAAAATATTCTCAGATGTATAGGAATCTACACAGGTCTAATCTTTCACCTTAGCTCTCATATTGCACTGCCAGTTGCTTAGTGGATATCTCTTTCCCCCCCTTTAAAATGTTATTCTATTTTTCCAATTATATGTGAAGACAATTTTCAGCATTCATTTTTAAATAAAATTTTCAGTTCCAAATTTTCTCCCTCCCTCCTCTCCTTTCTCCCTAAGATGTTAAGCAATTTGCTGTAGGTTATGTATATACATAGTCATGTAAAACATTTTTCAATATTAGACATGCTCCCAAAGAAGAAATAGAATAAACAGGGGGTGGGGGGTGGGGGGAAAGCCTATGATAAAACAGACCCAAAGCAAAAAACAAAGAAATATTATGCTTTTGATCTGCATTCAGACTCCATCATTTCTTCCTTAGGATGTATATAAGATTGTCAACCATCAGTCTTTTTTTAAATTTTAAAATGCTATATTTCTTTTATTTCTAATATGTTTTTATTAATTTATTTTTAGTTTTCAACGTTCATTTCCACAGGATTTTGAATTCCAAATTATCTCTCCATTTCTCCCCTTTCTCCACCCCATATGGCATGCATTCTGATTACCCTTTCCCCCAGTCTGCCCTCTGTTCTATCTGCCCCCTCATCCCCTTTTCTCTTACCTTCTTGTAGGGCAAGATAGATTTCTATACTCCGTTGCCTATATATCTTATTTTCCAGTTGCATGTAGAAACAATTTTCAACATTTTTCTTTAAAACTTTGAGTTCCAAGTTCCTTCTTCCCTCCCCAACTGGCCTCATTGAGAAGGCAAGCAATTCAATATAGGTTATATATGTGTAATTATGCAAAATACTTCCATAATAGTCATATTGTGAAAGAGTAACTATATCTCCCTCCATCCTTTCATGTGCCCCACCTATTCTATTTTCAACTTTGACCTTTTGTCCCTTTTCAGAAGTGTTTGTTTCTGATTACCTCATTCCCCAGTCTTCCCTCCCTTCTATCATTTCCCCACTTTTTCCCCTTTCTTGTTATTTTTTTGTAGGGTAAACTACCCAATTGAGTGTATATGTTATTCCCTCTTTAAGCCACATCTGATGAGAGTAAGATTCACTCATTCCCTCTCACTTCCGTCATCTTCCCCTCCATTGTGGAACCTTTTTCTTGTCTCTTTTATGTGAAATAACCTACCCCATTCTTTCTCTCCCTTTCTCCTTTTCCCAATGCGTTCCTCTCTCACAAGTTAATTTTGTTTTTTAGATATCATCCCTTCATATTCAGCTCACCCTGTGTCCTCTATCTGTGTGTCTACCTACCTACTTACCTATTTATCTATCTGTCTGTCTATCTATCTATCTTTCCTCCAACTACCCCAATACTAAGCAAGGTCTCATAAGTTACAAATAATATCTTTCCATGTAGGAATATAAACAGTTTAGCTTTAATAAGTCCCTTATGATTTCTCTTTTCTGTTTATCTTTTCATGCTTCTCTTGATTCTTGTATCTGAAAGTCAGATTTTCTATTCAGCTGTGTTCTTTTCATCAAGAATGCTTGAAAGTCCTCTATTTCATTGAAATTCCTTTTTCCCCCTGAAGTATTATACTCAGTTTGCTGAGTAGGTGATGCTTGGTTTTATTCCTACCTCCTCTGACCTCCAGAATATCATGTTCCAAGCCCTTCAGTCCCTTACTGTAGAAGCTGCTAGATCTTGTGTTATCCTGATTTTGTTTCCACAGTACCTGAATTGTTTCTTTCTAGCTGCTTGTAATATTTTCTCCTTTGATCTCAGAACTCTGGATTTTGGCTACCATATTCCTAGGATCTCTTTTAGGAGATGATCAGTGGATTCTTTCTATTTCTATTTCACCATCTGGTTCTGAAATATCAGGGCAGGTTTCCTTGATAATGTCTTGAAAGATGATGTCTAGGCTCTTTTCCTGATCCTGGCTTTCAGGTGGTCCAGTAATTTTTAAATTATCTTTCTTGGATCTATTGTCTAGGTCAGTTGTTTTTACAATGAGTTATTTCACTTTGAGTTATATTTTTTCCATTCTTTTGGTCCTATTTTATAATTTCTTGATTTTTCATAAAGTCATTAATTTTCATTTACTCCATTATAATTTTGAGGAAATTATTTTCTTCAGTGAGCTTTTGAACCTCCTTTTCCATTTGGCCAATCCTGCTTTTTAAGGCATTCTTCTCCTCATTTACTTTTTGGACCTCTTTTACCATTTGGGTTAGGCTATTTTTTAAAGTGTTATTTTGTTCAATATTTTTTGGGGGACTCCTTTAGCAAGTTGTTGACTAGTTTTTCATGATTTTCTTGAATCTCTGTCCTTTCTCTTCCCAATTTTTTCTCTACTTTTATTACTTAGGTTTCAGAATTCATTTTAAGCTCTTTTGTGGCCTGATACCAATTCGTATTTTTTTTGGAAGCATTTGATGTAGTAACTTTGACTTTGTTTTCTTCTGGTTGTATATTTTGATCTTCTTTGTCACCAAAATAAGATTCTGTAGTCTGACTTTCTTCCTCTGTTTACTCATGTTCCCAGCCAAATATTTGACTTTCTAACTCTTTGTCAAGGTAGGACTCTGCTTCCAGTTGGGGTAGGGGGTGGATATGGATGTACTGTCCCAGGTTTCAGGGGTTTTGTATCAGCACTTGATCCCCAGTCTTTGGTCCCACAGCTCCAGGTGCTGCCTCCTCCTCCACCCCAAGGCTAGGGCCTGCACCCAAGTCAGGCGGCACCCCTCCACCACTCACGTCTGACAGAGTTTTCCCACTGACCTTCTATGCTAGCTTTGGCGTTTGTGGGTTGAGATGTCTGGAAACCACCACAGCTGCCAGTGATTCAGTCCCCTCAGGCCTGCTCTGGCTCTCCCTCTGCCAGTATGACCCACATTGAACTGTGCTGTGCTCCATTGCCAGTCCGGTGCAATAGAAGCTTCCTGTTGTCCTTCCAGATTGTCTTGGGTTGGAGATTTGCTTCACTCCATCATTCTACGGGTTCTGCAGCTCCAGAATTTGTTTAGAGTCATTTTTTACAGGTATTTGCAGGGGCTTAGGGGGAGAGTTCAAGCAGGTCCCTGCTTTCACTCCACCATCTTGGCTCTGCACCCCATCCTGAGTTTTTAAGAATTGTCTTGGGTCATTGTATTGCTGAGAAGAGCAAAGGCAATCATAGTTGATTATCACACAACGTCCCTTTTACTATATACAACGTTCTGGTTCTGCCCACTTCATTTTGCATGAATTCATGTGTGAGATCTACCTGCTCATCATTTCTTATAACATAGCAGTATTCCTGAATGGACCTTTCTAAATATCTCAAGTTCAGTATGTCCAAAACTAAACTCTTCCCTCTTTTAAACTTCCCTGTTCTAGCAGAACATACTGTCAACTTTCCGGTCACACTGGTTTACAACCTTGTTGTCATTCCTGGGCTTCTCATTCTCACTGCATATGTCTACTCAGATTGCCAGTTGTTATTTTTTTCTCTACAACATCTCTTGTACACTTCTCCTTCCTTCTACTCAGTCAGTTATCACCTTTCTCCTGAAACAACCTTTTCACTCCTCTCCTTGCCTCATCTTTTTCTTTGCCAATCCACCTTCCACGGTTGCTAATGTGACTTAATAAACTCCAATGGTTCTTTATTTCTTCTCACATCTAGTATACATTTCTTTTGCATTTGAAGCTCTTCATGGCCTGATCTCTTCCTCTCTTTCCAGTTTTCTTACGTATTGTGGCTGCCCATGATGCAACCATAATGACCTTCTTGCTGTTTCTCACACGTGACTCTCCATCTCCCCTGTCCATGCTTTTGTACTGATTTTTCCCTCATCTCTAGAGTGCTCTTCTTCCTCAACTCTTCCTCTCATGAATCACTGGAGTCCTTTGCTGGTTCCCCCAAGTACTGGTCCTCTAAAGTTATCATCTACTTATCGTGTATGTGTCTTATATGAATTTATTTACATTCTTCTTGTCTTTCCCATTAGAATGTAAGAGAAGTGTGGCATAGATTCCTCCCAATAGAACCAGCATTTCTGGAAGCAAGTGGCAAAGAGAGAGCTACCATTTGTTCCCCTGTAAAAGCCCTGTCAGCAAGTTAGATATACACAGTATCGCTTCAGCATGGCTATGAGTAAGTAATCAGGGAAGTCAGGATTAGAAACCATTTCAATCTTTTCCCCAGTATCTCTACCCAGAAACCTATTATACCATTTCTACTTTTCTTCTTGCTCATCTTTCCAGCATCATGGAAGGCCATGGTCTCCAGTCCCTGGCTGCTTGAAATACAGGCAGTCTATGTGGCAACATGAATTTACCTAGAGGTCTCTTTTTCATGTTGGATCGTATGGTTACTTGACAGGGTTGTTTGTTTGTGGTTTCTTCTGATCCCATGCCCTAGTCTCTCTTTTTAAAACACCCAGTTCAGCACAACAGTTTACAGTATTCTTGTCACTTTTCAGTTCCAGTCAACTTTTTCACACTTTCTCTGATTTTTGTTCTCTGGAGTATATTTACAATTCTACGTAGAAACTAAAGAAATGTAAAGTAAAGGTTCATCTGTCTAGGCAAATTTTATAATTGCAATAATTCAAAGAGACCTCATTTCAGGTATTAAACTTTCAGATTTCAAATAGTAGGCAAAAGCTACATAAGCATGATCATAATTAATTTGATAATGAATCCCTCCTAATTAGGTATTACCTGAAATTCTATCTTTATCCATAATTTAACACCTTTGTATAACCATCTTTTATTGACCTTAAAATGTGTTCAATCTCACAATTCTTACTTTTAAAATTTAGTAAACAAAGAATTTGTTTCTCTTTCTTCTTAAATATTTAATATGATTTGAGCAAACCTAAAAATGAATTAGTCTTTAGCTTCTGAGATGAACATGCATAGTTTAAACATAGGCTATGTTTATGGGCAAACTTAGTTGCCTGATAAATTATGGTGTGTGTTGTTTACTTATCAAATTCTGACAGTCTCTAAATGGAATGAAGACCAAGAAAAATATATCACATCGTAATTGATAGCAACATAGGGTAGTATAGTGGAAGTAATGCTGACTTTGGAGTCAGAGGCCCTGGGCCCAAATCCTACCTCTGATACGTGAGATGTGAACTTGGACAAATAACTTTACTTCCCTGGACTTAGTTTACTCAGCTCCAGAATGAGGAGGTAGAACAACATGGCCTCTGAGGTCTCTTTCAACTCTAGACCTATTATTTCTTAACATCATATTATTCTCCAATTTCTTAACATCCTTAAAACATTGCATATAAGCTGCTGAGAGCATGATAGAGGGAATAGAGAGACAGCTTGGAAGCCATAAAGATTTATGCTCAAGCCCTATTTCTGACACATATGGGCTATGTGCCCTTAGGTAATTAACTTAATCTCTAAGTGCCCTAGGGCCATACTCTAAGATTATAAGTAGTAGAATCTCTGCTAACTAGTTTTGCTAGAAGGAAGTTCCTCTTGGGAATAGTGAGCCTCTGTAGAAGGAATTTCTTGATTGTCATAGCTCTCCTGTTTCAATAAAATGAGAAATCTAGTCTCTTGGGGCAGATAGGTGGTATAGTGGATAGAGGGCCTGGCCTAGAGTCAGGAAGACTCATCTTCCTGAGTTCAAATATGACTTCTGACACTTACTAGCTATAGGGTCCTTGTTCAAGTCACTCAACCCTCTTTGCCTTGGTTTCCTCATTTGTAAAAAGAACTGGAAACGGAAATGGCAAATCATTCTAGTACCTTTGCCAAGAAAACCCCAAATGGAGTCAGGAAGAATGCAACAGGTTCGAAAAAACAACTGAACAACAACTAGTCCCTTCCCCTCCCAAAAAAAGAAAGAAAAGAAAAGAAAACCAGAGATTAGGTTGAGCCTAAAGACTCTGTGATCCTAAGCACTGCTGTCTAATATATAGCTTCTATTTTTGGTGACAATCACCAAGAATATTTTAACCCATTCTAGGAGAAATATAATACTGAATTTCCTCATTGGCTATTAGTTACTTAAAATAGACTAGGGCTACCTTTTATCTGATACCACTGGGTGACAATTTTTGGATTAATTCACTCAATCTTCCTTTAAATTCTGTCTTTTGAAAATGTTTGGTTTCTCTATACTTTCTTCAATAATCCCTCATTGTTTCTGTTGCCTTCATGACATGTACAGTTTGCTGTTTTTCTTTTATTCCATTAATTTGCTTATTCCATTAATAATATGTTTGGTGGTTTTGCAGTCCATTAGTCAAATGGCAGTTAAGCAGTAAGTACATACTACTTAGCAAGCATGATCCTACCTGCTGGAGATAAAAAGAAAGGCAAGAATATAGTCCCTGTTGTCAAGGTGCTGAAGGAGACAGTGCACACACATACACGCACACACACACGCAGATAGATATAGAAGCCTATATCTGTAAATCATCTGAAGTTCTGTCTTTATTGACAACTAAATACCTTTGCCAGACCATCTTTCATTGGCCATAATATATATATTCAGTCTCACAATTTTTACTTTTGAAATTTATTAAGTATAAACATGTTTATATTTCATATATATATAATATCTTGCACATCAGCATGTATATGTAAATACACATACATGTATATAAAGTAGAACTGTCTCAGGGAAGGCACTAATGGGGAAGGAGAACAAGGAAAAAGACTACTGCAGAATGTAGGATTTGAGCTGAATCCTGAAGGAAGCCAGGGAAGCCAGGAGGTAGAGATAAAGAGGAAGATGATTCCAAGGATGAGAGATAGACAATGAATGAAAGAAGTTGAGAGTTAGAGTGTCATGTATGGAGGAACAGCAAGTAGATCAATGGTGCTGGCTTGTGGATAAGTGGAGAAGGGTATAACAAGTCCACAAACATTACAAAGGTTGTAAAGGTCTTTCAGAAATGGAAATTGTGTATGCTTGTACTATAGTTGCTTTTTCCTTGACTCTTTATAGTCATGCTTACTTAGGTAGAATTAGCAAATACAGAGTCTGACTCTTAGCTTGATGTTGTGTAAACTAAGCTGTCATAGACGCATTAAGAAAATCTCATTTGCCTCCCCCACCCCTACCCTGCTCTCCAAGCCGTCATGCCCTTACTTATCAATAACGGAAAGATTGTGGAGTGGAAGGAGGTGTGGTAGGGTGTAGAATAGTTCATGAACATGATCAGTTATTCTTCAGGTTGAAGAACTGCTACCATGATGCCCCTCTCTTCCACAGTGAATCTCTGTCAGCACTCTCTGTGAAGGACAATAGCTCCCCATTAAAGATTCTCTGCTAGAACTGAGAATGAACTCATTTCATGTCAATAGTCCACTACAAGCCTTGAGGTCGGCTGTGCATTTCTGGGTGCCAAGTAAAACGTATTGCTCATCATCTCTCCCCCTGCCTCCATTTCTATCGTTCTTAGGTTAGGGAAATTATGTTGGCTATGCTGCCCTTGTTTTATTGTTATAAAATTTTGCATAAAAATATTCCATGTGTTTTCTGAGAATACTCTGTGTGTGTATCAAAGCTATAAAATGTTAATTGGCAGAGGAAAATATCTACAGAGATAAATGACCTTTATGCAATAAATAAGCATAACATTTACCAATCAGTAATCAGAATTTGGTGGAATTAATCATTTAGGGAAACTTAGCCATTATTTAGTCTATTTCTTGTTCAATAAGTAACTCAGTTGATTAGAAAATGTTTAATATGTACTTAAGGCTATGGTTTCAATCCCAATGCAGACTGAGAATATCTCTTCATGTAACCCTCAATGATACTACTATCCCGGGTCCCGTATTTTATGCGATTCTGCATGGTAGCCAGAGAAAGGATCGTAAGATCATTGATTTAGACTAGAGCTAGAAGACACCTAAGAACTCATAAAGCCCAGAATCATCATTTTAAGGAAGAGGAAATACAGACATGAAGTGACTTTTCTAACATCATAGAGGTAGTAAGAACCAGAATCAAGCCCTGACCATAACTGCCTAGTGTATATGGCTTGGCACAATCCTTTTTACTACTGGGAAAACAGTGCAATGAGGATAACCTGTTGATGGCACCTCAGTAACATCATTTTTGGTACTAGAGTATAACATGTTTATCTGTGGTCTCGTAGTGGTATTCCATCCTCTAAGCAAGATGTTTGTTCCAGTGATTTTTAGGATTATAGATTGTTATCCAGGAGCTTAGTACCATCATCGATTTTTTTTAAGAGCATTAAAAAGACTAGAAAAATCTACAAAAACCACCGAAGGGAAAAAAGTCTTGGAGTATATGAATTATTTACTTTAGGAGCACAAGTTCTAAAGTGGTTGAAATATGATCAGATTTTATTTAGGTAATAACTGTGAAATAGTTACAGAATTTTTGAATGTTTTTTTTTTCTCTAAATGATAATGGCAGTGCAACAAAGGAGTTAGAATGGTCTGCTTTTGCATGAATTGATTATAGTAATTATGTTTTAATATTAGCAAAATATCTCAAAGCGTGAATTTGATCCCGAGTAAATGAATCCTGATATTTCAAGTATCTTATTAGCAAAATATCTCAAAGCGTGAATTTGATCCCGAGTAAATGAATCCTGATATTTCAAGTATCTTATTAGCAAAATATCTCAAAGTGTGAATTTGATCCCAAGTAAATGAATCCTGATATTTCAAGTAGCTGCATAAATATCACTTCCGTATTACAGCATTAGTCTAGAGAGAGAGATGTCATTTCCTCAGCAAGTAAATTGATTACTTTGTTTCTTTCTTAGTTAAATGAATTTGCAGTAAGGCAAATTCATGTGAAAGGATTCAAATAAACTATATGTATATAGCATAAGCACCTATGTAGGCACAACCAAATACACATCTTTTTGTGATTCATCTCCTCCTTATGGTATTTTCTTTCTCTTCTGTGAAGGAAATTTGATTTGGTGCAGTATATTTCACTGGTTGTGACCTTGGGAGTTCCTTGGAGGAAATGTTTACTATGTTCTTGTTGAAATGTTTATTGAACACTCAGATGTGCTGAGTGTTGCACAATACGTGTATATTTTAGTACCTACTGCATAGCAATTTACATTTTAAGGCAGTAAGACACACTCTGCATATGCTAATATAAAATACCTTATATAATTATATGTTGCTGATCATTTTTAGGAATGTTTTGCAAATGCAAAACTGCTTATTGCCTTTGGGCTATCTGTACATATTCCATAGAGTATAAAAAAAAAACATGGTGTACTGAAGCACTTAACATAATACAATGTACATACATAGTGGGTACCAAGCTACTACTTTTTGAATATACTCCATGAATGAAGAAATGCCCATGAGAGAACTGCTTGTGGAGTTCTTATTTTCCTAAACCCAAAGTCCTTGCCCCAGCTGCCTATCCCAGTGGATGGAGGCCTCTTGAAAATAGCCATTACACCCTGGGCAAGATGTAAGATTTTCCAGGCTATGTGCCTTAGAACACTGAAGGGCCAAGTGGTTATTGCAAGAGGTCAATGACCTATGTAAGCCAGCATAACAATTTTTTTAACTAGTATATCATATATCATATAGAAATGTATATAGCTAGTTTATACATTACTGCTATTATGATTAATAAAATACATATTCAGTGAAAAGGATTATTTAACTTACAGTTTCTTTTTACTGTTATATATTTTCTCAGGGAATACTCATTGAACAACTGTTATCACAGGAGGAGAGTGAGACTAGGGTATTTGAAATTTTTTTTTTTTTTGGCCATTGCTTGGAAAGATTGGGAAGCACTGACATAGAGAAATAAGAGACAGAGCTGTATGAATTTTGAGGAGGAAGGCTAAAGATTTAGTTTTTATCTTATTTTTGATCTCTGTTAATGGTAGGGATGATCTTTTGAATCTGACACTACTTCATTTCTATTTAAACTCATCAAATGTGATTTTTTTTGTCCTACATCCCCTCTTTTACACATGGGCTGCTCTTAACACTAGTGAATATGTACCTTCTAAGGTGCTCAGAACCCAACGGTGTTCCTTGGTTGGAGAATACTCTCCTTTGACATTTTACAAGGTTAATTTTTTTATTCCCCTCTGCTCATGTGTGTTGTTCTCACCCCTTGCAGCAGGTGGGGTGAGGGGAGATGTGTGCTCCTGCCAGTTGTCTGGCAGAAGCACAACTGGAAGTCAGTGGTTTATTCACGCTTTCTTTTAGAGGAAAGTCCAGGCAAATGGAGTCTGTAGAAGAATAGTAAAGAAGGCTCATTCATCCCCTGTGTCTGAGTACAAATATTGCCAGCAGAGGAGGGGAACACAAGCTTATTAATCTTTCCTTTTTCTTGTAGAGGTGTTTGCGTTTTTGATAGCTCAGTTGTTGAATAAATATATAATAATGGCTAACAATAATGTGACAATCAGCAATTCTGTGAGTCTTTGATGTTGAATTTGGAATCATTCAAATGAGGTTTAGAGATGTCAGCAGCATCATTAGTTAACAATGTGTTAATGGATGCCATCTGAAAGATAATTTGGAAGCACTCAGTTTCACTGCTGCAAGGGCACTGCAGTCAAACATTCAGAAACTGTTAAGCCAAATGAAATAGGTGGTAGTCAGTTTCATCTACATGGTTACTAATTGATTCCATAAGAACAAAACCCTGATATATATTGTGGCAAGAGGTGGATACCTGTAGCATCTTTGGTGGTGATCTGGACAGATGCTGTTACCAGGGATCTTGAAACTGTGGTTACCTTGACAACTTGTCAGAAAGATTCAGTCATCTTTCTTTCTCATTCACATCCAAGCTTTTTAGTAAAACCCTTTTTGGTATATTTCAAAGGCAAACCTTTTAAGCCTTTCTACCATGATTTATCTGAGCTAATAGTCAAATTTACCATTAGAACCTTTCAAAAGTGAGAAATAAAAATTTCTAGTAGTATTGAATGAGCCATAATGACTGGAGGGGATGGTTACTTCTTTAGGTTGTTTGTTTGAGTGGTTTTGCACATTTCATTTATATAACAAAGTGTCTTCTAATCTACCCTTTATGTTTTATATTTGAAAATGTAGATGGGACAGAGGCAGAATGAAATAATAGAGAGAGATTTAGTCACAGTGTCAAGACAGCCCAGGTTTAACTCCTTCTGACACATAATGGTTATGTGAACCCTGGCAAACCATTTAATTTTGACATACCCAGCCAACTCTCTAAGACTTTAAGTTGAAGAGTAGAGGGATTGGTAGAGGGATGTTTCCTACCATGAATTCCCTATACAAATGAAATCACAGAGTTGGTTTTAAAAAAAAGTTGGTACTTGTAATTGATACATAAAACTTTTGGTACTATCGTCAAGCCTAAAATAATAATAAAAAAAGAAATTATCTACGCTCCATCATTGGGCCCATACTTAGAGCCTTTCAACTTAAAAAGACTTGCCTGTGTTTATGCTCTGCTGGCATAGTCTTTGAGAACCCCAGACTACTCCCATGCCATAATGAGATGCCAGACCAATATTCAGTACAGGCCTGGCAATGAAGTGTATGCCCGTTATCTGAGCACTAACCTAAATTTGGAGAGAGTCATTGACATAATGGCCACAGAGTGATGAATTTTTCAATCATATCAACTCTCAAAAACTATCTAACAAGTCATAAAAGGACCATAATCTCGGTAGGTAGAGGAAGTGCCCTTGTATCAACAAAATCAGAGGATGTTAAAGTATTATGTAAGTATCCTTGGTCATAGACTTAGTAAGTCATGATATGCCAGGTGGATTTTATAGCTCCTCCCAAATGTCCTACTTGGGTGAATTGTGATTTGCTTTAGACCAGCTATGCCACCTTTGTAATTTTTCTCTCTTATCAACTCCTCTGCTTTGTTGATGTCATTCCCTGCTACTTACAAGATTCCCCTGTCCCACTTGTGATAACTATTCATATTTGGAGTTAAGCTTGAATGTCATCACCCTCCATGATCTCTTCTGCTCAACTAGATGAGATGTCTGACCTCCTATTGTTTGTATCGCTAAACACATACTGCCTTGTATTATAACTTGTATAGTGTTTTACCCACAGCACCTTATTAGGTTATAAACTTCTTGAAAATAGGAACTATATCCTATTGATCTTTATATCTTTATGTCACTTAGCGTTGTGACTTACACAGAGTAGGTATCCAATAAATATGCATTGAATTCATTAATTAAATATGTTCAAGTAGACAAGCATTTTTAAGCACCTACTGTGTGCCAGGCACCATGCTTAGCACTGGTTATACAAAGAAAAGCAAAAAAAAAAGCCTTCTGTCAAAGAGCTCACAGTCTAATGTAGGAGAGAACATGCAAGCACTATGTATAAAGAAGACACATACAGAATAAATTGGATATAATTTCTGAGTGAAGGAATTAATACTAAAGCAGACTAGGGTAGTCTGCATGTAGAAGGTAGAATTTTAGCAAATACTCAAAGCAACTCAGGGAAACCAGGAGTCAAAGATGAGGTGGGAAAGAGTTCCAGGCATGAGAAATAGCCTATGGAAATAGAGTTTTGAATTTTTTGTTTTCAAGCTATCCGTATTTCTGCAATCAAAATAGATTTCTGAATTTTGACTGTTCAGGAATGGTAGTAGATCTTTTAATAATCTTATGTAACATCTATCAAAGATAGAAATGAAAATAAGTGGATTGAAATGAAAGTAAATGGATCCTCATTCTTCTTGATGTCTCTCTAGTCTTTGATACTTGATCTACTCTCCTTGACACTCGCTTCTCTCTAGGTTTTTGGAACAACCACCTCCTGTTTTTCATATTGCCTGTCTGACTGCTCCTTCTCTCTCTTCTGTTGGTGTCTTATCACATGGTGTTGCATATAGAAGACTTAATATTTGTTTTTTGGCCCAAAGTGAATAAATTTATCAGTGTAAGGTAACAAAACCTTACCTAATGATTTCCTGAAGGATGTTTTATTAAAGTGCTTTTGGACTTCCTCCCCAAGCACTGAACCTCTTTCCCCTGCAGTGGTGTCTCTGTAGGATCTTTTTCCCAGGGAATCAATGAAATCTGGGACTTCAGGCATATGAGACCTAAAAGTCCTATCCTACCTTTCCCTGCCCCCTGCAAATTGGGAATGGAATGGAGCAGGAAATTAAGTGGTGTTTTCTCCTATTTCTACCATCTTTCCCTCTTTCTTATCTCTGTGAAAGCCTATCAGGAGCTACACCATCACATGTTTGTGAACATTTTCAGCTGCTCTGTTGGTGCTATGTGAAGTGATATTTTCAGGTTACAGCAAGTACTTCTGTTTCTTTGTTACTAAGATTACTTAGAAAATATATAATCCCTGTTTAGGCTCTCTGTTCTAATTATAACCAAACCTTATTCATCTCAATACAGATTAATCAGCGAATCAGCAAATATTTATCAAGCTCCTACTTGACACAAATCCCTCTGCAAATTCCTTGCTACATAACAAAATGGAATGACACCTCCCCAGAACCCACAGGTCTTATACGCTAACTAGGGGGATAAGACATGTAGATGAGTAAAGATTCCTTGAGTCAGCCTTGGCTGTGTTCTATTACAAGCTTCTCCCTCTCCTTTCTTGTCATTCTTTTGAACCACTTCCCTCTACCACTCAGCTAATGTATACTTACAGAATGTAAATTAATTTCAGTATTAGCATAACTATAATATAATGGAAAAGAATTTCTGCAAAAGTACCACATAATTCAGATATGTATAGATCTGCATTATATTTGATGTATGCATATATATAACACATATAAATATGCATATATGTATCAGGAAGCACCCTAACATACACAGGGGAGCCTGGTGTCACAGGTTCTTAGATCTGCATTTATAAAAGGAAAGACAACTTTTGAGGGGCCAACAATCCCTTTAATTACTTTCAACAAAGAGAGAAAATAAGCAGAGAAATAAAAACCAACAGGCAGAGCTGTCCTGCCTGAATCAAAGCAATATTGCTGTACACTTTACATACATCTCTGAATCGAGAGAGCCTTTACATCTGAGCAGTTGGGGGCTCTGAACATAGGGCCAATCAGAGTCTCAATCAGATAATCACAAGATCCTTCTCATAAATACTGACCTCCCAGAATATAAAATGAAGACTTAGCCCCTGATTGGCTCCGAGTCAGTAGGCATGAAACCTAAGTGACTCAACACAGCTGTGAACTCTCAGGGTTCAAAGGAGATTGAACCTTTAGATGCTCACAATTTAGCCTCAGCCTGGGAAACAACTCCAAAAAGAAGACAAACAAATTTCACTTTGCTTGTTGTTACAATATGTAATACATGCACGATATGTTATATTGTATGTGTATATGTCATATATAGGTATAATACATTATATGATATATGCAACATTATACATATCATGATATATCTGTCTAATCTATTCTGTCTGTCTATCTCTCCACACATACCTACATACACATAAATATTATGTGATACTTTTGCACCACTTAGGATTCTTACAGAATTCATAATACTTATGAAACCTTACAGTGAGGAGGTTGGGTCAGGTGATTTCCAAGATTCTTGAGAATTTTAAGCTTACTCTCTCTCCCTCCTTTTCCCTCTTTACCTTTCTTTCTCTCTCTTTTCCTCCATATATGTGTGCATTTACACATATTTTGTGTGTGTGCATATATATAACACTTGCTTGTATGCATGTTATATTACATGTACCCACACATATATGTTAATTTTTGCAGATTCCTCATTACATTAATATATTACATTATTAAACATGCATATGTGTATTACATTATTAAACATGCATATGTGTATATACATATATGTATATATGTGCAAAACAGGTATAAATATACATGCACATCTCTACACACACACACACACACACACACACATACTCCCCCCTACACACACACAGACACACGATATAGCAATGATATAGTACTAGAAGCCTTGGGATCAATTCCCAACTGATACAGAATGAGTGTGTGAACCTGGCCTCTGGGTCACTCTCTAGAACAATAATTTGCAGAAAAGGTTCCGACCTGCACAATCCTCGCATCAAGTCTTCTCTTGAAATAATGAAACACTGATAAACAAAACATATGGACAAACTGATTATGTCTGATAGCATACATAACATTTTAGCATCCATCATTCTTCACTTTTCTTTTCCAGTTATAACTTGATCTGGTCAGTAAATTTGGTACTTCAGGAGTATAGTAATTCTATCAGGCCAATACTATTTAGTATTATTAAATTCATAATATTTGTACTGCTTTACATGAATAGGTTGGACCAGATGATGTCAAAGATTTTAAAATTCTAAATCTATAATCCTTTTTCATATTTTTAATATAATGCTTTAGAATATATAAAGTACTTTACAATGTATTACCCTTGAAAAATTCATCGTATCTCAGTTAAATTGGGTCCTTACATCTAGTAGACAAGCCTGTTATTCATCCTTGTTAATTTCATAATGTACTTCTGTAGTGACTCTTTTACCTTTTTCAATATCTTCAGAGCCTGAATCTTATTTCTTTGCCATTTGCTACTTCCTCAGCCTTCTGGTTACTTTGCTTAAAATATCTAGCCACTCAGCCCTTTTTCTCAATCTGCCTTAAAATATCTCTACTCTCTATATTAGTTCTTTCTGCCCTCCCACTTGTCTTAGAGAAAGATATGTCCTACCTTTCCAAAGAGAATGCTTTATACTTCCCTTTAGTCTGTCCTTCCTTGCCTCCTTCGGTGTCTTGTTTATTCAAATGCATCCCTTCCTTTCAGCATTTTAAAAATATATTTTGTTTTTACATCACCTAGATTTCTACCTTTATCCCTTCCTCTTAACCGTCAAGAGGTGGGTAGCCTGCTTTGTCAGCTGCTTGAGGGAATCATGTTTGATTATTGTATCAATTAGTGTTCTTAAATCTTTTAAAGTTATTTATCTTAACAGTTTATTATATAAATTGTTTTGGTTCTGTTCATGTCTCTATGCATCAGTTCATACAAGTCTTCTCAAGTTTCTCTGAAACCATTCCTTAATCATTTCTTATACAATTGTAGCATCCCATTGCATTTATATATCATATAATCATATATAATTTGATTTATATATAAATATATATTATTACATATTAAATATATATTATTATATATTAAATATATATTGTTATATATATTAAATATATAATTATATATTATATATTAAATATATATAAATTTATATATATAAATATATAAATATAAATAAATATAAATAAATATATAATTATATATAAATATATATCATATATAATTTGTTCATTTCCAAGTTATGTATCCCTTTCATTTCTAGTACTTTACTACCACAAAAAGAGCTACTGTAAATATAATATACATATTTGAGCCTTTCCTGTTTCTTTGACCTCTTTGATGTATAAGCCTGTATTTCTGGGTCAAAGGATATATGCAATTTAGTAACTTTTTTCCTTATAGTTCTAAATTACTTTCTAGAATGGCTATACCAATTCACAGCTCTATCAACAGTGTATTCATGTGCCTATTTTCCCACAGTCCCTCCAACATTTGTGAATTTCTTTTCTTGGGGGAAAGGTTAACATTGGCAATGTGATGGGTGTCAAGTGGAACTTGAGGAGCTTTAATTTGCATTTTCTATTTATTAGTGATTTGTGATATTTTTTTTAAATGTCTATAATTAGCCTGGATTCATATCTTTTGTTGACCATTTATCAATTGGTGAAAGGCTTGTATTCTTATACATTTGAATTAATTGCTTATATACTTTGAGAATGAAATCTTTATCAGAAAAAAAGTTACTTCAGAGGTTTCTCCTCCTGCTCCTTCCCCCCACCCCGGCAGTTGTTTCCCCTCTAATCTTGGCTGAATTGGACCTGTTTGTACAAAATATTTTTAACTTGATGTAATAAATATTGTCCATTTTATCTTGTGAATCTCTATCCCTTGTTTGACCATGAACTCTTCCCTTAATCATCGATTTGAAATGTAATTTCATTTTCCTATGATGTGAATTTTTATATCTAGGTCATGTATTCATTTGGAGATTATCTTGGTACATTGTGTGAGGTTCTGTCATAAGCCTAGTCTCTGCTGCACTTGTAGCCAGTTTTCCAGCAATTCTTTTTTTTTTTTTGTCTTAAGTGAGTCTATAATCCAATAGCTAGGGTACTAGGGTTATTTTCTTTTGTATGTTATGTAGCTTATTGTTTACATTGAATAATTTTTAAAATCAGTAACAAATCATTCTGATAATTACTGCCCTCTTCCTTACTTAAAAATAAAACCTTCCTTTGACTTTCTTTGCATTTTGCTCCTGAAGGTAAATATATTTTTTTGATCAATAAAGTAAATCCTCTGGTAGTTTGAAATGACACTGAATAAGTAAATTAATTTAGGTAGTCTTATTATTTTTATTATATTGGCATAGTCCAGCCATGAACAATTAATATTTTTCCAATTATTTATATCTCTGTTTATTTCTATAAAAATGTTTTATAGTTGTATTCATATAGTTTCTTTGTGTGTCTTGGCAGGTTAACCTCCAAAGTGTTTTATACATTTCAATAGTTGTTTTACATAAAATTTCACTTTTTAAATTTTTTTTGATTGGATTTTCTTGTTCATATGCAGAAATATTGATGGGTTGTATGGATTTCTCATATTCTGCAACTGAGCCAAAAGTATTGTTTCAATCATGTTTTTTTGTTAACTCCACAGGTTCTCTAAGTACACCACTGTTTATATTCAAAATTGAATTTACAGTTTGTTTCTTCTTTGCATATGTCTATTTCTGCAATTTCTTTTTTCTTTCCTTACTGCTACAGTTAGCATTTCTAACATTATATCAGATAGTAGTAGTGACATTGGCTATATATCTATATCATATATCTGATGTTATTAGAATAACTTTTAGATGTTTCTATTATTTGTATATTCCTAGCTCTTAACTTTATATAGATACTTAATCTCATATTAAGGAAAGGTGAATTTATTTCTAAGTTTAAAGGGAAATTGGTGTTGTATTTTATCAATATCTTTTTATTATTGTATCATTTTGTGATTTTTAATTTTCTTATTATGAATTTGACCTATTATGCTGATAATTTCCTAATATTGAACCAAGTCTACATTGCTGGTATAAATCTTACTTGGTGATAATGTACAATCTTTATAATATGTCGTTGTAGTCTACATGTTAATATTTTATTTACAAATTTCCCTTGCTAACGATGAACATTTCATTTGTCAATTTTATTCACATATTTTAGGTCAAAATGTTTTCTAATAATTTCCTTTATTCTTTTAAAATTTCTTACTAATTATTTTTTCATTTTGATACTAAATTTATTTTCCTTTCCTTTTTTAAATATGTCCAGTGTTTATTACAGCACAGTAAAATTCCATTTCATTGATGAACCTCAGTTTGTTTAGCATTTTAGAAACTTTTAAAATATGAATATTAAAGGGAGGATTCTTAGGGTGGAAGTTTTGGTTCAATTAAAGATTATATCAAGGACATAGTCATATTCTATTCTGCTATGCTTTCAGGCAGATATAGAGATACTTAAAACTACACTTGTATGCATGTATTAATATATTAATAATTGATATGATGTATATATATAAATATAATGAATTAATTAATTCATTTAAAATATTTACTACTAAAACTGAATATGATATGAATGAAAGAGAAGTACAAGAGATTCCTGATGATGAAGAAATCCCTTGTAACTGCAGAAGTCAGGGAAGACATGTTGAAGGAAAATGCACTTAGAGTCATAGGTCCATAGATTTAGAGTTGGGTGGCACCTTAGAGAACATTTAATTCCAGAGCTGAGGAAACTAAGATCCCTTAGAAATGACATCCCTTGCTTAATGTGACATAGGTAATGTCAGAGTCAGAGTTCAAAGCCAACTCTACAAACTTTCAGATCCAGTGTTCTGTTAGCGTTACTACCCTATTGCTATAGGTCCAGCCAGGGACTTAGAACAAGCTTAAGAGATGCCTGGATTTGATAGACAGAGATGGGACATGAGCTTTAGAGAGTGCCATTCTAGAAAACAACAGATGGTGTGACTCAAGAAGTAAAAGTAGGAAAGACATACGTAGTTTGGAGCAATAGTGAAGTAACACTTTGGTTGGAGCATAGAGATAAGGGTATTTAGAACACCCTCTCTGAGGAGTGAGTTGGAAAGTCAATAGAAAGAGGAAAATAAAAGAGATTGCCTTGTGGTAAGGACCCAGTGTTTTGCTTTTACTCACTCTTGGTACTTCCTCTCCCATTGTGGTGCGTGAGCATTAGCTGTCTCCTTTTCCTAGAATTCACTCCCTTCTCACCTCTGCCTCTCAGAATCCCTTGTTTGCTTCAAGTCTCTGCTACTACTTTATACATAAGGTTTTTACTGATCTCCCCAGTACTGATCATACCCCATTCCCCCAAATAGACAAAATAACAAACCAATTTCTGTTAATGAGATTACTATTCTCCTAGTCAGAAGGACTGAAAAAATCTTGGTCATCTCATCTTTTGTTTTTCCTCTGTCTCTGATCCACTCATATCTATTTAATCAGTTATATCACACTGAATACATTTCCCTCATAATTTCTCATGAACCCTTCTTCAAGGAATGATAGTTCCTTGTCTTCTGTACCTGTCTTACCTTTCTCCATCCTACATGAGAATAAATGAAAAATTTGTGATAATGCTTGCATAGAAAATTCACAGTGTAAGAACTTCTTTCACCAACAAAGATTCCAGTCAGTCTAAAACCAAGTACATGAGTCCTGGAAACTACCCCGAGACATACAGAGGTTAAAGGAGTTATCCAAGATCACACAGATGGTAGAGATTTTGAGCCCAGGTCTTCCTGACTCAGTACAGAATTCTCTCCACTATACCTGTCTATCTTTACACACCATGCACATTCCTGCCTGATTAAACTTCTTAAAAACTGTGCTTTGTATATGTCACTCCTCTGTTCAACAACTTTCAAAGTCTCCTCCTTGCTTGTATATGCTTCAACTTGGGTCTCAAAATGCTGCCCCCTACAGTTATTTCTTTTTAAACTACCCACAAGCTAATAACATTTTTTAAACACTTCAAAATATTCTTATTGTATTTAAAAATATAAAAAATATTCTTACCTAGGCACTATATTTGGTCCTTCACCAGTAGTTTGATGATCATGTCTAAAATCCAGGAAGTCATTTGCAATCTGTTACTAACATACCCTTTCAGCTTTTTATCTCATATTCTTTTACATGAACACTTCTTTCTAAACAAGCCAGTCTCTGTGCTTTATCCTCCTTATCACAATGTATATTTAACTCATGCTGCTCCCCCTACTTGAAATGCTACCCTTTCCTTCCTGTTATGTTCCTCTTCTCACCTCTGCCTCCCTCTTGCTCAAGGTCCTGATCAAGTCCTTCCTGGATGATTCCAATCGTAATCTCTCTTCCTCGGAGTTCCTACAGCAATCTTGCTGTATGTTCTACTTGTGCAGCACTTTCCACATATTGAATTTCCTTTCTTCCTTCCTTCCTTCCTTCCATTGCTTGAAATATATACCAGCTTGTATTATGACTGGGTCAAAAAGTACACACAGTTTAGTAAATTTGGGGTTATAGTCCCAAATAGCTTTCCTGATTGGTTGGACCAGTAGTTCCAATAGTAATGCCTTAATGCTCTGGTTCTATCATGGCCTCCCCACATCCTACATCCATGTCGTTTTCATTTTTTTTTTGTTATCTCTGTCAGTCTAATAAAGTAGAGCCTCAAAGCTGTTTTATTGTCCATTTCTCCTAGTAATTTAAACCATTTTTCTAATACTTATTGATAACTTGAATTTCATCACTTGATGAAAGCCTGTTCATATACAATTTGCCACATCTTCTGGGAAATGGTTCTTGTTAATATCTAATCATTTTTATTCCCTCTATGTCTCAGATAGTAGACCTTTATCAGGGAAATTTTTTGAAAAGATGTTTCTCCATTGTACAGTTTCTCTTTTAATTCCCACTGCCCTACTTTTGTCTATGCACATCTTTTCATTAAAAAAAAAAATCAAACTTCCATTTATCTGCTGTGATTCTTTCTATTCTTTGTACTATGTATCTTTTTATCTATCCATAGTGACAAATGTTGTTTTTTTCCTTGATCCTGTAACTTGTTCATAATGTGCTTTTTATATCTATGTTATGTATCCATTTAGACCTTACTGTGGTATATGGTCTGTGTTGTTACTCAGACTCATTTCTCCCAGACTTCTTTCTAGTTTTCCTAGTACTTTGATGCTGCTGTTGCTATTTTAATCACATACTCTGTATTTCAGTAGTAGTTGTCTAGGTGTCTTTGAATTTATCTAACGCTAAGTTATTGTGTTCTGTTGCATCTGGATATTGTATACTTAATCCCTTCCATTGAAAAACTTTTCTTGTTTTTTCACTAGTTCCAAATATTTTTCTATTTTCTAACCAGTTCCAAATTTGATAATTGTCACATTTTGGTATAGGTTAGAAATATTGTAAACTAGATCTCCCTTCTTCCCACCCCCCACTTCCACCCCTTACGCTACCACTCCCCTTTCTTTTTCCATTATTTCCCTTGAGATGCTTGACCTTTTGTTCTTCTAGATGTATTTTATTATCGTTCTGTCTAGTTTAGTTACTAAAATAACCAGTTGGTACTTTGATTTGTTTGGCCCTAAATATTTAAATTATTTTAGTTATTATTTTTATTTTTATTCAGTTAGTACATTCTAAGCATAATTGATTATTCATCCAATTATATCTCTTTATTTTTACAAAAAGTATTTTTATAAAAGTTTATTTTAATTTTGTGAAAAGTATTTTGCTTTATATATTTCCTGTGTCTGTCTTGGTAAGAAGTGGACTTTCATATAATTAATGTTCTGCAGTTAGTTTGAATGGAATTTATTTTTCTGTCTCTTACTTCTGGGTTTCTTGGTAATTTAAAGAAGGACGTAATAACTTGGGGTTTATTTTGCATCCTACTTCTTCTTAATGTTATTAATGGAATTTTAGGAAAAATAGGTTAATAAAAGTAAGGATTTTATTTTTTTCCTCTATTTTTCTGTTCTTTATTCTCATGGTAAAATTTCTGTTCATGCAAAATTTCTTTATTTTTTTCCTTTTTTCATAATCAAACTTTATCTACTGTGATCATATCTACCGTGACAATAGAACACATTATTTATTCTATTTTTCTATTGTATCGTCTGTTTTTTTCTTTTCATATGTTTATTTCTTTAACTTCTCTTTCTTGTCCAGTTGCTACATGGCGCCAGGATTTGTAGAATTGTAGTAAATAATATTAGTGACATTTCACATTTTTGAATTACCCCTTACCTCATTAGAAAAATTTCTGGTGTTTATCCATAATGTTTAATCTTAGTTTTATATTGATTCTGTTTAGCATATTAACAAAAGGTCCATTTATTCTTATGCTTTTTAATTTATGAAAAATGGAAATTGTCTTCGTATGTGGTCAAAGACCTTTTCTTTATCTAGTTATATAATCATATGATTTTTATTTTAATTAGTAATGTGAGATGTTATGTTTAGGTTTTTCCTAATATTGACTCAAACTCTGCATCCAAGCTGTCTACAATTCATAACCTTCCCAATATGTTGTTGTGGACTTTTTGTTAATATTATATTTAGTATTTTTGCATCAATATTTATTAGAGATGTTAATTTTATTTTCTGACTTCTGTCTCCTTGATTTAGGGAGATAATTCTTTCAAAGAGCATTAGTTTCCTAGGTATTTGATGCAAAATTATCTATAGTTTTGCAAATAAAATTAATAAAAAAATTGGATAGACTTGTAAATTTACCTGGTCTTGTGTCGTTGTTTATTTTTTTTCATTATGCTCTCCCCTTCCATTACCCCCTCACCACCCTTGGGAGTTCTTTTATGCTTAGTCAACTTTTTTCTGAGTTTTTAAATTTAATTTTAATTTAGTTTTATTTATTTAATTTCTCTATTTCTTGTTCTGATAATCTGGTCATTTTATAGTTTTATAAATATTTATTTGTCACATTTCAGTTATCACTTTTTCATGTAACTGGGCATATCGTTTCAAGTGATTTCTTTTATTTCCTCTTCTTGTTTTTAATTCTTATTGTTGGCCATTTAGTTTTCCTCTCTTTTTATTATGTAATCATATCATTTATCTTATTATTAATTTTAAGGTTCCTAGTTTTATTGGTCAATTCAGAGTTTTTATTGGTTTATTTTCAGTTTTTTCTCTTGATTTTCAGTTTCCATTTTTGTGTTTTGTTGCAGAGGTTTCATTTTTTTCTATTTTTGATTGCAAGATTAATTCACTTATGCGTTTTTTTTTTTGTTGAGAAAAGTTTTTAGAGTTATAAAGTTTCTCCTAAGGACTTTTATTGCTCTGTTTCAGAAGTTTTGGTATATTAGGAAAAGAAGGAATGGAATAAACATTTATTAAATATCTACCATATGCCAGACCCCGTGCTAAATTCTCTTTACACATATTGCTTCCTTTAATCCTCACAACAGGCTTGTGAGGCAGGTGCTATTGCATCGTTGTTTTTATTTTTTCTATGAAACTATTTTTTATGAAATTTCAGTAATTTGTTCTTTGACCTAACAATTCTTTAGGATTAAATTATTTATTTTAAGTTTGAATTTCTTTTTCTCAGTAATCCTGAATTATTATTATTTTCATTGAGATGAGGTTAGTAATGATGTATTCAATATTTCTACCTTTTAAATTGTGTTTGTTATATTTTTATTTTCTAATACATTATCAGGTCTTATAATGGTAAAGCCGTGTAGCTGAGCAAAAGAGACACACATACATACATATATGCAAACATGCATATTCATATTTATGTTGTTCAGTCTTTTCAGACATGCCTCTTTATGACCCAATATGGAGTGTTCTTGGCAAAAATTCTGTTTGCCATGTCTTTCTCCAATTCATTTTACAGATGAGGAAACTGAGGCAAACAGGGTTAAGTGACTTGCCCAGGATCACACAGCTAGTGTCTGAGACTGGATTTAATTTGATTTGGAGTCAGTTCTTCTGACTCCAGGCTTGGTAATCTATCCATTGTGGCACCAACTCTCTATGTGTGTATGTCTGTGCTTATATGTGTGTGTGTGTGTACACACACATTCATTTCTATTTGTAATCAGCAATCACCAGAGATTTTATTTAACTTTTCTAAAATTCCATTCCTTAACATTTCATTCATAGCTCTGTTAAATTTATTCAAGTCTGAAAAGGGCACAGTGAAGTCCCCAGCTATTACCATTTTTGTTTTTCTGTTTCTCACTATGATCCAGTGAATATTTCCTTTAAATACTTAGATGCTATTAAATTCACTGTCTCTACACACACACACACACACACACACATACACACATTCATACACACAAGCACACACATCTATGTAGTATATAATATGTACATACAAAGTATTACTGTGATTTGTTATCCATATCTTTAGGCATGATATGATTTCTTGCTTATGTCTTTTAATATTATCTATTTTTAATATTGTCTTATGTTTGCTAGACTAGATTTCAAAAAATTTACCTGCAATTCCATAAATTCTTTTCTAGCCCTTTATTTTTATTCTGTGAACTTCATGTCTCATTTTTTATCAACAGCATATTATATTCTCTTTCTGATTATTTTTGTTACTTTCTTCCATTTTATGAGTTTATCTCATGTACATTGAGGTTTATAATTGTTAATTGTGCATTTCCCTCTATCAGATTTCTCCTTTGTACTCATCCCAACTTTACAAATGAGAGTAGGAAAGTGATCTCCTAGAATAATCTGTAATTCAAGCAGTCTTCTTCAGCTGTGTGGCTCCTTCTCTCTGAGTACTGTTTGTCCATTCTAAGTATGAGGGAGTCTACCTCCTGGGTAGGGTTTACCACCTTCTGTTCTGGGCTATTTCTTTTCCTTCCAGTTTTTTTCCTATACCTCTTATTTCATTTTTTTTTAAATCTCTTGCTTCATTTCTTTCAGATATCTTTGCATTTTCTTTTCCTTCTGAGTTTCTGCTTATAATTACTGTAAAGTTCTTTTCTTCTGAGTTTCTGTCTCTTATGTCTTGACCCTTTTTTCATTGTATTTAATACCCTCTGTTTACTCATATTGCCATACTTTTGATTTGAAACCTTGGTCCCCAGCCAGGCTTCTCTCCCTCCTGTAGTTTTGGATGAGGTGTTATAGTAGGAGCCGTTGCCTAACCTCTTCATCCATTACAGGTAAGAAAATTTTTTCTTAAAAGGTATTGAGGCATTGACTGCCTCAGGGGATAAAGAGTTCGGTTGCTGAAGGTACTTCCTCTTCCCTCAGGTATAAAGTAGACAACATGGACCTGGTGGGATGCTCAGATGCCTTGCTGAGAATTGTGATTAGCTGTTGCGTTTAGCCAGTCAATTCAAGGGGTTCTTAATATCTATCCTTATTAAATATCCGCCACCTCCTCATATGCCTAAGTAAATCTCCGTTTATTAACTACTGGATGACTTACAATATCACCTTTTTATTCCAATTTTGAGCCTAAATGACCAGAAGATGAAGACTTGCCTCTGACCCAAACCAGGAGAAGTGGTCAGGTCCTTTTGACCTTGATCCAGACCTTGCTTTACTGCGTTCCTGCAGCTGACAGTCTCTCTTCAGAGTATGGGTCCAGCTTTCTGGGCCTCTCTGGATTGTCTCAGTTCAGGGTTCAGTTCTCTCCCCCACTAGAGCAACTGCAGTCTTAGGACAGAATTCTGACACGCTTCAGGCTTATTTACCTAATTGCAGCCTGGATACCCTGGTGGGATCCCTCTCCCTATGTATGCAGGTTATTTACTGTCTGTGCAGTGTGCTCTATCTATCAGGCTGAGTGAATGTGTTTCATCTTGTTTCTTTTGGATTTTTTGATCATTATTATACCTAGTCCTGTTTTTAGAACTTTTATAGTGAATGTGTAGGAGAGTTGGGCTCCTCTGTATGTCTACTGGATGTTTACTGAAATAGAATTGAGACTTGTGCATAATTAATTTATTGAATGTCTTCATCCTTTACTAGTCTAAAAAATCTTACTGTTTGTCAATGAATTTCTTCTAGAAAATAAAATGTGGTGAGTTTTTGGTTTGGGGTTTTTTTTTTTGGCTTTAAAAAAATTGTTTTTTCATCTTGAGAGAACTCAGTAAGGAACTTTTTCCCACCAAGTATACAGTCTGTCTGGAGTACCATACACAAATCCCCAAACGCATTAAAAATCACTCCATGGTTTTTAGATACAGCTCCTAGAGTATATTTGATCAATCATTTGCAATTCAGTTGGCATACTTGGAAACTTTTATGAAATCAGACAGCGTATTCAAAGGAAACCTCTGGAGACTTATGCAGCTCAGAATTGGCCTTTGCCTGAAGAAGGGCCTGATGCTGTCACGGTTAAAATAACCCAGCCCCTCACACTTAAAAAATCTTAGTGTTCTATTTGAGTCAGAAGCACATTGATTATTTGGAACATAAAATTGGCTTCTGTCTAGTCTTGTTCCTGGAAAATGTATAAATAAATATTAGTTTGTGAGCAGATTCATTCCCTATTTTCCTTACAGGTATGCTGAAAAAGACTATAGAGCCATTTCTGTGTCAGGGAGCTAGAGAGGATCAGGTTTGGAGTCTTTTGAGCTAAAAATCCTGAGACGTTTCCTCTCTAGATCACCCAAAGCAAAATTGCTGTGGCCTGTTAGCTCTTTTTTGTTTTAAAGCAAGAACTTTCTTGCTTCTTCATGAAATTGATTCAATTGCAGAATTACTGGAGGGATAATTCTTTAATATTTAAAAACATGATGTATCCAAGTTCTAAAACAATTTCATAATTAATAAATACAAAAACTTTTGGAAGAAAGCAGTTCCCAGTGTCTGTCTAGACAGTGAGCTTTGGGGTCAGGAACACCTGGGTTCAGGTCTCATCTAGGGCACATATTATGTGACCCAGAACAAAACACTTAACCTCTCAAAGCCTTGGGAGCATTTCTAAGACTAAATTTCATGGAATCTGTTGATTTGTATCATTAGAGAAGACTCTTCAGGGGGAGCTCCTTATACCATGCAGTTACAAGCCCTGTCCAGAAACAACAAAGAACTCGAAGCTCTTGGAGGGCGTTCTTTCTCAGGTTTACCTTGGAGCAGATGTCCTCTGAATTCAGTTCTCACTTCTAGAGTGTAATTCTTTTATGCAAACAACACAAATTTATACAAAACATAGTGACCGGCTCTAAATTTAGCCAATTTTGTTTTTCAGTAGAAATTTAGAAAAGCAGAGTTTTAATCAAAGCTAATGCAAAACGGTAGCAGTTCAGTGAGATGTTGTCAATAATGGTAAACGCAAGGTGTCTGCCTCAGTCTGGGAAGGTAGAACTGGAATGCAAATTCCCCCGAACTTTAGGGGAAGGAAATTCCTTTTGCTCATCTCTTCTCTCTTTCTTCTCCCCTCAATCAATACTGGTTTCAGAGATTCATAATAAACTTGGAAAATGTGAAGAGGAAAGGGTTAAATTAAAAAAAAAAGCAGTATTTTGTAGAAGAAAGAGAATTGGAATAAAGGGACCTGGGTTAGAATCTTTGAGAATAGTTAAGTCCCTTAACCACTTACATCCTCAATTTTCTCACCTGGAAAATGGGGAGAATGTTTTTAATGAATAACTGATAAGATTATTCTGAGTAAAGCACTATATACACGTGAAGGGCAGTATGATTTAATGGATGAAGAGCTATTATTAAAGTCAGAGAGGTGGGTTCAAGTTTCATCTCTGATTCATAGTGGCTGTATCATTCTGGGCATTAACTTTCAGTTTTTTAGCCATTGCTATATGCTTTATAAAGCCTATGCTATAAATTTCTATGCGTTACTACGCTGTAGATGTTGATTTGCATTGATGGAGGAAGCTTCTTCACTCATAGTTCACAACACTGATGAAATTATAGGTTTGGAAAAAAATTTTATAAACCTAGTTTTTGTTTTTATTATTGATACCAGTTCCTTGGACCCATGTGGACCTCAAAAGACATCTTAAATAGTGCGTCCTGGTTGTGTTTGCGTATCCCTATTAACATATGTCCTCTTCTGAGAAATTTCTGATATACCTGGAATTCTAGCTTTTCCAGTAATTCATTTTAAATTCTTTATTTTCTGCTAATTGTGTTTAATCCTATTTTGATAGCACAGAAGAAAGCCAGGCAAATCATAGGGAAAATGCATCTGTTGAAGTTTTTCCTTTTTCTTCTTTATGCAATTTTTGACATTGGATACCCTTTTGAAGGATGACTAGGAAGAAATGACCAGTTTCTCCAATTCTTTCCAATCCCCTTCCCCCCTGAGAAATATAATGCAGACTACTTCTCTTTTCTTCCTCTTGCTTTTATTTGGAATAAAGAGGGAGAAGTTATAAGTATTTGGTTTCATATCTGGAAGACAGAAAATGAAAATATGTGGAGTTAGCTCCTGTCTTATCAAACAAAACCTGCTGAAAATAATCAAATCATCCTTTCCCTTTGTTGTCCTGCCATGCTTAGGCTGAAGTTTGCCCATGTTGTCCTCTTTTCAGGGACATGCTCACTCTGTCATTCAAAGTGAGTCTTCTCTACTATACAGGCATATTTTATTTTCTTTTGTTTCACCATATTGTACTGTGCAGATAATATATATTCTTATAGATCCAAGGTTTGTGGCAATTCTGCATCAAGCAAGTCTTTTGGGGCCATTTTCATAACATCGTGTACTCTTCTGTGCCACACTTTGGTAATTCTCACATATTTCAAATTTTTTTCATTATTATTTTATCTGTTTTGGTGGTCTTTGATCAGTGATATTTGATATGACTACTTTAATTGCTTTGGTGCACCGGAATTCTGTGGTTAGAAGATGGCAAACTTAATCAATAAATGTGTGTGTTCTAACTTTTCCACTGACCAGTATTCCCTGAGACATAACAGTATTGAAATTAAGCCAGTTGATACACACAATTGCTTCTTAGCTCAAGTACCAGTAAGAGTTAATCAATAAGGTGGAGTTCATTGTTGTCCTATTTTATTTATTTTTTTCAAAAGTTATTAATTTATTTGTTTTCAGTTTTCAAGAATCACTTCCATAAATTCCAGATTTTCTCCCCCTCTCTCCATTAGACAGCATGCAATTTTATATGGGTTCTACACATACATTCCTATTAAACACTTTCACATTAGTCATGTTGCATGGAAGAATTAAAATGAATGGGAGAAACCATGAGAAACACAAAGCATAACAAAGGAGAAAATAGTCTGCTTCATTCTGCGTTCCAACTCCATAATTCTTTCTCTGGATGTGGATGGCACTTTGCATCATGAGTCCTTTGAAAATGTTTCAGGTCCTTGCATTGCTGTGAAGGGCTAGGCCTATCACCAAGCATCCTCGTGGTTGCTATTGTGTATAATGTTCTCCTGGCTCTGCTTACTTCACTTAACATCAGTTTATATAAGTCTTTGCAGGTTTTCCCAAAGTCTGCCTGCTCATCATTTCTTATAGCACAATAGTATTTCATTACATTCATATACCACAGCTAGTTCAGCCATTCCCCGATTGATGGACATCCCTTTGATTTCTAGTTCTTGGTCACCACAAAAAGAGCTGTTGTAAATATTTTTGTACATATAGGTCCTTTCCACATTTTCATAATCTCCTTGGGAGATAGTCCTAGAAGTGGTATTGTGGGGTCAAAGGGTATGCTTATTTTTATAGCCCTTTGGGTATAATTCCAAATTGTTCTCCAGAATGATTGGATCAGCTCACAGCTCCACCAACAATGAATTAGTGTTCCAACTCTCCCACATCTTCTCCAACATTTATCAATTTCCTGTTTTGTCATGTTAGCCAAACTGATAGATATGATATGGTACTTCAGAGTTATTTTGATTTGTATCTCTTTAATAATAGTGATTTAGAACATTTTTTCATATGACTATAGATAGCTTTAATTTCTTCCTCTGAAAACTGCCTGTTCATATCCTTTGTGTTGCCCTAATTTAAGAAATTGTCACAGCCACCCCAGCCTTCAGTGACCACCACCCTGTTCAGTAAGTAACCATCAACATCAAGCTAAGATCTTCTACTAGCAAAAAGATTAAAACTCAAAGACTTAGATAATGGTTAGCATTCTTTAGCAATAAAGTATTTTTAAGATTAAGTTATATGTTTTTTTTAGACATGATAGTATTGCACACATAATAAACTCCAGCATGGTGTAAACATAACTTTTATATGTACTAGGAAATTAAAATTTCATGTGACTCACTTTATTGTGACATTTACTTTATTGCAGTGGTCTGGAACTGAACCCATAATATCTCCAGGGTATGCCTCTATTTGTTTTCAGAGCTTTGCTTACCTTTTTTTTTTGGTCACAGGTATATTACAAGAAATCCAATTAAAAGAAAAAGAAAAACTAGTAAAGCTGAATCTTCCTTCATTAAAAAAAAAATCCTACTTCTACCTGTGTTCCTTTATGTTTTTTTCTTAAAATTTACTTCAGTTGAAAAGTTCAGTGTTTATGTGTATGTGTGTGTGCATATGTGTTTGTTTTAAAGCATAGTGCCTCTAAGTACTTAAGTAGTGTTTTGTATTAACATCTAAGGAGTTTCTATTGTCTGAGTCTGTACTTAGTTTCATTCATTCTCCTGCTTGTGGATGCTGAAGGCCTGTTGGAATTTTCCTTGGCTTTTGTGAATGGGAACACTAAGTTTCTTTTATAGGATCAAACAATCATTATCTAAGTGAAAGGACTGAATTGTGTTGTTGTTGTTGTTGGTGGTGGTGGTGTGTGTGTGTGTGTGTATGTGTGTCTGTTTTAGGAGGACTATTAAAGGTACTTTGGCTGCCACTGAAAGTAGTAAGTGGTTCTTGTTTTCTGTTATACCAAGATTTCTCTTTTGCCATTCTCCTTCTTTGATTTCATGGTGAGGCTTCAGTCACACCAGTGGTTGGTGGGATCAGAGAACACCATAGTTTCAACAGAGAACTAATTTTTAAAATTTATTTTAAAAAAAACAAGATGAACTTAACAAATATTGACAGGTGCAGACATTTCTGTACTATTCTGTTTCATTTTGGCAGATGCAGACATTTCTATTTCAAACAACAAAAAGAAGTCATAAATTTTTTGCATAAGTCATGAATCTTTATTTTCAACTTTTTTTAAAAAAGGAATTTATTATGTTTCACATGCCAGGACACTCTTCTACTTATCTGAATCTGAGTCTGCTTCTGAATTTCCTTCTACTTTTTTCTCAATAGAGAATTTCAATGTGTAGTGTAACACTTCAGATAAAAAGTTCATACACAGAAAGCTTTTTGTACTTTTCAAACTCTTTCAATTATATTGTCTCCCTTGGATTTTCACACTAAACCAGCTAAGTAAGTATGGGCAGTTCTTATTTTTCCTCTTTGAAAGATGAAGAAACAGGTGGACAGTGGAGCAGTTTTGTAGTTTCCTTGGCTATGACGTCAAAACTAAAAAGTAGATCTTCTAACAAATATTTGGTACTCTTCCCATTTTCCACTGACCCATTTATGTTCTATATACTGATTAAATAGAATATGGATATTGATAGATTATGCTCTATTTCTAGTTATATGTTAAATATATAGGAGCAATTGGGTAAGGGAACAAGCATTTATTAAGCATATGTTATGTGCCAGATATGATCCTGAGTACTTTACAGATATTACTTAATTTGGTCCTTACGACTTGAGATGTAAGTGCTATATCCAGATTTTTGCACTGATTTTTACAGTTCAGGAAATGGAGGCAGACAGAGGTTAAGGGCTTCACACTGTATCACACAGCATCTAAGACCAGATTTCAGCTCAGGCCTTCTTGACTCCACGGTGAGCACTCTACCCTCTGCACTGCCTAGCTGTTGGATAAGCTGCCGATCTTCTGAAGAAAGAAGCATGGTGAATAACCATATAGTCCAGGAGTAGTGTTAAAAAAATTAAAAGCCTAGTCTCCTCAGAGTCATAATTAACAACTTTTGCTCCCAGGGCAAGTGACATGAAACACTTTCACTTAAAGTGGAGAAGGGGTTGGCTGCTGTCCTTCAGGCTAGAGGAGGGCCAAAATGATATCACCATGTCAGGGTCAGTGTACAGTGTGTCTGATTGTGGCTGATCAGATCAGTACAAGCTCAGAAGGCTCTACCATAGGTCAGGCACAAATAGTCTGTATAGACACTTGAAATGGAGTTGTCTCTAAATGTGTGCATCTCACTTTTCTTTTGAGCTACTCCAGTTCTGCTTTACTTGTAGCTCACAGCACCTTCTTTGATATGGTCATGCCATGCTCTCCCATGTCTCATAATTAGTTCCAAAGTTCTTGATCCAGCCATTCTGGAGAGTAATTTGGAACTATGCCCAAAGGGTTCTAAAACTGTGCATGCCCTTTGACCCAGCAATACCACTTTTTAGGTCTGTACCCCAAAGAGATCATAAAAATGGGAGAAGGACTCACATGTACAAAATTATTTATAGTAGCTCTTTTTTGTAGTGGTCAAAAATTAGAAATTGAGAGGATGCTCATCAATTGGGGAATGGACGAACAAGTTGTGGCGTATGAATGTGATGAAATACTATTGTGTGATTCAAAAATGATGAGTAGGCGGACTTCAGAAAAACCTGGAAGACTTACATGCTGAGCGAAAGAAGCAGAACCAGGAGAACACTGTATGCAGTAACAGCAACATTGTGTGATGACTGACTTCGATAGACTTGACTCTTCTCCGCAATGCAAAGATCTAAGACCCCTCCAAAAGACTCGTGATAGAAAAGGCTTCCCACATCCAGAAAAAAGAACTTTGGAGTCTGAATGTAAATGGAAGCGTACTCTCTACTCTGTCTCCCTCCCTCCTTTCCCCTTTCTCTCTCTCTCTCTCTCTCTCTCTCTCTCTCTCTCTTTTCTTCCCTCTCTCTCTTTCTGTTTCTTCTTTCTTGTGGTTCTTCCCATTGGTTCTAATTCTTCTTTACAATATGACTAATGTGAAAATATGTTTAATGTGAATATACATGTATAGTCTATTTCAGACTACACACTGTCTTGGGGTAAAGTAAAGGGAGGGAGGGGGAGAGAAAATTTGGAACTCAAAATCTTATGGAAGTGAATGTTGCAAACTACAAATTACTTAATTATTTTTTTTAAAAGAAAAAAGAATCAATTCCAAAGTTCTTCAGAGATATCTTCAGAGTGTCCTTGTAATACTTCTTCTTACTTCCATGTGAGGCTTGCCTTGTGTGAGTTCTCTGTAAAATAGTCTTTTAGGAAAATGTGTGTTTGGCATTGAAACAGTGTGGCCAGCCCATCAGAGTTGTACTCTCTGCAGTAGGGTTTGAACGCTTGGCAGTTCAGTTCGAGAGAGGCCCTCAGTGTCCAGTACCTTATCTTGCCAGGTGATCTTCGGAATCTTCCTAAGACAATTCAGTGAAAAACCTCAAGACCATTGGTGGGGATATGGAATGATTGGGGTTGAGGAATGTGAAGAGGAGGTCATCTGGGATGTGACCATGGAAAAAAGTGGAGCATAAGCTATCATCTGACAGTTTCCTATTTTGTCTAATTAGTGTTTCTAACTAGATGCTAAGCTCACTTGTTCAGCTGCTGAAGGACTGAAGGAACTATTCGTGCCCTTTGAATTTCAGTGTCCTGCTTCTAGGACTTCTGTTATGCTCTCTTGTAGGGCAAAAAAAGGGAGTGAGTCACTTTCTTTTAATTATCAGCTATCTGAATTATCAATGCAGAAACCATTTTTGTTTAGTGATCATTAAGGGGGTTGTTTCTTCATCCTAAAGCTCAAGCCTTTTAGCATTGAGCTCTAGGTGTCCCCAGAAGATGTCAGAGAGGCCTGCTTCCTGGGAAGATACACTCTTGGCATTTGTAAATATAACTCTTCAGTGGCTATATTGTCTTTATGAGATGTGCCACAACCTTTTAAATCTATATTGAATGCATACTTGTTTGCGGGATTCTCTGATGGAAGCTGGAGGAGATAACACAGTTTATTAAGACATGCTCCCTGCCCTTGGAGAGCTTACCAGTTACTAAAGAATTAAGACATGAACATGGAGTAATGTGTGTATATGCGTGTGTATATATATATATATATATATATATAATGTATGCATATATATATGTGTGTGTGTATGTGTATGTGTGTATGTATGTACACACATATATATGTATATATATATTATATTTTTTTACCTAAGATTTTATTAATTTAGAAAACTTACCCAAAAGGGATTTGCTCCCCAGGGCAACCTAATTTGCGGCTCTCCTTTTTCTTTTGTTTTGCTTTTTCATTCACTTAAGTAATATTTGAGTTCTGTTCAAGTAGTTCATAAAATTCCCCATAAACATGCTAATGTAAAGGGACCCAGAGCTATTCCATAACCTTATACACAGATGATGTTAAGTTTCCACAGAAGTTATTAGTTGATGAAGTCATTGAGAATAAGTCAGATAATAAGAAGGCTAGTAGACTACATGTGGACTCAGCCAATCAAGAGACAGACAGTGACCTTCAATTACAGAGTTCTTGATAAAGGGACCACATCTAAAGCTAGCTGGAACTAGTCAGGGAAAATGACCTACAGTTACCTGGAAAAGGCTTTTCTTCACTGCGTTTGCTTAATGAACCTCATGTGTATAAGCAGACACATCCCGCATAAAATTATCTCTCCCTTTTCTGATCATGGATCCTATGTTAAAACGTGTTTGGGAGGGGGAAATCACACCAGGGGTGATTATGTAATGAGCATGTAGAGAAGATGGTGACCTAATGGAGAATGGACCCATGTCCTGATGGGAGGATCTGTCCTGAACTAACAGTATAAAGGCAGTCTTGCTTCTGTATCCAATGCTCCCTCCTCCTGAAAAGGGCGAGGGGTCCTGCTTTAGCCAAAGTGTTCAATTCCTCTGAACTTTGCTGTAGTAAATTTTCCTTTATAGCTATTAGTGTCGTGTGTTTCTAACACTTTATTAGAGAGGTCAGGCAGACAGGAAACAATGTATATTGAGCTCGTGGCTCTCATGGCCACATTTTACATGTTCAGTAATTGCTTAAGATCAGTCCTCATCAGAACATGGTAAATGGCCTGCTGTTTTTTGCCTCCCTCACTGTCTAGCACACTGCCAGACTGCTCACCTGAAAAAACATGCAGTTTTTGCATTAATGTGAAGGTAAACCCTTTTTATATGGATTGTCTCATTCCCTCTCTTGTTTTATGGGATTTAGTTACATAAAGATTGCTAGAAAAAGTGGATTTAAATGAAAGAGGAGAAAGGAAATCCATCAGATACCCTGCTTAATATGAGGAACTCATTTAAAAACAAACAGTTATATCTTTTGCTTTCATATTGGCAAGATGTATCCCTTTTACTCCCCTTTCCTGATGAGCTGTCCTTGGTGGCAAAGGGTTTTTTAGAGAAAAGAAAAAGATGAAGGTGACAAAAATATCCAACCAAACCAATGAACAAATTGAAAAAAAAAACAATGTTACATGCCATTCTCCACATATATGACCCCGCCATTTGCAAAAAGAATGGAGAGAATTGCCTTCTAATATGTCTACTTTGAGGACAAACTTTTACTTTATACTTTTGTAACAGTCAGTTTTGATTGCTTCGTGATTATTATCCTCTCTGTTTGCCTGGCTCTAGCCATTGTGCATATTGTTTTGCTTGCTGTGCTCACTTTATATCAGTTTATATGTCTTTCCATGCTTCTCTGTATTCATTGTGTTCTTCATTTTTTACATCAAGCAAAGTAATATTCTTTGATATTCATGTCTTGCTATTCCACAACCTATAGACATTTGTTTCCACTTCTTTGCTATAACACAAAAAATGCTGCTATAAATATTTTGGTACAGATGGAGCTTTCCTTTTTTGTCATTGACTTCCTTGGGGAATATAGCTGCCTGTGGATTCTCTAGATCGAAGGGTATGGACATCTTAATCATTTTATTTGCACATGTCTATATTGTTTTCCAGAATGGCTGTACCACTTTAAACTTAACAAACAATACATTAATGTAATGCGTGATATCAGAAGGCTGTCTTTTCACAGACTCTTTTAATTATAACTATTCACATCTTGTTATCTTTGCCATTTTTCTGGGTGTGAGGTAAAACCTCAGTATTTTTCTGATTTCTTTTCCTCTTATTAGTTACTGAGAGCCACAATGTCAGTTTCAAATAGAGAGAGCCACTAAAAATACGTAAGGATACCTGCAGATACATATTGACTTAGAAAACTACATATCTTTATTGTGTATTTATTTTGAAAAATATTTCCCAATTACATTTTGACAGGTTTGGGCTATACTTCCATGGGCTGTGAATTTTAATCTCTGATTTAGAGCATTCCTCATATGTTTGTTAATGGTTTACAATTCTTATGAGAACTTTTTGTTCATATTCTTCAACCGTTTCTCTTTTGGAGATGTTTGGGGGACATTTTTAAGTTCTTACTTTTTTGAACCACGTGATTTGTATCAAATGACCTGAATTTCTATTCTAGAGTCACAGACATGAACTTGGGCTGTAGAGCTGGAAGGAAACTTAGTCATCACCTATTTTATACACCTTATTCGACAGATGAAGTAGTCTTATTCAACTATTCTATTTGCAGTCCTATCATCAGCTATTTATTAAAACCAACACCAAATTAAAAAGACAAGTCACTGTAAGTCAATTGTAATTTTTCTAATGCAATACCTCAAAAATCTATTATTTCATTGGTTTAGATGCTTTCTTTACCACTAAAAAGCTAAACCTTTTTCATTCTTGATAAGGAATACCCTGACTTTCTGTAGCCAGAAAAATTGATCACCTAGTGGCCGGCCATCTGGTGTTGAGCCTTTCTGCATGGCTGGCTATTGAATGACTGTCTGTTACTGGCCTGTGTTCAAAGTCTTTCTCGCTTGATATAGGACCTCTCTGTCTACCCTTTACCTATGTAGCCTTCAGGAACTGAGGTCTACCTCTGTAAGAGTGTAAAAACAGGACTTCAGTCACTATTAATAAACTAGATTTGTGTAAGCCTGGGTACTCTTGCATTTGATGAAAACTAGTGAGTGAATTTAACCTGAAAAGATTTCCTTCCATTATTAATATACACTGTCTACTCTAATCCCTTGAGAATCAGCATGAATGTAGTGGCTTGGAAAATCCTGAGGCAGCCATTTTTAAAGCAACTTTTTTAGAGTCTCAAGTAATTCTCTAACACAGGCATTGTTAGTTATCTGTTCTTCATGGAATGGAACATTAGATTATTTGGAGAGGCATGTAAGTACTTTGATTAATGCCACTAAAAGACCTGAGGATCCTTCTCTGGTAATTTGTGTTATAATAATTATCTATATCTATATCTATATCATATAGGTAGTTAATGATTATGCCCAACCTCATGCTTAGTGATGACTGAGGCTATGTTCTGTCATGTAGAATAGCCCAACACTTGATCAGCATTAGAGTGGTAGGAATCCAGGAATGAATTTCCCACCAGTCAGAAGCCATGCATGTCATCTTCTTCCCCTGTCTGTGAAGCTGAAATTTCTCCTGGGACATTTTTTCTTTTTGCACTTGGTAGTATTCTGTTTTTTTTCAATTACATATAAAATAGTTTTCAACATTCATTTTTATAAGATTTTGAATTCCAATTTTTTATCCCTCCCTCTCCCCTCCCCCTTTCCAAAACAGCAAGCAATTTGATATGTTATACATGTACAATCATGTTAAAAGTATCTCCACATTAGTCATGTTGTGAAGTAAGAGTCTGAACAAAGGGGAAAAAACACAAAAAAGGAAAAACTAAAAACAAAGTAAAAATAGGATGCTTTGGTCTGCCCTCAGACTCCATAGTTATTACTCTGGATATAGATAGCATTTTCCATCATGAGTCCTTTGGAATTGTGTTAGATCATTGTATTGCTGAGAAGGACTAAGTCTATCATAGTTGATGATTGCACAATATTGTTGTTACTATGTACAATGTTCTCCTGGTTCTGCTCGCTTGCCTCAGCATCGGTTCATATAAGTCTTTCCAGGTTTTTCTGAAATCTGCCTCCTCAATTTTTCTTATACAACAAAAGTATTCCATTACATTCATATACCACAACTTGTTCAGCCATCCCCCAGCTGATGGGCATCCCCTCAATTTCCAGTTCTTTGCCAGCACAAAAATTGCTGCTGAAAGCATTTTCATACCTGACACTTCTTTCAAGGTGCCTGCTGGAATATCTGTTTTCCTCTATCTCCACCGACTCAGGGACCAAAAGAAAGGTAGGCTGGCATCTTCTGGGAAACAAGCTGGGGGAAGCCATTCAGTTATTATGTTTGTAAGGAGAAAACAAGAAAGAGGGACAACAGGTGAAAGGAATGGTATGGTGGTGATATGAAAGAGGTTTGGTGTGAGATGGGGGAATGAGGTAGTACTAGGAGTTAGAGAAGTTGTGGGAACTGCTGTTTAGTGACATGAGAAAATAGTGTGCCAATTGATGATCCATCATCTAGCGACTACCAAACTGTGGCTGACAGAACTACACTACTTAGCATCCATGTTTGTAAATTGGGAAAGAGAGGAAATAAGCATGTATATAGCTCCTATTGTGTATGTTTCAGGAACTATGCTAAGCATATTATAAATATTATTTCATTTGATTTTCACAACAACCTGCCAGATAGGTACTGTTCTTAATCTCCATTTTACAGTTGAGGAAACTGAGACAAACAGAGTTTAAGTGAATTTCCCTGGGCCACACAGCTGGTAAGTGAGGCTGCATTTGAACTCAGGTCATCCTGACTCTGGGTTTAGTGCTGTATCCAGTGTGCCACCTATCCCCTATTTAGGAGCAAATTACTATCATTTATAATTATTGGAAATCTAAAGATGAGTTACTGTCCTTTTATTATCATGAAAATATTATCATGTTGTGTAGAAATACTTCTTTTTGTATTAGGGCAGCTTAGGAGAGAAAAAAAGATCTGTAAGAATAAAATGACTGCTACTGAAAGGGAAAAAGCAGTGGCATTAGGATCATAGCACCATCAGCCTAGGTCTGGAAAGGACTTCAGAGACCATTGACTCCAATCACCTCCTTTTCCAAATGAGAAAATTGAGGCCCAGGAATTTTAATTTGCTGAAGATCACAGAGTTAGCAGGGATTTGAACTCAGCTCCTCATTCTCCAGAGCCCAGGTTTTCTTTCTGTATATGAAAGGTTGTGATTTATTTGTTAACACAAGAAGGAACCTTAGAAGTCATGTATGTTAACTTCCCATTCAAAGTAAAAAATGTATTTTTGTAGAATTCCATGTACAGAATTGTTGGTAGATGATCATCTGAACTTAGCTTGAGGTTTTCCAATAATGAATACCCACTGCTTTAAGACAGCCCTTCTGTCAACAACATTCGTTGTTGGACAATTGCTGTGAATTTTAGAGAATTCTTTTATTTTGAAGATGGAAGTTTGAATGGATAATTAAAGAATGATTCTTGGTATACTGAGAAAAGTATTAATATAAAACAGTAATTTTTTTCTCTGATATACTGCAAAAATGCATTCCTCTCAAATATTGGTATTGCTTTTGTGACTTTTTTTCCTCTTAGTAAGCTTATTATTTCTTTTTTTCAGAGCAGGATTCAGGTTCATAAAGACATAAATTCCTTTTAACCACAGAACATGAGATTTTGGTTTTAGTCATTGTCACATGTTTGTCTAATTTTTTTTTATGTGATCTTGAGGAGACAGAGATGAGATCCTGTTTAATTGTGGAGTAGCCAGCATCTGACAGATGTTATTCAGAAAAAGAGAGGAAAAGTATCCAATTTTCATCTCCATGAGCTGCCCATCAGACAGTCTGGTTTCATTCAGTGTAGAAATGTCAGTTTTATATCTGTACAGATCATAAAATAAGATAAGAAAGTTTAAGTATTATGATTATATACTTTGGAACAGAGAAGGCCCTAGGGTGCCTTGGTAAACAGTTCAGTATATGAAAGGTTAGACATTTATTTGAATAACAGATGCCAACTTTGTACTATTTCATTTTAGAAACGAAGTCAAGATGATGGTAGCAGGGGGCATTTAGTTGGATAAGAAGAAAAACGTTTCAGTTGAGTAGAAAACTCTGGAATCTATTACAGAAGTAGTGCCATAATCTCCTTTCCTTAATTAAAAAAAAAATATTATAGACGTTCAAATGTGTAAAGTAGCTAAAATAGTGTCACTGGAGGCATAGGGAATGTTCAGTGGTTCTATAAATGTTTAAGAAAATTATCAGCTTGATTATAATCTGTAGCTTTGTTAGAAGGTTAATATGTTTTAACTGCTTAATTCTTGTTTTCACTGTGCTATTCATTATTCACTGTATTTCATGTGGTATCTGCCACCTTTCTGATTAATAAAGGCTAGTTGGAGTGTTTTTAAATTTAATCACTGCTGCTTCACAGTTTTGTAGGAAGGGGTGGATCCGCTTGTGCCTGAAGGTCTGGATAATAAATGATAGACTTTATAAAATTACCATATATACGGTATTTTTGGTCATTTGGAGGGCTGACTTCTTTTCAATTAGAATAATAAGGTGTTTTAAAATGCATGTTTTTCAGATATGTTTTTAAAATAAAACAATCTAGAATTATATTTGTGTGTATATATGTATAATAAAACAGGTAATATATCATTTTTAAATCTTTCATATGTACATACATATGTACATACCTGCATATATATGTGTGTATATATAAATACGTATACTATATATACATATATATAAACATATATATATATATGCTTGTATATTTGTATTCAATAAAATGAACTCTTCCATTTCTCCACCACTGTGATTTTTGAGGAGCAAAATAGATCCCAGTTTTCTTAGCTTTTTATCTACTAAAATTGGAACTTTAACTCTTGAAACTGTTGTTTAAATATGTCAGTGAACAAAATTTTATGGCTTGCAAATGGTTTCATCAAACTCTTCCAGCTTTCCCTCAACCTGCTGCTCCCTGTCAAGCAGGGTTTTCGCTTGTAAACTATTTGGACAGAGCTGTTATGATATTGAACAGTGCTTGCTTTAGAGGAAGATTGTTGTGCATTCAAAAACAGCATGGGCTCAGAGAAGGACTCTGAATATAAAGTGAATATAAACTTGTTTTTTAAAAATTTGTTTCATTTAAAAAAATCAGTCTCTGAAGCGATGAAATAATAGATGTATGTATACATGCGCGTGTTCATATGTGTGTAGGTGTGTGTGAATGTGTAAACCGTTCTCTGCTGAATAAAAGATTGATTGCATAGGGAAATAAAAGTAGACAGGAAGAAATTGCATTAAGATGAAATTAGTGAGATGGAATTTAAAATATTTGCCCCTAAAATAAGAAAGGGAGCTGATAACAATTGGATTGTCTGAGTACTGAACTGGTATCCAAGAAATCTTTACAGATCTAGAGGAAGGCTTCCATTGTGAACATCTTTGGAGGAGTTTGTGGATAAATACTGAGAAGAATTCCAAGGAAAGAGAAGGTGTGTATGTGGCAGGGTCTGTACCGTTGGAGGTAGCAGAGATAGTGATACCATCATGGGCGCCATTGAAGCCTAAGGGTAAACTTAATACACCTGAGTCACATACTTGTAAAAATCCATCCATATGCATTGTACCATGGAGGGTCTGTTTATACAAGTCTAGTTCCTAGTATCTAAAAGCACAGCATGTCTGATCTATTACATTTTTCTTTAACAATCATGTAGATCCTGACTAAATGAGGTTGGTTCTTTGAATACAATAGACATCCCAAGAAATAAATTACATTTTGAAGATTTTTTTCATGAATAAATTTTACCTTTAGAGGAGAGATAATGTTTGTCCTAATATAGAAAGGATTTAGAAATGATTACTGGCCTTGGGTTAAAAGCAGGTTTTATTTAATTTTGAATGGAATTATTTTCTATTAACACATCAAAGGCAAATTGATTTTTTTTTTCTATGAGAAGATTGGCTTTTTAAATTCTGTTTCTTCATTATTCTCCAAGTGCTTCCATTCTAATATATTCGTTGTTGAGTTGTATCACTCATGTCTTATTCTTCATGATCCCATTTGGGGTTTCCTTGGAAAGACACTGAAGTAGGTTGCCATTTCCTTCTTCTAGCTCATTTTACAGATGAGAAATCTGAGGGAACAGGATTAAGTGACTTGTCCAGGGTCACACATCAAGACTGAATTTGAACTTAGGTTTTCCTGACTTCAGTTCTAGTGATTTTTATCCACTGTGCCATGTAACTGCCTTATTATAATGAGCCCTAAAAAGAAAGTTGGCAAAATAATTATAAAGCACCAATTAGCAGTGTAGAGTAGAGGTGTCAAATTTAAATAGAAATGGGAGTCACTAATCTCTACGTAAAGTTCCCCTTGGCTGCGTATTATCAGTTTTAAAATATGTTGTTTATGTTTTATAATATTTGTATTTATTTTATTAAATACTCCTCAGTTACATTTCAATTTGGTTCAGGTCACACTTGGGAGTGTTTTTGGTGAGTGTTTAGCACTGACACCTTTGGTATAAAGGATAGAGATCCATAAGCAGTAGTAGCAATAGTAGATTTGGAAAACTGGATAGCATGTCTAGGTGTCCTCTAGACTTGGTGATTCTCTGGATTTGGATTCCCAGCAGCTGATGTAATGGATAGAACACTAGACATCCGTGAATAAAAACTAGGCAAGAATTGAGGCAAGAGATGGTCCAGTTTTCCTTCACAAAAGAAACAGTTTGGGAGGGGGAGACCATCGGTGTTTCTGGCCAGAACACTCACTCTGCGCCATCAAAACCCAAACAGTAAGCTAGCGAGACTTTGGCTGGGACCTATTATTGGCCGGTCAGTGAGAGCCAGAGTGAATTGAGTTTAAAGGTATAGTCAAGTAGCTCCATTTGAATCCCAGAGGGCTTTATCGAAATCTGGTTTTCCAGAGCTGTATTTCAAGAAGTTGTAAATGAAAACTATATGAGACAAAAGAGTTAATTGTCTCAGTGTCCCAGAAAAAAAAAATGAGTAGAGAGCAAAAAAATATCTAGCCTCCAAAGCCCAAGATATCATGTGAAGTACACGTGTTTTCTCAGACCAACTGAGACCCAGGAAGGGCTTTATCTTAGAAAGGCCACAGATCCTATCTACCATTGGATCCAAGGCCATCATCAGCCATCCCTACCTGTGTCATCTCTAATGTTGTTTTGGTTTTGCTTAATTGATTCTGCATTTGCTGATTCAAATCTCATATCTCTAAATTCCTCGTATCCACTGTTCTTACCATACACTATAATATTCCATTGCATTTGTGTTCTATAGGTTGTGTGTTCTTAACGCCTGCCCTAGCTGATAGCCATCTGTTTTGTTTTCTGTACTTTGTTATCACGAAGAGTATTGCTTTGAATATTTTGATATGTATTGGGCATTTGTTTTAATCCTTTTTTCCTGGCATATATGATTAGGAATGGAATTTGTGGGTCAAAGGATATAGACAGTTTCATTGGTTTTCCTCCAGAATTCTAAATCGATATCCATAATGATTAGACCATTTAATGGGTGGGCCAACAGTATGTTAATATGCCTTCCCATAGTCTCTTCCAAATTTTCCCAATTTTTGTTGTCTTTTCCAGTTTTCAGGATATAAGGTAAAATTTCAAGATACCTTTAATTTACTTTTCTCTTATTTTTAGTGATTTGGAATGTGTTCATGTGGTTATTTATATGTATGTATAAATATATGCATATATATATATATGCAATACACACACACACATAGTAGTTCCTTTTTGGGAAAAAATGTTCATATCCTTTGGTCACTTATCTAATAGGGATGCAATGTCATTTCTGTTTAATTCCAAAAACACACTTTATGCTTGGATGGAGGATAGATCTGTGATTCAATTGCTATAGGAACTCCTGACATGAAAACTCTCTCTACCAAAGCAGATTGGGAACATTTTCACAATTTATAATCTTAGAGATTTCCCAGAAGGCTATTGTTATTCTTTGTCTTTTATTTGAGAAAAGGACCAATGAGCAGTGATATCACAGGAGATGTCTTGACTCTTGCATGAATTGGATTGAAGTGAGGCAGAGTTGCACAAAGTCCTCAGCCTCATGCTCTCTTCCTAAGTCATCGAAGTCTAGTGGCATTGCAAAAGTTAGGGATACAGTGGGTGACCCTGGTGTCCATGTCTGACCAAACTCTAAGCCTCCACGGAGCCTGCTTCGGCTGCCTTCAATTGTTCTCATCTGCCCATTCCACTGGGGAAAGTCTTCACATGCTTGGTAGATTCACTGACATGTTACCCTCAACATGGTTTAGTTTACCTGCCAGGATGGGTTTACTGGGGTGTGGCCATTCTGCTTGCTACAGCTTCTTGGAGCCACAGGTGAGAGCTGGGAGACAGATGGATGAACAGCCCTGAAAAAGACTTGACAATTCCAGGGAGACCCTGAGAGGTTAAATAACAGGATCGCACAGCTAGTCTACAACTTCGCTGATCTGTCCATTATAATGATTCACAGCTTGTGGACCAGATATGTCAGAATCCAAATCCATAGCATCACTGAGTCAGGGGGCACGTTAGAAATCATATATCCTGATTGTCTATTAAGACTATTGATATTGTTGCTTATTGTGGCATTGGCAATATAGAAATTTCTGTTACATGATTAATTGGAAAAAAAAGTGGTCAAAAGATCCAAATCCATAGATTTATCTGGGTCAGAATGAACACTAAAGGTCATCTGGTCCTTGCTTCCACCTTATTTTATTATCAGTTGTGTGACCTTGGAAAAGTCATTTAGCTTCTCTGGATTTCAATCTATCACTAAAATGCTTTAATAAATAAATTATACCATTCCCAGATGGTGTTGAAATAGTCCAGGTTTCAGAAAATAAGGGTCTGAAGAAGGGGAAATAGATGAAAGATTTTGTAAAGGAAGAAATGACAAGATTCTGCAAGACTAAGTGTGAAGTTGGGGGTGATGTAAGGTTGGGAGACTGGGTGACTGGGAGCATAATGAAACCTTCAACAATCATATGGGAGTTGAGAAGAGAGGGGTGTTTTCGGAAAAGATAGTGAGTTTTGTACTGGATTTGTTGAATTTATTTATGACTCCAATTTCCGATGTCCTGAAGGCAACTGATGAGGAGAGAAACTAAACCTAGATGTGTACATCTCGTTGTCACCCTCATTCTAATTGAACCCATGGGCACAGATGAGATCATCAAGTGAGAAAGTAGAATAAATGTTTGTTGAATAACCTGTGAAATTCAATTATATGTGTGGAAATTTGAGCATTATTATTTATTTATTCTTGGCTTATAATGTTAGTGGAGAAATCTTTCTTTTAAATCAAACTTAGGAATACAGATCTAAAGATATCTATATCTAAAGATCTAAATCTAGTCTATTGGAAAAGAGTTTTATATTTGATTTCAGAAGACTTCAGTTTAAATCTCACTGCTAGTATTTATTATTTGTGTGGCCTTGGGCAAATCGTTTGATTTTCTGGACCTTAGTTTCTTCATCTGTAAAATGAGGGAGCTTAACTAGTTGATGTCTCTGGTATCTTTCAGCTTTAGATCTATTATTCTTTCTGTCTGTGAATGTTGGCCAATATTTGGTAGCCATGCCATATCCATACCTACACATGCACGGACAAGTATGGCACCATTATGGCTAATGTCTTTCAATATAAAATTTATATATATTACATATATATATTCTTATTCATAGTGAATTCATAAATATTTAGAATAAAATATATCTTTTATATTGTTATATAACTGTTATATAACTTATGTATTCCTTATAGCTTTTGTATGGTATCTGTCACATGATTTGGCTCCATCTTAAACTATAATAATATCCTTATTATTATAGGAGCAGTATGTGACCCATTCATACAAAAGAAAAAGATTATCCAAGAAAGCTCCCATTTTAAATTTATATTTTTGTCATTAAATTGTGTTAACAATTGTGGTATGCACAGATGAGTAAAAATCACAGAGGCAAATTTTGTGCACAGAAAAATTCCCTTGTGAATTTGCTAGCCCACTGAGTTGTGCCATACCACCAGAAACCAGTAATAACAAACATAATGAAACTAAGAAACACTTGCTACTATGGCAAGAAAAGAGAATAGAACATTCATAGAGATTTCTAACAAAACAAAAATTACAATACCCCTCCCCAAAGACAGAATTGTTCGATTGAAAAGCAGACCTTTTCTATAATAGAAATAGGTTTATTTATTTCCTGAAAGCAGCTAGCAATACACATAGGAACAAAGCAGTATTACAGAATGATAATGCAGATTCAAAGAAAGACTTTAAAAAATGTTCTTTGGAAACTGTCATTCTACACATGTGGCATAATTACTAGCTGAAATTCTGAGAGCACATCGGAGGGCTAAGAGATTACTTTCCTGAATTGCTGTGGAAACATGTGTTTTCTGGGCTGAAAGCATCCCTTTATTTATTGGGCGGATTTTTTCCACGGGCATGCATTCAGGTAACCTCTTTGTGAACAGTATCTGCTGAAAAATCAGGCCAGAATGATGTGCTTTTAAATGTGTGAATTTATTTTCTAAAGGGAAAATCAGATGTTCCCATTTTAATGCTAGCCATTTAAGACAGGGATCCAAATGCAAAGCTGTTACTCACAGTCCTACTATCTTTCCAGTTCAAAATAAGAGGGAGTGGGCCCCCTTAGGAATGATGGACACATCTATTACTTTTTCCTTTTGTCTTTGGCAGTCTCAGGCAAAACTTGCTTTTGTCAGAACATTCCTGGCTATCTTGATACCCCTTTCCCTGCCTTTTCCATTTCCAGATTGAAATAGAAGCCTTAACTTGATCTGAAACCCCTGTACCCCAAAGTAGGCAACTGTTAGCTTGACAATAATTGTGATGGTTCCAGCAACACCAGCCACTTGCTTTGACAAATACCTGCAAAGTTACAGCTGGTCTTTTTGCATGCAGTGTTATGTTAACAGCTGAGATTCCTTGATTTTGTGGAGCCAGGATCCAGTACAAATTTGAGTCAGTCTATATAAAGATGTAATGCCTTACTTACCATTTATAAGATACTTTCAAATGCATTTGCCCATTTTATGTGTATTTCTTTTGAGTTTTACAGTAACCCTATCGCATAGGAAGGAGTACCATTATTACCATTTTACAGGTGTGAAAACTGAGGCTTACTGCTCTCATTTGTATATATATTATTTCAGGGGTGTACTGGAGCTGTGTAATGTATATAATACATTTATTTTTCAGTCATTTCCTATTCTTTGTGACCCCATTTGGGGTTTTCTTGGCAAAGATACTGGAGTCATTTGCTTTTCCAGCTCTTTTACACATGAGAAAACTGAGGCAAACAGGGTTAAGAGCTGATAGTTGAATTTTCAGTGAAGTCACTTACACCCTAGAGTTTAGCAGGCAAGACTTAGCTTATTGTTTTGTCAGTTGCCTAGACTTAAGAAAGTGTTACTAAATCAGATTAAGCATGAAAGCATGTTTACATCCCCGCAATCCCCAGCCTGAGTGTTAAATGACGTCATCCCCAGCTGTGAGACCTGGTACACGTAGCCTACCAACAACGAACATAATGTGTATTTGTATAGCGCTTTGACATTTGCAAAGTGCTTTACATCTTCATCTCGCTTGAGCCTTGTGACATTCCTGAAGTAACTGTGATTTGTGTAACAACATAGTAGAATATGTTACGAAACAACGAGAAGATGATGTAAGAGTGAGCCAACCTCTGTGTTAGTAAAAGTGTTTGTGAAGTCCTGTAGCTCGATGCTCTTTTAGACTTCTTACCAATGTTTGTTCGCCAGGTTCTGGGTTTGCCTTTTTCACTAAACATTTCGATGAGCTTACTCTATTGAAATTTTTGTACCTTTCAGTTCTATTTTTGTCCCAAAAGTATGATGTCAATTTTATAGAGCAAACTCAATTTTTCCAGTTTGTAAAAGCAGCTCCTTTCGTCTAGAGCACTTTTGAACTCTCTCTGGTCACTAAGCTATCGTTTGGTATATTAAATAAAAATTTCCTAATTTATCTTATTAACTTGAAAGGAGTAGCGCAGTGTTTCCAAACTAGGGGGCTGCTTCTAGTTCAAGGGATAATATGTATTTTCATCATTGTTAATAGATTTATTTCACCTTACTCTAAAGGTAGAGTTTTTATGAAGAATGCTGAATTTGGAATGAGAAGAGCTGGGTTCAAACCCAAACTCTGCTGTTTACCAATTCTACGAACATAGAAAATTCATTCAGTTTCCGAAGCATCATGTATTCATTTTATATTATGAAGACAGCTAGGGGATTTAGTGGGTAGAGTGCCGGGCCTGGGATCAGGGAGGTCTGAGTTCAAATTTGTCCCCAGATACTTAGTAGCTGTGTGACTCCGGGCAACCAATGTTTGCCTTAATCCACTGGAGAAAGAATTGGCAAGGGTCTAGAAAACCCCATGGACATCTTTGTCAAGAAATCCCATAGACAGTATTGACATGCTATATAGTCATGCTATATAGTCTACGAAATCAAGAAGACTTGGATAAAATCGAACAACAACAGCTACGCATCGAGCACTTAGCTTAGTAATGGGGATACATATTCAAAGACTGAAGCAAGATGTGCATGTATGTTATACCCTACCCTACTTTACCATTCTGTATTATACGATACCACACCATACTTTGCTATCCTAATAGGTTCTTTTGTTGTTACTCAATCACGTCAGTCATGCCTAACTCTTTATAACCCTATTTGGGGTTTTCTTGGCAAAGGCACTAGAGTGCTTTGCCATTTCCTTTTTCCTGCTCCTTATACAGATGAAAAATGGAGACAAGCAAGGTTAAGTGATTTGCGTAGGATCACACAGCTAGGAAGTGTCTGAAGCTAGATTTGAAGTCCTTACTCCAGGCACAGATACACTGTACCACCTAGCTTCCCACTCTGCTACATTATACTGCACTACACTGTACTTCATTAGAGTATACTGCTCTGTGTTATCCTATACTACACTACACTATACTATACTGTACTATACGATTTTATTCTTTTTATGCTGTTATTTTATACTAGACTATACTATTCTATACTGTACTATATTATGCTGTATTATATGATATATATACACGATATTATAGTATATATAGTAATATATATGTTATACTATACTGTGCTACTCTATACTATGCTACGGTACACCATGTTATGCTTTACTATTCTATTCTATTCCAGACTAGACCATACCATGCTCTTCTGTACTGTAGTACCCTAGACAACACTATTCTGTACCTGACTCTTCGATCCTTTCTTATACTCTGCTGTACTCAATTACTGCATACTCTACTACACTACTGTAGTCTCGTCTCTCCTCAACTATGTTATTCTGCCCCTTCATCTTTCTGCAGCACTGAAATAGTCTTTTAGCTGAGACTTTTTTCCTAATCGAAGAATTATACAATTCTAATACAGTTCTGAGGTTATAGTGGCCCAAAAGATCATCTAGTCTAGTGTAATCCAATCAGAAGAGCTTAATTCAGTAATACTCTACTATTCTGTACTCTACTATCTATATTATACTACACTGTATTGTTCTTTACTATCCCATCTTGTATTATTCCGGGCTGTTCTATACTCTACTATTCTATTTTATCCCATATTCTACTATATTCTGCTATGCTGTATTATTTTATACTCTACTATTCTGTATTATACTGTTATAAATTCTCCTATTCTGTGTTATACTCCACCCTCCTATCCTATCCTATCCTGTCCTGCCTTGTCCCGTCCTGTGCTGTCTTGTCCTGTGCTACCCTATCCCATCCTGTCCTGTCCTGTCCTATCCTATCCTATCCTATCCTATCCTATCCTATCCTATCCTACCCTACCTTACCCTATCCTATCCTATCCTATCCTATCCTATCCTATCCTATCCTATCCTATGCTATGCTATGCTATCCTATCCTATCCTATGCTATCCTATCCTATCCTATCCTGTCCTATCCTGTGCTGTCCTGTCCTATCCTATCCTGCCCTATCTTATGCTATCCTATCCTATCCTATCCACTATTATTCTGTACTACTTATTCAATACTCTTCTATACTGTACTATTCTGTACTCTTACTATGCTATGATTACTACCCTATACTGTATGTATTACTCCACTAGATTGTACTATAATTATATAATATGTTATATTATTTTGTTAGGATCTTATTGTATGGTATAATATACTCTCTATCCTGTATTATATGGTGTATGCATTACTTAGCTATACCACTATTATAATACCATATTAATTAAAAACTATTATATTCTATGTGTAATATAGAATATACTCTATATATTTTGGGTTACCTACCTCACAATATTGCTGTGAAAGAAATTTTGTGAACTTTTAAATACTATGTCATTTATGAGATTTATTGCCATTTTCCCTACCACTTTGCCTAGAAGAATAATGTTAGAACTCTGAAAAACAAAAAATCCTAAAGTATCTTCCTGGAATCTAAAAATATTGTGTCTATAAATATAACATATAAAAGTTAAGGGCATAAGTCACTGTATACAGCAGACATGCCTCAGGCAAACTCTTACTTGTTTCTATGAAAATCTGTGGCTAAGAACAGAAATTCTCCAGTACTTGATGTAAATGCCTCTTAGAACTCTCTTCAAATTTTGAGGCATGATATCGCACCTTCCTTAACTCCCCTTTCCCCTCATAGCATGGCTACAAAGCCTGAATTGTGAGAAGAGTAAGCCATAGATGCTCATTGAGGAATGTAGCTGTAATGTCCTCTGTTTTCGTAGTAAAGAAGATGCTTGAGATGGCACCAAACACATAAAAACCAGGGCATAAAGCTTAAGACAGTGTAGCTAATGGAAACAGCAAGTAGTTTCTATAAAATCATGGTTAATAAGTTTTGAAATGGAACCACATACTACTCCTGTTTAAGTACGTCTGGTCAAATATTAGACTGACTACACAAGGTACCTGTACATCTTTATGAGCAGTAAATGTGCATGGACTGTCATTGTCTGATACAGTGATGAACTGAGCTTGAAGCCCAGTCTACTCTTCCTCTTACTGACCATGTGACTTTTGGTCAGTTACTTAATCTCTCTGGGTCTCAGTAGCTGCCTTAAAAAAGGAAGCTTGTAATACTTGAACTACTGTTCATGCAGTGGATGTGAGAAGTTAATGAATACATGTATGGTAAATACAATATAAATAATAACATTAACATTGGCTCGTGTTGGTATAGTTTGGTGTTTGCAGAATGTTTTTCTCACACCAGTGTAGTGAGGTAGAACTGGAAGGAGCTTTGGAGGTCATCTAGTCAAACCCCATGATGTTACAGATGGGGAAACTGAGACTGAGCGATGAAGTAATTTTTCTAAGGTGACATAGGCAATAAAGTGAGAGGGCTGGGGTCCCCTCCCTCTAAAATCAGTGCTCTTTTCACCGTACCACAGCACAAGTGTTTTATGGCATTTGACGGAAGAGGAAAGTTATTTGTGAATATGACATCATCACTATTTAAAGCAGGGAAAGCAGTTTGCAGTTACTTAGTTTCTTACAACAGCAGATTAAAAATTACCAGACCAGCCTGTTAGATTATTTCTTAACTAAGGTTAATCTAATTGAAATCAAGTAAATTATGATTTAAAGAACGTTTTTGAACAACACTATTTAGTCATCCTTCCATATCAAAATGGACTTGTGGTGAATGCATATTTAATCATAATTGTTTACAACCAGAGGTACTTGGCATGTACTTGGAAAGAATTATGAGTTTGATATTTTTCAACCTCTCCAGAAAACATAATGTTGGTTTAGTCATTTAGTTTACAAGTATTGGAAGATGAACTATCTTTGATTAAAAAGGTGAATCAAAAATATTCAAGGGATATTTTTATTGTACTGTTTTGGGTTGACAAGATGCCATTTCATTGCAAAGAAGCAAGTGGACACTAGACTTAGGTTGTGTTGTGCTGTTGGTGTTTTTCTTGTTTGGTTTCTGCCAAAGTGATTTGGGAGGTTAGGGTTGGTGTCAGTCCCTCCTGTTTCCAGCTTATGCAATGAAAAAACTGTACCCCGAACACCTCTCTTTCTCTTCTCTCCTCTGCTCTCCTCTCTTCACCTCCCCTCTCCACCCCTTCCTTCTCCTCTCCTCTTTCTCTCTGCTTTTCCCTCTCCTTTCCTCTTCTCTCTCTCCCTTTCTCTTTCCCTCTCTTCCTTTTTCTTTTTTTTCCTCTATTGAAACATTTCACCAAATATAGGTTAGATTTTTTTAAAAGAACATTCTGATATTACTAGTTTTTCTTTAATCAACATTAAAATTCCTGCTATGTACTTTTAGGTTTAAGGAAGAGGAAAAAATAAACTGACATAAATAGAAGCTCTGAAAAGAAGTGTGTACAGACTAGTTAAGCACAAGGTATTACGGTCAGGAGGGTACTAGCATCTGAAGAAGGGGGTCTTTAATACCAATATTATTGTCTTTACATAAAATCTTCTCCACAGAAGGTATGGCCTTGTCACCACATCACAAACAGATGATCACAACTCATGAGTAGACCTAGCTAGTTACTCAATGGAGCTGTAATTCTCCCCTTCATATACATGCTCTCTTAGAAGGAAGGTAAACATACAGAGAGACTCATAGTGTTAGGTAGTTAATAGCCACACAACTTTAGGAATGAAAGGTGCAACTATAAAAAGGGAAAGAAAATGTGTCCAGTAAATGCACTAGCTAAATTTGCCAAACTTTAGCGTCCTTTTCTTTAAGATGCCCGTTTCAGGTTCCTTTTTCATCCCTTAAACTGGTACGCTTTGCATAAGCCATGTAATTAGTGACCAAAGAATGAAAATTTACAGACAGGTAAGACACTATTCTATTATCTGTGGACAACGTTCTGCCTTGTCTGTGTGTTTATAATGCCCAGTGAAAGTAAAGGTATATTCATACATGTACCTAAAGGCTAATCCTGATTGCCATGGAGAGAGAATGGGTGAATTCACTCTTCTTTCTTTAATAGGAATATATGGAGCACTGTATTTTTACATTGTCCCTGCATTTCCTTTTAGTCTGTCCTTCATCCTGGCCAGACCGCAAGCTGGTACATTTGATAACAAGCTAGACATGTCTTGTGGTTTGAGCTGTAGTCAGACTCCTGCCTGCAGTGTGTATAAATATTTGATATCGTAGCTTCTGACTCTCAAAAGTTGATCCTCTTTCGTACTTTTATCCCTTACTTGGATACTACATAAATGACAAACTTTTAAAGTTGCTGGAGGAGGGGGAAACTGGGAAAGCCAGAGCTGTATTTAAAATATTGTCAGCCTCCTTTGGGAATTGGTTGTGAACACCAAGGGCAGTGAGGTGGCACAGTGGACAGCTCCAGGCCTGACTGGAGTTCAAATTCAACTTGTGACACTTATTAGCTATGTGACCCTGTGTGACTTAAAGAAGTTGCTCAACCTTTGCTTGTCTCATTTTCCCCAACTGTAAAATAGGGATAACAGCACCTACTTCTCAGGATTGTCATGAGAACCAAATGAAATAATAGTTGTAAAGTGCTTAAGCACAGTGCTTGGCATATACTAACTGCTACATACATGTCAGCTATTGTTAACTGTTATTATTATACTGAGTAGACATGGTTCTTTGAAGAAATTGAGTTTTCTTCTCTGAAGTTGTTGACTAATTAGGAAGCCTTATGGACATGGGATTTGAAAAAAGACATGTGAAAGAGAAAGTGACTTGAGAAGCAGTAGATTTTTTGCCTTAGTTCCTTTGCCTATTTGCCTTAGTTCCCCATCTGTAAAATGAGATGGAGAAGGAAATGGCAAACCACTCCAGTATCTTTGCCAAGAAAACTCCAAGTGGGGTTGTGAAGAGTTGGGCACAGCAACTGAACAACAAAAGGGGTGTGTAGGATGGTTTACTAAATGAGAAACAAACTTGTTCATATGCTTGGTAAAACTTATCCCATATTTGCATTTAAATTTTCTAAAGATCACAACTTTTGAGAACTATTGCTATCTCTGTCACTTGGGGAAAGAATATAGTCATTACAGTTAAGTCTAGGTCACAGGATTGCCTTGTGTCTTAAACTATCCTTCAAGATTTCTATCCATTGCTCCTGGTATCCTGAATCAGGGAGATCTACCTACGTATTTGATCCTTGAAACTGTTTCCTTGTGGATGCTCCTAGATTCAATCTGTATCTCTAGCGTAAAGGGAATTTAGATGAATTGGCTTTGCTGTTTTGCTAACTAACAGCCTCCGGGTCTTCCCTCTTCCTTTTTCTTAAGGATTTGTGTGATTTTATATAGTTGAAAAGTGTCATTCCAGGTAAATGACTCTTGAGAGTACTATGCTTTATGCATTAAACGAACTATTGAATTTTAAATTTGTACCACACCATGCAGCAAACACACACACAGAATTGACAGTAATTATGCATTCCATTAGTTAACCCCTTAAGCAAATCAGAAAACATTCTACTTGGTTCTTTTTTTTTGCCTTGACTTTTGTGTTGACGCTGCACTTCGGTAACCCTGGAGGAGAGAGTGAGATGGATGATTTTGCATGGTTCTGTTTCACTTAAATCCAGTTCACATGCAAGTCTCCTGATGTCAACGGTCCAAGGACCAACAGTAACCATAAGAAAGGTAAATCAGGAAATATCTTTACCTCTCTCCCCCAAATCATCTTCAAAGAATCCTTTCCAAAGAATATGTTCCAGTCTTCCATATTCAGATGTGATGCGGGCCATCTAGAGAAATAGTTGAAAAGATCCATGCAGGAGTGGTAGCTATAGTGTTTGCACAAGATGATGCTGTTTGGTTAGCAGCTATTCTCACTGTTTACGGTGTCAGCCGTTGTTCAGAGCTCTGCCTCTTGCTGCTACCTCTGTTCCATGGCATCCCAAAGTTATGTTGTGCCCCTTGGAGGTATTTTTAACAGTTCTGATTTTGTATTTCTTTTGCCTGCTCTAGTTAGAGTTGTCCTAGTTTCACTACCCCAACTTTACTTCCTCATGGAAGATGATCCATGTTAGCTTTTTTCATAAATGTATCATTCTGTTGACTCATACTAAGCTTTCAGTCAATCAAAATCCCAAAGTATTTCCCACATAAATTACTGTCTAGTGCCAGACTCCCCAGCCTTTATTTGTGCAGTTGATTCTTTTTTTTTTTAGGTAAAGATGCATAACTTTGACATTCAATATTTTTTCAGTTGTGTTGAATTCTTCATGATCCCATTTGGGGTTTTCTTGGTTTGCCATTTCTTCTCCAGCTCATTTTACAGATGAGGAAACTGAGACAAAAAGGGTTAAGTGACTTGCCTGGGGATCAAATAGGTAGTAGGTCAGATTTAAATTCAGGAAGATGAGTCTTCTTGGTACCAGGCCTGCACTCCATCTGTTGTACCACTTACCTACCCCTGGCTCCCTGGAATTGAACCCCAGGCTCCTATAGGACAGATGGGGATACTTATTAATAGACCAACATTTTGCTTATTAGATATAATTTTGTTCTATTTGACTCACTAATCTGTCTTTTCCTGGTCTCTTCATAAAGACATCCAATGAATTTGCTATTATTCCTGGATTCCTGTTATGTGAAAATTTCAATAATCTCTTTCTCCATCCAAGTAATTGATTAATATATTGACTAGAACAAGAAGAGTGCAGTGATGTAACGCTGCAGACCTGCCTCAAGGTTACTATTGATCAATATGGTAAAATATTGGGCATTGTATAAAATCATTCACCGAATTTCAAGTATTAGCACATAATACTATATGATATTAGATAATTAGATAGAATATAGATTGATCAATATATAGATCAAAAATAGCCTCATTATTAAGTACTTACTATGTGCCAGGCACTGTACTAAAAGACAAAAACAAGAAGACAATAAAGTTAGAAATTCAACATATAAAGGGGAAGATGATCCATGGGTCAGAGGGTGTTGCTGGAATGGGAGTACAGGTTGAGCAGACAAGAGGGAAGTGAGTAACATGGCTGGAACTTCTAAAAATATGGCATTTATAGACTAGTACTCACCAATCAGAATTGACCTCAGGGAAAATGTTATCCTAGGGGTTGAAGGTGGGAAGTAGGAAGAGGCTGCCAGTGTCAAGGTAGAGCAGAGCTGAGATTAAGTCAGGACAGAAGTGAACAGTGTGACTGAGACTTTGGATAATCATGGCAGTTCTAAGCAAGGACTCAGATTTATTATGCCTACAATATTCTTCTGTTCTATTGGACTATTAAACCTGACAGCAAAGGAAATGAGTTTCACCTCATATGACTTGTTCTTAATGATACATCCCAATTCACATTCCTAGCATTTATAACCCTTTTACATTCTAAATGCTTAAAAATCATCCATTTGAAAATTTGAATACAGTACCTAGTACATAATAAGTGATTAAATGAATACTTATTGATTTGAATTCTGTTACATGCCCTCATTATTGTGAGGATAAAATCAGAAAATGTATGAGAAATGTTTTGCAGCTATGAAATGATACATACATTTAAATATATTGCCACCATCATCATTGTCATTTCTGGGTAATGTTCTGGGGGAACTCAGAAGCTGTCACAACCTGCTCTTACTGCTGCTAAAAATCAATTTTTGTGAGGCCAGTTAATGATATACTACAGGGGTCTTGCTAACACACTATCTACCCTGTATGGCTTATAGCTGCTGTTCCAAGTTGAACTAAATAATGTATAAGGTTTTTTTTCTATCTGCTGCAACCTAGGTTTCTAGAATCAAAGACTCTGCACTCTTAAGTGGTGATGGTGATGATGGAGGGATCCAAACATCAGTATGTCTGTTTTTTGCTGAGTTCACTAGACTCCTAATAAAATCCATGACCACCTCCGTTTATGAAGATAATAATTGGGTTGATGATATTCACAAACATTTCCAAGGACACTTATTGCTTTTTCATCTAGAGAAAACCAGCCAAAAACATTTCTTTTATGGTGGTAACATAGCAGGTTCCATTGAATAAATAATGCTGTGTTAAGAAAAAAAGTTTTGGGGTTTTTTTTTGTTTTTTTCTTATGTGTTTTCATTCTCATCAATGCTTTAGAACTGTTTTGGAAGCAGATATTCAGCTAGACATCCATCACAGGTCCTAAAACCAAGTTTTGAATTCTAGTCATTTGGAATCCTGGGCAAGACCATATTGTTTTCTCCTTTCCCTGGATAGAGAAACTGTAACTGGTGTGTTTGGACGGACAGACACAGCTGAGCCAAGGCATTTGGTCTTGATTCTGTTTCGGTTTTGACATAAACAAGAATGTCAGTGACAGTCGGGTGGTGGTTTGAAATGCTCCAGGGGGCCTTCGAATGGGAACTGAGATAGTGAGGTGGCTTCGTGTTCTCTCTGTCTCCATCTCTTTCACTGTCTTTCTCTCTGCTTCTATCTCTGTTTGTTTGTCTTTCTGAATCTCTAAGAAGGGGATAAAGCTAGAGTGGACTAGAACTAGATATGATTAGCAAGAGGATGGAGAAAGTTTAATTTTTCCTCTTATCAGTCTCTGTCTGCAGATAACAGACATTTACTCTCACATTTCACTATTTCAATAAGATCTTCTTAATTTCTGATTTTGACATTAAACCATGACTCATCATGAATTCTCTGCCACTATTATCTGTTGTCTGTTGCGTCCTGCAAGAATACAGTAGTGAATAACTTGTAGTACACAGAACAGAAATAGGCAGAGATTTAAATGTTCTAAAGTTCCTGGAGATTTTTGTTTTTTAAACATGGGTTAGGGGCTCTGACTATAATTAGAAGAAAATCTCATGGTCTTGGTTTTAGTAATAATTCTAATATGTTTTTCAAAAGCAGAAGAGACTGATTTCACAACTCCAGCACCAGTCATCCCTCTCTTCCCCCAACTTCATTGAGTCATGAGTAAACAGACTTGAATTGCAGAAAGAGGCAGGCTCCTCAGACAAAATTCACTTTCCATTCTTTTTAGGCAATTTATAGTTTTCTTAAGACTCTGGAGTGAATAGTAGAGAAGAGAAAAGGACTAAAGAATGATAGAAGTAGAACATCCAAGCACCTAAGGAAAGTTTTTAACCTGTTCCTTGTTAGGTACAAAACACTCCTTATTTTCCTCATACTGTGTGCTCTAAGCTACCTTGTGAGACAAAGGAAATCTCAAAGTGCTTCATCTAAAGGTTACCAAAAATCAAAGAAAGCAGCAACATGAAAATGGCTGTAACATGAAACCTCACATCGTGTTTTGCATTATGCTGCCTGTCCATAGTTCTAAGGAAGATCACAGTTCTGAAAAAGCATAGTTAAAATCTAACCCCAGACATCTTCTTACTAGCTATTGTGCAATTTTGTTTCCGGGTAACTTCTTCCTTCATTCCTCAGAGAATTATTTACTGATGTACAACGCTGATTGTGCCTTTTATTGAAGACTTGTACGACTCAGCCCTACTAAAGTATCTGAGGCTTAGTCAGGCACAATGAGAGAACCTGGACACAAATGAAAATAGGAAGCAAACTTGTGTACGATGGCATCCAAAGGACACATGTGAAATTGGGAAGAGAAGGTGTTTTGGTTTCATGTTGGTCTTACCTGTCTGTTTCACTGGTAACATAAAGTTGTCTGGGAAAGAACCTCATTCACTCATTTATCTTTTGCCACTTACATACCTCCGCTGCAGCTGATGGCCTTGATAACCATTTGAAAGACTCTTTTGGTCTGTCCCTTGGCATGTCCTGTGGTAAGATGTGATGAGGAATATCTTGTCTGCCCTCTCACAGATGATCTGCTGAGTATTCTTAGCCAGGGATTGCTGAGTCATAGTGACATTCATAGCAGAGGCATTGTTGTTTGGCCGAAAGGGCAAAAGGTAAGTTTCCCATGTCTTGGCTGTTTAATCCATTATTTTATTCCTGGTGGTTTTATTCCACTCAATTTTTGCTCAGTTTCTCATTATTTAATCCATTTTTTCATTTCTGATGTTTTAAAAAATAGATGGTCATCTTCATCTTTCCTTTTAGTGACTCAGTTTCTGTCTGTAGTTTGTTTGACTGAATTCACCTTAAGTGATCATTTATAATATTTGCCCAGCTTTTAGTAGCTATCCTAAGTATTTTTTAAGTCTCAGGAAAATGTCCTTAAAACTCACAAGAGTTATAGTAAAGTGGATGCTTTTACAATGTGATTGACTTCAAGAAAATAAAGGGGCAATCAAGACATTTAAAGGGATTGAGTTGAAGAAAACATGTTAGAAATGACACCAGGAGAGAGGCAGCATGGAATAGTGGACAGAGGGCCTCAGGGTCAGACCCTACCTCTGACATACTGGCTGTGTGAACCTGCCTAAATCACTTAACCTCTCAGTGTCTCAGGTAGCTCCTTAGACAGTCACTTGCCAAGAGGCTCCTGATCCCACAGATAGAGGACGTTTACTCACCAGGAAGTTCTTAGACCAATGAAATCACAGATCTGGGCTTCATAGTCACCACAAAAAACAACCACCACCACAGCCACAGTAGCAAATGGAATTAAGATCAGAGGTTTATAGATCAGGAGATGGAAGGGAATTTAGAGTATGCTTGAATTATCTACTTTGCCTTCTGCCAACACCAGTCCACTATATTTGTTCCTTTTCCCTCCATACATGGTAACAAAGGTGTTTGGTTTGCCAGTCTAAAAGAAATGTTATTTCTGATACTCAGCTAGGATAAATGGGATCATCACTTAGTACTTAAGATCTTGGAGGTCATTTAGTCCAATGGTATCGAACTTAGGTGATAATAGGGGCCAATAAACCATTCATATAGATCCATGTTGCCTGCATGTTGACTTAGAAAACCATATACTAATGACATGGGTTGGAGGGGATGTGGAAAAATTAGGACACTAATTCTCTGTTGGTGGAACTGTGAACTGACCCAGCCAATTTGGAGAGCAATGTGAAATTATGCCCAAAGAGTTATAAAACTGTATATACTCTTTGTTCCAGCAATACCACTATTAGATCTATTTCCCAAAGTACAAAAGAAAAAGAACTTACATGTCCTAAAATATTTCTAGCATCTCTCTTTGTACTGGAAAAAAAAACTGGAAATTGGGGAGCTCATGCTATTCATCTCCAGAAAAGGAATTGATAAATAAAAGTATGCGTAGTGTGATTTTACATATGTTATAACTGTGTGTCAAATGGCGACCTTCTTTAGCATGGGGTGAGGAGGGTGGAAGAGAGGCAGTTTGGAACTTAAAATGTAACAAAAAAATTAAAAAGCAAGTATGTTCCATTGTATTTTTATTTATTTTTGTTAAATATTTCCCAGTTACATTTTAATCTGACTTGGGCAGCACCTGGGAATGTTGTGAGAGGGTGAGTGTTTGACACCTCTGATCTAAGCATAGGATTTTAGGAACATGAACCTAGAGTGACAACAGACTTTGGAGACCGTCTAGTCCATCACCCTCATTTTATAGATGAGGAAAATGAGGGCCAGAGGGATTAATTGACTTGCGCAGTGTCACACAGATAAGTGGCAGAGCTGGGATTTGAACCTAGCTTCTGTGACTAAATCTGACCATTTTTCCACAGTAGTCTTCTTTTAAACCATCAGTTAGGATAAATATCACAAACATTCTATATTTAGAATATTGTTTCACATTATATACTTAGATGTGAAATCATACTATTTAAAAGGGTAAAAAAAGTGACATTATTGAGGAACCTTGAATTCTTTAGTAGCTCAGCTCAATTTGTAGGATGCAAAGTCTTAGTTATTCATAAAGTCAGGTTTTAGTATTTGTAATTTTGCCTTGTCATCATACACGCTTGATCACAAAGCTCCTAAAGTACTCTGTGTATAATTTAGGAAGTGACTGCTGAGAAATCTGTAGAAGTGGAATTAGTCATGGAGTTCAGGCAGTCTTTGTGAAATATGTGCTTGAGGTCATTTTTAATGGCTAATGGACAAGAAAACACACATACATACATACATATGGTGGAAGCTCTCAGGAGGGAAAAACCTTGGAAGGTAGAAGGCAAAACATGGACCCAGAGCAAGACACAGGGCCAGACTAGTGCTCAGGCTTGTAAGTTGGTGTCTAGTGCCTGGGCAGCCCAACACCCAACTCCCCAAGCAGCTAAATGCCCTGACAACCCAGTGCCTGGGAAGCTTTGCCCAAGGCAAAGCAGAAACCACAACCAGGGAAAGGACTAGGGCAGCAACTGGAAAGCAACTGGGGTCTTATAGGAGACTAGCTACCAATATCAGCCTGTCAGGCATATTTGTTTGTAATAAAAGGGCTTTGCTTTCTTCTCCCTCCCCCAACAAGGAGATATTTGGGAAATTGAATATAGGTAGGCATAAAGTAGAAGAAAAGAAGGGAGGAATGGAAGAAGGAGGGAAAGAAGGAAGAATGGAAAGAATGAAGGAAAAAAGAGAATGTGTGCAACACTAACAAAGAAAGGAAGGAAAAATAGAGGAAGGAAAGAAAAAGAAGGAAATGTATGTCTAGCAACGACAAAAGAAGGAAGGAGAAAGAAAAAGGAAAAAAAGAAAGAGGAGGAAGGAAGAGAAAAAGAATAAAGAAAGTCATGGAGACTTTTTTTAATGAATAAACAGAAGACAAGCCAGAAAGAATCACAGAGAATGAAGACAGCTTAGAAAATGACATATTGAATTAATTATTAATTAAATTAATTTGTAATTAATAATTTAATTTATTGAATGTATTTAAAAAAGCAAGCTGTACATAAGCTATGCAGTTTCATATAGTCTTCTTCACACACACATATACACGCTCTTTATATAAATACACACATATATGTGGAAATGACAATTTTATTTGATGTTTGTTTAGTTCAGGAAAAAAATGATTATTGGTGCTAACCCAGAAATCTGTAGAAGCTATTTGGTCTGAAATGTTTGTGGGATTCTTTGTTATACCCAAGACTTAGCTGATTGCGTAGGATAATGATGGAGTTATGTCAGCAAAGCCTCCAAGCATATGATAAAATATGGTTTCCTAGCACGTAGATTTAGAGCTGGAAGAGACCTCAGAGATCATCTAATCCAACTGCTTCATTTTATGTGTTAGGAAACTAAGGAACAGAGAGGTCATGTGATTTGCCCAAGATCACGCAAGTAGCAAGAGGCAGAAATGGGAATCCAGTCCCGGGTTCCAACCTCAAGTGCGTTGCAAGTGCTGACAAATCAAGACCTGAATGTCCTGTGGGGGAAGTGATAGATACCTTGTGATCACTCAGCATCGAGTTCAGCCTCACTGTAACAGAGCTCATCATGAATACTTGGATAAGTGCAGTCAAATCTTAAAAAACCCAGAATTACGGCCCACTCCAAACTCCTAATGTACAGTTACAGAAAGATACAGGGATATCACGTGCCAGTCAGTTTTACTGGTCATGCGTTTTTCTCAACTCTCTGCTCTTTGAAAGGCAAAGAGTCACATTGTAGTTCCAGGATAACCCTTTCAGAACTAAAGATTGGGGCTGAATATTGTTGGCTGGCATAGTTACTGTTTTATATTCGGACAAGCAAAGGGAGCTGAATCCTTCTCAGACTGAGAATAAAGGATGGACAGCAACAGATGCATTAGGCTGAAGTAAAATGGGCACCTTTTGGACCCCAAAAATCATGACTAAACGAGATAAAGATGTTCACAAGAGTGTCCAAAAAAGCCATTGGTGTCATGGACCGAAGTCATAGTTTTACCAGTCCTTCTAGTTGAATCTGAAGAGAGTCTACCCTTCTTTTCCATGGTAAAAGGGATTCAGCTTAGCAAGACCGTGTCAGCATGTGAACATTGAAAAGGAGCATATTGCTTAAGATGTCATCTTGGGGAGTTTAGCCAAAGACATTAATATTCCTTGTATGATTGATAATGCAATCTGTGTGTAATTTTGACACCATTTTCTCATGTCCATATTAGTTACATCAAAGAACTGAAAATCATCAGCAAATAGAAAATGTTTTCATTTATTTTTAATTACATTTTGGAAACATTGAATTTATTTTCTTAGCTTTTCATCTTTAGTTTCATGGTCTTAATGATGTTTTGTTGAATATCTGTTTTGCTGGGATCCTTTTCGGCAGCACATAATGTTATTATTTGAAAGATATTTGACGTAGGAGTTAACATTCTATTTTTGAAAAGCCCTGACTTGTTTGGGAAAGTAGAAGGTAAACTAACTTGTCATTCTTGTTATATGATGAGTAGGCCTTCCAAAATAATAAGAGAAAGGGGGCTAAAAGAGAAAAAAAAGGAAAGTGTTCAGTAGGGAGCTGCCAGGGAGATTTTAATATCCAGGAACAAGGGAGGAAATGTTTTGAGGAAGGGGGAATTGATGAGGTTTGGAAGGAAGAGTGAGACCCTCACAAAGACCAGAGTATAGGGACAGATCACCTGGAATGAATTCATGGACTCAAGCATTCTTGAAGTCAGCCTGGTAAAGATTTATTATGTTTTTAAGTGGGCAAGAGTTCTTAGGGAATCAGCAATCTTAAAGGGGTACAGGTAAAGTTTATATAGGATATACTATAGTAAAACATGTGCCAAATATGCTAACTTGGTGATTTAGGGCAGGACTAGGGAGTGCTTGGTTCTTAAAAGAACATGCACTTTTAGTATCTACTGCACAAGTATTTCACTCAGAGCCAACTTCTGCCTCTCTAGTGGCTGCCACTGGCCTGGGGCTGGGGTCAGCTGGGGCTGGGACTAGAGCCACACTCCCCTCTCAGTCAGGTGAGGAGACTCTTTCAACTAACCTTCGAAGCTGTCTTTAGCATTTGTGGATTGAGAAGTCTGGAACCCCCATCAACCAGCAGTGATTCAGTCCCCTAAGGCTTGTTCCAGGTCCGGCTGCACTGGTGGGGCCCACTCCAAGCTGTGTTCCATTCACAGCCCAGTATGATAGAACTTTCCTGTCAGTCTTCCAGATTGTCTTGGCCTGGAAATTTGCTTCAGTCTATCATTTTATGGCTTCTGTTGCTCTAGAATTTGCTTAATTTTACAGACTTTGTGAGGGGTTTATGGGGAGAACTCTAGCAGGTCCCTAGTTCTCCTCTGCCCCCTGCATTTTTTTTATTATGAGTGATTTGGAACATTCTTTCATGTGTTTTTTTTCTTCTCTTTTGAAAACCACTTGTTCATATTCTTTGACCCTCTTTTTTTTCTTTAAGTCAGGTAATGGCTTTTGGTTTTATTTATGTGTTGGTTTACCATGTGTCTTGGATATTAACCCCTTATTAGAGCTTTTTTAAGATAAAATTTTCTTTTGTTTACCCCATTTGACCACTTCTTTTCTTATCCTGGTTGCATTAATTTCGTTAATATGAAAAGTTTTCAGTTTTATGTGATCAAAATCAATCATTTGATCTCTTGGGTCACTGGATCCAGATGGCTCCAGAGGAAAAGTGAGGCTGGTAACCCTGCACAGCCCTCACTCACTCAAAATGAAGTCAAGTGCAAATCATGTCATTATTTCTCTGATATCATGGTTCTCCTTGAAAACAAAGGAAGAACCCAAAGAGTAGACCGAGCTGCCTAAATGGGGACCCAGCTAACTAGGTGACTCCTTCCCTTCCCTTCCCTTCCCTTCCCTTCCCTTCCCTTCCCTTCCCTTCCCTTCCCTTCCCTTCCCTTCCCTTCCCTTCCCTTCCCTTCCCTTCCCTTCCCTGTCCTTCCCTTCCCTTCCCTTCCCTTTCCTGTCCTTCCCTTCCCTGTCCTTCCCTTCCCTTCCTTTCCCTGTCCTTCCCTTCCCTTCCCTTCCCTTCCCTTCCCTGTCCTTCCCTTCCCTTCCCTTCCCTGTCCTTCCCTTCCCTTCCCTTCCCTGTCCTTCCCTTCCCTTCCCTTTCCTGTCCTTCCCTTCCCTGTCCTTCCCTTCCCTTCCTTTCCCTGTCCTTCCCTTCCCTTCCCTTCCTTTCCCTGTCCTTCCCTTCCCTTCCCTGTCCTTCCCTTCCCTTCCCCGTCCTTTCCCTTCCCTTCCCTGTCCTTCCCTTCCCTTCCCTTCCCTTCCCTTCCCTTCCCTTCCCTTCCCTTCCCTTCCCTTCCCTGTTCTTCCCTGTCCTTCCCTTCCCTGTTCTTCCCTTCCCTTCCTTTCCCTGTCCTTCCCTTCCCTGTCCTTCCCTTCCCTTCCCTTCCTTTCCCTGTCCTTCCTTGTCCTTCCCTGTCCTTCTCTGTCCTTCCCTTCCCTTCCCTTCCCTTCCCTTCCCTTCCCTTCCTTTCCCTGTCCTTCCTTGTCCTTCCCTGTCCTTCTCTGTCCTTCCCTTCCCTTCCTTGTCCTTCCCTTCCCTTCCCTTCCCTTCCCTTCCCTTCCCTTCCCTTCCCTTCCCTTCCCTTCCCTGTTCTTCCCTTCCCTTCCTTTCCCTTCCCTTCCCTTCCCTTCCCTGTCCTTCCCTTCCCTTCCCTTCCCTTCCCTTCCCTTCCCTTCCCTTCCCTTCCCTTCCCTTCCCTTCCCTTCCCTTCCCTTCCCTTCCCTTCCCTTCCCTTCCCTTCCCTTCCCTTCCTTTCCTTCCCTTCCCTTTCCCTCTGCTTCTCTCTCCCCTCCTCCATTTTTCTCCATTGACATTTTATGAAGTATGTATCTCCTTTTGTTCTGTTATTTTCTGGAATACAGTGGTCAAATTCTACTCCTTCTACTCTTACCTCCACTGTTATTTCTCCTCCTTCTCAATGGTTCTCAAATTATGCTTCCAGTCTATCATCCATGTTGATCACTTTTGCCTTTGTTTCTTCTAGGAGTTTTACAATTGAGTAATTTTTTGGATTTTTTCCTATTTCTGTTGTTCCATCCTCCACTGTATCTGTGAATAAAAAGGGTTCTACTTTTAAATGACTTTCTTCTTTTGTTTTAATATCCATGGCTATTTCTAAACTCTTGTGTTTTATCATTACCTTCACCCTAGATCTCATTTTGCTCTTCCAACTTCCTGTCCTTTATTTTATTTCATTTTTGTTCTACCAATTCCATTTCTTCCTTTAATTCTTGAAGTATATTTATTTCATATTGAGAAGATTCTGCCCCCCCCATATGATAGTTTTGATACTTTCCCCCCTTGGGGGCCATCTTTAGTTGTCCAGATCTATATTTTGCCACTGGACCCAGATGGCTCCCGAGGGGAAAGTGAGGCTGGTGACTTTGCACTGCCCTCCTCACTTAAATCCGGTTCACTTGAAAGTCATGGCATCACCTTCCTGATGTCATTCATGGTCCTCTTTGAGAAAGGACAAACAACTTTTGCTCCCTGTTGCTTCTTTTGTTTGTAGCATTTATGTCTTCTCATCCATAATATATTTTTATTGTGTTAGGTTTCTTCTTTTATTTTGTAATTCCTTTGAGAGATTTTTAATTTTTCTTTTGAGAGTTCCTGGCATTTTTCCTTATTTTTTTATGTTTCTCTCATTGTTTTTTTTTTTCCCCCCAGGAAAATTAAGGAGGTAGATTCTTTCTTGACCTTCAAACCCAATGTTTTCCTGGAAGTCATTCTGCTGGGGAAAATTTGACTCTGTATTATATCTAGTTATATGCATATGCTTTTAAATATAGAGGAAATAAAGGGTGATTTCTTGTGGACAAAGGAAAGAAATCACCTCGTGTCCCTTCTTTTTAAGTGCTCACCCTTTATAGAATGTTGCTGAATGTCCTGCAGACATTGTAAAATTCAACATGTTCACAACTAAACTCATATCTTTCTTCCCAAACCCTCTCCTCTTCCAAATTCTTTCTTACTGAATCACCATCCTCCCAGTCTTTCAAATCAAATATTATCTTTAACTGCTCACCATCTCTCATCTCCTTATAGCCAATCAGTTGTTAAGCCCTGTTGATTTCACCTTTGTGGCATCTCTGAATACATTTTCTTCCTCTACCCTGGTGTAGGTCATCATCTCCTCCTGCCTGGAGTATTGCAATAGCCTCTTGGTTGAACTCCCTGTCAAACTTTCTCCCCCAATTCCAGTCCATCCTTCAGCTACCAAAGAGATTTTACTAAAGTGCAGATGTGACCTAGTCAAAAAAGTCCAGTGGCTACCTATCACTTTCAGGATCAAACACAGAGGCCTCTATTTGGTGTTTAAAACTCATCATAAGGAGCCCTCCTTCCCAAACTTTCCAGTCTTCTTACATTTTACACCCTCTACTCCCTGTCTTCAATCCAGTGACACCAGCCTCCTTGCTGTTCCCTGAACAAGACACTCCATTACCTGACTCGAGGTATTTTCACTGGCTGTGTCCCATGCCTGGGGGCAGTTTGGTGTCACAGTAGATACACTGCTGGGCCCGGAGTCAGGAAGACTCATCCTTCTGAGCTAAAATCTGACCTCAGACTAGTTGTGTGACCCTGAGAAAGTCACTTAACCCTGTTTGCCTCAGTTTCCTGATCTGTAAAATGAATTGGAGAAGGAAATGACGAACCACTCCAGTATCTCTGTCAAAAAAAAAGAGTTAGACACCACTGAAAATGACCCAACAACAAGCCCCATGCCTAGAATTCTCACCCCACTTATCACTACCTCCTGACTTCCTTCAAGTCCCAAATAAAACCTTACCTTCTACAGGAAACCTTTTCCAGCTGTACTTAATTTGAGTGCTTTCTCTCTGATTATTGTTTCCTATTTCTCCTCTGTGTAGCGTGTTTGTATGTAGCTGTTAGCATGTTGTCTCCCCTATTAGACTGTTAGCTCCTTGAGGGAAGTGGGCTATCTTTTTGTCTTTCTTTATATCCCTAGGTCTTAGCATGGTGCCTAGCACATAGTACGTGTTTAATAAATGCTTACTGACTGATTATTACTGCACATATTTACTCCTCTGAGAATTTCTCTGGGCATGAAATCCCACCAGGATATGAGATGCAAAAGAAAGGAATAAACCTACCAACTTGACAATCTTGACTTCCCTAGAGCACTGTTGTTAGACACAGACATTATCTTATAAGGAAAATAGGACATTTCCTATGCAACTGAAAGAAAACCACCTATGCTAAGGGTTCAGTCTCTTATGATTGGAGGAAGATAAATCTGGAATATTTTAGCCTAGCCCCTCTCCCATCTCTATGTACACATACAACTTGACATTTCTGCTATAGAGTTAGGCAACTAAATTAAGAATTGGGAGTTCAAATTTAGATTTTTGAGAAACTGCCAAGATCTCCCTTATATACTTTTAGCATCATTCTCTTTAAATTTTCTTATACATGCTCTTGTGTAATGTGGTCATGGTAAGAATTATTAAATGAGACCTGTTTTTATCGAACTAAGATCTTTCTCTTAAGGGGGGAAATAACTAAGTACTAATTGTACAGATAATTAGAAAATTTCCAATTTACAGGCAGGGAGTTACACTCTGTAATTAATTTTAGAACAAAGGAAAATTAAATGCGTTACTACTGATCAACATCCAAAGTATTCTCATCAGACTGACATTCCATGTTTATTCCTATTTTAAAATCAGTTCAGTCGGTTGAACTTCAATCATTTTAAAAGCGTTTCTTGAATATCAACAGTGATCCTAAGTAGGTGGCACAGTAGAGTTCTGGGCCTGGAGTTAGGAAGACCTGAGTTCAAATATGACCACCATTTTGAGTCTTCCACCAAACCAATCATTCTCTTTCTGCTTACCTGCATTATACACAGAAGAGTGTATTTTAAACTTAACTTTAAAGGATGGATATTGATTTTTCCCACATCTCCATATTAGACTGTGATATAAACTCTATATGTGCCTAATGTTTGGTTAATGAATAAATAAATGCATTTCTCTCCCAGTCTCTCTCTGTCCCTATCAGGGAATTTACCTCCAAAATTCCTAATTGGCCCTAAAGGCAGATACTTTTAATTAAGAAAAAAATAAATGCTAAATGTCTGGAGAAGTGAGAGATAGACTAGAAAATTTAATTTAGTTGGTCTCTAAGAGATGTTGTGGCATGGTGGAATGAAAGGTAGAGTCAGGAAGACATCTTTCTTGTCCTTGATTCATATTGGCTGTAGGACCCTAGATGAGCTAATCACTCAAATCCCAGGAAAGTCTTTAGTATGAATAATTACAGATGACTTCATGATCTGATTTGATGGAGGGAATTTCTACATCAGGAAATTCCTACCCACATTCTGTCTACTGTGCCACCTACCTTTCCCTCTACCATTTTACTGTTTCTAAACTATGAGATACTACCCCCAAAACCTTAGATCTGCTGAGGCTCTGAAGTAAGAGCCCTTGGGTGCCATGAGGTAGGTACAAGGATGCTGAATTGTGAGAACAAATCTAATTCTGGATCTCCAGGCTTGACCCCTGGGTTGAACTTCAGATCTGACTGTCTATCTCCATTTGGCTGCCCTATAGATAGCTCAAACTTTCTATTTCCAAAACCAAATTTGGTATCTTAACCCTCCTCCTGACTTCCTCATTCCAATCGGTGCCACTGTCTAGCTAGTTTCTCATGTTTAAAACTTTAGTGTTGTCTTTGACTATTATTTTTCATTGCCTGTTATGTATCTGGTCAGTTGTATATGCTAAGGAAACTTTTTTCACCTATACAATACACTTATGTTCAGCTGCTTAGTCAGAGTTTTGAGCTACCTATGGAAGCTAATCCCTGCTATTGACATATATATATATGTATATATATATATATATATATATACATATATATATATATATATATACATATATATATATATATATATATATATATATATAATGTTGATGTAGAGCAACTCTTCAAATTGACTACCTAATGAAGAAAACAGAAGTGAATAGTATGTATTTTCCCAGTTTGCATAATACCAAAAAATGAGATCATGAGACTAACCTTTGGCAGTTATTTTACTACAATTTGTGTTAATTATGTTAAGTCAAATAGAATGTAAATGTTTTTTCATGCCTGCCATTTATGCAGACTTTTCAGTTAAAACATTGTTTTTACAATGGTAATGGCAATGGAAGTATACTTACAGCATTAGATACTTTCTGACTGGCTATAATGGTCTTTAATTTAGGCATGGATGCCCTAGTGGCTAATGCCACATATTGGAAATTATAAATTCCATTTTTGACCTTTAAATCAGATGGTTAAATTTTTCTGAGGTCTTAGATAAGTATGTTTATCCTTCTTGAGATTAAAAAATGACATTTTATGGAAAGCTGGATTTCCTGTAATCTTCTTGCCCTGCTTTTGAACTGTAGCTGACTGTATCCTGGGGTCTTGGGTTTCTGATTAATGAGCATTCACCATATCTAAACCTACCAGACCAACCAAGATACATACTTCCTGGCTATCATCGTGTCATATGTGTATTCTTCTTTACTCTGGTCCCTTCCCCCTCTAATCATGATGAGCATAACCACCCTCTCTCTCCATTTACATTTCCTTTGCTCTCTCTTGGAGCTGGAATCAAATCAACACTGCCATTCCTGGAAAGGATACCCCCGCCAATTGCCCCATGATTTCACATCCCTGGGACATCCTTTCCTTGGCCACCACTTCCCTATAGGTGTGTCTTCTCCCTTTCAAATGTAAGCTTTCAGAAAATGTCTATTAATCTTTATCTCAGGAAGATAATCATAGAGTAATATGATGATCATGGAGTCATAGAACTATAATGGAAGGCAGCGGCCAATATGATTCAGCTGTGCCTCAGTATAATTCTACAGCCAAAACATTCAGTGGAATAAAACAAATTTCCATATTATTTCAGCATGTTGAGCTCTCATTGAAGAGCTCCCTCTGTCAGTGCAATTGGATACCTTCTCTAAAACTTGTCATGCCTGTGAATACTAAATTGAGTGGCTTGCCTCACTCACACAGGAGATACATGGCAGAAGTGGTACTTAATCCTAAGTCTTAACTCTGAGGCCAGCTTTCTGTCAACTACTCTATGCTGCATCTCATCTTGATTGTAAGTGATTATATTATAGCAGATGTGATGTAGAGGAATGTTAGATTTTTCAGGCAATCCCCCAGTCTATACCTCACTGCCTTTAGAAGACTGAAAAGTGAGAACTCTTTGCCTCTAGATACCTTTCTTTATAACAGAAGTAATAAATTATAAATATGGGCCTCTCTATACTTAGTTGAGTAAGTATGTCATATATTGTGAGTAATAGGTATGGGCCTTTCCATAGTTAGTTGAACTAGTCTTCAGAAAATGTACCAGGCCTCTTGCCAGGACTGTACCAAAAGCCTTTGTAGAGTCGTAGGACTTAACAGTGTGCTTTGCTGGCATTGTTGTCATTCATTTGTTTCAGCCTGTCTCGCTGTCAGCATAGCCCAGGATCAGCTCCATGCTAAACCTTGGTCAATGAAAGTTCCAAAGTCTTCAAGATCAGTTGAAAAGCAGGGCTGCTAAAAAGAAATAATATGGGAAGTAAGATTTTTTCTTTATAAAAGCAGGATCATTCCAGCTTCAAATTGTCAAGATTTTTCTCTCACATGCACTTGTCTCAGCATGGTGAATGCTTGTCTATAAACAAGAATTTTGTAGTTTTAGAGAAGTATATCCCTCAACTGGAAGCATCCACTAGAGTGGAATCTTTCTCACTCCTCATAATTCCAATATATCTGACAGATAACCAGCTTTAACATATCCTTCAAAAACTTCTGCTGGAATGTATGTGAATTTGCATTGGACTTCACCTTTGCTTTTCAACCAAGAGATAATGTTCTCTATATAACTATCCATTTAGAGAGCATTTGTTGCTGAATATTGGGGAATGAGTTGAGGTAAGTCTGATCATTTCTCTCATATTTAGAATTAAATCCACGGACCTAGGTTACCCAGAGTGAGGCTCTTTGTCTCTACAATCAGCAGTTTGAAACTTTTCTACTTACAGAACAATAATATTTTTTTCTTCATGACCGAGAAACTTGGAGACCATGGAGCGTAAAGCATTTCCTGTTGTTCCTCTCAGTATATAATGCTGGTTCCTAGTGATTGATACTAGAAGATTGGGGGTCCCGACTCTACTTAGATTTTCAGTTCTAAGTTCTTCTTGATATGCAGATAAAACAACTGAAATGCACAGCTAAGCCACCGGTGCAAGACAACTTGCTCTGAGTAACAACCGATCACTTTCTCCCTCATTCAAACAGCTTGTTACTTTCATTTTTTTTTAGTTTGATGACCTTTAAAAATATATTTAGTATGAAAATCATGAGGTACTTATATGAGAAGCAAAAGTACTGAATAGTCATTGAGATCTATAGAAAGTCAGTGTTTGTTTGCTTTTTTTTACTCCACTGAAATATCTCCTTAAATTATTTAAATTTATTTATGAAATTAATTAATTAATATTAATTAATTAATATTAATTAATTAAATTAAATTAATTAATTTGTTTCCCATGATTTACTTTTCTACCTGTCTCACCCTTTAAGCAAATGTGTTATGTTATTCTGCATTGTATCATCCTATGTTTTTCAAAAGCCGAGACTCAGTCATAAATTAAGGGGAAAGCTTTTACCTGAAGAGTTTGAGTTACAAGAATATAATGCTTCTGAGACTTATTGTGGGTTATCATCATTATGCAGAACAGTTTACCCATCTTGATAAATTTTTCAGGTTTATTGAAAAGTGCTATTTTAATAGATCAATTATTTCTCTGCTGAATTATTATTATATAGGCTTTTAAAATAAACTGCACCTTGATATCTCAACAGGATTTAATATATGTTTTAAAATCATAGGATCACAATCTTAGAGTTGTAAGGGACTTGAGCAGTCATCTGTATACCAAGCCATTTTTGAACATAAATCTATTTAAAAACATATTTGATTAATGCCTGTACAGTCTTTGTTTGAGACATTTGAGAAGGCAGTGAGGCATCATCGAGGCAGCCAATTTGACTTTGAACAGCTGTAATTGTTAGCAAGTTGTATAAGGAAAATAAGCCTAAAATGACCACGTTGAAACTTTCACCTATTGCTCCTAGTTCCTTGGGGTCTAACAGAACAAATTTAATCTGTCTTCCACATGACAGTCCTTCAGATATTCAAAGATAATGATCATGTCCCTACTGAAAATTTCTTTTTTTTTTAATGTATAATTTATTTTTCAGTTCTCAAGAATTTGAATTCAAAATTTTCTCTTCATCTCCACCCCCACCCCAGGACAGCATGCACCCCATCCACCTCTTCCTCCAGTCTGTCCTTCCGTCTGTTACCCACCCTTCTTCCATCCCCTTGGGGCAAAATAGATTTCTGTGTTCCATTGCCTGTACATCTTATTTCCCAGTTGCATGCTAAAACAATCTTTAACATTCATTCTTAAGACTTTGAGTTCCATATTCTCTCCTTCCCTCCCCACCCACCCTCACTGAGAAAAGAAGCAATTCAGTATAGGCTGTACGTGTGTAACAATGCAAAGCACTTCCATGATGGCTGTGTTGTAAAAGACTAACCACATTTCCCTCTGTCCTATCCTGCCCTCCATTTACTCCATTCTCTCCCTTGACCTGTCCCCTCACAATAGTGTTTTCTTCTGATTTTCTGTTTCCCCAATTTGCTGTCCCTTCTGTTATCTTCACTCTCCTATCTCCTTCCCACTTACATTCCTGCAAGGTAAAAATAGGCTTTCATATCCAATTGAGTGTGTACTATTTCCTCCTTAAGCCAAATCCTATGAAAGTAAGGTTCACTTATTTCCTTTCATCTCCCCCATCTTCCCCTCCATTGTGAAACCTCTTTCTTCTTTTATGTGGGATGATTTGATACATTCTACCTCACCCTTTGTCTTATTCCTAGTACATTACACTCAACAGTCAATTTTATTTTACTTTTTAAGGTATTTTCCCTTCATATTCAGCTCAACCTGTGCCCTCTGTCTATGTGTGTGTGTGTATATACACACACATATACATGTATGTATATATGCAGATACACACATACACACACCCATGTCAATATATATATCTACACATATATAATACATGCACACACACACACACACATATATATATATATATGCACATATATATAATATACACACACATATATACATATTCCCTCTAACTATCCTAATACTGAGAAAGGTCTCATGAGTTTCAAATAACATCTTTCCATGTAGGAATGTAAACAGTTCAGCTTTAATGAGTTCCCTAAGTCTTCTCTTTCCTGTTTACCTTTTCATGTTTCTCTTTATTCTTGTGTTTGTAAGTCAAATTTTCTATTCAACTGTGGTCTTTTCAACAAGAATGCTTGGGAGTCCTCTATTTCATTGAAATTCCTTTTTTTCCCTGAAGTTTTGCTGGGTAGGTGATTCTTAGTTTTAATCCTGCCTCCTCTGGCCTCTGGAATATCATATTCTAGGTCTTTTGATCCCTTAGTGAAGAAGCTGCTAAGTCCTGTGTTATCCTTATTGTATTTCCACAATAACTGAATTGTGTCTTTCTGGCTGCTGGTAATATTTTCTCCTTCACCTGGGAACTCTGGAATTTGTCTACAATATTCCTAAGAGTTTTTCTTTGTAGATCTTTCAGGAGTTCACCAATGAATTCTTTCCATTTCTATTTTACCCTCTGGTTCTAGAATATCAGGGCAATTTTCCTTGATAATTTCTTGGAAGAGATGTATGGGCCCTTCTTGATCATGGTTTTCAGGTAAACCAATAATTTTTAAATTATCTCTTCTGGATCCATTTTCCAAGGAAGTTGTTTTTCCAGTGAGATATTTCACATTGTCTCCTATTTTTTTTCATTTTTTTGGTTTTGTTTTGTAATTTCTTGGTTTCTCATAAAGTCATTAGTTTCCATTTGTTCCATTCTAATTTTTTAAGGACGATTTTCTTCAGTGAGCTTTTGAACCTTTTTTTCCATTTGGCTAATTCTGCTTTTTTACGGCATTCTTCTCATTGGCTTTTTGGACCTCTTTTTGCCATTTGGGTTAATCTTTTTTTAAGGGTGTTATTTTCTTCAGCATTTTTTGGGTCTCCTTTAGCAGGCTGTTGACTGGCTTTTCATGATTTTCTTGCATCACTCTCATTTCTATTCCCAATTTTTACTCCACCTCTCTTACTTGATTTTCAAAATCCTTTTTGAGTTTTTTCATGGCCTGAGACCATTGCATATTTTTTTTTTTGGAGGTTTTGGATGTAGAAGCCTTGACTTTGTTGTCTTCCTCTGATAGTATGCCTTGTTCTTCCTTATTTGAAAGGATGAAAGAAAGTACCTGTTCACCAAGAAAGTAACCTTCTATAATCTTGCTTTTTTACCTTTTTTGGGCATTTTTCCAGCAAGTTACTTGACTTTTGAGTCCTTTGTCAAGTGGAGGGTATACTACTGTAGGCTCCAGAGGTTTTGTGCAGCTGTTCTTTGAGGTATCTCTAGGGACTTGTAAGTTCTCAGTTCCTCCAAGGTGGCACAATCAGGGGAGAGGAGTTTACTCCTCTTCTGTACTGCTCATTCTTCTGTGAGCAACCACAACAACTCTTTTCTGCCCTGGATCTACAAATAGGGTTCCCTCTCCACAGCCACCACTCCAGTACTAGTGCTTCTCCTCACCCCAGGACTACCACTCAAGATTGAGAGGAAGATCAGTTGCTTCGATTCCCTAAGAGCCTTTATGTGGAGAGTTGCAAAAGTAGATGCTGTTACTCCAGTGGCTGTTGCTGCTCTGAGGCCAGGGCTGGGACCAGACCATACTCCTGCCTCACTGAGGTGAAAAAGCTTTCTTACTGACCTTTGAAGCTGTCTTTGGCATTTGTGGGTTGAGAAATCTGGGAACTGCAGCTACTACCCATGATTCCATGCCCTGAAGCCTGCTCCAGTCCTGTCTGTGCTGCACGACCAAGGCTGGGCTGCACTCTACTTACTCTGAGTTCAGTATGATAGACCTTTCTTTTTGGCCTTCCAGGATGTCTTGGGCTGGAAACCTGTTTCACTGTCATTTTGTGGCTTCTGCTGCTTTTGAATTTGTTTAGAGTCATTTTTAAAGGTATTTTATGGGCTGTAGCGGTTGGGGAGAGCTAGCATAGCTCCATTTTTCTGCTCTGTCATCTTGGCTCCACCCTCTGAACATTTCTTTAGGCTTTAAATTCCCATTTCATTCAACAGGTCCGGGCATAAACTCCAGGCTATCTTGTTGCCATCTTCTGGATGGACTCTAGCTTATTATTTGTTGTCGTTCAGTTGTGTGGTTGTTCCTGGCTCTTTGGAATTTTCTTGGCAAAGATACTAGAATGGTTTGCCATCTCCTTCTCCAGCTCATTTTACAGATGAGGAAATTGAGGCAAATAAGGCTAATGTGATTTGCCCAGGGTCATAAAGCTAAGTAAATATCAGAGCCTAGATTTGAATTCAGGTCCTCCTAACTCTAGGCCTGAACCACCTATCTGAACAGATATGCTTATTTTTATTATCCTTCTCCAAATGGGATACCCTGACGACAACTAGAGTTCTAGGTGTGGTCTGAACAGGACAGACTACAGGAGAGTTGTATCTCATTAGTCCTGAATACTTAATTCTCATATTGCCTCCTGACTGCATACTTCAACCCTGGAGGTCAGCCTCCTAGTACTTACTGAGCCTTTGAATAGCCTTGAATAGCTTTTCTAGCACTATTGATGTGGTTTAGATAGGAAGCAAATCCAAGGGGACATTCTCAGCCTCAGCATAACATGCTTGAGTCTACTGTGGGCATCCTTTAAGTGATTCAGATTGAATTATATGTATCTGGGGGGGAAAAGGAATTTTAGGTAAGGCCTATCTAAACTGAAGTTCCACACTCCCAACTCAGTTCCTTGAATAGTCTTATGTCTTCTTGATTGGGTCTTTTGAGGCCATCTTGAGCTGTTGTGTGCTAATAACCCTTATTTGAATTTGGATCTTCTGAAGTGAAATGTATTGTACTACTTTTGATTTCCCAGAGGTGCCAAAGTGTCTTATCCTCATATCAACAATTCTAATTAATTAAAATAAGTCATCTTAAAAGCTTTTCCTCTGGAATATCGTTGGTACAAAGAGGTAGTGACTATGCAGGATAAATGATTTTATTATCCTTTGTTCCTATAATTCAGAAGCAAGAGGTTTCTGATTTATATTGTCTTATATTTTGAATTAAATAATGGAAGTTAATCACTTTCCACTCTTTTAGTTGCATTTGTTCCAGACATAGAAGTAGCTAGCTTTTTTAATACCTCCGTAGATTACCTGCAATTATTCATGTCTGATATGATCTTTTAAGGAATTTTATTTAGTAAAGAATGAGATAGATTTTCTAAAGAATGAGATAGAAATAATTTTAATTTACCATGAACCTTATGCATTAAGAAAAAACAATTTTATGCAGTCACTTTAGTTCTCTTCTAAAATTTGGGAAATCACACAAATCAAACATTTTTTTAGGAGGACCCTTATTTTTTTATATTCAATATAATTTATATATAGCATTTTACAGTTTGCAAAGTACTTTACTAATATTATATCATTTGATCCTCACAACAACCCTGAGATAGGTTCTCTGATCCCCATTTTACAGATGAGGAAACTGAGTCAAACAGGTTAAGTGACTTGCCCATGATCACACAGCTAGTAAGCATCTGAGGAGGAATTTGAACTCAAATCTTCTTGACTGCAAGCCCAGGGATCTACTGCATAGTAGACAACAGCAAAACTTCAGTTCTACTTCATTTCAATTCAATTATAGATCCCTGCTAACAAGATTCTTAGCTAAAATACCTGCTAAGCCAGTCAAAGACCATATGACTTCTCTAGCAGGAAGAGAACTTAGAGAACATGTAATACAATCTCTTCTTTTTTAAAGATGAGGGAACGAATCCACAGTCTACGGTATGTGGTTGTTTCAGGAGTTTTTACTAGAACAGGATTTAGAGCCCAGATTCATTGACTCTCCAACCAATGCTGTTTCTGTTAAAGGTGTGACTAAGTATTTTCTTACAAAGAACTCAAGAGCTCACATACTTGATTTTTTTAAATAGTTTTTTTCTTTTCTTTTAAATTGGACCTGTGACCTCATTGTTGTCAGGAACTCCCTTACCCAGGCAGATTGGCAATTACTCTGAAACTTATAGTCCCATAAAATTACTTGGGGGCATCAAAACATTAAGTGACATGACTAGAGTCACATATTAGACACAAAGGCTAAAAAGAGTTTTATTGGCAGAGCCAAGACGATGGAGTAGAAAGACACACATAAGAGGCTTTCCCCACACAGCCCATAAAATACCTGTAGAGAGGGTCTCTCAACAAATTTTGGAGCAGCAGAAGTGGAGAACAACAAAGTGGAGGAGATTTCCAGCCCAGGGTGACCTGAGAGGCCCAAGGGAAACATCTGTTGCACCAGATGCGGAGCAGAGCCCAGCCCAGCCTTGGCCTCACCAGGTTGTGACTCTAGGAGGAGGAGACATCAGAGGTGGAATCTCCAGTCACGAAATTCTCAGTCCCAGCAGCAGTGGTCTGCAGATCCCTCAACCCACAGGTGCCAAAGGTCAGTGACGGGGTTTTTTCAGTTGGCCTGGAAGGGAGAAGGACCTTCCAATACCTCCGGCCTCAGGCAGTGGCCCACAGAGGCCACATCAGGTGGGCTGCAGCAGTTTCCACCATAGCCTCTACAGCCACCCACATCCATTGTTGAATAGTAAAAATCCCTGGGGGCACTGAGGAGCTGAATGTTACCTCAGCCCTGAGGGAACTGATATTTATCTCACACTGAATGGCAGCTCTGCCCATCCAGATTAGCTGAAAATCAGCCCCCAGTGCTGACTTCGCAGAACTGGAGACCAGGTGGCTGTGGAGAGATAATTGTTAAGATTCTGGGCACAAAAATCTCTCCTTGAACCCAGACCAGTATATGCACTTGATTGTGCCACCTTGGAGGAATTGAGATCTTACAGATTCCCAGAGTATATCCTACTCTTGACAAAGGACCCACAAGTCAAGTAACTGGTTGGGAAAATGCTCAAAAAAGGGAAAAAAAAATAAGAATATAGAAGGGTACTCTCTTAGTAAACATATATCTTCTCCCATCCTTTCAGATGAGGAAGAACAATGCTTACCATCAGGGAAAGACATAAAAATCAAGGCTTCTGTATCGCAAACATCCAAAATAAATATTCAGTGGTCTCAGGCCATGGAAGAGCTCAAAAAGGATTTTGAAAATCAAATAAGAGAGGTGGAAGAAAAACTGGGAAGAGAAATGAGAGAGATGCAAGAAAAAGCATGAAAAGCAGGTCAACACCTTGGTAAAGGAGACCCAAAAAAATGCTGAAGAAAATAACACCTTGAAAAATAGGCTAACTCAATCGGCAAAAGAGGTTCAAAAAGCCAAGGAGGAGAAGAATGCTTTCAAAAGCAGAATTAGCCAAATGGAAAAGGAGGTTCAAAAGCTCACTGAAGAAAATAGTTCTCTCAAAATTAGAATGAAACAGATGGAGACTAAGGACTTTATGAGAAACCAAGAAATCACAAAACAAAACCAGAAGAATGAAAAAATGGAAGAGAATGTGAAATATCTCATTGGAAAAACAACTGACCTGGAAAATAGATCCAGGAGAGACAATTTAAAAATTACGGGACTACCTGAAAGCCATGACCAAAAAAAGAGCCTAGACATCATCTTTCATGAAATTATCAAGGAAAACTGCCCTGATATTCTAGAACCAGGGGGCAAAATAAATATTGAAAAAATCCACCGATCACCTCCTGGAAGAGATCCAAAAGGAGAAACTCATAGAAACATTGTGGCCAAATTCCAGAGTTCCCAGGTCAAGGAGAAAATATTGCAAGCAGCTAGAAAGAAACAATTCAAGTCTTGTGGAAATACAACCAGGATAACACAAGATCTTGCAGCTTCTACATTAAGGGATTGAGGGGCATGGATTATGATATTCCAGAAGTCAAAGGAACTAGGACTAAAACCAAGAATCATCTATGCAGCAAAACTGAGTATAATATGTCAGGGGACAAAATGATCATTCAGTGAAATAGAGGATGTTCAAGCATTCTTGATGAAAAGACCAGATCTGAATAGAAAATCTGACTTTCAAACACAAAAATCAAGAGAAGCATGAAAAGGTAAACAGCAAAGAGAAATCATAAGGGACTTACTAAAGTTGAACTATTTACATTTCTACAATGAAAGACAATATTTGTAACTCTTGAAAATTTTTTCAGTTTCTGGGTAGTTGGTGGGATCACACACACATAAGGAGAGAGAGACAAAGAGTACAGGGTGAATTGAATATGATGGGATCATATCTTAAAAAAGGAAATTACGTGGTGAGAGAGAAATATATTGGGAGGAGAAAGGCAGAAATTGAATGGGGCAAATTATCTCTCATAAAAGAGGCAAGTAAATGGCTTTTCAGCAGAGGGAAAAAGTAGGGAGGTGAGAGAAAAAAACATGAAACTTACTCTCATCACATTCGACTAAAGGAAGGAATAAAATGCACACTCATTTTAGTATGAAAACCTATCTTATAATATGGGAAAGTAGGGGAAAAGGGGATAAGCAGGGTGGGATGGAAGGGAGGGCAGTGGGTGGAGGGAGCAATTAGAAGTCAACACTCTTGGGGAGGGACAGGATCAAAAGAAAAAATAGAAGAAATGGGGAGCAGGATAGGATGGAAAGAAATATAGTTAGTCTTACACAACACGACTATTATGGACGTCATTTGCAAAACTTCACAGGTATGGCCTGTATTGATTTGCTTGTCTTCCCAAAGGGAATGGGTGGAGAGGGAGGGATGAAGAGAAGTTGAAACTCAAAGTTTCAGGAACAACTGTTGAGTATTGTTCTTGCATACAACTAGGAAATAAGAAATACAGGTAATGGGCTATAGAAAGTTATCTTGCCCTACAGGACAAAAGAGAAGATGGGGATAAGGGAAGGGAGGGATGTTAGAAGGGAGGACAGATTGGTGATAGGGGTAATTAGCTTGCTTGGTATTTTGGGGTGAGGGGAGGGGAGAAATGGGGAGAAAATTTGGAACCTAAAATTTTGTGGAAATGAATATTGAAAACTTAAATAAATAATTTTTTTTAAAAAGAGTTTTTGTTTTTATACTTCAGTTATTTCTTGATATTCTTTCCCTACTCCCCTTGTAGTGAATCCATCTTTGTAAAAAAAGGAAGAGTACAAGCTTTTATTAAGTGTCTATTGTGTTCCAGGCCCTGTAATGAGCATATTAGAAACATCTCTAGGGAGCCCTCTTTGGGGAGGAAAGGAAGCAAAAGAAAAAAAAAATATATATATGACTTTGTTATGTATTTAAAAGAAGCAGCAAGTTGTACGTAATCTGCAATTTCATGTGTAAGCTTTTATTATACTCTGCTATGAAAATGCTTGTTTTATTTCATAAATTAAAAATGAAATTAACTTAAAAATAGAAAACATCTTATTGACAACAATAATGTGAGGCAGTGTATTATACTCATTTTGCAGGTGAAGAAACTGAAGCAGACAGAAGCCAAGTGGCTTTCATAGGAACACTTCTAGTAAGCATCTGAAGCCAGATTTAGATTCGTGTCTGACTCTAGGCTTGGTGATCATTCTATTGCATTACCTAATCACCTTAAAAAAGAAACAAGAGCTGACAGCATTGTCATCTATCAATGTATGCATCAGTCTACACGCTTGGTCACCTAGGATTGTAACTTTAATTTAGAAATGAAAGGAGATGTGTTTCGTCATCTATTTTCTAGGATTGAAATCGGTCATTACAATTAGTTCAAGTTCATCTATAGGTTAGTGTCATTTTATGCCTTATATATTTTAGCAACAAAAATTCAGATTGGTTTTGTATTAGCAAAGTTTCTTCTTTTAGAAAGCTTGAGAAAAAATTGCCTTCAGAAATGTATAAAACAAAAATGACAAAATTGAGACAACTTCAAAAAGAATCCATAAAAGCACTATGGTCCAGATTAAAAGAGTAGACCTCAAAATTCACAGGTTTCAGACAAATAAGGATATAAATCTTGTTCTTGCATTAATTTATTGAACAGATATTCATTTGAATACTTTCTTATTAATAAGACAATCCTAGGTGGCATCAAAGAAGATATTGTCGATAAAGTGCTTTTTAAGTTTTCAAAGGCTATATATTTTGACTCATTATTATTTGCCATATATAAGAAATAACCAACTGATGAGGCAACATTATATATAATATTATGGTATAATAATACGTTGTTAAGCTAAGCAAAGATCACATTGTCACAATGATGAGTTCCAGAGACAGGATTTGAACCAAGTTCCCAGTTAATTAATTAACTGTACCCCAGTTAATTATTTCATAGGGTATGACAATCTGGCACAAAGAACTAGAATTAAGAGAAATTAATGTGGGTTAGGGTTGTTTAGGGAGGCTTTGTAGAGGAGGTGGTGAGTTTTTAATTATGAGAAGAAATTTAATTTTTCACTGCATTTTGGGACAGATTGAAAATGAGAAATTCTGATATTTTAGGCAAGTGGTGATTATGACTTGTTTTACGATGGTGATAGTAGAAATGGAGATAAAGGAATGATAGGGAATATTTTATGAAGGAAATATCTTTCAGAAGGGAAGAGGGAGCCAAAGAAAATGTATTGGTCTCAAGCCTGACAGTCTAAGAACTGTGATATCATCATCAGAAATGAGGAATATGGAAAAAGAAAATAATGTGGGTGGGAAAATCAGTTTGTATCTCACAAATCCTATGATCCTTGATACTAATCCTTTAATAGCTTCATATAATCAATCTGGTATTAAGAATGCAGTAATAACTCAAATAATTATTTAATAGATGAATGATCAAAACGACAGAATATGCTGTCTTCCTTTAATCACTTACACTGATTCTAGATCCAGCCTAGTATTCCCTAGATAACCCAAGGTGTTACAACACCTATGCCTGTCAACTGGTAAGTCAACTGAATGACCCTTGAAGCCTGGAGTCAAACTGGATCTAGAAGCAAGTGGAGATGCACAGGATTGAACTTCATCAGACTTCAGACCACCCTCCCACCCAGGCACTAGAAATAGTATGATTTTCAGAGTAGTTTTTAAGCAAAGCTGATCCAATGGGTAGCACAGGGAGGTCAATATCATTAAACATTCAGTAAAAATTTAAAAATATGATCCTACCTTTTTGTAGTCTGTTTCTGCAAGCTACTGATAGTATTGAAAAAAAGTAGCAAGGAGTTTTCAGATTAATAACTATGGTAATGTATTCCCCCACCTCCTTTTCATTTTTTCCCATGCACATGAGTATTTTAGATTCCATTTTGTCTTGCAGTTATAAGCAGAAGTCAGTGATGCAACCTAATTTTATGGTCCCAATACCTGGGGAGATTTCTTCACTCCATGGTCCTTCTTACTTTTCATTTACTTACTTACTTTTGCCTGAAGAGCTCAGTGTACTTTGCCAATATTAACTCATTAATCCTCTCAACAATCTTGTGAGGCAAATATACATGTGTTGTTGATTTCTTTGGCTATATTAAAGTGGGTGACTAAGAGCTCTGATTCAACCTGTTGACAGCATTAAGAAAGGAGTACTTACATCCCTCCCATAGGAATGATGGCAATATACTTAGATGACATTTTCCTTCCAGGCAACTTAGGACTTCTGCATATATCTTGAACCCAAAAGAGCATACTTCAGTATCTCTAAGCTGACTATTTGTGCCGGCCATCTGCGTTTTCTTGAATTCTGTTTTAGGTCTACAACTCCAAGACCACCAGTTGCTTTCCTTTGACTAAAACTATTTTTGAAAAACTCAGTTTATAAGAAATTCACCTGACCTTCCTTTATCTTCCAGTTTTCTTGCTGTTTAATTCCCATGATACTTAATTTACATTGCATTTCCTTCCCTGACCTGCCAGAACGTGGGCTGAGTTGTAGGAAATACATTTATCATCTCATACCCACGAAATGTGCTCTATTGCTCCTCTTTCCTTTATTTTAAGATAATTTTTGTTAATATCAGTTGTGTATCACCAGGATTTCTCCTAGGATCCTTTTCTTCCTCTCTTCTCAAAGAGCCATCTAATATAGCAAGTGCTATTTTATTTTATTTAAAAAAGAAGGAAAAGAAGAGCCAAAAAATCTAAAGTAAACAGTTTAATATATTTATATTTAATATATTGAGAAGATATGAAATTAGTATATGTAATGTACCATAACTCCAATGTCTACAGAGGGAATAGACAGGGACATCTTCTTTGGAGTGATGCTGGCTTTTCATAATTTTGCCATATCCGCTTTTGAATTTTTTGTGACTGTTCTTTTTGTTTACATAGCTGTACTCAGTGAGTATATTGTTTTCTTAGCTCTGCACTCTGTTTCAGTTCATGTAATTCCCTATGTTTATCATATTTGCTGTTTCTTACAACAAAGTAATACACCGTTATATTCATGTACCACAAATTGTTTAGCTATCCCCCAATTGATAGGCATCTAGCTTTCTTCCAATTCTTTGCTACCACCCAAAAATGCTGATGCAGATATTTTGTTGTAAATAGAGAGTTTTCCCTTATTATTGACCTACTTGGGGCACAAACTTAATGTGAAATCTCTGGACCAGAGTATGGATATTTTATTGACTTTATTTACATAATTCCAAATTACTTTCCAAAATGGTTACACTGATCACAGCTCCACCATCAATAGGTTAATATCCTTATTTTCTACAACCTTTCCCAAATTCATTGTTCCCATATACTTTAAATTTGCTCATTTTTAGGGTGGGAGATGAAATTTCAAGGTTGTTTTTGCATTTCTCTTATTTTTTAGTAACTTTGAAACTTCTTTCCTATGGTTATTCACAGTTGGTGATACTTTTAGAATTGATTGTATCCTTTGACCCCTTATAATTGGGTTTGGGTGTGTGTATGTGTAAAATCCATGAGTGTTTATTTAAGTGTCTGCAATGTTCCAGGTACTATGCAAAGTGTTAGGGATGCAAAGAAATAATAATTTTTTAAAAAAATCTGTGCTGCAAAGGATGAGATAACATGTAAACAAGATATCTATTAACTATGAATTTGAGACATTGGACAGAAGACACTAAGATTAAGGAGGACTGGGAAAAGCTTTTTTTGCAGAAGATAAGACTTTAACTGAAACTAAGATCATCTATATATCATGGATACCAAATCCTTATGTAAAAATATTATATGAAGCTTTTTTTCCCATATGACCATTTTCTTATTTTATATTTATTAATTTTCATTAGTGCCAAGTATTTACCTTCTTTCCCTCCTTATATAAGTGAGCATTAAAAAAACCCATTATAAACATGTAAAATTATGAGAAAAAAATTTTTCATTAACCATAGACAAAAGAAGAGAAAATATTTATATTATATAAAGTATATGCATGTGTATATATATATATATGTGTGTGTGTGTGTATGTTTATAATGTATGCACACATACATAGGTATGTATATATTTATATTTATTCTGCACTTTGCGTGTTTCACTTCTCTATCAGTAGGTATGTAGCTGGTTTCATCATTAGTCTTCTGGAATTATGGTTTTTTATTATGTTGATCAGAGTTCCTAAATCCTTCAAAGTTGTTTGTTTTTACAAGGTTGTTGTCTATTTGGCTAATTCTGCTTTTGAAAGCATTCTTCTCCTCATTGACTTTTTGAACCTCTTTTGCCAATTGAGTGAGCCTATTCTTCAAGGTGTTATTTTCTTCAGCATTTTTTTGGGTCTCCTTTAGCAAGGTATTGACCCTTTTTTCATGCTTTTCTTGCATCTTTCTCATTTCTCTTCCCAGTTTTTCCTCCACCTGTCTAACTTGATTTTCAAAATCCTTTTTGAGCTCTTCCATGGCCTGAGCCCACCGGACATCTACTTCGGATGTCTGTGATACAGAGGCTCCGACCTCCATGTCTTTCCCTGATGGTAAGAATTGTTCCTCGTCATCAGAACTGAAAGGCAGGAACATCTGTCCCCCAAGAAAATAGCTTTCTATGGTCTTATTTTTCTTCCTTTTTCTGGGCATTTTCCCAGGCAGTTACTTCCCTTCTGAGATTCCTCTCCACTCCTGCCTAGATCAGCCCAGCTAGTGCTTGGGGTCTGAGATTCAAATGCTGCTCCCCAGCCTCAGGGCTTTCCATGGCGGGCGAGGCTGCTATTCAACATGAGTTTAAGTTCTGGTGCTTGGGTGGGGGCAGGGCTGCCTCCCAGGCCCAGTTCCCTCAGGGGGTTTATGCAGAGACCTTCAGTAATGGAGCTTCTGCCTGCTTGGGGAGTCCCGGGTCGCTGCTGCCTCTGCCACTGCCTCTGCAGCTGCCTCCCAAGGGGGCCCGAGCCACGGAGACACCCCGCTCCCCTCTTGGCCAGTCCAGAAGTCTCTCTCACTGACCTGTGGGTGGAGGGACCTTCGTGGCCACTGGAGATTCCATCCCTGAAGTCTGCTCAGATCTGCTCCTCTGGGGCCACGTGGCCTGGGCAGTGCAGGGGTGGGCTCTGCTGTCCAGAGCGCGACAGACCCCTGAGGACGACTTTCCAGGGCTCTCTGGAATGGAAATCTCTTCCACTGTGTTTCTGCGTGGCTTGCAGTGGTTCAGAATTTGTGGGGAGTTCTTTTTACAGGAAATTTCTGGGCTGTGGGTTCGGAGCTAGCATACGTGAGTCTTTCTACTCCGCCATCTTGGCTCCTCTCCCCCAAGGTTGTTGTCACTGTAGAAGTTATTCTCCTACTTCTGCTTGCCTCATTCTGCATAAGTTCAAATAAGCTATCCAGGATTTCTCTGAAACTGTACCATTATCATTTATTATAGCATATTTGGACTATCATATGCATATATATGTATATATACATATAAATGTTATATTCTGACTACTGATAATACGTATGATATGTGTGTATGTGTATATGTGTGTATGTATATTCCGACTTCCGGCAGTCTTTTTTTTTTTTTTTTAAGACTTGGAAGCTGTGGATTTAGGCCAAACTGTTGCTTGACATTTTCATTTTGGGGTTCTAAAAGTATTTTGTTTTTGCAGAAGCTTTTCAGCTTCATGTAATAAAAATAATTCACTTTATCTTCGGTAATAGCCTCTATTCCATATTTGGTTAAGAAAATACTTCCTTCCTATGGCTTTGAAAGGCAAAATCCAACAAAATATGATCTGCATGTCTTCTGTTTTTTAATGTATGATTTCTAACGTTAAAATTTCATATTCATTTTGAACTTATTGTGTAATATAGCATAAGATGCTGGTCCACGCCTTATTTCTGACAGACTACTTTCCAGTTTTCTAGTAAAATTAAGCAATGGCTTATCTATTGTTTATCTTTTAAAAGCCAGTTTTGTTTATCAGATGTTTTCTTACTTTCAATTTTGTTAATCTCTTTTTTAAATTTTCACAATTTCTATTCTGATGCTTAATTGGGGGATTTTGATTTGTTTGCAATGTCATTTTTTTGCTTTCCCATTTCATCAGTCTGCTTTTTTATTTATGAAAGAGTTTGCATATATTGCTTTTCTGCTAGGTAATATTTCGGCTATTTCTGTTGAATTTTATTAAGTTGTTTCATTGTCATTTTTTTAAATGAAATTGTTGATACTTTCTATAATTTGTTCTTTTTCCTACCTATTCCTTAGGATTAAGCTATTTAGTTTCCAATTCAAGACCTTTTTAAAAAAGGTATTTTTATTAGATTATGGTGAATGAAAGAGGCATTTAATATTTCTGTTTACCTGTATTGGTTTCTGAACTATTTATGGCCCAACTCATTTTCAGTTTTTCTAAATGTGCAGAGTGCAGCAAAGAAATAGATATACTCATTTTTGTGTATTTACCAGAAGTCTAACATATATAACTTCTCTAAAGTGCTATTCATGTCCTTAACTGTTTTCCTTATTTTTTGGTCTGAATTATCTAGTTCTGAGAGGGGATAAATTGAAGTCCATCACTGTTACAGTTTTTCTGCCTATTCTTACTGCAGCTCATTTAACATTTCTTGGAAGAATTCAGATGTTTTGCCATTTGGTGCATATATGTTTAGTGTTGATATGAATTCATTGTCTATGGCACTTTTTTTCAATTAATTAATTAATTTTTATTTTTTTGGTGTTCTACAATCACTTCCTTAAAATTAAGATTTTATCCCCCCCACCTGCCCCACCTTTCCCCCATTACCCCCCTCCCTCCCCGGGACAGCATACAATTCTGTTTAGGTTCTACATATACTTTCCTATTGAGCACATTTTCACAATAGTCATGTTATGTAGTTGAACTAAAATAAATGGAAGAAATCATGTAACAAATCAAAACATAATACACTAAAACCTACGCATATACAAACATGATCTGCTACATTTTGCAAATGACTTCCATATTTCTTTCTCTGAGTGTGGAAGGCATTTTGTGTTACAATACTACCACTGGGACTTTTTTTTTTTTTGGTACGTTCTTGCGTTATTACGAAGTTCCAAGTCTAACAGAAAAACTCTCGCACATTGTGGTCGTTGCTGGGCACAATGTTCTCCTGGTTCTGCTCCTTTTGCTCAGCATCAGATCATATAAATCCTTCCATGCCTCCCTGAAGTCTTCTTGTTCATCATTTCTTATGGTGCAATAGTACTCCATTACATTCATATACCATAATTTATTAAGCCATTCCCCTATTGATGGGCATCCCCTTCATTTCCAGTTCTTGGCTACCACAAAGAGTGGTGCTATAAATATTTTTGTACATGTGGGACCCTTTCCCATTTTTATGATCTCTTGGGGATACAGTCCTAGTAGCGATATTGCTGGGTCAAAGGGTATGCACATTTTTGTAGCTCTTTCGGCATAGTTCCAAACCATTCTTCAGAAGGCTTGGATGAGCTCACAGCTCCACCAACAATGAATTAGTGTTCCAACTCTCCTACATCCTCTCCAGCATTTGTCATTTTCTTGTTCTGTCATATTTGCCAATCTTATAGGTGTGATATGGTACCTCAGAGTTGTTTTGATTTGCGTCTCTCTAATCAGTAGTGATTTAGAGCACATTTTCATATGATTATAGATATCTTTAATTTCTTCTACTGAAAATTGCCTGTTCATATCCTTTGAATATTTATCAATTATGGCACTTTTTTTTAGCAAAATGTACAGTTATCCCTTCCACGTCACGACTTTCCCCATTACAGTTTCAATGTATTGTGGGTTGACATAAAAAATTAAATGGGAATTTGAGGAGAGTTTTGTGGAAGCCACACATGACAGGTGAAGGCCAGCAGGTGACACAGAAAAAGTTTAGAAACTCGGAAATACATAAAATATATGTATATTATTGTATAATTTTAACCCAAATTTTTCAATAAGGTACTTTAGACACCACAAAAAGAAAAATTCAGATTTCTCTGATATGAAGGGAGGGCCAAAAATTTTACATGGATTTTCCAGATTGTGGGGTGCCATGCCCCTAACCACCATGGTGTGGAAAGTATACCTATAGTTTCTTTGCTTATCATATTATACTTAAGTCTATTTTTCCTTTTGCCTTTTTCAAAGTCATATTTGCTAAGCCTACTTTTCTTACTTCAGCTAAAATACAGTAGATTCTTTTCCAGCCCTTTATTATAATTCTACTGTATCTTTACCTTTCAAGTGTGTTTCTTGTAAACAACTTTTTTTGGATTCTGATTTCTAATCCACTTTGCTGTCTTTTTCCCATTTTGTGGATAAGTTCATTCTGTTCACATGTACAGTTAGGATTATTAACTTTATTTCCTTCCATCATATTTTCTTATACTTACCCTTTTTTCCCCCTTTAAGAGTTTGTTTTGTTTCTGACTGATGCTTCCCTTAATCTATTCTCTCTTATTCACCCCTTTTGCTTTACCTTTTTTCTTCTGTTTCCTAACTGGGAAAGATAAATTTCTATGCCCAATTATCTGTATATATATTATCCTTTTTTTTAACCAGTTCTGATAAGAGTGAAGTTCAAGCATTGTCGCCATACCTGTTCCAACCTCCTTGTTACTTCCTTTATGTGAAATAAGTTACTTCATTCTTCTCTCTTTACTCCTTTCCCAGTACACTCCTTTTTCTTATCCATTTTATTCGAAGTAATTGTAAAATTCTGTGGGAGCTCCATGAATCATAAACATAAACAGTTTACCTTGTTTAGCTTTTATGATTTCGCACTCATGTTTGCCTTTACATGCTTCTGTTGTCTCCTATTTGTTTATATGTCATATTTTTGGTTCAGCTCTGATCTTTTTATTAGGAGTGCTTTGAAGTTATTTATTTTGTTAAAAGTCAGTCTTCTATAAGATTATCCTCAGTTTTGCTAGGTAAGTTATTCTTGCTTACAGCCTAGATCCTTTGCTTTCTTCAGTATCATATTCTAAGCTTTCTGCACCTTTATAGTGGTGGCTGCTAAATCCTGTATCATACTAATTGTGGCTCTTCAGTACTTGATCTCCTGGTTGCTGGCAGTACTTTTTCCTTGACCTGGGAGCTCTGGATTTTGGTTACAATATCCCTGAGAATTTTCATTTTGTGGCTTCCTTCAGGAGGTTACTGGTGGATTCTTTCAATTCCTACCACACATTCTGATCTTAAAATATTTGGACAGTTTTGTGATTTCTTGAAATATGATGTCTAGTATTTTTTTCTTCATGGATTTCAGGTAATCTAATGATTCTTAAAATATTTTTCCTAGATGTGTTTTCCATATCAGTTGTTTTTTCGTGTTAGATATTTCCTATTTCTTCTTTTTTTCCAGTCTATTGACTTTGTTTCATTATTTCTTGATGTCTCCTGGAGTCACTAGCTTTTATTTCTCTAATTCTAATCTTCAAGGAGTTATTTTCACCAATTAGATTTTATATTACTTTTGCTCAGCCTTTAATTCCCAAGATCTCACGGCTAGGAAGTATCTGAGGTAGGATTTGAACTCAGGTCTTCCTTACTTTAGGCTCTGTGCGCAGTCTACAGTACCACCTCACTGTGATAAATGCAAAGCTACCCAGTTTTACTTTATGCACAAATAAAGTCAGATCTAAATAATTGGAAAAACATCAGTTGATTGTGGGTAGGCTGAACTAATGTAATAAAAATGACAATTCTACCTCAATTAATTTACTTATTTGCTGCCATATTACTCGAACTACCAAATAATTATTTTATAGAGTTATGAAAAATAATATCAGAATTCATCTGGAAGAACATAAGATCCAGAATATCCAGAGAATTAATGAAAAGAAATGCTAGGGAAGGTGGTCCAGCCTTACCAGGTCTTAAATTGTATTATAAAGCAGCAGTCATCAAAATCACTTGGTACTGGCTAAGAAATAGAGGGGTAGATCAGTGGAATATGTTAGGTACATAAGACACAGTAGTCAGTGACCATAGAAATCTACTGTTTGATAAACCCAAGGACCTCAGCTTCTGGGATATGAACTCATACTTTGACAAAAAAATGCTGGGAAAACTGGAAAATAGTGTGGCAGAAACTGGACAAAGACCAGTGCCTGAAACTGTATACCAGAATAAAGTCTAAATGGGTACATGATCTAGGTATAAAGGCTGATACTATAAACAAATTAGGGGAGTAAGGAATAGTTTATTAGTCAAATTTATGGAAAATGGAGGAATTTATGACCAAACAAGAAATAGAGAACATTATAAAATGCAAAATGGATAAATTTGATTATATTAAATTGAAAAGTTTTTGCACAAACTAAGCCAGTGCAACCAAAATCAGGAGGGGAGCAGAAAAATGGGAAAGAATTTTTACAATTAGTGTTTGTGATAAAGGTCTTATTGCTAAAATACGTAGAAAACTGAGTCAAATTTTAAGAGCACAAGTCATTCCCCAATTGGAAAATGGTCAAAGGATATGAACAGGCAGTTTTCAGAAGAAGAAGTTAATGTTGTCTATACCCATATGAAAAAAATGATCTAGCCACTATTGATTAGAAAGATGCAAATCAAAATAGCTCTGAAGTACCATAACGCACCTACATGATTGGCTAACATGACAAAACAGGAAAATGATCTATGATGGAGATGATGTAAGAGAACTGGAGCACTAATTCATTATTGGTGGAGCTGTGAGCTGATCCAACCATTCTGGAGAGCAATTTGGAACTATGACTAAAGGGCTATAAAAATGTGCATAGCGTTTGACTCAGCAATCTCTTCTAGGACTGTATCCCAAAGAGATCATACAAATGGGAAAGGGTCCCACCTGTACAAAAGCATTTGCAACAGCTCTTTTTTGTGATGGCCAAGAACTGGAAATAAAGGGGATGCCCATTAGTTGGGGAATAGCTGAACAAGTTGTGGTATATGAATATAATGGAGTACTATCGTGCCATAAGAAATGATGAACAGACGAACTTCAGAAAAATACAGAAAAACTTATGTGAACTAAGGCTGAGTGAAGGGAGCAGAACCAGGAGAACATTATGCAAGGACCTAAAACATTTCCAAAGGACTCCTGATGCAAAATGCCATCTACATCCAGAGAAAGAACTATGGAGTTGGAGCGTGGGATGAAGAAGACTGTTTACTATTTTATGTTATACTTTGTTTTTCTCATGGTTTCTCCCATTTGTTTTAACTCTTCTATGCAACATGACTAATGTGAAAATGTGTTTAATAAAAATGTATGTGTAGAACCCATATAAAATTACATGCCATCTCACAGAGAGAGAGATAGAAAATTTAAAACTTAAGGAAGTGATTCTTGAAATTGAAAACAAATAAATTAATACATTTGGGAAAAAAAGAAAAGGAAAAAACATACAGTTTTAAAACATTACTTAAAATTTTTAAAGGATAATCAGACTTGGAGTAGGAATGATGCTTAGAAATCTTCTGTCATAACTCCATCATTTTCCAGATGAGTCAATGCTGAGGCAAAGGAAGGTTAAATGACTTTTTCAGAAGTTGCATAGGCAATATGTAGCAGAGGAAGGATTTGACACTTAGTCTCCCAACTCCAAATTCAGGGCATTTTTCACTGAACCAATGTTTCTTTGGTCCCAAATAGATTGGAAATGCAAATAACAACAAATCTAAAAAAATCCTATGTATTATATAAAGAGCTCTGTTTTTGGCACTAGGGAGCCAAAGATGACAATGAAACAGTGCTTGCCCTTCAAGAGCTTTTATGTTGTACAAACAGAGCTCACTATTCCCATCATAAATATCACTGTGTTTGAGAATTCCTTGGAAGAATTACTTTAATGAGTGATGATATGGTATAGTAGAAAGGTCAGATGATCTGAATTCTAATCTTAGCTCTGCTGTAGATTCACCATGTTACCCTGGACATTCTGCCTTCCTAAGCCTCGTTTCCTTGTATGCAAAATAAAGATGTGGGATTAAAATGATTATCGCTTTGCCTTACCCCTCACTCCATCCTAATTTCTAGGACAATTAATTTTTATTCCTGAGTTATTGTTTTATTACATTAATGTCCAAGCAAAATTAATACCTGTGCTTAAAAGTAACATAAGTAAATACTTACATAAGTAAATTTTACTTCCAAAGATTAGTTTATGGTTTGCAATATTTGGTCCAACAAATACCATTTGGCATTTGACCTTTAGCTTGTAGAGTCTTATATTTTAATAAGAAACTTTATTATGGGGAGAAGCATGCTGCCATTATGTAGCCAAAATAATGATAATAACCTTCCATAAGCGGTGGTTAATGTATGTTATTACTGCTACATTTAACTATAAATTATTATAGGCACTTCTTTCAATATAGCATGTTAAGAAACACTTTAAATTTGCCTCTAAGTAATTTCTTGCAATTATCTTAAATTTTAGATCCATTAAGAAGATATTTGCTCTTCAGAATCTGATTAAAGAGAGGCTTTACATTTCACCCACCTTGTTTAGATTATTTAGTTACCTTCATAAGGCAAATCTCCCCTCATTCCTAACCCCCAATTTTGATTAAAAAAGAATATTGCACAGAATGAGCTAAAGCTGGTGAGAAATGCTAAATACAAAGAAGAGTTGTTTTGTTTTTTTAACTTTTCTGATGAAAAGAGAAGAGCTGAAAAGTTAAAGAACCTTACAGCTCTGGTCGATTGAATTGGGGATAACAGATGGTAGAGAGAGAAGGTATGATAAATCCTTGAAGTTGTTTCCATTTGTTCCATTTGATATTTATACTTAAAGAGATAGAATAGAAATGACAAATAAGAAGTTGAAACACAAGATTAAGTAAGGAGACAGTAAGAGAACACCTAGCTACTCATGAGGAGTTTAAGTCACCAAACCCAGTCAGTAGCTAATAAACAGATCTCAGTCCCCAGTGCCTGAGTACAATCCCTTGCCCATAGTAGCACTCAGAAATGTTTACTGATTGTTCTAAGTATTCTACAACATTAGGCTACATCTTCAAAGATGGAATTTAATAAGGACAAATGTAAAGTCCTATAATTGAGTTAATTTGTTTCATAATTATAAAGGCTAAATACATCACATAGAAAAGACATGAGATTATTAGTAGATTATAAGTTTGATATGAGTTAATTCTATTGTATGGTAAGACTGAGGCAACCTTAGGCTTCATTGAGAGACAGTATTCCTAGGGAGATACTAGAGTCCCGTTGAGCTCTATTCCAGTTAGACTATATCTAGGCGATCATGTTTAGCTGTGGGTATCACATTTTAAGAACGGCGAGAGCATCCTGAGAAAGATAATTTACATAATAAAATTGCTAGAGAATGTGCTATATATGGATATACTAAATGAGTTGGACATGTTTAGCCTGGGGAAGAGTGGACTTAGGGATGTTTAAGAATTTGAAGGATCACATAGAAGATGAATTAGACTTTCTTATTCATATTCTTAGAGAACATACCTAGGATTCAGAGGTAGAACTCATGGAAAGGTAGGTAGGGGCTCAATGGAAAGAAAAATTTAGTCCCTGAAGTTGAATGGGCTATGTGGGGAGGGCAGGAGGCTTTCTGTCACTGAGTCTTCATAGCAAGTTAAGAAAGCGACCTGGTGAAGATGTTGGAGAGAGAAATTTCAGGCATATATGAATTGATGTTGTTGGCATCTGATGTCTCAGACTCACGCTCTGGGATTCTCTAAGGTGCTGAGCTAGAGAGCTGCTGAACAAATTAAGATTGGGCTAACATTTCCTTCAGTAAAGCTTATCAAAATGTTGGTGCTTTTAAAATCTATTTTTGAGTAATCGTTCATTTTATTATTTGGCTTTTTTTCCTAGGTGTATTACTTGAATTATTTACTTTTACAAGGAACCAGTAAATTAGAATTCTCTTAAAGAAGCTGGAATTTTTGTTTTTACATTTCTGTGCCTACTAGAATATTACTACTCAGGAAGACCTGAGTTCGAAATCAGCCTTAGGCACTTATCTCTTATTTGTTAGCACCTAGCACATGGAAGGTATTGAGCAACTGCATATTAATTGATTAGCAGTATGACTTGAGGCAGTTTACTTCCTTTAAGTTATAATTTCTTATTTGTGAAATATTTATAATAGTAGCTACCTTGCCTATCTCTCAGGGTTGAGGTGAAGATTAACTTAGGTTATGTACATGAAAATTTTTGTAATCTGTGAAGTACAATATAGATGGAAGGTATTTTATGAAGAAACTTGGATGTGTTTAGAAATGTTTTTACTTTTTTCTCACAGTATTTGATGGTACCTTTCATTTTATGACACTTTATCTGACAGCAGGTGTTACCTAAAAACAAATAGAACCAGAAAATGAAGAAACCGTATACACAAGATTAGGAAGCTACTACAGAGCTTATTACAGTGTACAACACCCATCTGTCAAATTGGGTACAGAAACAGCTAGAGTGAGAAAAAAATAAGGTTGATGCAATGTTTCCTTCAGTAGAGCCCAGCTAGCTATTGTTTTTTTCACTTTGAATTTTTAGCCTTTCACCATCCTGGAAGATGCTCATCAGCCCTTGTCACAGTTCCCTAAATAAGATATCCAGATGTGTACATGGCAATACAGATTCTTTCTCTCAGAGAAGCTTTGAGTTTTTATTTGTTATATTGGTGAAATACAGAAATAAAAAGCAGTTAAATTAGAAATTTTAGAGAAACTTGAACAGAAATCTTTGGAGTAAATGCCTGCCCTCTTGAGCTACAAGGGGATGGGAGACAACCACTTCACAAACTTGTTCAAACTCCTTCCTCCTGGGATTCCTCATCATGTTTCTTAATAGCTTCAGTGTTGGTCATAATGAGCCAAACAATTCTGTCCAGAAAGCAAACTTTTATTCCCAGCTGTATATGTCCTTGGAAGACACGATAGCAAAGGCCACGTGCTAAGTAGATTTGGAATTCCTGGAACCCCTGGGTCGATGTATTTATTGTATTTCTTTTTATCCCTCTCAGTGTCCCTCATGTCAAGTCAGGAGGCATTTATTAAGCAGTTGCTGTGTGCTAGGCACTGTGCTAATCATTTGGGATGCAAAGATAGGCAAAAACAGTCCTTGCCCTAAAGGAGCGGACATCTTAATAGGGGAGACAACATGCACACAACCATGTACAAAGAACATATAGGCAGGATAAGCTGAAGGAGTCTCTGAGGGAAGGCACACACAGCATGGGGCCCTGGAAAAGCCTTTTACAAAAGGAGGGGGTGGATTTTAGCTGAGACTAGAAGGAAACCAGGGGAGCCAGAAGGAGACAAGGGGAGGGAGCATTCTAGACATAGTGGCATTGGTATTCAAAAGATACTTGCTGAATGAATACATAAATTTAATTATGAAGTGCATTGATGAATACCCCTCTTCACAATTAAATCGACAACTATTTCCATTTGTGTCTAATGCACTTCATGAACAATTTCTGTTAGAGAGGAAAACTAATGATGAGTTCTTACCATACTGACCTTTAACCTTGTCATTTCTTTCTTTTTTAAAAAATATAATTTATTTATTTTCAGTTTTCAACATTTACTTCAACAAGATTTTGAATTCCAGATTTTCTCCCCATCTCTCCCCTCATCCCATCCCAGGGCGGCATGCAACCCAACCATCCATTTACCCAGCCTGTCCTCCCTTCTGTCACCCTCCCTTGTCTTATCCCCCTTGCCTCTATTTTCCTGTAGGACAAGATATATCTCTATATCCCATTGCCTGTACAACTTATTTCCCAGTTGCATGCAAACACAGTTTTTTAACATTCATTTTAAAATCTTTGAGTTCCGCATTCTCTCTCTTTCTCACTTCCCACCCACTCTCATTGAAAAAGCAAGCGATTCAATATAGGTCATACATGTGTAACCATGCAAAACACTTCCTTAACAGTCATGTTGTGAATGACTAAACCACATTCCCCTCTATCCTCTCCTACCCTCCGTTGCTTTTATTCCCTCCCTTGACCTGTCTCCCACAATAGTGTTTTCTTCCTTCCCCCAATGTGCCTATCCTTCCATTTTCCTCCCTCTCCTATCCCCTTACCCACTGCCTTCCTATAGTGTAAGATAAATTTCCACTCAACTAAATGTGTTTTATTCACTCCTAAAGCCAAATATGATGAGAGTGAGACTAACTTATTCCATCTCACCTCCTCTCTCTTCCCCTTCATTGTAAAAGCTCTTTCTTACCTCTCTTATGTGAGATATTTTACTACATTTTACCTTTCCCTTTCTCTTTCTCCCATTACATTCTTCTCAGTGCTTAATTTTATTTTTAAGTATCCTCCCTTCATATTCAGCTGACTTTGTACCCTGACTCTCTCTCTTTCTCTCTCTGTGTATTTATATCTATATACACATATGTGTACATATATATATATGCATATACATATGCCTACACATATATAATACACACATTCTCACCACACACATACACATATATTTTCTCTAGCTTCTCTAATACCGAGAAAGGTCTCATGAGTTACAAATATCATCATTCCATGTAGGAATGTAAACAGTTCAACTTTAATGACTCCCTTACGGCTTCTCTTTCCTTAATCTTTGTATTTGAAAGTTAAATTTTCTATTCAGCTGTAGTCTTTTCAACAAGAATGCTTGGAAGTCCTCTGTTTCATTGAAATTCCGTTTTTCCCGTGAAGGATTATACTCAGTTTTGCTAGAGAGTTGATTCTTGGTTTTAACTCTAGTTCTTTGATCCCTAGTGCTTAGTGCTTTGTCAAATGCTTTACAGATAGTCTTTATTTTGACTCTCATAACATTCTTGAGAGGTAGGTGCTATTATCATCCCAATTTTAGAATTGAGAAAACTAAACAGGTAGAGCTTAAGTGACCTGGTCAGTCACACAGCCATTAAGTGCCTGAATCTAGATTTGAACTCAGGACTTCCTGATCCTACACCCCTGTTAACTACAGCATCTAGCTGACTCTCAGCTATGATTTTAGTAGCCTCTTAAGGATGGGAGCAGGTTTTTCCAGGAACAATAATTGCCATTCAGGCCGGATTTTCTACCTTTAGAAATATAACCTGATTGATTTAATTCTTGTGTTCCTGGGAACACAAGAATAATTTCTTCTATCTTCACCAATATCTTTATTTACTGCCTTTGAGTTTTAGCAAGAACTTTTGGTACCAAGGCTGCTTACTCATCCGTCAAAGCAGCTGTTTCAGATAAAGTAATGGAGAGAGTGACTGTTTTGACCTTTATTCACTTGAAAAGACATCAGAAGGTAGGAAAAATTTACTTCTGTAGCAACTTAAAGTATATTGGTATAGATTATATGAGACAGGGATACTCAGTCAATTTTTACTTTCAGTTTATATTTGGAGGGAACTGGCTATACAACCATTGCCACAAATGAGGAGGTGCGGAGTTCTAGATTTGCTTTCCTGTGCTTCCCTCATGTTTTATTCCTTAGGTTCTAAGTCTGTTAAATGGAAATGATAGCACTTGACATGTCACTCTGTCTCAATTATGATCAAGCTACCATTTTTACAGAAAAATAGAAAAAAATAAAGGTTTTTAATATTTTTCTAAGTTAACTTGTATCAGTTTTTCTCATGACCAGTAGAATGCTAAGCAAAGTGAGTTCTCAGTATATAGTAGTCAATGATGCTCGTCTCCCATATATATATATATATATGTGTATGTGTATGTGTATGAATATGTTTCTCATGAGGAGGGATTGTTTCATTCTGTATAATTTTAGTCAGCATGTAACACAGTGCCACAAACATAGTAGGTGCTTAATTAATACATGATTTTTTGATTTCATTAACAAATGTTTATTAAGCAATTACCATGCAGTCAGATGCTCTGATGACACTTGCTTGGGTATACAAAGGGCAAAAGTGAAATAGTACCAGCCCACGAGCCCCTTATATTCTCAAAGAAGAAAAAACATGTACAAAAATGTAAAAAATTTAAATATATAAAAATTTAACAGGTAATTTCAGCTCAAGGTAGAAGCATTTTGACAGAAGGCAGTATGGAATAGTGGAATGTATCCTTGCTTTGTATTGTGTTCAAGACCTGTATTTTGTGACTTAATTTTGTGTTACTATGGGCAAGTCACTTAATTTTACTGAAACCCAGTTCCCTCATCTGTAAAATGAGAAAATCAGACTAGGTGTCTTATAAGATGTCTTATAAGGCTGATGATCCTCTGAGCAAAGTGATAAATGCAGCATTTTCCCAAAATGGAAAACAACAAGAACAACTGATAGAGCTTTAAGATAAAGTAGAGCTTCAGGTGTATGGTCCACTGAATGCTTGTAATTGTTTGAGGAAAACAAGCCCTTTTGTCAGTGAAGAAATCTGGGAATTAAATGTCATTGCAAATCCAAAGTCAGAGATTTGCTAAGTGATTTTGTCTCATGAAGTTAAAAAAAAAAGACACTTTCTTTTGGGTAGATAAATAACGCGATTGGCTGCTTAATTCAATTTGTTTAGAGAAAAGCACCCCCCAGGCCAAGGTCATCAAGCTTCAGCCACAGGTAGACCAGTTAGCTTTGCTCTTTCTGAGGCCTGTAGATTGTACCAGTCATACCAGGCAACTGTCTTGATAATTCATGCTACTAGTTGCATGACAGTACAAAAGGATCAGGGAAAATCTAGTGTATTTTCCGGGAAGAAAAATCAGCTTATTGCTATTTACAAAAAAAATATGAAAAATAAAAAATGCACAAGTCCATGAGACATGCTTTGCAAGTGGATTTATTACAAGGGGACTGAACATTCATTAGGAGTGGAACTCCTATACCAAATACAAAAGAGTTCACAATCCAGATAGAAGCTTGTATATTTATGAGTTGTAGCAAGAAGAGAAGGAATGAAAGGCAATCCCCTCCCAAATGGAAGTAGCATGAGAGGTGGGAGGGAGCAGTAGGGGTGAGGAAAGGATTCACTACCTTCTCAAGGTGAAGAGGAAGGCAAAAGAAAGGAAGGAGGAATATGAATAAGTAGGATGACAAAAACAGCATTCTTTTTTTCTTGGGGAATGCTAGACTATGAAGATATGATCACCTGCTTGTCCAGCATAGATTCTCATTTTGGTTCAGACTCACTGGTGCCTTTCTTTAACTGGTTCAACTCCCAAAGACACACAGGGAGTCCAGCCAGAGGTGCAAACAATAAATTATGTCATCTGGGGTCGGGGGGAGAGTACAGTTTGTCCTTGATGTGTTCAGGACCTCATGCATATCCATGATCTAGTCTGGAAATATGGCAATTCAAGAAGTTGGCTTCAGGATAACACTTCCAAGAGATGTGCCAGTAGTTGCCTGCACTGAGGACAGAAATCATATTGAAGATATTATTGTTTCAACGAAAGGAAGTTACTAAATGAAAGAAAATCCATATCAAGGGCTAGAGGCAAGATTGAGAGATGCATTAAAAACTCAGTAGGTTGAAACAAATTGTACGTCATGAGGAAAATATGACTTACTCACCTTTTAAAAATGTTCAACTATCAGTCAGTACACATTTGTTTAACTTCTACTGTGTGCCAGCCAGTGAGCTCAGTTTTGGGGATGAGAAAGGAAAAAAAAATAATCCCTCCTTTCAAAGAGCTCCTAGTCTACTGGTGTAGGTGTTGTGTGGAGGCGTGTAACATGTAAACAACTTTGTACAAGCAAGATATATCTAATATAAACTGCAAGGTTGCATCAGAGAGTGAAGCACTAACATTAAGGGGGATGTGGGAAGACTTTTTGAAGAAGGTAAGGTTTCATCTGAAACTTGAAAGACACCTAGAAGAGGAGAGAGATACTTCTAGGTATGGGGACAGCCAATTATAATGCCTGGAGCCAGGAGACAGGATGCCTTATGTGGAAACAGCACGGAAGTCAGTATTACTGGAACACTGGCTTCATCCCCACAAATGTGTATGAATAAAGTTCAGGGGACTGAAAGGGGTTGGGAGGTTAGGAAGGGCTTCAGCCACCAAAAAAAAAGTTTGTCATTGATCCTGGAAGTGATAAGGAGATGTTATTATCTTTGGTACTGCTTAGGATTTAAGACCTGTCACAGGCAAACTCTTAAAACACTTGGTGCCTGTACTTTGTCAGCCCTTTGCATTCAGGCTTCTGATCTCATAATCCAACTGATAGGCTTTCTTCAAATGTTCTGGTAATTTCTTAAGTGCCTCTGACCCTTCTTGGCGTACCTCTGTCATCTGCCACTGTTGATCATCATTTCCTATTGGATACTGCTGTTGAGTTTTTGAAACACAGCTCTCCCAGTTTTCCTCTAACTATCTGCACATTTCTTCTCATTCTCACTTGGTGGCCCCCGAACAGTGGTAACAGTCCAGTGCTCTCTTCTCTCCTCTCTTCCCCTCTCCTCTTCTCCCTTATCTTCTCTTCCCTTTCCTTTCTTCTGTCTTCCTCTCCTCTCCCCTCTCCTTTCCTTCCCCTCTCTTCTCTCTTCTCCCTCTACATTCTGTATATCTCAGGGCACTTTTCAGCCCTTAAGGATTCACTTATTGCTATAGACATGACTTCTAGATCTGTGTATCCACCCTAGTCTCTCCCTTGAGCTCCAAGATTTTTACTAATTGCCTAGTTAACATTTGGCACTTGATACCCTGTATATATCCCAAATTGAACGTGTGCAAAAAGAGAGCAAATTGTCCCTTCTGCTGATCCATGTTTCTTCCTAGCTTCCCTGTCTCTGAGGGCGCTGTTCTTTCTAGCCACCCACATTTGGAATCTCAAATCATCTACTTTTTCACTGTCTCTCACTCCCTTCCCATTCCTAATAAGTCTTCAAGTCTTGTCATTTCCTGTCTGGAAATTCCTCTGGAATGTCCCGTACAACACTCTTTATCATGATTTATTGAATGAATCATCGCTATAATCTCAAAATTATTTTCCCTGTCCCAAAACTCTGACCTGAGTTTTCTGAGCTTGAATTGCACTTCCTCTTCACTCATGCAAAATAGAATTTCTGCCTGATTCACTGTTCAGCTCAACGGCAGCCTCCTCTTTGAGGTTTTTGCCTGACCTCCTCCCTTGTAGCCACAGATTCCTGGAATGACTTTATTTACATTGTGTACTTCTACAAGTGGTTTTCCTCTATTAGAAGATACGCTCCTTAGGCACAGGGACTTTTTCACCCCAGGACCTAGCAAGAAATGTTTAACCCATGTTTCTTGATTGATTAACTGGTAATATAACCTTTTTTTTTTCTATAATATGAGACTGTTTTGCAAATATGTCGCATTTGCTTCTTAGGCTTGACACCAAAACAAGCCACTGTGACCAAACTGAAAGAGTGCAGAAATATAGGGAATGTTACTCTTGGGAGAGAAGGGGCTAATCCTAAATTTCCCCAGTTTTTAAAGTTCCTTAATTCTTTTGTTTCTCTTTCTCTTCAAAAAAGGTTAAAGTATGTGTTGAATGACCTTAGGCCAGCATTTCTGTTCTAAGATATTATTCATCTTTATAAAAATGACTTCTGACCAGTTCAACATATAGTAGTGGATATAATATTAGGACTTAACTTTTATACAGAATCTTCCTCCTGGATTCTCTTTAAAAGATCAACATTTTTATTTCTAGCAGGAGAGTGCTCTTTGCTCATGGCAAGGTCCTTTCAAGACAGGATATTGATGCTATGTATTTGATTTCCTCATAGCCATACAGGGTGGTTGCAGGTGGATGTAGTGTGGCATACTGAATGCGACACTGAATTTGGAATTGATCTAGATTATTGCCATTTCTTTCCCATGGTGTGATGTTGGAAAAGTCGTTTTGTCTCTCCAGACCTTAGTTTCCTCAAATATAAAATGAAGGGGTCAGACAATAATCTTTGAGATTCCTTCCAGCCCCAAAGATTTATGATTCTTTTTGCAAAAAGTGTGGCAAAAATTTAACACTGGAACACAATTGCTCGCCCTGTTCCTTATTTTCTTATCAACTCTGGGATAGAGAGGAAGGTGACATGTCTTAAACTTGAGGATATACTATGGTGAGGAAATAATATTATAAAGATAAGTTTAGTCTCAAGTTGAGATCATGATTTCTACTCTCTATGCAGTACTTTTTCTCTAGCATAAATATAAGTAAGAATAACTTTTTTTTCTCATTCTGTTTCCTTTATTTCTTGGGAGTTTGTTAAGGGATCTACAAGCCAGTGTCATCATTTTCTTCCCTTGTCATTGCCTAGGCTTTGTAGGAACTCCAAAAAAGGATAAGAAAGCATTCTATTACTTATGGCTTTATGATTTATGACCTTGACTCTCTTCCTGGTTCACTGTGCAAGACAAAAGGTGATCTTAAGAAATATTTTTTTAATTAACTTTTCTCTGTTGACAGCCTTTAAAGAGACAAAAGTAATAGTTTCCAGAATATTTTAGTCAAGAAACATATATTCCTTTTTTCCTCCTGGTTCTCTTCATGTCACTCAGTATCAGTTCCTAGGTTTTACTTCCTAGGTTTTTCTGAAACTATCCCTTTATCTTTTCTTGCAGCATGGTTGTATTCTGTGACATTTATATATTTTAACTTGTTCCACTATTCCCTAGTTGATGGCCTCCTATCAGAGCTTCATTCTTTACCATCTCAAAAAGAATTCTATTATTTTTGGACATCCTTATATTTATTTTGTTTAGAACAGGATCTCCCTTAATCAAACTCCCCTTTTAACTATCCCTTTTCCCTTCTCCCTCTTCCCCTATTTCCCTGTTGTGTGAAATGTATTTCTGTACTGTGTATGTGTTCCTTTTTCCTTTGACCTATTCAGATGAAAGTGAACATGTTGTTTTCAAATGCCCCGTGCCTTCCTCCTTGTTTGTACAGACTTCTGCTTGTGCACTTTATGTAACCTCCCTATTCCCGGCACCCAGTTCATTCCTCTTTCTCACTCCCTATTCATCTTTTAAGATTATCCAGAGAAATGGACTACTCCCAGGACTTCTGTCTAATTAGACTCTCTCTGTGATCCGCAATGATGATATGATTCAGAATAGACACATTTATTATCGACCCATAGTAAAATTTAAGCAATTTATCCTTCTTTAATCCCTTATGATCATTTGTGTTTCCCTTTTCTTTTTCTCCTAACACCTGTGTCTGCACTAAAGCTTCTGTGAACAGCTCTAATCTTTTTATTAGGTATGCTTGGAAGTCCTCTATTTCATTAAAAATCCAGTAAAATCAGTTTTCTTGGACAAATTATTCTTGACTGGAAGCCTTTATCTTTTTCTTTCTGGAATATTATGTTACAAATTCTCTATTCCTTCATAGTGGAGGGTGCTAAATTGTGTGTGATACTGACAGCGGTTCCTCAGTACTTGAAGGAATTCAAGTACTTTTCTTTGACTTGGTAGCTTTGGATTTTGACTAGAAAATTTCTGAGAGCTTTTATTTGGGAGTTTCAGGAAGCGATCAGTATATCATTTTTATTTCTAATTTGGGCAAATATCTTTTATGATATCTTGAAATGGGTTGTCTAAGGTTCTTATTTTCTTTTTTGGTTGTAGATTTCAGTTAATTTAAGATTCTTGGTTTTTTTTTTCATTTTGATCTGTTTTATAGATCAGTTGTTTCTTCTATGAAATAGACACCTTACCTTTTCTATTTTTTCAGTCTTTTGATTTTCTTTTGATAGTTCTTGGTAACACAGAGTTATTGGCTTCTATTTGGTCAATTCTAGTTTTTAGAGAGTTTGGTGTTTCAGCAAGATTTTTTAAGTCTTGTGGCAAATCATTAATTCCTTTTCCAATTCTTTCTTCCATAGATCTCATTTCTTTTCTAACATTTTCGTCTAGCACACATTTCATATATTTAAAAGAAACTGCATTTTTAAACACTTTTAAAAATTTGTGATTCATCTCTTCAGAGAATTCTAGTTTATTTATGCCCAAGTTGTATTTTTCTTTGCAGCTTTGCTGGTAGATGTTTTGGAGCCCTTCTGTACTTCTAGGTTTTAAGTGTCCCTGTTACCATGATAGCTTTTTATGATGAGATGGTTTTTGTCTGTTTTGTCCTTATTCCAGACTCTCAGTTATGGCAAGACTAAATGTACTTCTAGAGGAAAGGTCTGGGCTTATCCTGTTATTGCTCTCTTAGGGGCGCTGAATGGTATTCCAGTATCACAGGGGCAGCTCAGACTGAAGAGTTGTAACCAGTAGGTGCTTTCAAAGTTATCTGATCTAAAGCAAATTGATTACTGTTCTGTTGGCTTGAGCTACAAGTTCCTGACTTGGGCTTGGGTCCGAGCAACAGTGGAATAGAATCTAAGACCACACCCTCTATGATCCCTGCTATAGGAACTCAGTTCTACTGTCCCTATGGGTCTATAGGCATTTATATTCTATAGGTGATAAATATACTTATTCATTTTTAATCTGTGGAATAAAATAGTTATTTACATAACATACTATAATAAAAAAAATCTGACCTACTCAACCATCTTCCCAGAATGTCCCTGCCTTGTGTAGGTGATAAAACTAAAGTATAACTATTTATATGATAGAGATTAGATTCAAGACTAGTTCAATAGCAAAGGTGGGGGGTGGGGGAATGCACATGTATGGCCTAACTCCAAATCACAGAGTCCATATTAAACTATTCCACTATACAGCTTACTAATATATTTTAATTTTTCAAAATGAAAAATACGTTTACCTAGTACATACAAATCTATAAATCTATAAGTACAACTTTACATTTGCTTTCTGATTTTCTGAAATCTGTTTTAGACAAAACCTGACCTAAGTGATTTTGATATCCATAACTTACCACTATGTTTAATAAATATGTGACCGTTTGGTTCTTCTCTCATATCATTTCTTAAGTTTGTAGCCAATTCATCATTTTACCATCTGAGGAACAAATTCAGATCATTTATCCTGAAAGGAGAGAACATGTCATCTTGATTTTTAAGACATTTGAGATATTGGTGTTTTCTTTGAACATTTTTCATGCTTTCTTGGCAGATATAAAAATACCATAGTATTGAAGAAGTCTTCTAATTTAAATGACTTTCCGTCCCTATTTATGTAGGTCATAAACAGTTTGATTTCCATGTACCCTTTTAAAATGGATTATCTTTTATTCCACCCAAATGAGACAAAATGAAGTTGCCTCTGGACTGGAATTTTAATTCTCTCTCAAGCATTTTCAAGTTAATTATCTCCTGTGTGCTGATTACCATTCTTTGCAAATGCTTTGAGATGTTTAAGTGTGTGAAATATTATTCAAATTAATCATAATTAAGCTTTTATTTTTGATATATGCAGAGAAAGAATGGCACAGTAGAAAGAGCACTACCCTTGGCCTAGACTCTGCATTCCAGTTTCAGTTTCTCTCCTTATTAACTGTGGGACCATTCTATAAGCCTCAGTTGCTTACAGTATCTTCTTCACTGAATTGTTATGAAGAATTTGCTTCATAAACTTTAAAGCATAAATGAGTGTTCTTATTACATATTTCTTGGAGAAGTAGTGTTGTGGCATGCATAGGGAGCCAGTCACAAACCTAGAAATCCTGAGTTTTAGTCCTATGTCAGACACAGATTGACTGGGTGATCCTGAGCAAATTCTTTACCTCATTAGTGCCTCTAGACAGTTCTGTGAGACTAAAAGTTACAGAATAGTTGCATATGCAGATGAGTAGAAAGTTTTTCTACCCCAGGAGTTTGATTACATGATGACGGCACAGGTCCTATTCAAGATCTTTCCGCTGTTCCCAACTTTAATAAGTTCCAAGGCTTAAATAGATTTGTGGTATTACAAATGACAAGGTATGCCTTGCATAAGTACGGATTGCAACCTATCAGGGCCTTCTCATTTTATAGTTCTTGTTCACATTATCCTACAGATTTTCCATAAAGGACCTCCAAAACTAATTGGAATCCTTTCCTCTAAAACTTTTTTTCCCCTTAATCATTTTGTGTGTACCTCAACACCATTCAAGTTATCCCCTGCTGTTGTTACGTGAACAGACCTCCTTTGCAGGTCACATCCTCATTGAAAATATACTGTAGCCTACTTGCACAAATGTTATCCCTTCCTCCTCTCCCTTCCCCTTCTCATGCCATATACATACACATACATAATGTCTCTCCACTGTAATATTTGTTTTCCAGAACTTTGGTTCTTTAAAGATGGTGGTATGCCAAGATTTTGAGCAGTATAGCATCATTGGAAAAAAAATGTTGGTGTTAAGAGATAGATTTTTGTGTCAGGGAATAGTTCAGTATTATTAAAGGTATTAGAAAATGTGTAGCACAACCTTTGATCTTTTTCCCCGCTCAGTTCTGGGCTCAACTGATTAGCTATCAGGGTTGGGGTTGAGGCAGGGAAGCACAAAACCTGCAAGGTAAGACTTCTTAGAGCCAGATACTTTTGGTGGATAGAATCATTTTAGTTTATAACAATGCTGCCCAGTGGTTCAAAATATATAAGAGCTGGAACAAGGGCTTTAGACAGACAGTCAAGGTCATGATTGGGCATTGCATTAGGAACTGGTGTATGATGACGATTCCTGTATCTTATGTAGCTACTATATACTATTATATGCCACACTATTCCCATATGCTATTGTTTTAAAATTCTACAGTAAAAATTAGATCTTTCCTTTAAATCTCATTTGGCACCTTTTATAGTAATTTTTTTTAAAGTAAAGAGAAACTCAAATATTTTCTCTTTTTCTATTATACTAGGGGTATTTTATACAGTAAACTGAATCCTTTATTTCAAGGTCACCCTTCATTTTTCTGAATTCTGACCTTTTTCTACCTCAGTAAACTATCCTGTTAAGTTATGATGGCCAAAAAAATTCACTATGTGGTGGATGACATTACCACCTGGCAATAATACTCTGTAAGTATAGTTCTGCTAATCTTTGGACTGTGAACACGCAGATGGTCACTGAACCTGAACTTGAAGGCTTTCCAACTTATCAGTACCTATTGAGACTTGTGCTCTGATGGCATAATCTTTGAGAATCCATCTTCTTACTGTATTACAACATGCCAAAATAAGCCATTCATAGAGAAAAATTGATGTACGTTTAAAATTAAAATGTTAATGATAACAGATAGCTTATACATTATTGTTTTCATGGTCTCATGTTTTGTTTTGTTTTTTTTAAGGTGTTGTCTACTTTTTTCTTTAGGGAAGAAACCCAAATTGTTCATTTGAAAGAACTTTTCTTTAAAACTGAATTGACACACACAAATAAAGGACAGCTGAACAAATTATGGTATATAAGTGTAATGAAATATTGTCACACAGTAAGAAAAGGAGAAAAAGACAGAAACATGAGAGGTCTTGGATGTGAGTAGAATCAAGACCTTTTACATAATGATAATAGCAGTGTGATGAAAAAAATGTAAGACTTAAGATATGTGTGTGTGTGTGTGTGAGTTCATCATACTGACCAATCATGTTTTCATAAGACTAATAATGAATCACGATCTCCTCTCTGCCTCACCTTGACCAAAGGCTTTGAACTACAAGTGCAGAATGAGCCTGACATTTTTCAGGAAGGGCTAATTTGTGAATTTATTTTGCATGAGCATACTTAATTGTTAAATGAGAGATATTTTATTTTATGTTTTTGTAGAATAGAGGAAGGACAGGTGTAATGATACTAGTACTGAAAAAATAAAGAAATGAAAAAAATGGAAAACTAAATCAATTTTAAAGATACACAGAAGAAAGCAGAAGGAAGTTCAGAACAGACATAAAAAAGTGCAGCAGATTTGGAGCTACCGAGTTTAATATGTATATAGCATATATAATAGTAGTCCTGTTTTCTTTTCTTCATATAGGGAAATGTTCAAGTTGCTTGATATTTATCAGGTTTGTAATAATAATAAAATGTAGTATTTAAAAACAGTAAACTAATTTGGCAACAGAAAAGTTATATGATCTACTTCGGTCAAATTTCAACTCATAATTCCAGAATTTTTAAAATTTTATTAATTCAAATGAGGAGAAAAAGCCATTGTTAAGAAATTTAAACCATAATTGAACTTACTTTCATTTTCCCCTCTTCTTTATTAGTTGAAATTTCAGCATGAAAACAAAAAGTGACACCTTTATTCTTGGCAGCTTTTTTGTCATACTATTTTTCACTTTTTTATGGAAAAAGATGTGGCTGTTTTTCATGAATTTTGTATGGAGATCATCTCTGTCCATATTTGCTTTGGCTTCACATTAACCTATGGGAATAAGTCTCATGAAGCTGCAGTTTTTCAGAAGGAAGTTGATTCTTGAAGAAAAAAAATTCAATTTTAAAACATAGCCTTTAGAGAAATGAAGGCCACCTCAGGGCAAAAATTCAGTCACCTGGAAAAAACAAAATAATTATGGTATCTTGATGCTTTGTTTTCCCAGGAAAGGTTTAACAGTCTTGATGAACAGGTTCTGCCAAACCTTAATATGTTCCTTTCCACCCCCAAGTTAAATGATGCAGAAAATTGATATGGCATGACATCAAAACTATCCTGATCATTTTGTGTGCCTCCAACCTAACTCTATCCATGATGGAGGCTCCAGAGTCTATGCATACTGTTCACAGCAGTTGGGCCAGGCTGTTTTGCCTCAGGATGAGAACTTTATTTCTTAGTAGAGAGAAGAAAAATAGTTGTGAGTGCCTTATTTTGTGAGAAGCAGCCAGTGGCACAAGGGTTGGAGTCCTAGGCCTAGAGTTAGAAAGACTTGAGTTTAAATTTGGCCTCTGATACTTACTACTTTTGTGACCCTGGGCAAGTCAATTAAGCTCTGTCTGCCTCAGTTTCCTCAATTATAAATGACAATAATAGCATCTGTCTCCCAGGGTTGATGAGGTCATGTTGGTAAAGCGCTAAACAGTGCCTGGTAAGCACTAAGCACATAGTGTACACTTGACAGATCCTTATTTCCTTCTTTCCCTTTCAGCTTTATGACACACACATAGCAGGAAAAGTTGTTAGGAAGCCTTTAGTTTTTCTAGTTCACCTCCTTTTTGAAATGGAAGTGAAATCTATATCAGATTAGAAATGAGCATCAAATATAGCAGATGAATTATTAATATACAAGCAGTCTTTGGCTTCCAAGGAGGTAGGGAATGAAGCAAAATAAAATTGTCTTTTTGTCCTTGTGAACTCATATTTTACGAAGCAAGATGAGATCTCTAAATTTAAAAAAGTGGCTAGTAGCATAGAGATTTCTAAAGGATGATGTGTAACCATATAATCTTAACTCTAGAACAGAACTCAGGGAAAGCCAGTTTGGAAGATGCACCAGACAATATCTGATGTAGTCTTCTCATTTTACAGATGAGGAAATGGGCCCATAAAATTGAATGATTTGCACAGTCACATCTAGCAGGGCTGAAATTCAGACATAAGCCCTGAAACTCCAAATTTACAAAATCCTGGGATTCTGGGTTCACAAATTCAACCCTCCCCACTCTTACTCCAACCAAGAATGCTCTCTATGTAAATATAAATGGTGGAAAGGTCCATTACTCACACTGCTCCATCCCAGAAAACCTGGGAGGCAAAGTTGAATAATGAGAAAAATACAACATTTTATTGATACTCAGCTCTGCTGCTTATTACTTTTGTGATTTTGGAAAAATAAGTGAAAGTGCCTGGATTTTGGTTTCTTCATTTGTAAAGGAAGGGTCAAACTAGATAATCCGGAAGGTCCCCTTCAGCTTTAAAGGCTTCAATCCTCTGATCCGATTACATGGTTACTCTGATACTTTGACAGAGGCAAAAACAAGGATAGATTCCTAGGATCATAATTTTAGTATTTAAAGGGAACTCAGAGATAATCTAATACTACCTCATTTACTTCTGAGGGAACTGAGGTCTGAAGAATTTAAATTACACCATAATGTCATGCACGCTGGCCTTTTTTTTTTTTTTGAAATTGATGAAACCTGTGAGGGTTTTTTGCTTGCCTGAACTATACCCTACAACAACAACCAAAAAAAAAAAAGGCATGGGAAAAAGCCTATTCATATTTCCTCTGTTTTCCTTTCTACTTTCTTTTCTACTTCCAATGGAGGAGAGCTGGGGATTGGAAGAGAATATTTAAGTTGCATTGGATTAGCTTGAATCTGAAAGGGTTTCAAAGTCTTCCAGATAACATATATTGTATCTGGCATTATTAAATGGGGTACCCAATCTAACCCTTGAACCCTACGGAACATCTCTCAACTTCTTTTCTAGAATTCTACAGTATTAGGATTATGAGGGACCTTTAAAATCATTTCATTCAGTCTCTTTATTTTATAGATAAGAAAACTGAGCTCTAGAATGTTCAACATTTTACCTTAGGTCTACTGCCAAGTAACAGCTGCCATGGTATGAAAACTCAGAACTTTGTAACGCCACATACTGCCTCATTTCTCCATGTTCCTTGGTCCCCCAGGTGGTTCTCCGCTCTCCCCCGCATGGCCTAGGACTTGTGCAGTTTCTCTACCACATTGTGGCCTGACTTCCCACTCCTAATATCCTCACCAGCCTTGTGGCCCCAGTCAAACCTTATATTCTGTGAATGGTATGCTAGGTGTTAAACTGATTGTCTAATAAAAATTCATATTAAGGTGTGCCTAAAACAAAGGTCCTAGGGAGCCATTTGCATTCTAAAGTAGAACTGTGCTATTCTAAATGAAGCTGTCATTGTTTGGAGAAGCAGCTGGAAGCAGATTCTGCTGTTTTTCTGCTACTCTGACTTCCTGCCATCATTTAACGTACCAGGAAGTAAACAGCAAGCTGCGTAACAGTGGTAAGCCATCCACTTGGTTTCTCCACCATTGCAGTGCTACTCACTAGATTCAGTGGAACAAGGAGACTTTTCTCTGGGTAAGTTGTTAAGCAACAAACCAACGTCAATCAAACAAACCAAATATTCAAAACTATGTCTCTTGATCATTAGAACTTGGGGAGTCTCCTATGGTGCCATTTTGCTTTGGTTCAAAATAGCTTTCTTGTGATTATCTTGGGAAAATAGAGCTGGTATAGAGAAGGGAACATTTCTGTGTGTGGTGTTTTATATATATATATATATATATATATATATATATATATATAATTATACCCATATACATTTATGTGGGGATACTTATTTGAACAGTTTTACTTACTATACATACTTTCCTTCTATCCCAGCTGAAGAGATAACTGAGTAGGTTTTGAGAGATGCTGTTTGGATACCAGCTTATTTAGATTTTCTCCTCAGCCAGTGTTTTCATTTTGTTAGGAAATGCAACTTTAGATTTTCAAAGTGAACTTTCTTTTAGAGCCCTTCATATTTGCAAAATATTATTTAAAACAAAGCAAAACAATAACATATATCTGGAATGGGCTTTGCCAAAGAAGTTAGGACCAGAAATAGCCCGTAAAAGAGAGACGGGAAATCAAATTAATGGAGGTGTGGGGACTCTAGGAACTGAGAAGGCATTCTCGAGTGGAAGAAAGTAGCGATCCTCAGGAATTGTTAGAGGGTTTTTGTTGTTGATGGTTTTTTGAGGTAGGCAGGACCAGGCCTGTAATTTTATTTATATTCTTCCCTTGAGAAGCCTTTATCAATGTAGACCTTCCATGTATCTTACTGCCTTTAAGAATTTCCTAGAGCAATAGGCTTAGTGTCTTACCCAGAACATGTTGATATTTTGAGGCCAGCTCTCTACCTACTACAGTGTGTTGCCTCTCTGTTGGTAGAGATGATTGAGGAAACTAGGGAGGTAAAGGATAGAAAAAAACACTATTGCTATTGGAGTATACATGTTGGAGTCCCAGGTTCATTACTCATGATGTTGGGCAAATCATTTCATCACCCTTGTTTTTTCCTTCCTTGCTTGTCAAATGTGGAATCTCTAAGGTTCCTGCCAGTTTTAAAGGTCAGAGATTCTGTGGCTTTATATCCTAATAGTGGTCATTAGTGATTATCTCCAATGTGCTGCCCCATTAGCTTTGAGGACCAAAAAATTAAAGTCTGAACTTTTAGCTGATCATATGATATTGTAGATGCATACGTTTTGAAATACATATATGTAGGCACCTAAATATATAAATGACAAGGTATAGATTGATATGAGGAGCCTCTGTAGTAATAAATTATACCATCTTGTATGCACTAGGGAGAACATTGTGGCCACCATAACTTCTCTCATCACCCCATCCTCTCCATCCTTGCTCCCTTAGCTAGTTATTCTTTCCCCTAGTTTTCTAGTTTAATCATTGGGAGACAAATATAAGTTCATCCCTGGCAGCCCAAGACATCACCAGGGCACATGTATGTCATCACTTTCCAATTCTTCCAGCTTCCTTTGGGTCTGAGTAGCAAGCTGTGTGTACTAGCATTTACTGTCAGCAGTAGTCATAATAACAACTGCATCTGGGAATGCTTTTGACACATAACACATTTACAGGATTGGTTCTACGACTTTTTTCATCCTGTGACATCGTCTTCTCCATCAAAAGCAGAACACAAAAGGTGAGATTTTCATCTTGTTAAAGATCAGACAGTGCCATAAGGGCAAAATTTGAGACAGGCCTATTGGTTTTTAAATGTTTGAAGATGGTACATATCCCTAGAGTGGCACAATGTACAGATGATATAAAATTGTCAAAGAGAAAGCAGGGGCAGTATATATAGTTTTAGATTATTTGGTTAGTTTCATTTTAGATAAGAAAGTACAATGTGATAAAATAATTATGTAAAGAGAAACAGTATGGTATAATGGGGATAGCAGTGGATTAAGTCAACAGACCTGTGCCTGACCAGGAGCCCAAGAGGCTTGTGTCAGAAGACCCAGGTTCAAATTCTATCTCTGGCATGTCCTCCCTGTGTGACCTTGGACAATTCAGTTTGTGGCTCTGGACCTCAGTTTCCTTAACTACAAATGAGGGGGTTGGATCACATGGCTTTCTACCTCTAGCTCTACAGCCCTATGTCTAATTCAAGATCTGCCACTAAATTTACTATGTGACCTTGAATAGGTTACTTTGTATCCATTTCTTCATCTGTAAAATAAGTTGGACTTGAAGTTCTTATCTACTCTCACTGTGATTCTCCTTATATATGTGTATATTGTTTGCCTGAATGTGGAATATTTATATAAGCATATTTATACAGTTATATTATTTTTTCAATTATTCAATGAATCTGAGATAACGTAGACATACGGTTGTCCCCACAAAAGGTGCAGATCATGACCCAGTTATGATTTCTCATCCTATGAAATTCTTCATGATGTCCTTACTACAGTCCTCCAGAGAGGATACCATGGAGACCTTCCTACAGGTGTTTGAACATTTTAAGGGGACGTGTGAATAACACACTTTATTTCTCTGAAACATAATTAGGGAGGTGAAGTCATTGGCCCATGGTTGCACCATATTATGGGAGGATTTCAAAAGTGGGATTGTTACCCAGGTATTCTTGTCTCTGAATCCAGTACTCCTTCCATTACATCACCTTACCTAGGTGGTTTGGGAATCTTAGGAAATCCTTTGTGATCTATGTGTATACATATATAAATACATGCATATATGTATATGTGTCTTTATATATAATTTTATTAAAGGAGAGCCTTTAAGTCTGCATTTTATTTTGCTAGATCAAAATTTTGTTTTGTTTCATTTTATAACTAATAAGCAGTTTGCCTTAATGTACCATTGGTAGAGCTGTGAATGTATACATGATTACTAATGGCTTAACTAATTATATAAGGGCTTAACAAGTTGTGATACATGGATGTAATGGAATGTATGTTACTATTCTGTTAGAATGGTGAATATACGGGAAACATGGGAAGACTTAAAGGGACCAGTATAAAGTTAAGAAGGCATAACAAAGAAATTAGATAGGTAAATAGGTAGACGTATATAAGGATAACAAAACATATACACTCTCCACTAACTCTCCATGAAATTGTTCTCATAAAACCTGGCAAGTTTATTGATGCAAGATTCTTGCAATTCTTGCCTCTGTTTTTCTCAAAGGTGTTTGAGGAACAAAATATAGAATGAAAAGAAGAAAACAGCCAATAGGACTTCTGCAATGAGTGCTATGCAGTGGGAATAAACATCCTTTTAATTTTGCAAAGCTTTCCATGGCACATCTATGACACACTTGAGTTAAAGCTTGATGAGCTACCTTAGTTTAAACCATATCCTACCAGTGGTGTTGATGCAAATCACTTGCCTGCACACCTGTGTATTTTCTATGTCATAGAGCAAAAGAGAAAATAATTTTTAGAAGTTACATGAACACAAATTGAAGCAAAATGCCATATAACTAGTGCAGGCATCTATTAGGGAAAATCAGCATGGCAGACTAAACCAGTATGGCAGAATCAAACAACACCTACCATTTGGAAAAATGGCTAATAAAATATATGAGAAATAAATAATCATCTTTATATTACTCGCTCTGTCATTTACTGATTATGTGACCATAGATAATATTTATTAGTTATTCAGTCAAGAAGTATTTATTAAGCACTTATTAAATTTCAAACATTGTGCTCGGCACTAAGAATATCAAAAGAAAAAGACAAAAACAGTGACTTCTTTCAAGGAGCTACTGAATATTAGAGATTTTTATTTCTCTAAACCTCTTATCCCATTTACAAAATGAGGATAAAAATAACTCACAGGGTTGTTGTATCAAATTTGATTATGTTTGTGAAAATATTATAAATAGATCAATTGCCAATATTACTGATTCAAGTTCTTACACTACCAGTAATCTGTGTTATTTGGACAAGTCATTTAACTTTAACTGATTTCAATTTTCTTATTTGTAAAATGAGGGAGGGGAAGAAGGCTCATCATTTTTAAAATTTTTATTATGTTTTTAACATTTAAAAAATTGAGTTCCAAATTTTCTTCCTCACTCCCACCCCTCCCCCACTCACTGAGAAGGTAAACAATATGACATCAGTTGTTAATGTGAAGTCATGCAAAATATATCTCCAGAAAATGAAGTGAGAAAATTATCCTTCGATTAGCACTCAGAGTTCATCAGAGCTATCTCTGGCGGTGGATATCCTGTTCTCATCATGAATCTTTTGGAATTGGCTTAGATTATTGTGTTGATCAGAGTGATGAAGTTGCTTTTTATTTTTTTTTACAGTTGATCATCATTATTGCATACAACATTGCTATTATTGTGTACAGTGATCTAGTTCTTCTCACTTCATTTTGCATCAATTCATATTGTTCTTGCAATTTTTTTTCTGAAACCACCTCCCTCATTCATTTCTTATAGCACAGTAGTATTCCATAAAAATCATGTACCACAGCCAGTGCAGTGCATAGAGCACCAGTGCAGGAGTTAGGAGGACCTGAGTTCAAATATCACCTCAGACACTTGACACTCACTAGCTGTGTGACTTTGGGCAGGTCACTTAACTCCAATTGCCTCATCCTGGGTCATCTTTAGTCATCCTGATGAATATCTGGTCACTGGACTCAGATGGCTCTGGAGGAGAAGTGAGGCTAGGGACTTGCCCAGCCCTCCCTTACTCAAAACAAAGTCAAATGCAAGTCATGTCATTATTTCTCTGATGGCATGGTCTTCTTCAGCAACAAAGGATGAATACACACATACCACAACTTGTTCAGCCTTCCTCCAACTAATGAGCATTTCTTTGATTGCTAATTCTTTGTCACCGCAAAAAGAGCTGCTATAAATAGCTTTGTACATATAGGTCCTTTTCCTTTTTTTTTTTTTTTATCTCTTTGGGATATAGACTGAGTAGTGGTAATGCTGAGTCAAAGGGTATACACAGTTCTATACACCTTTGGGCATCGTTCCAAACTTGTCTCCAGAATGGTTAGACCAGTTCACAAATCTGCCAGCAATTTATTGACATGTTTATTTTCCCTTATCCCCTCTAGCATCTGTCATGATTGATAGGTAGGAGGTGGTACCTCAGAATTATTGGGAGAAAAATTTCCCCATTCTACCTTTTTATTCCTCCTTCTCCCAGTGTATCTCTCTTTCTCAAGTTTTCATTTTTTGTGTGTGGAGGGAGGTCATCCCAACATAATTGACTTGAATCATGTTCTCTGCTTGTGTAAACTAATTGCCCAAATAATAATTAAGTTCTAAGGAGTTACATATATGATCTTTCCACATAGTAATGTAAACAGTTCAATTTTTTTTAGTCCTTTATGATTGCTCATTCATGTTTACCTTTTTATGCTTCTCTGGAGTCTTGTGTTTGAATGTAAGATTCTCTGGTCTTTTCATCAGACATTCTTAGAAGTCTTCTACTTCATTAAACATCTGCTTTTCCCCCTGAAGGATTGTACCTCCGTTTTGCTAGATAGGTTAGTCTTGGCTGTAACCCTATCTCCTTTGCCTTGTGGAATATCATATTCCAAGCCTTCTACTCCTTTAACTTGGAAGCTACAAAATCTTGTGTGATCCTGACCCTGACTTCACAAAATTTGAATTGTTTCTTTCTGGCTGTTTGCAATATTTTCTCCTTGGTCTGGAAGTTTTGGAATTTGACTATAATATTCCTAGGACTTTTCATTTTGGAATCTCTTTCAGGAGATGATGGGTGGATTCTTTCAGTTTCTACTTTATTCTCTGTGTCTAAGATATCAGGAATTTTACTTGATAATTTCTTGAAATATTATATCTCATCTCATTTTATTATGGTTATCAAATAGTCCAATAATTCTTAAATTATCTGTTCTCTATCTCTTTTGCAGGTCAGTTGTTTCTCAATGAAATATTTGGCTTTCGTGTATTTTTTTTCTTATTCCTTACCAAGTTTATTTCTGGATTTAAAACAAACAAAAGTAAAAATGTTCTTATTATATAGTAGAATTTTACTATAGCAAATAGTAGAATACTAGAATTTTGCAAGCTGTCTTGCTGAGAAATGGTAATTATTTTTTGAGCAACCTAACCAGTTGATAAAAATAGAGTTTATATGAAATATTTATTCTCTCCTGACTCATGACAGGCATTATCCCCTCTAGCATTTGTCATGTTCAATAGGTGTAAGGTGGGTACCTCATGCCTATGTTAAGTGACAAATATACTTAAAATTCAATTGCATATGTTGCTTAATTTTTAACAAAATTTATATGAAAACTAATCTTTGCCAGGAAAGGATTCGGATTCTTCAGATGTGACCTTTGTCTCTTCTTTTTTATTAATTAATTTGTTTTCAGTTTTCTGCAATCACTTCCTTATCTTAGATTTTTTTCCTCCTTTTCTTCTATTTTTTCATTCTTTTATTTTATTGAATTTTTTTTTATATCACATAGAGTCTTTAGCTTCCATTTACCCAATTCTATTTTTTAATGAGTTATTTTCTTCAGTAAGATTTTGTACCTCCTTTTCCATTTGGCCAATTCTGCTTTTTAAGGTTTTTTTCCCTCAGTAAATTTTTGTGCCTCTTTTATTATTAGACTAGTTCTTTTTTTTTTCTTCCTAAGGTGTTTTTCTTCTGTATTTTTGTGCCTTTTTTACATAAGCTATTAATTCTCTTTTCAAGATTTTCTCACATCACTGTCGTTTCTTTTCTCAATTTTTTTTCCCTTTCGGGCTTTGCTTATAGCTGTTATCACTTTGTTGTCTTCTTTTTAGTTTATATCTTGGTCTTCACTGTCACCATAGTAGATCAAGCTCTTTTTTTTTGTTGTCTGCTTATTTTTCTATTTCTTGACTTCGAATTTTATGTTAAAGTTCAACTTTGCTTATCTGAAGTTGGGGAGATAACGTCCCAAGCTTCAGTCTTTTTCATACTGCTGTTTTCAGAGCTAGTGTTGAGGGCATACAAGTCTTTACTACTTCCAAGTTGGTATGATCCAGGGAGATGTGTGGTTACTACTATCCTAATATGCACTCTGGTGTTTACCCAAAGAAGGGTCCCTGATTTCTTGCAGCCACAAGTGTTAACATTACTGTTAGCCCTGGGATTGTTACCGGGACCCCTTCTCCTCTGCAGGTGCAAGTGCTGCTCTGGTTCTTGGAACTGTAACCAAGTCCCCTGTTCCCCTGCAGCCACAAGAGCTAGTGCTCCTTTTCACCATGTAACTGACCTAGAACTGTGTATGGGCCGTAGCGTTGTTAGCCTATGCCAGCTACCCAGTACCAGCAGAGGGTCCCCGTAATCCCTTTCTGAGCAGTTGTCCAACCCCCTTCTTTGGCCTGAGAGCTCCCAAAGCAGCCATTATTGCAACATGCCCCAAGACCTACTTCTGGTGTTGCAGCTACACTCCAGTCCGGCCCCTAGCCCAGTGTCACACACTTCTCCTGCCACCTTCCTGAGGAAGAATGTTGTAATCTGACCTCTAGTTGGCTCTGCCTCTACACAGTTTGATTTGAGAAATTATTTTAAAGTTATTTGGAGGGAAATTTGGGGAATGTTTCATCGGATTACTGCCTGTACTCCATCATCTTGTCTCTGCCCAAGATAGTCTGTTACTAAGACTTAAAGAGACCTCCCTGAAAAATTAGACCAAGAAGTCAAAACCACAATCTGTCCTTCATTTGACTTCTTCTGGGGAATGCTGTGTGGCTGGCCTAGATGAACTCCAGAGTAGGAGAAAGATGGGCAAGAGAGAAGAGGACAATCACACAGCCAGGGTGATTATGAGGATCAAATGAGATACTTGTAAAGCACATAGCTGGGTCTGGCACATAGTGGGTACTTTAATAAGTGCTCATCCCCTTTGTATCCCCCATTTTCTGCACCACTGTGCAGCATTGGAGACAAGAATTATGGATCTTCTCTGTACCCACAATCACCCAAATCTTCAGGGAAGCTAGAGTGTCACTAACCTCCTTTAATGTAGTTGTTTCCTAACATAATTGTGTATTACATTCACAGAGAAAAAGCTTTCTGTTTCATGATTAATCCAACAGAGTTTTTTGTGGTGTTAGACTATTTGCAGCCATGTAATTTTCACCTCTTCCTCCTTAAGAGGTTATGTCTCTTCTGATGTCTTTGCTTCTCAAGTCTCTGAAGCAAATCTGATGGATGTTGATGTATTTATTTTGTTCTTTGTGTCGATTTAACTTCTTGTTGCACCTCAAGATTTTGACTTTTGCTTTCAAAGGCTGATTAATGAAGCCTAGAATTTCTCATGTACTTTTGTTTTATGGATCCCAGTCCACATGTTTCATTTTGTTTTCCTTTAATTGTGCAATATGATGTTTCTGTCATCTTCTGAATGTGCCAGCTAGATGTTGATGAAATCTTCCATTACCTTTCCTTCCCCAGGGTTTCAGAAGCTCTCTCAAGTAGATTTTGCCACAGTGGAATTTAATGCCTATACTTTGTGGTGCCAGCTTTATTCCTGTATATCCCACCATAGAAACAGCCACATTGCACACTGTTGTGTGCAGATCCAGGAACAATTTGAAACTTTTTGTTAAATATTGTGGTTTACTGCACTTATTCATAATTGTTATAGCAAAAGCAAGTTTTTAAAAATTTTTCTATTTTGTCATAGTTGTCTGCCAGTTAGATTTGTAACATCAAAATTTAAAAATTTTTTTTAAACCCTTTCCAATCTTCCAGTCTAAATTGCATCTCTTTCCTCTTATAATCATTTGAGGCATTACTTTTGTTTTTGCTGTCTATTTTGTCAGCTTTTGTCACTAATATTTATATTAACTGATAGTTTTTAATGACAGGTTCTTCAACTTTTCCTTCTTCAGGGTTTAGTATCTCTTTAATTTTGTCTGTTATTTCATAAGACTCCACCTGGGGCAGAGGAACTGCCAGCAGAGGCACCCTGGAAATGGTCCAGGGAGAAGTAACTGTTCTGCTATTATTATTTTCATATTCCATCTTCTTAAACTATTACACAGGTTGATAAAATAACTTTTTGTAGTTAAATAAAGATATTAGGATATAAGCTTACCCTCTATGTACTCAATGAAAGCATCTTTGGTATAACTCTAATAGCAGATAGAATGACAGGGATGAAATGCACCTCAGCCTGTTTTTCTGTGATTTGGATATCCTCTGCATTGTGTTATCAAAGCTTTTCAGTCCACACAGCTTGGTGAGGTGGTATGATGACATCTCTTAAAACCATTTTTCTTTAATTTTTGTGGGTCTGTGTTAAAACCTATATGATGGGTTTAGGATCATAGATTTAAAGATGAAAGGGGGTCTAAATCCAGCCTCCTCATTTCTCACGTGAGGAAAGCAAAGTGACTTCTAAGGGTCATAGAGCCCGTAAGTGATTAATGCAAAATTTGAACTTAGGTCATCCAGATTCCAAGTGCAACACTCCATCCAATTCACCACTTAACTGCAGCTCTACTACCATTATCACAGTGAAGTGTGGAAGGAGGAAAAAACATGGAATCATTGGACCCCCAGTCATCCTCCTACTAGCTTAGCTGTATTCAACCAGTAATTCCATTTGGCCTAATTTGAGCAACTCTGGGCAGCTAGATGGTACAGTAGATAGAGCACCTGGCCTGGAGTCAGGGAAATTCCTCTTCCTGAGTTCAAATCTGATCTCAGACACTTACTAGCTGTGTGACCCTTGGGCAAGTTACTTAACCCTATTTGCCTCAGTTTCTCATCTGTATGAAGAAATGAATGAGCTGGAGAAGGAGCCAGTTTCTTTCCCAAGAAAACCCCAGATGGAACTCATGAAGCCTTCGACACAAGTGAGCAACAGCAAGAGCTTGGGCAAGTCACTTGTATGGGCTTCATTTTCCTTACCTGTAAAGTAAAGGGGTACTAGATTTCCTTGAGATTCCATCCTTTTTTTCCACTTTGGTTCTTGAAAATTTCTATATATCAAATTCCAGATGAGTTATATGAAGTCTGTATAAAATCTTTGTCTAAAGCCATTCCCCAGCATTGGTCACTCTCTGAAGTCAGACACAACCTAGAAGAGACACTAGACATTATCCTTTTCCAGAAAAAAAATTAATCTTTCAAACTAGCCAAAAGATATGCTACAGAAAGATTTATAAACAATAAAGAACTACTGTATTATTTTTATACCCAAGAACATTTTTTCCAATGATCAGTAGTTCTGAAAAATTAGATTTCAGTCTGTCTTTTTCTCTTGTCATTGTTAACAGTATGATTTCTCTTTTAAATAAATTTTACTGAAACCATGCCATTATCCCAGGCAAAATGACGAATTGTTGATCCAAATCCCCCAAATATAGCATTAGTTCATAAAACGAGGATAATGGACATTGAAAGTACTTTTGTAGTAGTTACCACCATGCTGATGATGTCCAAGCTACATGAAATGAAAAACTTTCAAATTTTACAGACTTAGGAAAAAAAAATGTGAAAACAGGATGAGGTTTGTATCGGTCATCTTTTTTTGTTCTTTCTGCTTGTGGAATTTTCCTAGAGATGCTTTCAGTAAACGTGCAGAAGATGAGTTTACAACTTCTATTCATTTACCATTTATTATCATCCCTCTATGGAATTGTGTTCTAAATATAAAAGGATAATCATAGCAAGATAGAGAAAGTGTTTTATCTGAACTAAAGAAAAGTGAGAAGGTACTTCATATACAATAACTCATTTATAGGGCGTTTTAAGGTTTACTAAGTGCTTTCATCACTACAGCTCTGTGAAGTCAGTGGTGGAATGACTATTACTCCTCTTGTAATATGGGAGCAACAGCTCTTCATCCTGCTTGGTTTAGAACATAAAGTTCATGAATGAGAATGATATGAAAACAGGTTGTAAGGAAAAGTCAGAACCAGCGGTTGAACTTAAATGTCAAGGTTGAGGAGTTTATGGTTTAAACTGGAAGGAAGACTTGTGAAGGTTTTCGAGGAGGGGAGGGATCAAACCAAACTTAGTCTATTAAGTCTCTGCAAATAGCCACAAATTGGTTATATGTTGACAGCCACAGATTTGGATGTGTTTAAGTACTTGCTGTACTTTAATGGTCTTGTAAGGCATGAAAGCCCTTTCTGTCCCTTCACTTACCAGATACAGAGAGTGAGAAAGAGAAGGGATGGGGGAGATACACACATTTACAAAATCTGATCTCCCGACTTTGACCTTTGTGCCTTAAAAAATACTTCATTGTAGAGCAGGAAAGTAGGAAAAAAATTGAGACCAAAAATTAAGAAAATGGTGCCGAATGAAAGTGCTTCAAATTAATTGTTGCACTTTCGTTAATGTTTTTCTCAGCAAAGTGCTTTGCTTGCCGTTCCCAGAAAAAATGGCAGTCATCGTTCAGGTTTGCCAAAAAAATCAAAATCAAAAACAAAAAAACAGGAAAAAAATCCTATCTGGTTCAGTGTTTGGGATGTTTGACATTGCACAGTGAAACACAATCAATACAAACTTGATTCTGTACTTTAATTTTTTGCTTGTCCTGTGTGACAGATGTTATTTTCATGTGGATGGAATGTGTTAAGAGCATCTACTTAGGCTATATAGGAACAAGGTTTAAAGGGAATCCAATTAATAGCACTCAGGATAAGTGCCACACTTGCTAACTTTGTTTTGATAATGGCACACAGATGGGTAAAGACTCTAAAATGCTTTTTTCCGGGGTCTGAGAGTACCAAGCTCCACCACGTATTAGTTTACTGCATGGGAAGAGTGCTGTATTACTGTAGTCTATTTGAAATAAATGTAGTGGTAAAAAACATTACTGTGAAAAACAGCATTATGCCTTTTCACTCAACCTTTTGGAAGCTCATAAGTAAAAGAAGAACTTTATTATTTTTAAACTGAATAATAAAACAACAGTAATAAACTAGGATTTATATGAGCCAGGTTTATTATGTGCCAGGTACAGTGCTAAGTACTTTACAAATATCTGTTGATCCTCATAGTAACCCTGGGAGGTAGGTACCATTATTATCCCCATTTTACAGTTGGGGAACCTGGGGCAAAAAGCAGTTAAATAGCTTGCCCAGCTAGTTGTGTCTGAGGGGAGAACTGAACTCAAGTCTTCCTCACTGCTCTATCCAATGCGAAGTCACTATCCACCGCCCATCACTCTGTGCACTGCTTTTGTCTTTACCCTTACTTTGCTTTTTGGAAATATATGTCTGTATGTAAACCCACACACAAGTATGTGTATATGTCACATAAGAATACATACACATCTGCATTTGTGTATATGTGTATATATATATATGTATATATATGTGTGTGTGTATGTATGTATGTATGTATTCTATGCTTGTGCAGGCATACATGTGTATATATCCTTTTGGGGAAAGGACGGAGTTGGACACTTTCTAATGTGCTTTTCACATCTTTATTCCCCCCATGGGGCTAATGGTTTTTTAGTGAGGTGATGCCTCCTTGATTGCAAACTGAGAAAGCCTGTATTCTGAGCCAGAGGGAAAAAATGGGAGGAATGCAGAGGGCTGTCTAACCCTTGGGGATAGGAATTGACTGGATTATAGAGATCCAACTCCTGGGAGTAGGTGGGAAGGTAGCCAAAGTTATTCAACACTGGGAAAAATGGGAGGCTTCCAAGACTGCCCCTAGGTCCTAAGGCTGGTGAGCCCTCATTCTTAGCACTGACTTGAATTTATGAGGTAAGGATTATGGCATCCCACTCTTGATCCCAGCATGTTTGTAAGCATGTATACCTCCCTTCCTCCCTCTCTGTCTCTGTCTCTCTCTGTCTCTCTCTCTCTCTGCCTCCTTGTCTGTTTGTCCATCTCTCTGTCTCTTTTCCTCCCTCCCTCTCTCCCCACATATACATGTGTGTATTTTGTATATATACACACATGCACACGGTTATTCCAGTAAGTATTTGCTCAGATGAGGTTGCTCATATTAATAATTTATTTAGGCAGTAGAGAGACAGAAAGAGATACTTTTAGTAGGGAAAAAATTACCTCATTATTCCCCACAATTTTCAGCGCCTTACCAGGGATCAGAAACTTCTCATGCTGTTCATTTTTGCTAGTCAGTGTTTTAACCACACTTATGCCTTGTCCAGGATTAGAACCTCTTAGCTCTAGCTAGCAGTTCCATATGTAGCTGTCAACTAAACACCTTCTGTTTATCTCTAAGAGTTGTATGTGAATATGTTAGAGGGTGAGGTGACTAAAAGACTTAAAGATCTTCCTTCAGTTTAGGAGATGTTAATTGCTTAACACCTACTTGTGCATTCGCCACTGATCCTTCAAACCTTGGAAATATCGTGTAGGGACTGACGATCAGAAACAACCGGGAATTGTAGTATTGGCTACAGGTGGAGGTACTAAATCATTTAAGAAGAATATCTTCAGACATCTAGACTTTTCTCTAATATAACTGCAATGATGCCATAGTCAAGTGTGGTAATGTATTAAATCTCTATGACCCAAGATTCTCCCCAGAGACTCTAACAAAACAGATGCCATTTCATTTCCATTTTGATTTACCTCATCTTAAACTTCAACTTTATCACAAATACAGACTTTGTTCAAAGAGTCTGAAAGGGTTATTGATTATTGTCATTTGCAGGGGGAGCTAATTCAGTTGTTAGGTATCCTTGACTGTATGTGACTATGGATACAGATAACATTGTATGTTCTCATTATTTAGTTAGAACTAAAGAAAAATATAACAAAGTGTGTTGTCCAGTATTCCCACAGAGCTATTTTGATAGAAAATTAATTTTTATGATCAAGGTATCATAAATATGTAATTTTAAAATCAATTTAAGGGTAGTGTTCTACTAGTTTTTATTCTCATGACTTAGAGTAGCAGTTAGCCCAAATTACATTCCAGAGGACATAGATTCCCCCCCCATATAGGAGGAGTGGATTTTGAAGACCTGGGTTCACATGGCAGCTCTGTGTGATCTCATGTAAGTCACTTAAACTTCCTGGCCTCACTATTCTCATATGTAACATTAATGGGATTGAAGTAAAGGATCTTTTGACATGATCCTGTGTTGTGCTTGGGATGTTCCAGTGTTAGAGGAAAGGAGACACTATATTTTCGCTATGTAATTGGGGACCACAATTACACATATATATGGACCACCTTATAGCTATGTGGTTTACTATATGATACATTACACATGATTCAGGAGCTTTTGTTATATGTTGGCACCTGACAGCATATAAGTCCTTAATAAATATTTATTGATTGACTGCTTGTTTTGGGGAATCCATTATAATATTTCACTGACATTTGCCGTGGCGTATAGTTGGCACTTAATAAATGTTTATTGATTGTTTGGGAACTGAGTAAGGGATGGGGGAAAAGAATAAGCATTTATTGAGAGTCTACTCTGTGTCAGGCACTGTGATAAATTACTTTTCAAATATCTCATTTGATCTAAATTCAATAGAGAACGTGAAATTTATTGAGCTTCAGGTATATTTAAATATTCTGTATTTTGTATTCAGTAATTTTGCGTCTTTGTGTCTCATGATTTTATTTTTAATCATATCTCAGCTTGGCAAATTTTCCTTTTCTTTGATACAGCATCTATCAACTTATTTTTTTTTCCCATTACGGTTTTTAGATGAAAATAGAGTTACACTTTCTCTTGAAATCATTGCATGTAACTATTCAGAATTTTCTAATAGGAAACCTATAATTATTGTGAAATAAAAAAAGGAAAAGGGCCATTGGTACCATCATCATACCAAAGAGATTTGCTTTTTGGCCCTATCAGAGATACAGCCTATCCTTGGACATCTTTTAGTATAGCAATGGCAAATGATGGTGAGAAAGTGTATTTAATTTTGTCACAACTACTAGTATTTGTTTATAATAATGGGGCCCCTCAGATTGTTGCTTTCTTCCTCCTCCATATTTTATGACAAACATCCATTTCCCCTTGATGACTAAAATGATATTTCCATCTTAACAATAGCCAATACTCATTGAAATGAAGAGTACACACAACGCAAAGGAATGGAAAAGTAAAAGAATTTTAAAATGGAAATGATATCTATATAAATATTACATGAGTAATTGAGCTATAAAGTACTAATTTTCAGTGAGTGTTATTTTTGTTTCAAAAATATAATTTTTAGATTTAACAAATAATGGTTGTACCTTTCATTTAAACTATTTTTTGAACTTTTTGTGTTACTGTTGTATTCTAGGCCTTTTTGAGAAAAAAAATTGTAATAACTGGACTTATTTTCACTTGTAAAATAGTCTTAATTAGATTCTGTATATTTCCTTGCATATAAGACTGTGCTGAAATGATTAACTATCTTAGAATAATCTGTATTGTTTCATACTTTTAAAAAAGATAAATGATTATATTAAGTCCATAGTATAATGGAATGCTTAATAGAAACACATGTATGTAGCATATGGGAGACCCTCGCATGTGGACATCCCAGAAAAGCTCTGCCAGGTTGACAATATTTTGAGGGTTGGTATCATAATTCTCAAAAACATGCCACTATGTTTATGACCCACAGGATATATTAATCCAGAACAAAAGCCATTTAAACAATATGACATATAAAAAAAACAAGAAAAAATCTCTTCCATAATTACATAGAGTACACTCTCCAACAAATGAACTCATTACCAGTGAGGAAGGGTACAAATTCAGAGAACATATGTCATATGGAAATCTACATGAAATTTATATTTGTATCTGCACATAGAATTTGTGTTTGTATGTGGCTCATGTGTCCATAGCGTCTTACACTTCTGTTGTTGCTGATATCCTCTATTGGGGAGCTTCATACTACTCTTTCTGGGTGACATATTTCTGATCTCCTTTGGGAACCTTATTTCTCTTAGGAAACTCTACTTGTCCCATAAGCTCATATGATCCTAAATCTAGAGTTCTCATCTGCTGTGATTTTCTCGCTAGAAAGCTGTTTTTTCCCTGACAAACACAGGCTTATAGCTCTTTATTTCATAGAAAAGAAACAAAACTATTTCTTGCTCAACCCTAACCCTAAATTATGTTCTTTTAATGCCAGTGACTGGTAATGATTCAAAGTCCATGGTCCCAGACCATGATTCAGAGTGAGAAATTACTTGTAATTCCCATTTAACCCCTGATAGTGCTTTAGTGCCCACCCCTTAAATAAACAAACAGCATTTTTGGATCTTGGCCAAAATAACCCTCTGAATTTATGAAGCAGCTAAAGTGATGAAGCCCCTTTGACTTCCTAAATCCTCTTTGATTGGCATGCAAAAGCTAAATAAGAAAGCAAGGCCTAAGCTTTCCAACTTCTGTGTCTACTTCGCTACTTTTGTTATGTGTATCAGGAGAAAAAACAAGAAAAGAACTCTAGTTTTCACTGGTTTTCTGGCCAGCATAAAGCCCTGACATGTCTGAATGCTGAAATATCACAGATTGAATTGAGTCAAAGCAATTTTAACCTTTGTTTGTTGCCCATGGTGTCTTTGGAAGATAACTAGATGCTTTCTGTTTCTTTCCAGTGGAATTTATATTCTGTGACTTGGCTTCCATGAAGTCTGTTAGACAGTTTGTTAAAGAATTCAAGAAAAAGAATTATCCTCTTCATGTGTTAATCAACAATGGTGAGTTTTGCTCAAATCTCTAGGCCATAGATGATACTACTGTTATAAATGTTACTGTGAAAGCAAAAGATGGGATAAATCCTTCGGGAAAAAATAGCCTGTCACTTAAAACTAAAATGTTTTTAGTTTTATCTTAAAATTTAAAATTAAATATATTTACATATTTATTTTAAAACTAAATGTTTTCTTTGACATTACTAAATTAATTCATTTTTAATATTTTACACTGAAAAACTGGCAAAACTTTTGCTTTTTTTTTTTACAAAAATTGTTTCTGCTTGCTCACCATTAATGAGCAAATCCATTCAAACTATCTTACTTTGCCCCTCCACTGAAAAAACTTTTTCTTGCCTCTTTTATAAGATATAGCCCCATTTCATTTCTCCCTTCTCCTCCCAATATATTCCTCTCACTTCCTAATTCTATTTTTTTAATATATCATCCCTTCCTATTCAACTCACCCTGTTCCCTCTGTCTAATAGGTGTGTGTTTGTGTGTGCATGTGTGTGTATGTGTGTGTGTATAATCCCTCCACCCACCCAGATACTGAGAAAAGTTTCAAGAGTTACAAATATTATCTTTCCATGTAGGAATGTAAGCAGTTCAACTTTAGTAAGTCCCTCATGACTTCTCTTTCCTGTTTACCTTTTCATGCTTCTCTTGATTCTTGTGTTTGAAAGTCAGATTTTCTGTTCAGCTCTGGTGTTCTGGCAAGGATCTGTCAGTAGCATTCTCTCTTCAGAGCCTCCACCAGCTCCACCACCAGCTCTCCTCCTTACTTACTCCAGGGTTGCCACATAGGACTAAGATCCTGAGCAGCCACTTGATTCCCAGGGTCTTTAGGCCAAGGGCTCCAAAAATGAATGCTGCTGCTGCAGTTGCTGCTGCTGGCAGGACCAGACCATATTCCCTTCTCACTCAGGTGAAAGAGCTTTCTCACTGACCCTTGAAACTGTCTTATCATTTGTGGATTGAGCAATTTGGGATCTGCAGCTATTGCTGGGGATTCTGCCTGAGGCCTGCTCCAGTGCTATTCCTGCCAGTGCTGCACTGCCAAGGCTATGCTGCACTCTGCGGGGTATGCTCCGCATATGTGACAGATCTTTCCTGTCAGCCTTTCAGGCTGTCTTGGGCTGGAAATCTCTTTCACTATGTTGTTTGTGACTTCTGCTGCTCTAGAATTTGTTTAGAGTCATTTTTTACAGGTATCTTATGGGCTGTTGAGGAGAGCTTCTACAGATCTGTCCTTCTACTCCACCATCTTGACTCCCCAAGCATTCTTGTTGAAAAAAAAATTTCTTTTTTTTTTTTTCTGAAATGGGGTTGTATTTAAGTATATTTAAGTATTTTATTTCCTCTTCTGTTAATCTGGGCAATTTAAATTTTTTTGTAAATATTCATCTATTTCACTTAGATTGTCATACTTATTGGCATGTAGTTGGGCAAAAATAGTTCCCAATTATTGTTTGAATTTCCTTTTAATTGGTGGTGAATTCACCCTTTTCATTTTTGATACTGGTAATTTTCTTTTTTTTTTTAAATCAAACTAACCCAAGGCTTATCTACTGATTTTTTTATAATACCAGATCCTAGATTTATTTATTAGCTCAATAGTATTTTTTTTAACTTTCAATCTTATTAATCTCACCTTTGATTTTCAGGATTTACAATTTGGTGATCATATGAGGATTTTTAATTTGTGTTTTCTTTCTAGTTTTTTAGTTCCATGCCCACTTAATCAAACTGTTCTTTTTCCATTTTGTTGATGTAAGAGTTTAGAGAAATAAATTTTCCCCTCTATACTGTTTTGGCTACAACCCATAAATTTTGATATGCTGATTCATTGTAATTCTCTTTAATGAAATTATTGATGGTTTCTATGATCATTTTTTGTCCCACTTATTCTTTAGGATTAGATTATTTCATTCCCAATTAATTTTTAATCTACACTTCCACTGCCCTTTGTTGAATGTAATTTTTATTGCATCATGATCTGAAAAAAATATATTTAATGTTCTGCTTTTTACATTTTATTTTAAGTTTTTATACTCTATTGGAGGGTGAATTTTTGTGTTGGTGCCATATGCTGCATATTCCCTAATGTTCCCATTCAATTTTCTCCTCTAAGAATTTGGATGCTATCCTACTTGGTGCATATATATTTAGTATTGATATCATGTCATTGTCTGTGGTATCTTTTATCAAGATATAGTTTCTTCCCTTAGCTCTTTTAATTAGGTCTTTTTTTGCTTTTTACTTTGTCTGAGATCAGGATTGCTACCCCTGCTTTTTTTTTTTTTTTTTTGGTTTGTTTGTTTTTTTGCTTTTTTTTTTTTTTTAAATAATTCACCTGAAACATAATGGATTTTTCTCCAGCCCCTTACCTTTATTCTGTTATGTCTCTCTGCTTCAAGTGTCTTTCTTGAAAACAACATATTGTAGGATTCTGGTTTTTAATACACTCTGCTATCCCCTTCTGGGATAGTTTTATGGGAGAGTTTATCCAATTCACATTCACAGTTATGATTACTACCTGTGTATTTCCCTCCATCCTGTTCTTCCTCCTGTTAATCTTCTCTCTCTCCTTTCACCCTTTTTCTCTTCACCAGTGTTTTGTTTCTGTCTACCACCTCCCTTGATCTGCCCTCCCTTCAGTCTATTCCCACCCAGCTCCCCACCTTTACTTAATGTCCTGCCCTCCTATTTCCCTGTCAATTAAGATAGATTTCTTTGTGCAACTGATTGTGTATATTATTCTCTCTTTGAGCCAATATTGATGACAGTGAGATTCAAGTGATGCTCACTGCCCACCCTCTCATTTTTCCCTCCTCTGTAATAGGTCTTTGTGCCTCTGAAATAATTTACTCCATTCTATCTCTCCCTTCCTTCTGCACCTGTTGTACTCCTCTTTCTCATCATTTAGTGTTTTTTATGTCATTCCTTCAAATTCCCCATATACCCATACCCTCTGCCTATGTATATTCCTTCTAGCTGTTAGTGATGCAGTTTTTAAGAATTATACTTATCATCTTCCCATGTAAGGATATAAATAGTTTAGCTCTACTGAATCCCTTATGTTTTCTTTTCCCTTTTTACCTGTTTATGCTTCTCTTTGGTCTTGACATCGGAGGTCAATTTTTGGATTAATTCTGGTCTTCCCCTTAGGAATATTTGAAATTCTTCTATTCAATTGAATGCCCATTTTTTCCTCTGGATATATTATGCTCAGTTTTACCTGGTAAACAATTGTTAGTTGTAGTCCTAGCTCCTTTGCCTTTTAGTATATCATGTCCCATGACCACTGATCCTTTAATGTTGCATCTGCAAAATTCTATGTGATCCTCATTTAGACTCCCCGGTATTTGAATCATTTTTTCTGTCCACGTACACTTTTTTCCTTGACCTGATAGTTCTGAAATTTGGCTGTGATGTTCCTTGGAGTTTTTATTTTGGGATCTCTTTTCTGAGGTGATCAGTGGATTCTCTCAGTTCCTAATTTGCCTTCTTGTTCCAGTTCATTAGAACAATTTTCCTTGATAATTTCTTGAAAGATTTTATCCATTTCTCCCTTTGATTATGGCTTTGAGGTAGTCCAATGATTTTGACATTTTCTCTCCTGGATCTGTTTTCCTGGTCAGTTATTTTTCCCATTTGATATTTTCTATATTCTTCCATATTTTCATTCTTTTGCATTTGATTGATTCATGATACGTCAGATTCATTAACTTTCCCACTTGCCCAGTTCTAACTTTTATGGTGTTGTTTTCCTCAATTAGCTTTTATGCTTTCTTTTCCATTTGACTGATTATATACCCTTTAAGGAGTCGCTTTCTTTATTGGATTTTTGTGCCTTTTTTCCCATTTGACCAATTCTGCTTTTTAAACAGTTTTCCAAACTCTGTACTCTCCCATGATTCTCTTGCATCGCTCTCATTTCTTCTACCTCTCTTATATGATTTTAAGCTTCTTTTGAAGCTCTTCTATGATACTTTCTCTGCTTGAGACCACTTCCTGTTTTTCTTTGATATTTTGACATCGTTGTCTTCTTCTGAGTTTGTGTCTTAATTTTCCTTTGTCACCGTAATAACTTTCTATGGTTAGATTCTTTTTTATCTTTTTTGTTATTTTTTACCTTTTTTAGACTTTTGTCTTTCTTTGAAACTTGAATTTTGGTCCTGAAATGGAAAGGACAGTGTCTCTAACTTCTTGTCTCAGTGGCTCCAGACCGTTGTCTGTTTACCTGTTGCTGTGCTGATGTTGTCTTGAGGCCCATGGGAGACCGTCGTGTCTGGTGCTGTGCTGAAGGTGTGTGTGGGAGGGGGGGTAACTGGTGTTTCTGGAAGCCTAGGGGGTCTGACAGCTTACTTGGTGCTGAGCTGAGTTCCTAGTGGTTGTGTCAGGCATGTGCTGAGACCCAGTGGGGGTATTTCTGTGTTTTCCTGGGATTGCTTTGCAGCACATGGAGGTCTGGCCACTGGAGTATGTCTCTTTGCCTGGGGCTTCACTGAAAAGTGTGGTGGTTCTCAGTACTGGAGTCTACCAGTTCCCCTGTCTATGCTAAGGCATGTGAGAAGTCCATTCGCCTGCTCTACATTGGGGCTCAGGATCTCCTGCTGGTTTACTGAGCTGAGGTTTGCTGCTGGCTTGCTAGGAAGTTTGCTGTCCTGAAATGCCCTTCCTTTTACCTGAGTGAGATGGACCTTTATTGTTGATTTTTCTAGTTTCCTGGGCTAAAAGATTGTTTCACCCCATCTTTTTGCTTGTTCTACTGTTCCAGAATTTTTTCTGTGGTACTATTTTGTGGTTATTTGGAGGTGCATATGGGAGAGTTACAGTGGTTTACTGCTTACTCCAATATCTTAACTCCCTGAAGTCAATCTGGATGAAACTTATCTTTTCTTAGTCATTTCTTGTGAAATAAAAAAAAGTTCTAATATAGTCATATATGGTAATTTATTTAGCCATTACCTAATTCTTTGGTACCACTTAGGTTCCAGGTTTTTGCTATAACAAAAAGAGCAGACGCCTATATCTGTCATCTATATCTATACCTATCCTATCTATATCATCCTTGTCTATATTTTTATCTTTTTACATTTCCGCATGTGTCCTTTTCCTCTGATCTCTTAGCATATAGGCTTGTAGTGATAGTGTTAGGTCAAAAGGTATGCAGAGTTTAGTGAGTTTCTGGTATTATATTAAATTAGTTTCTGAAATGTCTGGTGAAATTAATAGTTCTATTAATAGCACATGAATATGCTTATTTTCTCAAAACCTCATCACAAATTGATAATGTACTTTTTTTGTCTTCTTTCTCAGTCGACTGGGTGTTGGATAAAACTCAGAGGTACTTTAACTTCAGTTTATCTAATTGTTGGCCATTTTGAATATTTTTTGTACAGCTGTTGACAGATTGGATTTCTTCCTTGATGTTGTTTCCCTAAATTGTAGATATTGTAACTGCAACTGTTTATTAATAAGGAATTTGTGCATTATAGGTGATTAATATTTGTTGAATGAATCAATAAAACATTTTAAAATGTAATGAGTAATCCTGATGATGTCACTCTCTACCTGAAAACCATCGTGGTTTACTCCAGAGTACCCACTTTTGATCATGTACTCATTTGGCAGACATGGTAAATCCTTATTTACCCTTTCCCAGAATAATCTTTTTAAATGTATGAAATAAAATCTGTAGGAGTACAAAAGAAGGTAATTATATTGAAATAGTTACAAAATATTTTCAAAAACAGGAATGCTTGCTCTAAATATATGACCACAAATAGAACTCATGGATCTCTATGTTCCCATTCAGTCAGACTTCATATTTTCTAAACCAACCTTGTACCTTCCTACCTTTGTATTATTTTATTTACTGTTCTCTATGACTGGAACACTTGTCTTCCTTTCCCCATCTTTGCCTGTTGATATCCTACCTATTCTTCAACAAGTTCAAATATCACAACACTTTATTCATGTCTATCTATCTGTCCATCTATCTATCCATCTCTCTCTATCTATCTACCTATCTGTCTGTCCGTCCATCCATCCATCCATCTATCTATCCATCTATCTATCTAATTTATATACCTGCATATGTGTGTATATACATACACACACACACATATATCTTCTTGAATTTATATTGTCTCGTATTATACTTAGGTGTATATTTATGCAATTTGTCTTCTCTGATAGTAAATATCTGTGGACTGGGGACCAGGATCTCAGTCGTTCTTGTATCCTGTCCATGCACACAGCATAATGCCTTGTAGAGAGTGGATATTCAATGAATATTTGTTCATATAAGATGAATTAAATGTCCTTTCAAAAGCTTCAGTTAAGTAGATGGCTTCTATACTCTGGGAAGATTTCTCAGAAGTGCATGAATAATCATGTAGAGAACTCTAAATATTCCTCCTGAATAATTAGCCTAACTCCTGACAATCACATGTTGCATCAGAAGACTGTGCTATCTGACCTGCTTAGCTTCAACACAATGTCTATTACTATGATGATATTGTGCTTGTCATAGAAAGTTTGAACTCCCTTTAAAGGAGCAAAAGGAAAAATGGAAAGGATTCCTCTAGGGTGACTTAAAAAACTAATAAAGATTAACAGCCTTATTTTGGTACTAGGGTGTTTTAAATTTTCTTTTGAATAAATTTATGAAAGTCAGGTGACAGAAGATTTTCTAGGCTACCCAACCTGCCAAAAAAAGACATATTTTCCATCCTCTGGTAAACAGTGAAAATGTTTTTTTTAAATGACTAATTGCTTAAGTATCTGCAGTTCCTTTCATTGCTTTCTCTACTTTCCTGAGCTATCCCCTTGCTCACCATTATATCCAAACATGGTCTTTAATCAGGGACGTAGAGTTTGTTTTTTGTTTTTTGTTTTTTAAGTTTAGATCAACTGGTATAGCTTACTATATTACTATAGTACAGAAGGTGTTTTGGGAGGGGAGGTGTTTTTGATGAGACAATTGGGGCTAAGTGACTTGTCCAGGTCACACAGCTAATAAATATTAAGTGTCTGAGACCAGATTTGAACTCAGGTTCTCCTGACTGGGGCCAAATGCTCTGTTCACTCTGCTACCTAGCTCTCTTTCTTTTCTTGATAAATTAATAACTGCCTCCATTATTCCAAATGATATCTTTATATAGAAATCAACTATGCCTTTGACTTTTAATTTCTTCCAGTTTCTCACTAAATTTTAACTAATGATGAAGATACTGATTCCTGGTTCTTAGGCCTCAGGCATCTTAAAGTCTATGAGGCAAGAAAATTGTGATTATCAAAATGCCTTAACCTACCTTTCCCAAAACTGTGCTGCTATTTGAAATGTATTAGAGAGGGAGAGAGATAAGGACTAGATTTTTAATTTTATTGGTATAGGGAAATCTTGTATGAACAAACTCCCTTCACCCAGTGCAGGTTGTCACTGTTTTAAAAAAAAATAACTATAGAATAAGAAATGAGTTGCTTAGAGCTCTAAGAATTAAGTGATCTCTCCAGGATGACATAGCCAGAACTTAAACTCAGGTCTTGTTGCCTCCAAGGCCAGCTCACTGTCCTCCATGCCACATTAAAGACTGTGAAGTACTTGAGAGAAGGGACTCTAACTTACCTTACTGTCTATCCCTAGCACTTAGCACATGCAGTGTCTGCTACATAATAAATGCTTTATAAATGCCAGTTGATTGACTGATGCTGTTTCTCACATATTAGATATGTATTAAAAAAAAAGCTAATGTCCTAATGAACCCTTATAGATACCACTTAGATAATGTAGCACACATGTACAAAGATGTGCATACATACATGAAAGTGTTAAGTCCCACTGTCAGCTAATTTGTTGTGATTTTGCTAGACAAAATTATTTGTGGAGCACATTTTCAAATAAATCATTGCTTTGTCCAGCAATATTTTAATCTTAGCTGATGTGTCTGTTCTGACCTTTTATGATTGAAGTAATGATAGCAGGAAGGGCCAGAATGGTAAGCAACTTGAAGCAATATATTAGCCCAAATGAACTGAATTCATTTTTTTTAGATGCAATTAGTGATATACTGCAGCTTTGTGTGTCAGGGGACTGGGGCTAAAGGGAGTGGGGAAAAGGAGAGGAAGAGGAAAGGAGGAAGCATGGATTTGAAGATTATCATGAACTTGAAATTTGATTTTTAGTTCCTATAGAATTTAACTACATGCGTTACTTTCACTATAAAGGGGATTCAGTGTTTTTGGTTTTTATGAAGTGCTCTTGCTTGTATAAAAAAATCTTCTATAGGATTCCTTCATAACACTTAAAAGAAGTGAGGTTTTCTTAGCAGTCATTTTTAAAATTTAAAATGACATTTTATTTGAGAAAATAGCTCCACAGTTGAGATAGTGAAAGGATTTGACCCTTTTATTGATGTTTTCAATGAAATGAGAAGGAAAAGCTTCATTTATGTAGAGAAGAAAAGCAATTATCTGTATAAACAAAGAAGCACACCAGATTCTTCTTTTCTAGAAGAAGTCTACATTTATGACCATTACTTGAACCTTTGATAGCCCTGACAATTTAGAAAATTATTGGCTTTATATTTGAGATTAAAACGTGTACCTTTCTATATAGTGTATTATTAGTGCACTATTTTACTGCTATTATATCTGTTACCCTGACGTGTGGAATTATTAATTTGTCATGTGTTCTCTTAGAGAGATAACATACTATCTTTTGTTGGTCTTGTAACAAGAAGTATTTTTTTTATTATTCTTGGTACTTTTTATTGGTGAACCAACATTCTGATAGATTATCATTTGGCTTTGGTTAGTGATCAAGAACATCGGTGATTGTAAGTTTTTATGCTACTGAAAATTAAAGTGGTCATTGATATGCTATAAGCAGTTACAGTACTGTGTGTAATTTGTTAGCTCTCTGATATACTTGTATGGAGATGGGGAGCAGGAGGGTTCTGTGACAGCTTTTAGATACTTCTGATCTGATTTCTCTCTGAACCTGAGTTTTTAGTAGTCTGGGAAAGTCAGGGGGTCATATAAATATTAAGTGTAGAGCAGCTGTGGACAGAACCATAGAGTCAACGTCTCATCATAGTGATGAATGGCTCGTATTAAATTAACATGGCTGAGGTCCACCTGAAACTAATCTAGGTGCTTTTGAACACCTGTTCTCTTTGTATTGTTATTTTTCCCACAATAAATTAGACATATCCCCCTGCCTTTTCTGAGCCCAGAACTTCTATGTCACCATAGACAGTATTCACTTTCCATTTATCTTGTTTTATCACTGTTCATTCCCAGTCTAGTGATCTTAGATACCTTGTATGTAAATCTTCATAGGTTTTTGGATTTTAAGGATGTCATTTGATATAAGAAAGCAAACCAAAAAAGCAAACAAAAAATAAATGTGTGGGATTGTCAGCACTGACCATAATTCTGGTTTTCTAGTCACGCATAAAAGAGCTATCCTTTATAAAGATGGAAAAGTGTTCTGACTTACAGGGATGAAATGAGTGCCTAGACTAATGGAACTGTGAATCTTTGAGGTCCTGAAATAATTAAGTAATTAATGCTGTCTGTCATGTGAAAATTCATTGAGTAGGTCATGTGACAAGAATGATGGCCAATCGAAGCATTGCCTAACCATCAGGATTGATCTCAGGACACTGCAAATTGGTGACAAAGATCCTGAAAATCTAATGAGATTCTCTTTTCCATTTATTTGGACAAAAATTAAAAACATAAAAATGTAGAAACACTAATTTTGCTGTTCAGTATGTATGCACCATCATTATAAGAAGGAAAATAGAATATGAATTAGTTTGTTACAAATAACTTTTTAAATTGGCCTTAACATACACACTTGTCTTTCATAGAAAATATTCTCTAGTTTCCAATTTCCATTTCCAGCCCTTATCTTATTCTTAACATTCTGTTTTGGTTTTGGAAAATGATTAATAGCATCGGTGGCTGTTGGGTTTCATGGTCATTACTTTATTATAAAGGGGGTACTATGTTGACTCTCTGGCAACCTTGCTATTTTTAGGGAGAAGTGATCTAAGACAGCTTTTAATAAAATGGGTTCCCTCACAACCAGAAGTGTGTATAATCTGTGGCATGGATTAAAGTAGGGAGTGGCTTCGAAAGTAAGTGGAAAAAAGGAATACCAGTGCTCTCAGGCCAGTGACAACAAACGATTCCTTAGTCCTGCTGTTGAATGCTCATCTCCCCTATGCCTCCTTCTTCTTTAAAATATACTCTTGCGCTTAGTCACCTAGAACGGCATTTTGGGAAATCTTGGTTCTTGGCTTCCTTTAATTACTGTTCACCAGTATTTGATATTCACTGGTTACAAAGGTGGGCTGAAATGGAGCAGTGAATTTTCCCCCCATCTTTATAGTCTCCAAAATTTGAAAAAAACAAATTGCAGCAAAGGGCTTTGTAAATCTCAAAGTATTCCATAAATTTAGCTAAAATTTTCTCTAAGAGAATTTCCTTAGCAGTAAAATAAAAATATGTTGAATATATTTAGATAGTGTGAGGATTTATGATCATATTAAAAGAAGGCAATGAATGGGATAGAATACTGTGTTTGGAATAATTTCAAAATTTCTAAATTCAAATTTATTTCAAACCTAATTTCAAAACCGTCCTCCCTTACTATCTCTGTGATCCCAGGCAAGTCACTGAAATCTACATTTGCCTCAGTTTCCTCAGCTGTAAAATGGGATAATAATAGCATTGACCTCTCAAGGTTGCTGGGAGGAACAAATGAGATAAATTTTGTAAAATGCTTAGCACAGTGCCTGGTACATAGTGGGTGCTTAATAAACACTTATTCCAACTATTCAAAAGAATAATGTTTATACTAAATAATTTGAGTGTTTTTCATTCAGCAAACAGTTATTAATACCTACTGCATGAAATGTACTATGTTAGGTATGGGAGAACACAAAGATAAAAAAGACATTGTCCCTGCCTGCAAGAAACTTCTAGTCTAGTTGAATTAATCAATAGTTAGTCAGTCAATAAAATTTATTAAGAATCTACTATGCATTCATTATTCTAAGCATTGGGGATGCAAAGAGAGGCCAAAGACAACCCTTATTCTCAAGGAGCTCACTATCTAATGGGCAAAGCCACATACAAAAAACTCTTTATAAATAAACTATGTTAAGGATTAATTGAGGATAATGAACAAAGGAAGAAAGAACTTCTTAGGTACTTTTGTACCCTTCTTTATCTTCCTACAGGTGCTGCTCATGCAGGATTGCATGATTTGGTATATTCCTGGAAAAGTTTATGATGAACGATATGTGCAGTGAGCTGGGTTTAAAATAAGGAAGACAAGTTCAAATCCAGCCTCGTAGTTTCATTTCCTGCATCATCCTGTAACATTAATTTAACCAATCTCAGATTCAGTTTGTTCACACCTACCTCACAGTGTTAGTACAAGAATGAAATGAGAATCAAGTTTATAGAAAATAAATACTTTGCAAACCTACAAGTGCTATGAGATTATCAGTTTCTAAGATTTTTATTTTCCTGTGAAATATACTATTCTTGACCAGTACATATTCAAATAAGATCATTGCAATTAATAAAAAGTCAGACAAAATACATTCATAACAACACTATAAGGACATAGATAATAAGGCTGAGGATGAAGACACTACTTGATATTGAATTACCTTATTCTTATACTTTTAAAAGATTTTTACTTCTCACCAAGCATCCTAAATTAACTGTGCTTGAATAATATTATATTTCTCAATATCCCTTGACCTTCAAAAGAATAAGAATTATAGTGGGATGACCCAATTCAGCATGGAATTTGACACAACCTGGGGCCTTTCTGAGCTGCAGTCAAGGGAGTAGAATTATGTAAAATATGCTACAGACCTCATTTATAAATCCCTCAGCTTGGAGTATCTGGCTATACTTTTCTACCTCAGATAATAGACACTTGTTATGTTAATGGGAGTTGAAGATCTTTCCTGCCTATTAGTTGGCCTCACATAGATCCCATTAAGGAAAGTTTACTTAAGGAAGTTTGCTTAAAGTTTGCTTAAAGGCTTTCAGACTTTTGGTAATTAGGCACTGAAGAACATGAATTGTGAGGCCTTCTGGCTCTCTATCTTCTGAGGTTAGCATTTTGCTTTGGGGCTCACTCATTGGAAGAAGGTTCCTGGAATTTGGCCAGATGCAACTCTGGGTAGCCATTAAGGAACTCCCTACTCCTTTGAAAATCCAGATGTTGGTGCTTCCCTCCCTGATAACTGTGTATGTATGTCAGACAGTTGGATCTGTCTGTTGATCTGATGTATGTATTGCTTATGGTCAGACAGAAGCCCTATCTTTTGAACTTTATGCTGTTTCCTGTTTGTAATTTGTGTTTGTATTCTCTTTGAAGTTCAAGGTGATGATTTTTCCCCTGAACTAAGTGAATAATATATGCATTTGATTAAAGTAAGATGGTTGACTCCTTAAAAGTTGCTTTCCTTTAAGAAAAGCAGGTCCAAGAACCTGTGCTTGCCATACTGGGTATGCTAAGATGTTTGCTGTTACAACATTGGAGATATATATTTACAGCTTGAAATATTTAAGAATTTACTGGGTTGATGTGGAGTAAATGTTCAGTGTCCCAACATGAGAATTCTACACAGCATAGAAAGGGAAAATGTCAAAAACATCTTATCAGACATGAACTCTCAAACATACTCTGGAATGTGGTTTCATTACTACATCATGCTATTAGTAATCTGACTGATATTTATCCAATTGCTGATTTCCTCCTTCTTTCTTCAAAATCAGCCCATTTGCAGGCCTCTAATAGGGAAACCATCCTCCACTGACATACACACACACACACAAACACACACATGCAGACATGCACATGTGTGCACAGAGAAAAGTTATTTTGGAGATGGGAATAAGAATCCTATCTAATCCCTCAGATCTTTTAGTATAGAAGCTGCAAGGTCTTGTGTGACCCTGACTGTAATTCCTTGATATCTGAATTGTTTCTTTCTGACTTTTGTCAGTAATTTCTCCTTTACCTGATAGTTTTGGAATTTACCAACAATATTCCTTGGTGTTTTCAGTTTGGGATCTCTTTCAGGAGGTGATCAGTGGATTCTTTTGATTACTATTTTGCCCTCTGGATCTAGGACCTCAGGGCAATTTTCCTTCATGATTTCTTGCAAGATATTGTCCAGTCCCTTTTATTCATCATGGCTTTCCAGGAGACCAATAATTCTTAGATTTTCTCTCCTGGTTCTATTTTCCAGGTCAGTTGTTTTCCACTGAGATATTGTACATTTTCTTCTATTTTTTCATTCCTTAGATTTTGTTTGACGGATTCTTGATGTCTCATAGAGTCATTAACTTCTATTTGTCCTGTTCTAATTTTTAATGCAATATTTTCTTCAGTTAACTTTTGCACCCCCCCTTTCCATTTGTCCAATTGTTCCATGTAGGTTTTGTATCTCCTTATCCATTTGCCCAATTTTCCTTTTTAATTCTTCATTAATTTTTTTTTTCATATTTTTAAAATCATTGACCAATTTTTCTTCTACCTCTCTAATTTGGCTTTTAAAATCCTCCTTGAGCTCTTCCAGGAATGCTCAAGTTCATATTCCTTTCCAAGGTTTCAGATGTGATTACAGTCTCAATGCTGACCTTGTCTGTATTCATATTTTGATCTTTGTCCCCACAGTAAGATTCTGTGGTCTTTGTTTTTGCTTCTTGCTCATGATAATTGCCGTTTTTACTGGCTTTTAAAGTGGATCTCTGCTTCTGGGGCACAGGGGGCTCTGTCCTACATTTCTTGTGCTGAGAACCTGAGGCTTTATGTGTTGTGTTCTCTAGTTCTTCAGCTAGATACTAGAATGCTGAAGCTTACCTGGTACTGAGCTGGTTGGTGTGCTATGGCAGAGGCCAAGTGAAGTCTTTCTGAGTGTCCCAGGGTTACCCTGAAGTCCACTGCATAACATGTAGGAGAGGGGTGGTCTGGCCACAGGAGGTCTTCTCCTCTGAGCTAGAGAACTGGCAAGCTCAGCAGCTGGTGTACCTCTGTCTATGCTGGTGTCTTCCTGATTCCCCTGATTGTGCTAAGGCACATCTGTGGTCCTGGTGTTGGCCCTTATAGGCTCCACCCTTCTGGGGCTCAGGATCTCCTCCTGGTTCGCTGAGATGGGACTGGCAGGGACAGCTTCAGTCCTGCACTGATCCCCTTCATCCACAGCAAAAGGGACTCTCTTTGATGATCTCCCTAGCCCCCTAAGCTGAGAGACTGTTTACCCCTTCAGCTGGTCCCACTAATTCCAGGATTTTTCCTAGAACGGTATTCTCTGGGTTTTTCAAGGTCAACAAGGGGAGAGAGAGAGAGAGCACTTACAATTTACTCTGCCATCTTGGCTCCTGGAAGTCCAGGTAGGTGATTTTCAAATCTTTAATCCGTGAGCTAATAGTCTCAGGAGCAGCTGCTGCTGTTACCAGGGGTCCTGCATTTCTTTCTCACTCAGTTCTGCTGGACTCCCATCCTGGGCCAATATATTTGAGAATTGGAGGATTACTTTACTTTTCAGTTTTGTTAAGTAGAGGTCTTCAGAAGCAGCCTCCACTTCAGCAGTGGCTACAACTATCGTGGGCCTGGGGCCAGAGCTGGTGCTGGGCCTAGGCCTGGACCACATTCCCCTCTCAGCCAGATGAGAGGCCCTTCCCACTGACCTTCGAAGCTGTCTTTAGCGTTTATGGATTGTGAAGTCTGGAATCTTCAGCAGCTGTCTGTGATTCAGTCCCCTAAGACCTATTCCCACTCTGTCCATGCTGAGATGACCCACACTGAACTGTGCTCTGCTCCAGCTTGGTGTGATAGCCCCATCCTGTCAATTTTCCAGATTGTCATGGGCTGGTCATTTGCTTCAGTCTGTCATTTTGTGGTTTCTGCTGCTCTAAAATTTCTTTAGACTCATTTTTTACAGTTTTTTTGAGGAGCTTGGAGGGAGAGCTCTAGCTGGTCCCTGCTTCTACTCTGCCATCTTGGCTCCTCCAGATTACTTCTTTTTCAGTTTCTTTAAAAGGAAGAATTTCTTATTTCCTTTATGGTATATTCTAGTCTTCCTCTCGGATCATGAAATTTTAAATTTATAACCTATATCCCTTCTTCACTTTATCATTCTCTCATTTTTGCCTTCCCAAAATCCAGTGCTCTAGTGCTTCACTCATGAAAGAAAGTATCAGCCAGTGGAACCAAGTCTGAGTGGTATATTTGTTTGAGCAATCAATCGCTTTAATGGGAGGTAATAATGAATGCTCATTCTATACTGCTTCACTTCGACTCTGTTACCTAGTAGTGATCCTGTTTTACTCTATTTTCCCCTCTACTCATCATTTTCTTAATAAATTTATGCTTAATAATTGACCAGAAATGTAGACTGATTGGGAAGGAAACCAATTTGAATTAGTGAACACCCTGAATTTCATACTCTTTGTAGAGAGATTAGCCTTTAATATTTTTAAGTAGAAGCAGTTTGGTGAAGGGGAAAGAGCATGAACTTTTGCTCATGCTTTTGTATGACTTCCATATTAGCTAGGAAGACAGGACAGATGCATGCAAAGATACAGCATACTGCAAGATTTTTATTTCTCTGTGTTTCTCCTGTGACCTTCATAAACCTTAATCCCAAAGAAGGGATGCTGAATTTCCATCAAACTGATATATAATGACCCACCAGACTGTGCATTTTTAACCTGATATCTGAATCTGGGGATAATATTTCAGGGAGTCTGTGAATTTGGGTGGGAAAAACTGCATCTTTATTTTCACCACCATCTAGTTAAAATTTAGCACGTCTTCCAGTTATGAATGTGAGCAGCAAAATGTTATTCTGAGAATAATATTCAATATTCTTGATAGTCTACAGGCTTCACCAAACTGCCAATGTGATATAGCGCGCGTGCACACACACACACACACACACACAGAGCACACACGCGCACGCGCACACACACATGCACTGAAATTAATAACAATAATGATGATGATGGCCAGCATTTATGTGATGTTTTAAGATTTGCAAAATACTTTCTAATTGTCCCGTTTTGTCCTAATGGCCTTGAAATATAAATAGTATCATTAACCACATTTTGAGGACAATAATGAAGACATTGATGCTAAGCTGGATAAAGTGATTTGCTCAGGGTCACACAGCTAGTGAGGATCTGGGGTTAGATTTGAACTCAGGTCTAATTTCTAGCTTATCTAGTTTCTAGATAACTAGATTCTAGTTATTTCCCTCTATCCGAGGCACCGCCTAGCAGCCTCATAGGGCCTGTGATTGTACAGCAGCACTGTAAAAATCCATTCAGAGAAATGTAGATTCAGATTTGTTATGCCTTTTCCTTCCCTCAATCTTAGTCAATTTGGGAGTAGAAAGGTAAGAAAGAGAGAAGTCCAAAGGGCTATGACATCATTTTATTCTGTCTTCCTTCCTTTCTACCTTTGGAAGACAGAATGAGAGAGCATTAAAAAAAAGAGAATGTCTATGTCTAGCTAAACTTGACTTTTTTGTATTTTCTATACCTTTATTTGTTTGATATAGTTTTCCACCTTACTTAGTGGAAAATACATATACAGACACAAAGAACACACATGTATATGTTTATGTTTATATACATACATGTATATATGCACGCAAGTATATACACACATATTTTTCCTAAAATTGGTTTAGGGTTACATTATCAAAGAGAGTTTTATTTCTATCTGGTCTTGGGGAACTAGGGAATTTGGATACCTAGAAGCCAGGGATAGGGTGGTAAGAGTGAGGACTGAGGAGCAACCATCCGAGTCACCATCTCTTAAATGCAAAAAATGGTAAATCTCAAATAATAATGAAAATAAGAATAATAATGTCTACCTTTTTAAGTTTTGCAAAGTGCCATGTGTATTTCACTTGATGAGTAGCCTGGGTAATATATACCATAAGAATTGAGAGTATGAAGTTATTCCTAAAACATTATTGTAGGGACCTGTGTTATGGGGTAGTGGGACTTTCAATAAGTAAAGGTGGGACTTTGACAAACAGAGAGGAGGAAGAAGGGTAATTTTGGCACGGGCGCAGTGTGAGTAAATGTGTAGTAAAAGGAACTCACACATTTTTGTTGTTCTTTTGTTTCAGTCATGTCCAGCTCTTTGTGACGCCTTTTGGGGTTTTCTTGACAAAGATGCTGGAGTGGTTTGCTATTCCCTTCTCCAGCTCATTTTACAGATGAGGAAACTGAGGCAAACAAGATTAAGTAACTTGCCCGGGTTTGCACAGCTCGTAAATTTCTGAGGCCATATATGAGCTCAGGAAGATGAGTCTTCATTACTCTAGACCCAGCACTGTGTCTTCTGCATCACCTTGATGCCCCAAATAACACATTCAGTTCTGGGAAATCATTGGCCAAAGCTGGAGAAGGTTTGCAAAACTCAAGATCAATTTGACTGTGATTATTTCAGACTCAAATTGTTTTTTGTTTTTAAGAGAATGATAAATTTTTAGTCAGAAGGAACCTTGTGGTCACGGAGGTCACTTCTTTTTTAAGATGAAGAACTGAGGGCCGAAGAAGTGATACACTTTACCCAAGGTCATATAGCTAGGGACTGAGCTGGGCCTTTATTCACCTTCTGCTATGCAGTGCACCTGGGGATTGCATTTTTGTGCTTATTCAGATAACTTATTCTCCTATGCTTTTTGCTTCCCAGCTGGAGTTATGATGATTCCTCAGAGAAAGACCATAGATGGATTTGAAGAACATTTTGCTGTGAACTACCTGAGTCATTTCTTACTGACAAATCTGCTCTTGGATGTCCTCAAGAAGACAGGTTCTCCAAGCCACAATGCAAGAGTGGTCACGATGTCCTCAGGCACGCATTATGTGGGAGAACTGAACATGGATGATTTACAAAGCAGGTATTGCTTACTTTTCTAACTTAATTGGTGGTAGCGATCGTAAGTAGTTGACTATTGAGAATCATCAGTCAATATTTATTGAGCATTTGGGGAACCATGAGAATTTGGAAGGCAACCTGCATTTTATTGGGGAGTAAAGGAAAGATGGTGGTACATAATGTTTAATTAGGATCATCAAAAACATATAGGCATACTTCACTGTGCTGCATATTAATGCTATTTACTTCAGCCTGAATTTTAGTCATCCTTTTCTTACTTCTATAGCTGAAGTCCCATTTGAGGTCATCAGTGATTTCCTAACTGCAAATCCAATAGTATTTTCTCACTGCTTGTATCACTTGATCCCTAAATTTAGGCTTCCTGAAGGTAGAGGCTTTTCCTTTTTCCCTCTTTTTATACTGAGAGCATAACATGGTACCAAGGGAAAGGGACAAACAAAACATGTGTGTGTGTATTTGTGTATATATGTGGGTGCATATGTATACGTATGAAGGTTCTTATAAACAGTATTTCCCTATAGATGAAAGCCATTTCCCTGTAGATCAGTATTCCAAGTTTATGAACAAATAATTTGCAAATAATTATAGTAATAATAATGGCAAATTATTAACCTTAAGAAAGAAGCTGCAACTCACTAATAATAAATGTAAATCAGACCAACCCTATTAAATTACCTCATGTGCAGAAACCTTTCAGAACTGAAAAAAAGACATTCAATTTACAGTGAAACAGTAAAATTTCTGGAATGATTGATACACTAGTGTATAATTGTTGTAGGTACAAATCAATACAAATATTTTTGGAGATAAATTTGGTATTAAGCAAATAGTTACTAAAATGTTCATACCTTTAGATCAAAAATTACACTACTAGAATATATCCCAAAGAAGTCACTGAAAAGAAGTCACTAGGTACATTAAAATATCTAAAATAGCACTTTTGTGGTAGTGAATAACTGGACAAAAATTGTATTTTCATTCAGAAATTCCACTTGAAGAAACACACTTTGGGGATGAGAGAGAGGGATAATTCCCTGGGAGAAGGGGAGAAGGGAGAGGAATAATGGGGAAAATTATCGCACATTAACAAAATACTGTATATAAGAATCATACCTGAAACAAAAAGACACATGCACATAGTTAAAATAAGTAGAATCTATTATGCTACAGCTGAAGAAGAGAAAAAGCAATCATAATCTTAGACAAAGCAAAGCAAAAATAGACCTAATCATGGAAACTACATTTTGCTAAAAGGCAACATAGACAATGATGTAATATCGATAATTTTTACAGCAAGTTTCTCTAATTAATGCCTCTTTTCTCAAATATATGGGAAACTGAGTCAAATTGATAAAAATAAGAATGATTCTTCATTTGATAATGATCAAGGGATATGAACAGACAGGTTCCAGAAGAAGGAATCAAAGCTATGTATGGTCATATGAAAAAATGCTCTAAATTACTACTGATTAGAGAAATGCCAAATTAAACAACTCTGAGATACTGCTTCACCCCTATCAGAAGTGACAAGCGTTGGAGGGAATGAGGGAAAACAGCTACACAAAGGAATTGTTGATGGAGTGAAGAACTGGTCTAACCATTCTGGAGAACAGTTTGGAACTGTGCCCAAAGTTTGTAAACTTGTACATACCTAGTCAAAACTCAGCAGTGCCAGCAAGTCTCTACACCAAAAAGATAAAAGCAAAGATAGGGACCTTTATGCACAAAAATATTTATAGAAGGTCTTTTTTGGTGACACAAGACAGAGAACTGATGAACTCCAAGTACAAATCGAAGTATAATTTTCTTTATTTTTCTTACATTTTTGGGATATGGTTAATACTCAGATATGTTTTTCATGATTTCACCTGGATAATTAATATCATATCGCGCACCTTATAAGTGAGTGAGGGATTGATAGGAGGAAAGAGAGAATTTTGAACTCAGATTTTTTTTAAATGTTAAAAATAAATAATAAATCTAAGAAAAACTGAGCAAAAATAAAACTCCCTTTTGCAGTGATTTCTTATTGCCAATAGAGATCGAGTAGCTTGCCCATTGTCACAAAGCTAGTATGACTCAGAGGCAATACTTGAACTGAGGTCGTACTGCTAGGTAGGTAAATAAATAACAAGTGTTTTTTAAGCTATTACTTATGTGTCAGATACTGTGCTTGGCTGTGAAGTTACAAATAAAATCAAAAAGAACAACATTGCCTGCTCTCAATGAGCCTACATTTTATTAGGAAAAGACGATGCATAAAGGGTTGCAGTGGGGCTAAAGGATTCCTGGTGGAGGGCATGATAGAAAAGTCCTAGAGACAGAATCAGAACCAGGAGGGGAAGGACAGCAATGTCTGACACTTTGTGACCCCATCTGGGTGGGGTTTTCTTGACAGAAATACTGCCGTGGTTTGTCATTTCCTTATCCAGATCATTTCACAGATGAGGAAACTGAGATAAGCAAGACTAGCTTATCTCTAGTTTAAACCCACAATAACCAGAATATTGGATTAACCCTATAACTCACACTCTGCCTTAAGTCAGTTTTCCTCCATTTCCCTCTGACAGTTCAATTCCAGAGTGAAAATTCAATTCAGTAAGTATATATTTAGCATTTAATAAGTGTGGAGCACAGCAACATGTCAGAATAATCTTTCAATAGCAAAACTCCCTTCATTTTCCTACTCTAATAAATTTAAAGTACTTTCCCAATACCTTCTGAATAAATTCTAAACTCCTTATCCTGAAATTCGAGAGTATTTGTGCTTTGTCTTCAGCTTTCCATTCCAGGCTCATCTCCTATGACTCCATCCTCCAACTTCTTTTAGCTTATACATCAGACAAAGTTGACTAGTTAAAATCCCCCTAATATACCTAATGACTCCCAGTAGCTCCCTAGAGGGAAGTAATCTTTCTCCTTTATGCTCTCATAAAACTTGGTCTTAATAAATTCTACATTATATTATTTTTTTTCTGCTATTTCTTATCATTCATATTATGGTGAAGGTACTTCAAGGAGTTGAACATAAACTTATTTATCCTTGTATTCTCTACTTGCCTATGAAGAGGACTTTACATTATTGGGCATTGACTTCAACAACTGCAATAGAATTTAAAGCACCTAATATATAGTAGGCACCAGGTACTGGGGATACAAAGACAAAAATTAACTAATCAGTGAACACCAACTATGTGTCAGACATTGTGTTAACTGCTGGGGATACAAAAAGCGGCAAAAGACAGCTCCTGCCCTCAAGGAACTTATAATCTGATGCGGGGGATAACGTTTACAAAGTAAATTATATCAACCCATCAGTAAGCATTTATTAAATGTGTGCTATGTGCCAGGCACTGTGTGAAGCACCAGGGATAGAAAAAGAGGCAAAAGATACTGTCTTCCCTCAATGATCTTATATTCTAGTAGAGAGCATATTACAAGTACCAAACCTATACAAAATAATGAAAAATAATTTGAAAAGGGAGAAAGTACTAATAGTAATTGTTGAATTAAGTTGAACTGATCATTGATTCCTATTGGAAGATACTCATCCACTTAAAGAATGTTTTATATAATAAATAACTTTGGCAAAGTTACAGGTTTACAAAAAAAGTTACAGATTTACAAAATAAATCTGCATTTCCATATATTACTAAATAAGCCCAACCACAAGAGATTTAAAGAGAAATCCCATTTAAAGCTATGGTAGACAGTAAAGAATATTTGAGAGTCTACATTCCAAAACAAATGCAGAGACTATGTGAACACAATTACAAAATACTTTTCACACAAATAAAGTCAGATCTAAGTAAGTAGAAAAAACATCAGTTGCTTGTGGGTAGACCCGAGATAATATAATAAAAATGACAATTTTATCTAAATTAATTTACTTATTCAGTGCCATACCAATCAGACTATCAGATAATTATTTTTTAGAGCTGGAAAAAATAATATCAAAATTCATCTGGAAGAACAAAAGGTTGAGAATATCAAAGGAATTAATGAAAAGAAATGCTAGGGAAGGTGGCCTAGCCCTACAGATCTCAAATTGTGTTATATAAAGCAGCAATCATCAAAATCACTTGGTACTCAATAAGAAATAGAGGAGTAGACTAGTGGAATATGTTAGGTACTCAACATAGTAGTTAGTGAATATAGCAATCTACTGTTTGATAAACCCAAGGATCCTAGCTTCTGGGATAAGAACTTACTGTTTGACAAAAATTGCTGGGAAAACTGGATAACAGTGTGGCAGAAACTGGGCATATCCCAATGCCTGACAATGTACAAAAGAATAAAGTCCAAATGGATACATAATCTAGGTATAAAGTCTGATACTATAAACTAATTAAGGGAGCAACGAATAGTGTATTTGTTAGATTTATGAAGAATGGAGAAATTTTTGACCAAACAAGAGATACAGAACATTATGAAGTACAAAATGGATAATTTTGATTACATTAAATTGAAAAGTTGTTGCACAAACAAATGCAGTGCAGCCAAGATTAGGAGGGAAACAGAAAACTGGGAAAGAATTTTTGATGTCTGATAAAGGCCTCATGTCTAAAATGTGTAGAGAACTAAGTCAAATATACAAAAATACAAGTCATTCCCCAATTGATAATTTTTCAAAGGATATGAACAGAAAATCTTCAGAGGAAGAAATTAAAGCTATCTATAGCTATGTGAAAAAATGCTCTAAATCATTATTGATTAGAGAGATGCAAATCAAAACAAGGCTGAGATGCCACTTCATATTTATCAGGTTGGCTAACGTAACAAAACAGGAAGATGATAAATGTTGGAGAATATGTGGGAGAGTTGGAACACTAATTCTGTGTTGTTGGATCTATGAGCTGATCCAGTCATTCTGGAGAGCAGTTTAGAACTATGCCAAACAAAAATGTGTATGCCCTTTGACTCAGCAATCTAGCTTCTAGGACTGTCTCCCAAAGAGATCATAAAGATGGGAAAAGGTCCCACATGTACAAAAATATTTATAGCAACTCTCTTTTGTGGTGGCCAAGAAATAGAAATTGAGGGGATGCCCATCAATTGGGGAATGGTTGAACAAGTTTTGTGGTATATGAATGTAATGGAATACTATTGTGCTATAAGAAATGACAAATAGGAAGACTTCAAAGAGGCCTGGGAGGACTTACGTGAACTGATGCTGAGTGAAAGGAGCAGAACCAGGAGAACTTTGTACACAGCGACAACCACGGTGTGAGAGGAATTTTTCTGGTAGACTTAACCCTTCATACCTATGTGAGGACCTAAAAAATTCCCAATGTAATCTTGAGACAAAATGCCTTCCACATCCAGAGAAAGAACTACGGAATTGGACTGCAGAATGAAACAGACCATTTTCTCTTGTGTTATTTTGTTTTTCATGGTTTCTCCCATTCATTTTAATTCTTTTATGCAACATGACTAAGGTGAAAATGTGTTTAGTAAGAATATATGTGTAGAATCTACATAAGAGTGCACACTGTCTCAGAGAGGGAGGGGGTAAGTGGGGAGGTGGAGGTAAAGGGGGAGGAAAATCTAAGATATATGGAAGTGATTTTGGTACACTGAAAACAAATAAATTGATTTAAAAATAATAAATGACAAAAAATGATTTACATTCTTATATATGCTTTGTGTTTTACTCAGCAATTATTTTGACTTCTTGTGTCTATTTAGCATGATGTGAGAATTTATTGGTGTTAAACATAATCAGATTTTGTATGATATTCAAATTGATTACAATTGTCTTTCTTCTTCATAATATTATGATAAAGTAGGTCACAAATAGTTTTGAGAGGAAGGCAGTATGCTATGATGGAAAGTGTTCTTGATCTTTGGAGTCAGACCTGTCTGACTTTGGGCAACACTTGCCCTAGACACTGACTCTCAGATTCCTCATATATGAAATAAGGGGATTGGACACACTGATCATCCAACTTTTGCATCCTATTATGGTCTCCTTCAAGAAAGTGAATAGGGGAGGAGCCAAGATGGTGGAGTAGAAAGATTCACATATGCTAGCTCCTAACCCACAGCCCATAAAATATTTGTAAAGAAGAACTCCCAACAAATTCTGGATCAGTGGAAGCCACACAGCAACAGAGTGGAGGAGATTTCTGTTCCAGAGAGACCTGAAAAACTGACACCAAAGGTCCACCACGCATCAGACCCAGAGCAGAGCCCAGCCCTGCTTTGGCCGCACAGCACCAAGAGGAACAGATCCAAGCAGGCTTCAGGGACACAATCTCCAGCAGCCACGCAGGTCCCTCCACCCACAAGCACCAAAGGTTGCTGCCTGAAAGAGATCCAAAAAGAGAAACTCCTAGGAACATTGTGGCTAAATTCCAGAGTTTCCAAGTCAAGGAGAAAATATTGCAAGCAGCTAGAAAGAAACAATTCCAGTATTGTGGAAATACAATCAGGATAACACAAGATCTAGCAGCTTCTATATTAAGGGATTGAAGGGTGTGGAATATGATATTACAGAAGTCAAAGGAACTAGGACTAAAACCAAGAATCACCTACCCAGCAAAACTGAGTATAATACTTCAGGGGAAAAAAAAAATGGTCTTTCACTGAAATAGAGGACTTTCAAGCATTCTTGATGAAAAGACCAGAGCTGAAAAGAAAATTTGACTTTCAAACACAAGAATGAAAAGAAGCATGAAAGGGAAATAGCAAAGAGAAGTCATAAGGGACTTACTAAATTTGAACTGTTTACATTCCTACATGGAAAGACAATATTTGTAACTCTTGGAACTTTTCAGTATCTAGGTAGTTGGTAGGATTACACACACACACACATACACATACACACACACGTGTGCACACGTAAACACACATGCACACGTCCACGCACACACAGAGACAGAGAGCACAGAGTGAATTGAATAGGATGGGATCATATCTTAAAAACAATGAAGTTAAGTGGTGAGAGAGAAATGTATTGGGAGGAGAGAGGGAGAAATGGAATGGGGCAAATTATCTCTCGTAGAAGAGGAAGGCAGGAGACTTTTTAGTGGAGGGAAAAAGAGGGGAGCTGAGAGAAAAACATGAAGTTTATTCTCATCACATTCGACTAAAGGAGGGAATAAAATGTATACTCATTTTGGTATGAGTATATACCAATACAGGAAAGTGGGGGAGAAGGGGATAAGCAGGGTGGGGCGGATGATGGAAGGGAGGGCAATGGGAGAAGGGAGCAATTTGACATCAACACTCTTGGGGAGGAACAGGATCAAAAGAGAGAATAGAAGCATTGGCGGGCAGGATAGGATGGAGGGAAATGCAGTTAGTCTTACACAACATGACTATTAGGAAGTCATCTGCAAAACTACACAGATATGGCCTATATTGAATTGCCTGCTTTCCCAAAGGGAATGTGTGGGGAGGGAGGGATGGGGAGAAGTTGGAACTCAAAGTTTTAGGAACAACTGTTGAGTATTGTTCTTGCTACTAGGAAATAAGAAATACAGGCAATGGGGAATAGAAAGTCATCTGGCCTTACAGGACAAAGGAGAAGATGGGGACAAGGAAAGGGAGGGATGATAGAAGAGAGGGCAGATTGGTGATAGGGAAAATTAGAATGCTTGGTGTATTGGGGTGGGGGGAGGGGACAAATGGGGAGAAAATTTGGAACCCAAAATTTTGTGAAAATGAATATAAAAAGTTAAATGAATGAATTTTAAAAAAAAGAAAGAAAAAGACAGTGAATAGGATAAACCTTGGATCTGTAGATCACCATTATTCCCAAATAGTTTAAGGCACTTTTGAAGTTTGTCATGGAAGAAACACACTTCTGCCAGGGAAGTCTATGTCAGAACTTGAAGCAAGCAGGAATAACTTGGTGCCAACTATGCAGAGAGGCAATCCAGTATATGTTGTTAAAGGATCTCAGCTGGGTCTTGATTGCAGAATAGAGATGATTGCTCAGGTAGGCAGGTCCCAGGTCAGACCCAGTTCTATAGTTAATCACCAAGGATTTGAACTCCCAGCAGCTAATCAGAAGCTGATGCATAGAGAGTCTCATGACAGATACCTAACGTAGTTTGTGCAGTTAAACAAATGGTAAGTTATACTTTGCATCACTTTAAGCACCCTAGTATATTACAGGACACAATCAGCAGAAAAGCCTAGAGCTTTACAGGGTCTAAAAAGCTTTAGTCACCTCTCTTCAGGACTTGTAGAAGTACTTACAATGTCTCTGTTGTTTTATATAATGCTTGAGAACATGACCTGTGCAGACATCAGTTTAATAAATACTTTTAGTGAGGCTAATTCTTTAAGACTTAATATTGTCTATTTCTAAATTGAGGACAAGTAGGAAAAGACATCCCGGATCTGCCCTCATATCCAGAAAAAGTGAAGGAGTTCAACTTCTTTGACCAAGTAAGAAATATATGCCTCAGCAAAAGCAGATAGCCTTCAGTATCTTTTCAAATTCACTGAGTAACTAATCAGCAAATATTTATTAGGTACCTACTATGTGACAGATTCTGTAGTAATTACAAACCATAATAATAAGTTACATTAATGTGGCATTCTATACTTTACAGAGGACTTTTCTCACAACATGTATGGTAGGCAATACTTACATTGTATGTAATTCCCCCTTTTTTCAGATGAGAAAACAACATTCTGAGAATGAGTAAATGTTCAACTTAGCATTTGTTAAGAAACTACTCTGTGCAAAGCTTTCTCTCTGTTAATCACTTCCTATTTATTTTATACATAGCTTGTCTTGTATGTATTTGTTTGCATGTTGTCTTCCCCATTAGATTGAAAGTTCCTTAAGGATCGGGACTATCTCTTCCCTCTTTTTGTATCCGCAGTGCATAACACAATGCCTAGTACAGAGTGAGTGCATCGTAAATGTTGATTGATTGTGCTGATGAGATAGAAAAATTAGGTAAGATTCCTTGCCCAAGATTATAGACTAATGGAAAAATAGGATCTGTGCACGAAAAATGAGTCAATGTCAGAGGCAAAGCTCAAAGCTAAGCTGTCATCGTCACAGTATGTCTAGTGCTTTTTCCTTTATTCTTATTATAGGTTATGTCCTTTTAGACTGAAATTCAATCAATTTACTTTTGACATGACTCCTGAAAAGGCATTTTGAAATAGCAAGGTAGCTTTAGCTTGCTAAGTAGTATCTGGAAAAGGGGGACTAGTTAATTTGTAGCTGATTCCAGAGGCCCTCTTCAGCCACTCGTATGTGGGATGACACACAGCGTAGAGTAACTCTTAACACACACTGTGTGCTGTATGTACCTATTCTTGAGCCTGCTCCCTGGGTTTCCATATATGTCACCAACTGGCTTGCCCTTACCCTCCTCCTCACCTTGTCACTCTGGGTCAGTCATTCTCCAACTTTTTGTTTTCAGGCTCTCTTTACACTCTAAAAAATCATTGAAGATCCCCTCCACCCCCAAAGAGCTTTTATTTATGTAAGTTATATCCTTTGCTGTGCTAGTGAATGTTTAACAATTAATTCTACTCTTCAAAAATACATTTACAACACAAAGTTTAATCTGCATTTTGATGGTTTTTCCACTACTTTCTTAAGTCTAGACAGTCAACAGTAAGTCAAGTCCTGTTATATAGTGTTTATGGATTTCTGGAGTGTAGATCATCCCACTGAAAATTAATGATTGCCTCTTGGGAGTTGGTTCAAGCCAGCTCCAAAACATTCCATTATCTATCATTATTTACCAGGTTGGAAATTAAAATGTCTTAGTATTATTATGAAAGTAACTACTAAGACAAAAGACAATAGTAAAACTTTAATAGAAGTTTTGTCCACACAGACCTCCTGAAAGGGTCTCAGTGGGTCCCAAGACCACACTTTGAGAACAGTTGTTCTAAGCAAAGTGATCCTGATAGGGGTTATGTGATGACTGTGCTTGTCTGCTGGAAGAAGGGGATAAGATATGGCAGTCACTGGAAAAAATTACACTTGTCAGATATTTCTTGGCCTCTGCCTCTCTGTGTCTGAACCCCTGCTTCTTTTATGCAGCTCTTTCGTCATCTCTTTCTCTGGTCTAAGAACCCATTGTCACCTCTAACATCTTCCCACTGTAGCCACCACCTAGGCCTGCCTTGCTCTATTGTAAAGTGTTTCAAAATTAATTCTCAGTCCTTCCCTTCTTCTCCCCAACCAAATGTCTCATTCCTTTAGTGCATTTACCTAAAAAAGTTATCTGATTTAGCTGCTAATCTACTCTAAGGTGTTAATTATGGATAGCACCCTCAACTGCCTAGCAACATTTCTTCTTAATATATAAAATTAGTCTCTGGTGGATTTTAGGAAGTAACAGGGGCTTCTTTTTGTCATGAAGGATCTGAATTCTATCTGAGGGCCTTGTCCCGGGCTCAGAAGGCTTCAATCGCAAAAATACTTTTGCTGTTGTTTTTCATCATTTCCTTGTAGGAGACAAATGACATTGAGACCATGATGTCTTGACTTGCAAGTGAATTGGATTTAAGTGAGACAGAGCTGTGCAAAGTTATTAACCTCACTCTCTCCTCCAGAGTCCAGTGGCAAGACATAGGCCAAAATGACCAACAGTGGCCCCTGATGGCACCATACAGTAAAAGGTCCCCATCTAAGTCCCTGCAGAGTCAAGAACTTCTCCCTCCGTTTCCAGTGATTCCTTTCACACTTTCACAAGGGCCTTGTTCAATCCTTATCATTCAGTCAATCAATAAACTTATATGATGTGTCTGCTATGGGCCAGGTATTATACTACGTGCTGGGCATACACTGGGTAGTATTTGGAATACTGTCTTGCATGGGGCTTTGGCTGATAGGGCAGGGTGGATAGAAATCAGGATTTAGGCTTCTCTGTTGGTCCTCCCATGTTGGAATGCCCTTTTTGCTCCGTTCCTCTGTTACCTCTGTCATCCTCTTCCTGCCCTATTTTTTGTTCTTTTGGTGCCTCAAGCCCCCTTCTTCTTCTGTCATGTGCACATAAATGAAAAGATTATTGTATCTCTTTTTTATGAATATAGTTCACAATGAAAGATTAAATGCCATGTAATCTGTCACTAGACAGCAGTAATTTTCTTCATTCTACAAAAATGATACATGTACCCTTTATTTTACTATTTGTCATTTTGACTGACCTCTATTTTTCAGAGATTTAGTTATTTAACTTTGGGGTACATGCTCTCTGTCCTAGTGTCATTTGTTTCATTCACATTTCACATACAATAATTTGGTAAAATCTAGATTTTGAAATCACAAAAGCATAAAGTCAGAAGTCATCAAGCCTCTATAATATTGTGAATATACTGCTCACTTAAAAATAAATTTGTTTTTAATGATGAAATATTGTAAGACATTAGTTTATAATGTGCAAGATTGGCTCTTTTTTTTTCTTTAGGAACAACTTACTGTATCCAAAATAGCTTAATAGCTACACTTCATACACTGAATATTAATAGCTGTTCACCAGAAAAAAAGTAAGCTTTTCTAATGCAATGAGACAATTGACAGAGTTGTGGTTATTTTCCTCCTTTTACAGTTACTAGCATATTATATCTTGGTGTATAAATGGAAAATCTATCATGATTTGGAAGAATGTGACAGAAGAGATTATATAGAGGGATGAAGGAAGCCAGGAATGAAGTGAAGTTTGTAATATGAATGAATAATTTGCGTGTTTCCTCAAGTGTTGAAGTGAGGGAGGATGGATGTCTGTGTGTGTGTGTGTGTGTGTGTGTGTTAGTGTTAGAGAGAGAGGTGGCAATTAGAGAAGACAGGTTACTAAGCTTATAAACATTAAGCATCTGCTGCCATCTCTGCTATAGCAACAAATATCAAAGATATATGTCTGAAGTGTCCAAATACCTTAAAGAGAAGCCAAGCCTCATTGATATAACATGTTGTGTGCCTTCAAAAAGGAGGACAGCAACACAGAATTCTGTGACTTCTATATAATCTCTCTTAAAGATGACAGAAGGTTGGATATGACATTTGTGCCTGACATTTGTAGCTTAGTAAATATAACAGTGGAGCTGGGATCAAGAAGACCAGAGTTTGAATTTTGGCTCAGATACTAGCTTGCCAACTCTTTGGAACTTCAGCTTCCTCATCTAGAAGTTGAGAAGTTTGGGTTCAATGGCTTCTAACATCTCTTCTAGATCAAAATTTATTATTTCAGTTAATCGGTGATAGAGCAGAATAAACCAAACAGCATTTGGGTACTTTTATTGGAAGATTAAATATTACAAAGCCAAAGCCTTCTTGAAAAAGTACTAGCAGATAAAGATTTTTTAAGACCTATCAAATCCAGCAGTCACAGCATCCTATAAAGGAAAATGTATGAACCATTTCCTTTATACATTGTCAACATGCTCTTGAATGAGGGTTTGTCCTTCATGTTCTGGCTAGTTTGTCTTTTAGCTGTAACTGAGTAAAAGTGCTTAGATGAAATTGTAAGGTTTATTTCCCTTCTTGGAGACTCTCCACTTGTTACAACTGCATTGCAAAGGTCACCTATTATTATTTAATGCTAACATTAGCCATAAAAGCCCTGATCAAAGTAAAATCTTTGAATTATAGATTTAAAGCAAGAAGAAACCCAGAAGTTGTCTATTTCCTCACTGCTTCATTTAACAAATGAGAGAATGGAGGCTCACAAAAGCTGGTCTTCAGAGATATCAGTTTGGTGACATTGTGTTTCAGTTTTGTTTATTTTTCTAACATGTAACATTAACCAGAATAATATTAACATTGACCAAAATTTGGACTATATTTGTAACATAAACATAGGCATCTAAACAATCATATCTGATTGATACCTATCACTTATGTAATTTCTAATGGCAGCCAATACTTTAGACCATTTTTTCCCCTACTGACAAGATAAGCAATGGATATGGTAATATAATGAATTGCTATTATTCTGTGAACTACAGTTGTATTAATGGATGTTTCATTTCCCTTGCTCTAGATATTTTCAGCCAAAGAGTTACTCGTTAGCTTTCTCAACAAATATTTACTTCACATAAATGTGGCCTACTCTCAATGATGCTTTAAATATAAAACTCTAGAACATAATGTTATTGAATTATCAGTAAACCTATGTATGATGCTAACTTTCTAAAAGTCCTATTTTAGCTCGTTGAGATTACTCTTTATACCTTTTAAAATTCATTTTATAGGTATTATTGTAATTAATTACCTATTCCATTCATCCAAAAGCTCTTGAGTTCTTTAGGTTCTAGATGTTGCAGTGAATACAGAGAACAATAATTCATGATCCCTATAATTCTGGAGCTTATCTAGAAAGGGTTGATAAGAAAGGTACACATAATTCAAAGCAATGTTCTTAAAATGCAAATAATAAAATAAAGCCTATATAAATGTCCCATAAGTTCTCCAAAATGGTAATGTGATATTTAGCTCAGGATACCACAATTTAGGAAGGATTTTGAGAAGTTTGGGAACAGGCAGAGGAGGTCAGCCTATGTCAAGTTCATACCATGTGAGGATTATTTGAAGGTACTAAGAATGTTTAACCTGCAGAAGAGAAGACTTTGGGAGAATGTATTTGAAAAGCTGTTCATAGAGAGGAATTTGAGTTCTGCTGAGCCTCAGATAGCAAAAGTAGGAGAAATCAGTAAAAGTTGTAACAAGGCATGTTAGAGATGATACAGAGGAAGATTTCCAAAACAATTAGAGGTATCCCAAAGAGGAAGTGACTATAGCGTAGATTTCTCCTCACCTTCAAACAAAGACCATATGACCACTTGCTAAGTATCCTAGAGAAAGGACCACTGTTAATTAATAATCAGTGAGAATCTGTTAAGAACTTACCCTTTGCTGTGCATTGTAGTAGGCAGTGGAGATACAAATACAAAACTGAGAGTCCTTGTTCTCAAGAAAACTTATATTCTTTTAGGGTGAAAGACTATGTTCACAGAAAAATGTGTATAGGATATGTGCAAATTAAATACACTTGATTGGGTTGGGAGTTGAGAGATCATAACAAGTAAGGGCATCAGCAAAGGCCTTTTGAAGGAAGTCATACTTGAGCTGATCCTTACAGGAAGCTAGGGTTCAACAGGTGGAGGTGAAAAGGGAGAACATTCTGGGCATCAAGGCACAGCCTGGGCAAAACCATAGAGGCAAGAGATGGAATGATGAATGTGAAACACAGGAAGTAGGTTAATTTCACTTTTGGGGTAGAAATGAGAAAAAATAGCCTCTGAGCCACCTTGCAAATCTGAGTGCTTGTGATTTCATAAGATTAAAAAAAATGATGAGCTTGATGATCTTATTAAAAAAAAAATGGATAGATTTAGGGGGGCGGAGCCAAGATGGCGGAATAGAAGGATGCATGTTTACGAGCTGCAACCCACAGCCCATAGAATTAATGTAAAAAGAGATCCGCATAAATTCTGGATCACTGAAAGGTGTGCAGAACCAGAGTGGAAGAGATTTCCGTGCCAGAGAGCCCTGGAGACCCGTCCCCGGGGTCCGTCGTGCCCCAGAAAGCAGACCCCACCCCCAGCACTGGCCTGGCCGCGGCCCCAGAGAAGCTGACCCGAGCAGGCTTCAGGGACAGAGGCTCCGGCAGCCGGGAAAGTTCCTCCGCCCACAGAAGCTACAGGTCAGTGAGAGAGAAGGCTGGGCTGGACGAGAGGGGAGCGGAGTGTCTCCGTGACTTGGGCCCCCTCCGGAGGAAGCGGTGGCGGCAGAGACGGGGGCAGGAAGTGGCGGAGGCAGAGGCATGGGCGGCAGCGGAGGCAGCAGCGGCTGCGGCGGCCCAGGACTCCCCCAGCAGCAGGCAGGATCTTCATTACGGAAGGTCTCTGCATAAACAACCTGAGGGAGCTGAACCTGGGAGACAGCCCTGCCTCACCCCGCTCTATTACTGAAGGCCTCTGCATAAAGCCCCGAAGGGAGCTGAGCCTGGGAGGCGCCCCCCCCACCCGCTCCGTTCCTGAAAGTCTCTGCATAAAGCCCCTGAGGAGGCCGAACCTGGGAGGTGGCCCTGCCCCCACCCCAGCACCAGAACTAAAGCTTGCTGCGGAAAGCCCATTTGAACCTCAGACCCCAAGCACTAGCTGGGCGGATCTAGGCAGGGGTGGACAGGAATCTCAGAAGTCAAGTAACTGGGAAAATGCTTAGAAAAGGGAAGAAAAATAAGACTATAGAGAGTTTTTTCCAAGAAATGCAAATGATCCTGACCTTCGGATCTGATAACGAGGACGTATTCTCACCATCGGGGAAAGACGTGGAGGGTGGGGCCTCGGTACCCCAGACACCCCAGGGGGATGTCAGGTGGGCTCAGGCCTTGGAAGAGCTCAAAAAGGATTTTGAAAAGCAAGTTAGACAGGTGGAGGAAAAACTGGGAAGAGAAATGAGAGAGATGCAAGAAAAGTATGAAAAACGGGTCAATACCTTGGATAAGGAGACCCAAAAAAATGCTGAAGAAAATAACACCTTGAAGACCAGGCTCACTCAATTGGCAAAAGAGGTTCAAAAAGCCAATGAGGAGAAAAATGCTTTCAAAAGCAGAATTAGCCAAATGGAAAAAGAGGTTCAAAAGCTCACTGAATTTAATAGTTCTCTCAAAATTAGAATGGAACAGATGGAGTCTAATGACTTTACGAGAAACCAAGAAATCACCAAACAAAACCAAAAGAATGAAAAAATGGAAGAGAATGTGAAATATCTCATGGGAAAAACAACTGACCTGGAAAATAGATCCAGGAGAGACAATTTAAAAATTATGGAACTACCTGAAAGTCATGATCAAAAAAAGAGCCTAGACATTATCTTCCATGAAATTATCAAGGAAAACTGCCCTGACATTCTACAACCAGAGGGCAAAATAAGTTGAAAGAATCCATCGATCACCACCAGAAAGAGATCCAAAAAGAGAAACTCCTAGGAACATTGTGGCCAAATTCCAGAACTCCCAGCTCAAGGACAAAATCTTGCAAGCAGCTAGAAAGAAACAATTTCAGTACTGTGGAAATACAATCAGGATAACTCAAGATCTAGCAGCTTCTACATTAAGAGATTGAAGGGCGTGGAATAGGATATTCCAGAAGTCAAAGGAACTAGGACTGAAACCGAGAATTACCTACCTAGCTAAACTGAGTATAATACTTCAGGGGAAAATACGGTCTTTCAATGAAACAGAGGACTTTCAATCATTCTTGATGAAAAAACCAGAGCTGAAAAGAAAATTTGACTTCCAAACACAAGAATGAGAAGAAGCATGAAAAAGGAAACAGCAAAGAGAAGTCTTAAGGGACTTACCAGAAGTGAACTGTTTACATTTCTACATGGAAAGACAATATTTGTAACTCTTAAAACTTTTCAGTATCTGGGTAGTTGGTGGGACCACACACACACATGTACATGCATGCATGCACACACACATACACACATGCACACACATACAGAGACAGAGAGCACAGATTGAACTTAATAGGATGGGACCATATCTTAAAAGAAATTAAGGTAAATGGTGAGAGAGAAATGTAGTGGGAGGAAAGAGGGTGAAATGGAATGGGGTAATTATATGTCATTTAAGAGGCAAGTAGGAGACCTTTTAGTGGAGGGATAAAGAGGAGACCTGAGGAAAAAAAAAACAATTAGTTTACCCTCATCACATTTGACTAAAGGAAGGAATAAAATGCACACTCATTTTGGTCTGAAAACCTATCTTACAATATAAGAAAGTGGGGGAGAAGGAGATATTGCAAGGAGGGGGGAGGATGATGGAAGGGAGGGCAAAGAGAGGAGGGAGCAATTTGAAGTCAACACTTGGGGAGGGACAGGATCAAAAGACAGAAGAGAAACAATGAGGGGCAGGGTAGGATGGAGGGTAATTCAGTTAGTCTTACACAGCACGACTATCAGGGAAGTCATTTGCAAAACTCCACAGATATGGCCTATATTGAATTGCCTGCCTTCCCAAAGGGAATGGGTGGGGAGGGAGGGATGGGGAGAATTTGGAACTCAAAGTTTTAGGAACAACTGTTTAGTATTGCTGTTGCTACTAGGAAAGAAGACATACAGTTAATGAGGAATAGAAAGTCATCTGGCCCTACAGGAGAAAAGAGAAGATGGAGACAAGAGAAGGGAGGGATGACAGAAGAGAGGGCAGATTGGAGATAGGGAAAATTAGATTGCTTGGGGTATTGGGGTGGGGGGAGGGGATAAAAGGGGAGAAAATTTGGAACCCAAAATTTTGTGAAAATGAATGTAAAAAGTTAAATAAATAAAAAGATGGATAGATTTGCATGAAATAGTGAAGAATGAAATGAATAAGATGAAGAGAATGTTGTTTACAGTAAAAGCAATATTGTTTTAAGAACAACTTTGGGCAAGTAAGTCAGTATGACTACTGTAAATACCCAAATTAGACACAAAGGATGTATGAAAGAAGATGCAATTTGCCTCCGAAGAAAGAACTGACAAATAGAAGTGTGTATAGAATGATTTTACATATATATGTGTGTGTGTGTGTGTGTGTAATATATATTTGTGTCTAATGGTAGCCTAGGGAAAGGGAAGAGAAGAAAAAAAAGAAATGTACATGATAATTTTATTATATATTTTAAAAGAATAGTAAGTTGTACATCATAAATGAGCAGTGTCATGTGCAATCTTTTTTTATTATACTGGTATAGGAAAAATAGTAAAAAAACATTAAACAAAAAAGTAGGAAATTAAGGAAAAGTCAGTTAAAATTTTTTTAATTCTTTTTCATCTCGTTAGAGCAATATTGATTTAAGATCATCCTTTATTTTTTCTTTCACTGTTCACTGTTAATATTGATCATTGAGTCAAACTAACAGGTATACTGGTGAATCTTGAATAAACTACTGTTTCATGCTCATTTAGAGTTCTACTATTGCTCTTTTTAGCTACTTCTATCCCTAACACAGTTCCTAGCACAGACCAGGTGCTTAATAAATGTTTATTGACTGATAGATTGATAGAGTATCCTTAATGAAGTATTAGCAAAAATGTTTTGCCCATATGATAAGTAGAGACACCCAGCGGTCAAGGTCGAATATGAAGAAATCACTGATGGCAGCAACTTGAGATTCATTGCTTCTGTCAAAATACCTTGGTCACCAAAGGAGTCACACAGGCACACAGGGGAGACCTGAAAAAGCCATTAGCTTCAACAGTGGACATAGTTAAGTGAAAGAGCCCCAAAACTGGTGATGTCAAAAGTGATTACTGTGGCAAATGTGACAGTAAAATCACATTTTACTTCTTCATCAGTAATGCTTGTAGCTATCTTCAGCCTCATGAAAAAAAAAAATTCGCAAACATTCATCTCAGTAACATTCAGACCAGGTAAGCCCAAGGGTAATGATAATAGTAACCCATTTTTAAATACTTCTTTACAATTTACAAACTTCCTTCCTCATAACACCCTTATCAGGTACAAAGTACATGTAGTACCATCCCCATTTTGAAAATGAGAAAATTAAGGTGCGGAGAGATTAAGTGATTTGCCTGTAAGGATATGAGATTAGGAAAAGGCTCTGGAATTACTACTGTTCCAACTCACACTCCCCCTGGCAGGTCAGATCCCCAGAGGATAGCTACCATGTTACCTTGGGGTTCTAGAGGTAGTCCTGAGGGGCTGCGGGGTTGTCTTCTAATTTTGTAGCTTGTGAACTCCAACCAGTGTCCCCCCATTGATTATCATTGATATCATTGTTTCACCAAACAATCAGCTTTTAGAAATGAGAGTTTACTATAGTTAAAAACATATTACCCCCTAAGTAAGGCATGTTTACATAATCTCCCATCAGTATATATACATAGTCTAGAGGAAAGAGGGCTCAGGCTTAAAGATCACTTGTGACAAAGGAATAACTCACAGCTCCTGTTCCCAGAAGTCCCTTTCTCTCCTTTGTGGGGTGCTCATGGAGTTCTTTATTGCTATGCTTGAGATTTCATGTTGTTGTCTTTGTAGAGCTTTGACCCTGTTTCTCCTCATTATCTCCAGTCTATTCTTAGCTCCTAGCAGAGGGAAGTTCTGGGACATAAATGGGAGCATGAGAAATCTGAAATCCACCAAACTCATGAAAGTTCATAGGGTCCTCCTCCAGCCAAGTGGGATGGGAATTATCAAGGCTAAGATCTCTTCCCCTCCTAACGCACTCCTCAGTGGTGTGACTAGAATTGCTCTTTCCTGGCTTATTATATGCTCATATTACTTGCTTCCAAAATTGATTCAATATTTTGTAAATGACTCATAGGGCATAACCAAGTTTTCCCACCCAATCTGCAACGTACTTCCTGTACAATGTCACTTCAGTTCATCTAATGATTTTCAAAGCCTTTTTTGCACTTAATCTAAAGCCTCTGTTTAATTGATTGGTGGAAACCTGTATTCACCTGATTAAGATGTTATAATACAGTATTTTTTCACTTATTTTAAGTATGGTGATTTGATGACTCCCTTCCCTTACATTAAACTAAATAATACCGTAGTAGCTAAAGTTATAGTAGTAGTGCAACTCTAAATGAAAACTATGCAGTTGTTTGCTCAGGATTCACCCAATATGACAATAATTGTATCCTTTGTTAGCAACATTAACAAACAGAACAACTTTAAAAAAAGGACTTGATGATAAGCCTAGTACTCTATCTTTAGATGCTGCCTTTCCCACAAATATGTCACTTGCAAAATAGCAAACAAAATGAAAGAGAGATTGAGACCTAAAGTGAAAAGGGCATAGAATTTAGTTCTCTCAATTAATATTTTGCTTATTTCTTCCTTTGAAAGAGAGTAAGTACATGTACCTTTTCTTAACTTTCAAAATTTGTACTTTTGTTGTATCTATTAAACATATTCCTTAATGTTTTTTTCTAAAACAATTTTATGTAAGCAGCAGAAAGTATGTGTCTCTATAAGCTATTAACAGCTATGAGATTTTCATGTTATTTATTTAAACCCTCTGCAATAGAAACTACTTTGCAAGTGTTTGTCATTTCATTTTTCTAATGCATATAGTCAAATGATGACAAGTCTTAAGGCATCTTAGACATCACTAGAACATGCTGCTTCGTTCATGTAAAGAGATTTGTTTCTGGATTTCACCTGGTTGTAAACATTCAAAACAATTAACTTTAATTGCAGGGATTGACTTACTGGCTTAGAAAATTAGAGTTCTTATAAAGACATAAATCACAATATTGTAAATTGTCCCAAAATGCAAGTGGTTTTATTACACATGAGGAGATGTTTATTCTAACTTAAACATGTCCTTGATAAAAATAAATTCCAGCATGATAGACGAGGTAAATGGAAATTTTAGTTACTAGAAACCTGGATTTGGACTGGGTTCAAATTCCACCTCAGATAGGTGCTCCTACATGAAATGGGTGAGTCGTTTAACCTTTCTGTGGCTCAGTTTCCTTGTCTGAAAAATTGGAAGTGGGGGGGTCTTTAAAATATATATTTTATAACCTGATTATAATCTTACAAATATTAATCTGACAGTTCTAAATCTGTGATGCTGTCACTTATGTAACTGTTATCTAAAAACTTATATATTGCTGATGCAACCATCCAACCAAAAAATGGACAGATTAATTAAGATACACCCAAGTGAATCTGTGATATCATCAAAGTGAGTATCTTCTTTAAAGATGCAGGTTGTATCCTTGCTTCCTCATTCTTTATGATTCTTGTCCATGTTACCCCAGAAATTCACCACAGAGGATCTCACCCAAAGTCCTTCTGTGATCTCCTAACATTGCAGTCACCTAGGGAGCACATGGAATATCCTTTGCCTATCTTTTGCTGTTGCCATATGATAGGTTATCTTTTTTTTAGTCACACATTTCTCTGAAAATTTCCTTTATACCACTTCATACATATTTTTTCTTTTTGATTTATTATAGCCTGCATAGATCTACCTTTGCTGTTAGAGTGATCCTCAGTTTCACTTCTTTAGAAAATGGTAGTTTTCTATGATTCATAGCTATACCACAGCATCTAAAAATAGTGTTTTCTTTGTTTCAGGCTGAACGTTGAGGTCTTCAAATGAGCTTTGATCATTTTCAGTGGCTATCCAAGTTACACACATGTGCACACGGGCAAGCACACACACACACACACTGATGGACCACCAGTAGAGATTGTTCAGTGTCATAATACCCTAGATTATAGACATTCTTGACACTTGGGCTTTCCTCTGTAGAGAGTTAAATTATTTGAGGTGTTATGGATCTCCTCTGTAGGTTCAACAGTATTCTTAGGATTGATGTTATCAGCACAATGTCATTCACAGATGTCAGCATCTGCCATAACTTACTATATCATCCTCAAATTAGACTCTGCATAGCAATGTGATTAATTCATTTGTTGAACATAAATTTCCTTGTTTTATGTTTCACTTCACAATAATCAGAGGATCATTAGATTATCTTTTTTTTCTATTTTATGGAATCTTACGGTATTTTGATGTGCAAGAGATAGATATATTGTGAGAGCAGAACCTTTAAGATATTGTTATGCTATACTGAATCAAATTTTTATAGTCTATAGTTAGTAATTGGAATAGTTGGACCCTGCATTTTTTACATTATTTGAGTTGTTTGTTTTGTGGTAAAAATATAGTCTGCTATGGAATGGAACGTTCAGCAGCCTGCCTTATTCCTTTATGACCTCAGATCAACAACGCCCTTAAAGCAGGAATCATGTGTAAATTATTCTCATAAAACTTTTTTTATGTATAGGAAAATAGGCATGTGGCTTAGAAGTGATTTTCTTAGTCATACTTCTTATGATAATAATTTTTTTAGTTTTTGCCGAATATTTATTATCTTACTTCTTGATACCTTCAAAAATTGCCTCCAGCATAGACTTCTTCTATGTGTAGGTTTAGAAGCTTGTCCTAATGTTTTTTTCCCCAATTTTATTTTCTGTGCTGCCATTTTGTTACCCTCAAGAAACACATCATAAACTTTATCAGCATCGAAGTATGAGAGCTCCAGTGTCCTTAATGGTGGAAATAATGTATTATGAAGACTTTTACAAATATTTTCCATCTTTTGTTTGTTGTTCTTCTGGGTTCATCTTTAAAAATCTTCAAAATAGCATTTCTTAGTTGGATCTCTCATCAAGCTTTTTTTTTTTTAATTTAGATTTTTCCACCACTATCTATCATTACTTTATAAGGTGATATTGCTGAGAATCTTGCATCATCCTTCATAAAATTCTTACAACCAGATTTATTTTCTGCTTATTGGCTCCTGTTACCTTTCTATGCGGCAGGTAGTTTAAGAGCTTACTAATTATAGTGGTCTTAGCCATGTTGATCTGCTCGTTATATGAAACGGATTTATATCAGCTAAAAATTTATGCAAAATAATTATAGTCACAGTTAATGTCCTTTCCTCCATTCAGTCAGTGTTTCTTTGCATCAGCAACTTATTAAATAAGTCAGGTTAAAGTTGTGCTAATTGCATATGACATATTTTTCTTCTTTTAACATTGTATTACTTTTGACCTCTTATAACAAGTTAGTGATCATAAAGCGCTGATTTAGGAGCTATTTGTATCAAATAGCAAAGGAAGGTATGATCATGGTCCCCCCTATCAAGAAGCTCACATCCTGATTGAGGAGACAGCTATCTATATGACTATGTATATAATTATATATATATATATTATATATATACACATGTATATATATATATATATATATATAAATGCAGATGTAAATAACTGTTCATAGAAGACATACAAAATAATATAGGAGACAATCCTAGAGGGAAAGTATTAGCAGTGAGAGAAAAATAAGCAAGTTACTAGGCCGGAATTATAGATGATACAGGCAGAAAATGTGTAAGAAGACTAGAAAAATAGGGAAGATGCTAAGTTATAAATCATTTTCATTGCCAAGCAGAGGAATTTCTATTTGACTGTGCAAATAATAGAGAGCCATTGGGTCTTATTGAGTAGGGGTGACATGGTCAGACCTGTACTTCTGGAAAATCACCTTGGTTACTGGAAAATGGAGAACTTCCAAAAAGCCCTATTCCTTTGTCTCATTGCAGGAGAATTTGAATTCCAAAGGCTAGCTATGCCAATGAAGAATAAACTTTGGAAATTTTTCCCATGATGATGATTTATTTTTTGGGGGGAAGGGAAGGGCTATAGCAACACATGAAACAAAGAAAAAATACAAAATAGCCTTCAAGCACATGTGGCCCCTTCTGGTTTGACAGAGACAGTGACAGTGGCAGGAAAGGGAACAGAAAGTGGTAAGAATCACAATGTTTTTAGACATCAATACACTTCATTTTGACTGTTGCTCCTTTTAAAAAAAATGTCCTTAATAGCCCTTCACCATTTATTTTTGTAAAATTTTAAGTTCCAAATTTTTCTCCCTGCTCCTTTCCCTCCCCCTTACCCAAGATAGCAACAGTCTGATATAGGTTATACATGTACGTTCATGTTAACCCTATTTCCACATTAGTTATGTTGTGAAAGAAAAATTAGAACAAAAATGAAAAACCACAAGAAAGGAAAAAAACAACAAAAAAGTTAAAATAGTTTAATTCCATCAGCATTCAGACTCCACAATGATTCTTTCTCTGGATGTCGGTAGCATTTTCCACTATTGGAATTTTCCACATTTTCCACTTTTGGAATTGTCGTGGATCATTTTGTTGCTGAGACGAGCTAAGTCTATCACAGTTAATCATTGCACAGTGTTGCTGTTGCTGTATTCAATGTTCTCTTGCTTCTACTCACTTCACTCAGCATTAGTCCTTGTTAAAAAAAAAAAATCAGTTATTCTGAAATCTGCCTGCTTGGCATTTTTTATAGAATAATAATATTCCATTCATATGCCACAGCTTGTTCCACCATTCCCCAGCTGATGGGCTTCCACTCAATTTTCATTTTTGCCAACATAGAAAGAAATATTATAAATATTTTTATATATGTGGGTCCTTTGTCCTTTTTTATCAGACCTAGTAGTAGTAGTATTGCTGGATCAAAGGGTATGCATGAATTATTTGCCATTTGGGCATAGTTCCAGATTGTTCTCACAATGGCTGGGTCAGTTTACACCTCTACCAATAATGCATTAGTGTTAAAATTTTCCCACATCTTCTCCAACAGTTATCATTTTCCTTTTCTGTCATATCCTGTGATCATTATTGCTTGGGAAATGGCTTATATTATGCATCTTGACTCAGTTCTCTGTATATTTTAGAAATGAGGTCTTTATTAAAAACACTGATGGTAAATTGTTTCTCTGCTTTCCTTCTAATCTTGATTGCCTTGGTTTTATGTGAACAAAAACTTTTGAGTTTAATAAAATCAAAATTATATATTTTGTATTTTATAATGTTCTTTATCTTTTTCTTGTTCATAAATTTTTCCCTTCTTCATAGATCTGACAGATAAACTATTCCTTGCTCTCCTAATTTGCTTATGGTATCATCTCTTATGTCTAAATCATATACTACTTTTGACTTTATCTTGGTATGGGGTGGGAGATATTTATCTAAGTTTCTGCCATACTATTTTCTAGTTTTCATAGCAATTTTTATCAGGTAGTAAGTTCTTATCCCAGAAGCTGGAGTCTTTGGGTTTATCAAAAAGTAAATTATTATAGTCATTTATTACTGTGTCTTGTGTACACAACTTATTCCACTGATCCACCATCCTATTCCTTAGCCAGTTCCAAGTAGTTTTGATGATTGTCTCTTTCTAATGTAGTTTTTGATCTTGTATGGCAAAGGTCACCTTCCTATGCATTTTTTTTTCATTCTCTTGACCTTTTATTCTTTCAGATGAATTTTGCTATTATTTTTCTAGCTCTGTAAAATAACTTTTGGTAGTTTCATTATGGCATTGAATAAGTAAATTAATTTAAGTACAATTGTCATTTTTATTTGCTTGCCCTACCCATGAGCAATGAATATTTTTTCTAATTGTTTAGATCTGACTTTATTTGTGTGGAAAAGACTTTGAAATTATGTTTGTATAGTTCCTGGATTAATCTTGACAAATATTTTATATTGTCTACAGTTATTGGAAATGAAATTTCTTTTTCTATCTTTTGCTGCTGGGCTATTTTGGTAATATATAGAAATGTTGATGATTTATATGTGTTTATCTTGCAACTTTGTTGAAGTTGTCAGTTGTTTCAAGTAATTTTTCGTTGATTCTCTAAGATTTTCTGTGTAGTATTATATCATCTACAATCATCATTTATTTTTATTTATTTATTGCCTGTTCTTTCCATTTCTTTTTCTTCTCTTATTGCTAATGCTAGCATTTCTTATACATTATTGAATGATGGTGATGATGGGCATCCTTGTTTTTTCCCGGATCTTACTGTGAGTGCTTCTAGCTTATCCCCATTACATATAATGCTTGCTTGTGGTTTTCGATAGATACTGCTTATCATTTTAAGGAAAACTCTATTTATCCTTATGCTCTCCAGTATTTTTCACAGGAATGGGTACTATATTTTGTTAAAAATCCTTTTCTGTATCTACTGAGAAAATCATATGATTTCTGCTGGTTTTATTATTGATATGGTGTAGCACCAATGTGATATTCACAGCACCTATGGCAGCCATGAATATACCGGTGCAATTCTGAATAGTGAAATACAACAGACTGTCCACGTAGAAGACAGAACCAAAACATTTATTCAAACAACAGAAAGTCAGATCCCAACACCAGAATGCCAAATCCATCATAGTAACCAAGAAGTCTATACACATTATAAAACCTTCCCACGGACTCCCTTAAGCAAAATCACAAACTCTTTCACTCATGCTAGCCACCTGCCTGCTTCCTTCCCAACTCTGATGGTTCTCTAACTTCCTCCTAGCTCTGCTCTAGCTCTGCCTCTTCCTGTTCCACCTTTCCTGCTCCATCCCTTCCTGTTCCACCCATTCAGCAAGCTCTTCCACTACAGGCTGCATGTGACTCAGGATTCCCTGTGACCCAGGTAGGTCACATGGCCCCATTAATGCATGGGAAATATTTTTCATTAAGAAGCAAAATTATACTAACAATGAACAAAAATATATTATTAATACATATGGTCAGGTATGCTGAGGTTTCCTAATATTGAACCAGCCCTTCATTCCTGGTATAATTCTCACCTAGTCATAATATATTATCCTTATGATAAGTTGCTGTAATGATGTTTGCTAATATTTCGTTTAAATTTTTTGCATCAATATTCATTGGGGAAATTGGTCTATAATTTTCCTTCTCTGTTTTGACTCTTCTTGGTTTAGGTATCACCACCATATTTGTATACAAAAAGGAATTTGGTGGTACTCCTTCTTAACCTATTTTTCCAAATAGTTTATGTAGTATTGGAGTTAATTTTTCTTTAAATATTTGGTAGGGTTTATTTGTGAATCCATCTGGCCTTGATGGCTTGTTCAATTTCTTTTTCTGAAAAGGAATTATTTAGGTATTTTATTTTCTCTTCTGTTAATATAGACAGTTTATATTTTTGTAAATATTCATTTTACTTAGATTGTCTATTTACTGGCATACAGTTGGGCAAAATAGCTCCTAATTTTTGTTGTCATTTCCTCCTCATTGGTGGTAAATTCACCCTTTTCATTTTTGATACTGATAACTTGATTTTCTTTTTTTTTAAATCATACTAGCCAGAGACTTATCTATTTTATTTTATTCATGAAACCAGCTCTTCGTTATATTTTTTAGTTCAGTAGTTTTCATATTATTAATTTCATTAATCGCTCCTTTGATTTTCATAATTTCTAATTTGATATTTAAGTGTGGATTTTCAGTTTGTTCTTTTTCAAGCTTTTTAGTTACATGCTCGACACATTTATCTCCTCTTTCTTCATTTTATTCATGTAAGCATTTATAGATAGAAAATTTTCCCCAGGAAATGCTTTGGCTGCATCCCTTAACTTCTGGTATGTTGTCTCATTATTGTCATCCTCTTTGATGAAATTATCGATTGTCTCTAAGAATTGTTGTTTGAACCACTCATTCTTTAGGATGAGATTATTTAGTTCCCAATTAATTTTTTGCCTATCTTTATTATATGCAATTTTTATTTCATAATGGTTTGAAAAGGATGCATTTAATATTTCTGCTTTCCTGCATTTGATTGTGAGGTTTTTAATGCCCTACTACAGGGTCAATTTTTGTGTAGACACCATGTGCTGCTGAGTAAAAAGGTATAATTCTTTCTGTCCCCGTTCACTTTTCTCCAGACATCTATCATATCTAGCTTTTCTAAAATTCTGTTCACCTTCTTAACTTCTTTCTTGTTTATCTTGTGGTAAGATTTATGTATTTCTGAGCAGGGAAGTTGAATTCCCTCAGTAATATAGTTTGCTCTCTGTTTATTGCAGTAACTCCTTTGACTTCTCTAAGAATTTGTATGTTATACCACTTGGCAAAAAGATATTTAATATTGATATTGCTTCATTTTCTATGGTATCTTTTAGCAAGATGTAGTTTCCTCCTTATCTCTTTTAAGTATATCTGTTGTTGCTTTTGCTTTGTCTGATGTCAGGATTTTTTTTTTAATTCAGCTGAGGCATAATATATTCTGCTCTAGCTGTTTACCTTTACTTTAAACACATTTTCACATGTGTTTCTTGTAAGTAACATGTTGTAGGATTTTGGTTTATACTCCACTCTGCTATCTGTTTCAGTTTTGTTGATGAGTTCATCCCATTCACATTCACAGTTATGATTACCATCTGTGTCTTTCTCTCCATCCCTTTTTCCCCCACCCTGTTTATATGTTCTCTTTCCTTTTACCCTGACCCTCCTCACCAGAGTTTTGCTTTCTTTCCTCTTTTCTATCTCCCTCTATCTGCCCTCCTGTCAGTGGACCCTTTTCTTTTCCCTCCTACTTCTGCCTTCCTTTCTATCAACAGACCCCTTTTCTTTCATCTTTCCCCTTCTGTTTCCCTATATGGTAAGATAAATTTCTGTACCCAGCTGAGTGAATATGTTATTCCCTCTTTGAGACAAATCTAATGAAAGTAAGGTTCAAACAATGCTCATACACTCCCTTCTTTCCCTGTACTGTGATAGGTCTTTTGTGTGTCTTCTTGTGATACAATTTACAATTTTTTGTCTCCTCTTTTCATCTTCCCCCAGTACAATCCTATTTGTGACCCCTTAATTTTTTCTGTCATTACATCATAGTCAATTTTGTACCCATGTTCTCTCTGTATGTATATTCCTTTTTAGTGCCCTAATAGAGATACAGTTCTCAAGAGTTGCAAGTATCATATTCCTATGTAGGGAAAACAGTTTAAGTCTTAATTGAATAACGTTTTTTTTTCCTTTCCTGTTTACCTTTTTATGCTTCTCTTGAACCTTGTATCTGAAGATGAGATTTTCTGTTCACCTCAGGTCTTTTCATCAGGAAAGTTTGGAAGTCCTTTATTTCATTGAATATCCATCTTTTCCCCTGAATGATTATACTAAATTTTACTAGGTAGTTCATTTTTGGTTTTAATCCAAACTCCTTTACCTTCCAGAATATCATATTCCAAGCCCTATTGATCCTTTGATGTGGAAGCTAAGTCTTGTGTAATCCTGACTGTGGCTCCTTGATATTTGAATTGTTTTTTGTGGCTCCTTGGAGTATTTTCTCATTGACCTGATAATTCTGAAATTTGGCTACAACATTACTTGGAATTTTCATTTTGAAGTCTTTTTTTCAGGAGGTTGTTAGTGGATCCTTTCAGTGGCTATTTTACCCCCTGGTTCTAGGACTTCAGGGCAGTTTTCTTTGATAATTTCTTCAAAGATGCTGTCCAGATTCTTTTTTTTTTTTGATCATGGCCTTCAGGTAGTCCAATAATTTCTAAATTATCTCTCCTGGATGTGTTTCCTGGATCAGTTGTTTTTCCAGAGGTATTTTAAATTTTCTTCTGTTTTTCATTCTTTTGATTTTGTTTGACTAATTCTTGATGTCTCATAAAGTCCTTAACTTCCAGATGCCTAATTCTGCTTTTTAAGGAATTGTTTTCCTCAGTGAGCTTTTTAACCTCTTTTTCCATTTGGCCAGTTCTACTTTTAAAGGAGTTGTTTTCTTCAGTGAATTTTTGTGCTTCCTTTTCTATACTGTTAACTCTTCTTTCATAATTCTCCTTTGTAACTCTCATTTCTTTTCCAGATTTTTTCCTACCTGTTTTATTTGATTTTTAAGATCCTTTTTGAACCCTTCTAAGAGAACTTTTTGGGCTTTAAAGTAATTCATATTCCCCTTTGAGGCTTACATATAGGGCAGCATGACATTGTTTGTATATTGATCATTCCTCTTGCCATAATAGCTTTCTATGACCTGGAATCTTTTCTGTTTCTTACTCATTTTTCAGCTTATTTGATAATTTTAAAAGTCTAGCCTTGCTCCTGGGGCACACGGGGCACTATCCCAAGCTTCTTATACTTGGGACTAGGAGCCTGGTCACTGACTTTCTGTGCAGGGGCCTCAGGTGCTTGTGGCTTGTCCGCTTTGCTGAGGGTGGCTGTATCTAGTCCTTGTTGTGTTGGAGTTCCGGAGCTTGCAATTTTTTTCTGCTGTGCTGAGACTAGAGGCCTTCCTGCTGGCCTGCTGAGCCAAGACTGAGAGGTCTCTCTGTTGCTAATCTGTGCTTTAGCTAAGAGCCTCCTGCTGGCTTCCTGGGACACTGTCTCTGCTGGACTGTGCTCCCCATTTTTACCCAAGTGAGATATACCATATCTAAAGTCTTTCTAATTATATTAAAATTGTTTCTCTCCTTCTTTTTGTGGTTCCTATCACTCTAGTATCCATTTAGAGACTTGATTTAATATTGTTTTCAAGGCAAACTGGGGAGAACTCAGGAAACTTCCTGGCTTCTCTCCACCATCTTGACTCTATCCTCCAAATGGCTTTTGCTCCTCTTAAATATGAGATCATCATCCTGTGATCAATGAGTAGACATATTGTCTACTAATTGTCTATAACTAAAGTTTCTAAACCATATCAATCATGGCATTCTGTTATAGGAGAAAAATGAATGAAGTTGAAGCTAAACTGATAGATAACTCTTGAGTACTTCCTGAGCAGCTTGGTGATACAATGTATGTAGAGTGCCAGGCCTGGAAGACTCATCTCTGTGAGTTCAAATCTGCTCTCAGAAACTTAATCTCTGTGTGACCCTCAACAAGTCACTTAACCCTATTTGCCTCACTTTCCTCATCTATAAAACGATCTGGAGAAGGGAATGGTAAACCACTCCCCTACTTTTGCTAAGAAAAACCTAAATGGGGTTATGCAGAGTTGGGCATGACTGAAAAATGACCAAACCACAACCTCCTGGAAAGGTAAAGAACAGAGTTGGCAGAGGGGCAACAAGAAGTATTAGTTAATGGGACTTTTGTCTTCATGTATTACAGCAGTAATGAAAACATTGCGAAGTATCACAGTGAAAATATTTGCAATGAAGTGGTAGAGAAATTCTAGAAAGAACTTGATAAGGCCAACTATGTCAAATCAGTGCAAATGTAGAAAAATGTCTAAATGACTATAAATATGTGAGAATGCATGGTTCTAGAACAAAGACTCAAAAACTTGTATGTTACACAAAATCATTATGCCTCTACATCTTCATGAATACTTTCTTCCTGAAAAGAATTGCCAAGTGCTGGACATGGTGGACTCCAAACAACATCAAAATGAATCAAATAGGTTATATTTTAACAAACACAGAAAAAAAACTGTTGTAGATGTGGAAGCTAGCCCTGAGGCAGTTGTCTGTGCCTAGTGAGACCATTGACTTGGTAGAGACAAAATCAAAGTTAGAAAAATACAAGAAAAATGATAATGTGAAAAGGATGTAGTATACAATTGAAATTATTTATACCCAAATTATTTAAATAAGTCAAAAAGAGAGAAATGGACAGCAAAAATGAAATCAGACCCAACTTATCATAAAATCTTATTCAAAGTTGTAAGGAATGTAAATTAATTGTCACAAGAACAAAAGAGCCATAAAAGCATTTTAGTCATCTAAACATCTGATACATTTTTCAAGTGGAGAAAGCTAGTTGGCAAAGGCAATACTGGAACAGAATATAACCTCATGCTTTAAATTTTATGAAGAAAGGTGATGGATGGATTATTATCAACATATCATCTCATAAAGCAGAGAGAAGCAGTGGAAGGTGAAATCAATTTAAAGAAAACTAAGCAAAGTCATCCCAAGGTCATTAAGAATAAACATAGAAGGAGGGCTACAAATAGAAGAAAAATAGAAATGATTTGCAAAAATCATTTTATTTAACTTTTCTCCATCAGAGATGGTAGAACAACCATAATTTGACCCTGATCACAGTCCCAAATGGGCTTGTAGAGGAGGAGAAAATAATATTAAAAGAGAAAGACAGGAAAGGCAGACAGATCAGAGAGCTATGCTACAGCTGTGAGGACATTAAGGACATTATGCTTTCCATACAGTTGTGCAGACATTAAGAGAGTAATATACAATGTATCTACAGAAGAGTAAGATTCCAAAAGTATGCATGAAAAAAAACTTGAACTTTATTAATGCTGGTTGAGAAAGGGATTTCCTGGGTAAAGTCCTCAGTACACATTTATCAAAAGCCTGTTATGTGCCCAGCACTATGCTAAGCACTGGGGATACAAATAAAAGAAAAAAAGACTGTCTTTGCTCTTGAGGAACTTACAATCTAATGTGGGAAGATCGTACATAAAAGGAAACTGAAAAGTGATGAGGAAGGACGGGGGAGAATAGGGCATTATGGGAACTGATGGAAAATGGAAAGTTACCTGCAAAGTTCTGAGTCCTCTATAAAGGAAGACTTTTGGGGGAGTTAGAGGCAACTGAGGGAGCTAAAAAGGTATTGAGTATCAAGAACTGAGTCATTCTGCATGGTGATGAGGTTTCAAATGATGAACTTTATCCTGGAGGAGACATGAAGTTATGGAGTTGAAATCAAGCAGAACCAGGGATGGAAAAGGTAGAAATGCTTCTGTGTGTGGACAATATTCTGCTGATCAAGCCCCAAAATACTGCAGTCTCCAGGAAAACATTTGTAGCCACTCAAAGGAGTTTGGCCTGTCCATCCACATGGGAAAGATCAAGTGGATGAAAAAATATCTATTGCCCTGATTTGGCATATATTTGGATGAACACTCAGTACAGCTTCTATACTAGTATATATCTCTGGGACAGACAGTAGAGGTGGACAGTTAGCTAGGCCTAGAGGTGGACAGGAGGAGAAAAGATTGATTTGGATTGCTTTTGCAAAGTTGAAAAGTTTTATAAGCTTAAGTTTCTCATGAAAGCAAAGGACAATATTTCCATACTAACATTTTACTATTACTGCCACAAGACAGTGAGACATGGACCACCACTGCTTTTGGAGATCTAAAGGTGAATATCACATAGAACATAATGGCAAGGTCCATGGTGATTCTAAGCAGGTTTCAAAATAAAAGGAACAAGAAATCCTGCCCTCTTCCTTCCCCCCACAAAAAGTAAAAGATTTCATCAAGGAACTATGTACCATGGAGAGAGATAATCTGGCCATGTGGCAAGAGTAAGGGGTGATAGGTAGATATGTAAACAGATAGAATGTGCCACCGAGAGTCACGTGATGTCCAGAGAAGGGTAGCAAGGGCTCCAGCACAGTAGGCACACCCCCTGTATTAAAATTTTGAAGCAGCATGGATAAGATTCTCACAGAATGGACTGATATGGCGAGGTCACATTCTGCATTTTTGGAGGTGTTGTTAGTGGCCAGACTTGCTTCAGAATGGCGTGTACATTCAGATTTTTATTTGGAATAACAGTGGGCACTTGCAGACTTTCTAACAAATAACAGAAGGGAATTCAGGTCCTCAAGTTTCACTCCTCTCCTGAGTCCAAACTCCATAGAACAAATCTCCCTAGTAACAGGATTTGTTCTGTAAAACTTGGACTCAGTCAGAAGATTTCACCCAAGGACCAGAAAGCTCACATGTGACCTCAAGGCCACAGATTCCCTACCCCTGGTCTAGACTGTGGCTGGAGTTCTGACATTTAAAGTAGTAAGACCACGAGAAAGCTATGCCAATGGTTCGGAATCAATTAAGTACCAATGATAGTGTCAATAACTTTTAAGGAAAAACTTCCCTATCTTGGAATAGGGAGGGGTGAGTAAGATGCTAGGATATCCAGTCCCAAACTATGTGATATGGACCCTGGTGGACATTACTCTGACCACAGGAAGTAGCCTCCAATTCACCGTACTTACAAAATCATTTGAGTATTTGAGAATAGAATTGGAGTGGGAAAAGATTTGAGGCAGAGGTCAAATAGAAGGATGTTGTAGTAGTCCAGGTGAGAGGTCATGGGGATCTGAAGTAAAGTGAACAGAAAGAAGAGAGCACCGGTAAAATCCTTTTTGATGCCTCATTGTGTTGTGCAGGTGTTCTTGAATGCCTGTAGACCACGAGCTCTGGTAGGACCTTCTAAATTGAAAAGGTATTTAGTAGTGGTCTTTAAAATGATCTCAACTACAGTCAGGAAGGCTTAAAAGCAAAAGGTTGACCACTAGGTCATATTATATTATATATAAAAAATATATATATTATATATATATATGTATATTTGGGGCCACAACTATTCACCAAGGCCAATGTGTAGAGGGGTTGTAATCTACACCAGTGTTTAAGTCCATTCTGATGAAACAACAAACCTTCTGAAGTCAAGGCAATCAATCCAGCTCAATTCAATAAGCATTCGTTAAATGACTAATCTGTGTAAGGTGCTCTGTTGGTCCTGGAGATACAAAGACAGAACTCCAAATAATCTGTGTCATAAGGAGCTCACATCCTGGTGATGGTAAAAGTACAAACAAATGAATAACTATTCTATTCACACAATAATCCATTTTATTTAACATAATTTGAATTTTGATTAGGTTTTCCATCCTACAGTTATGCATGAATATTTTAAAATAGCTTGGGGGTAATAATGTGACTAATTAAATATACAACTAATATTTTCAATTCCTTGGATGATTGAATCCTTGTGTTATCTAGCTGTTTACTGAAGAAAATATGTAAGGAATGATAATATCACCCATTAATCAATACGAAATTAAAATTGTCCACTTGAATGACGGCGCTACCCTTGCTATGTAAGCAAAATGAAACTGTTCCTTAGAGACATAGTTCAGTATTCGCTCTGGATATATTAATGAAGAATCCATCTTTATATAAGGCTTGATCGCCTACCTGGTTGATACTTGTTTGACTGAGCAGATTTTATATGCGTATGGTCAGTGTGTTTCTCAGAGGAAAAAGACTGCCACAAGAAAAGTGTGACCACACACACATACGCACACAACACGCACAAACACACACACAGTTTGGGGGATTTTTTCCTTCTGTATTGGAAAGGATTCAAGTTTACATCTTCTTTTTTCTCTTTGCTTTCTGAGTCAGGAAGTTAAATTTTTATTAATTGCCGAACAGTATCTTCCACCTATTAAAAAAATTATTGAACCAAACCAAATATACTAATGCCTAGGTGTATGCAGTTTAATTCAGTTTACTAAATATTTATTTAAACAGTGTGTGTGGATCATGCAGCAGGATTAAGGAGGAAAATTTCGATACTCCAACAAGCTGTTATTATTTAGTATCTATTGTGAACAGATAGCTTTTAGAAAAGTCAAGCTCATGTGAACCTTATAGTCTAGAAAAGGAATAACACCTGTACATAATGCGCGCGCGCACACACACCCCTAATTGTAATATGCTGTGTTACATAATAAATGCATTTGAGTTATCCAACAGTTTTATGTGAGACTGAAGAAGCAAAGTGATTACTGAGAAGGGAATCAGAAGCGGCTTCCTTGGAGAAGTGTCACTTGAGATTTGGGTTATAAAGGATGTGTAGGAATTCAGGAAGGGAAGAAAGGGAAGATCTATAAGGGATTATTACAGAGAAGAGAAAAGAGCACGTGTGCATGAGCAAAGACAGATAAAGCACAAAATATGTTTGGAATACATGGTCATTTAGATCAGTCAGAATGAAAGTGCTCAGAGAGGAAAGTAATATGAAATGAAGTTGGAAAGGTATGGTAGTATCAACTTATGAAAGACTTTAAGTGGCAGGCAGACGAGCTTAAAATTTGTTATCTATTAGACAGTAGGGAGCTATTGAAGATATGTGAGAAACAGTGTCATGAGCCAGCATATCAATGCATAAGAAAACATTTTCAGATCATAGCTGCTCTGGAGACTAAAGATAGAAATACTTGTAGGAGACTTATGCATTTTAAATTGAGTATCCTCTACTAGGCTGTTAGCAATTGGAATAGAGAGGAGGGGACATGATCTAGGAGACATATTACCGAGGTACAATCTGTTTTACTTGATGACTGATTAGAAATGAGAGTCCTAGGATCAGGGAAAAATCAAAGATTATTTTATGTTTACAAAAATGAGCTGAGACGATGAGTAAGTGTTGCAAACAATACTGAATTCAAGAGGATGAATAGTTTTAGGGAAGATAATGATTTTTGGACCTGTTGAGTTTGAGGAGCTGCCTGAAGAGCTTGTTGAAGTTGGATTATTAGCAGTTATGAATGCAGTCCTACAACTCATAAGAGAAGTCAGAACTGATAAAAATTTTGTATTCATCTGCATTAGAGCTAGTATGTGAAGTTATAGGAAAGATCCATTTTTCAAAGGGAGGTAATATGTAAAGAGGAAAATGAAGGGAACTGAACTTCCTTTTGGGAACTTCTACATTTAGGAGATGGGAAGAGGAGATGGGATGTGGGTGAAGAGATATGTTGTATTCCTTTCCCTCTTGATCCTTAAAATCTCATAAGGGGACATGACACATAACTCTATTGCAAAACAATGCTTAAGCAAATGTGGCAGAGTAAACATTCACGTGCCAGTCTACCACTTTGACCTTCTCATTGGGACTCTCAATAGACATAGACAAAAGAATAAAATTGCCAGAAATCCTGAAAAGAAAAATAGTGCTATCACTTTTTACAAAAAAATAGTTAATGAAAGACTAGTTCCAATCCTCTATGTGGAAGGAAAGAAACAAGCAGTTATTGCGCATTATGTGCCAGACATTGTGCTAAACTCTTTACCAACATTAGCTCATTCGATAATATGTATGTATACATGCACATATGTAAGTATATAACTATCTGTCCTTATGTCCTCATTGAATAAAGGGAGCAGAGCAAAAACACCAAAAGAAAATAATATATAGTGAAATAGTAACAGGAAAAGCGCCAGAAACAAAATCAGAATTTTCTCAAGATGAAACAATAATGAATGCAATAAAAAAATGGATGATGCAAGTGGGATGATCAGAACCATCATAAGAAAAATAAAGAAGTACTTCTGTGTACCTAAAGAGCTGAAACAGTGAGGAAACTCAACCAATTAGAAATTTTCATGGAGCAGAGAGGGTCATAGATTTAGGACAGAAAGGTATCTTAAATTTTATCTAGTAAAATTTTACAGATGAGAAAATTGAAGACCCTCTGAGAAGCAGAATGCCTTTCTCAAGGTCACATGGGTTGTAGAACTTATGTCCACAGAATCCAAACCCAGCACCATTTGGGCTGTACCAAACGAACACATCCAACAAAAGTTGACTTATTTTATTGTGTTACAAAATGGTAGCGTAAACTATGAAAGCGGAAAAAAATCAATCTAGGAACTTGGCTAAAAAAATGTGATGAAATATTGGTGACAAAATGGAGGATCTAGAGGGCACATAAAGAAGAGGAATCCTCATAATTATTATACTTCCAAAATATGTGAAGAAAATAATCTGACTACTTAGTCTTTAACAACAGTATAAGAAAAATTTCCAGAAATTTTGAAAACAAGTGACATTTTTCAAATAAACTGAAATTACAGGCTGCCATCATAGAAAATATTCAAAATTCAACTCATCAGGATGCATCATTTTCAAATTTAAATATTGCAATGACAAGGAAATAATTCTATAAGCAATTAGAGAGGCATCACTTGTTAAAAAAAAAGCTGCCAATTTAAATTTCATGTTACTTTTCTACAAAGATGAGGAAAAAAATAAAAACAGAACATGCTGGAATGTGACAAAAAATATTAAGAAATTTAGAACTTAATCCCCAAATCAGTTTCCAGGAAAGCTGAGAATGCTTTTTAAAATAAAAGATGAATATTAAGAACACTTTGAGCAATTCAGACAGCTAATTAAACCTCGGTGAAACTTTTGACATGGAACATAAATAAGCACATCTAAGCTCTTTGAATGTTGTACAGTTGGAAGGCACACAAATAATTTGGATTTTCAAACTAAGTACTTAAATTAAGAGTTTAAAAGGATAAACAATTTATGTTCAGTCACACCCCACTCTTCATGACTCCATTTGGTATTTTCTTGGCAAAGATACTGGAGTGGTTTGCAATTTCCTTCTGTAGCCCATTTTACAGATGAGGAAACTGAGGCAAACACAGTTTAGTAACTTGCAGGTCACACAGCTACTAAGTGTTTAATGCTGCATTTGAATGCAGGTCTTGCTGACACCTGGTTCTCTGTCCACTGCACCACCTAGATACCTGTGGTGAGTTTTTCTTTAATAGTTATTATATTTGAAAACACCAGTAATTTCACTGATATAAGGAAATTCCAAAGAGGAAACTCTCTGTTAATGCAGATAGATTAGTATTAAACTAATCTGTCTAGCAGTATTAAAGAATTTTGTGGGATGTGAAGAAGTTAAGTAACTTGCCCAAGTGAAGAAGTCACTACTTGGCTACAGAACCTTAAACCCAACCAACCATGCTTTAATTCAATGAGAGGCATTAAAAAAATAATAACTTATTTTGTTTAACTACTGGATGACATCCTTTCAGTTAAAGAGGTTAAAATTAAAGATTAGGGAGAAGGAATAGGTAACGAATTGCATTCATTCATTACAAATAATGAAAAAGGGGGTTGGCACAGAAAAGTAAAGAGAGAAGGAATAAGCAATCCTAGAGAGAAAGTACTGTCTTAATTAAGCATTGTGGTGGGTTGAGAAGACAGGCCATGTTTTATAAACAACTAACATGCCAATTTCAAGAGGAAAAAATGAACAGGATATTAAGAAATTGCTGTGTAAAGTCTCATGATGTCTAACTATTCGCAAGTGAGTTCTATCAAATATTTAAATAGAGAAAGCTGTCATACTATTTCTCCTTTGTGTGACATAAATATGGAATTAATCCTTAAACCTAGCAAAGATAAAACAGAAAAAAAGAAAGTCTATACACCCAAATCCAGATTCAGGAGAGATGGCAAATACAAGTGGAAAGAAAGACAATCCATGACCTCAAAGACCTGGCATTGTGATGGGACAATATCGTGCATAAAAAAGGGAGGGAGGGCATGGTAGAAAAAAGTCCTGTGGTAAAGTCTGCCTTGCAGCTTGGAGAGAAAATTGGCCTGGGCCTTCTTTTCCTAAAATGGATTGTCTAGAAGGAACCAGCCGGAGAGAGAGAAGGAGAGGAGCTTCTGGGGGTGAATGAGTACTTCCAACATGAAAAGTAATCCAGGAGTGGAATGAGCTTCCAGGGTGATGTGGTGTCTCTGGCATGGTTGAGAAAGTTCTTTTGAGATAACTGTTGGGGGTGAAGTAGGGATTTGTTGGTTTGTTGTAAGGTCTGTTGACCTTAAATCACTATATAAATGTGAGTTGTTAATGGTAACCTCATTATACTAAAGTTGTATCTTTGCATAAAGAAAGCTTTATAGTTTTAATGCAAACTGTCATGGGCAGTTGTATCGTGGACAATGAATTGTTCCATATCCTGCTACATTTAATTAACGCAAGTTAAGAATCCAAAGAGTCAGGGATTAAAGTATCTTCAAATTTCTAATGTACCCATTAATTCTTTACCCAGTTATTAAAAAGTGATGTCTAAAATGCATGAAAATAGAGCTATGTAATCTTTTCCTTTTCACCTTTTAAATCTAATTTGGTCATTAGATTTTTAAAAAACTAACTTTAATTTTTATCTCCAATTTTATTTGAGATTACTCTTGGAAATACTATGGCGAGATATATAAGAACATTGGAGCTTTAATGTAAATGGTTACTTACTTTCATGAGTTTTGTCTTGCCTTTTGCCATGAATTAGAAAATCAGTGAATTTAAAATGTAATTTTTAGAGCTTGTGGCCATTTAGATAAGACAATTTCATTCAACTCCTCATTAAGTAGGAGACTACTGTTTCTAGCCATCTCCCCACCTCACTACTAATGACTTTGGGATGGCTCATTTGTTGTTAATATACTTTGTTTTTCAAACTAACTTCAGGACAAATTCCCTTATATGTCCTTATATATGTTCTTATATGTTGTTATTTGTCCCTTGTAAACCTTAATAGATATTGTAGAATTATCTTTCGTCCCATCCTTCCTCTTTAGCCTCAGTGTAATACTTTCTCCATGTAAACCTCTGAGTAATTCTCTCTGTACTCTGGTCCCCTTTTGCTCCCAATGGGGAATTTTTATTGGTGTGGTTTTCATTTGTAATGCTTTTAAGACTCTCAGTACTTTGTACTATACATTGTACCTATATTTAAATTCATAGAGCATGTCATTTTATCATTGAAAAACAAGTTCATTTTTACAATTGTTCTAGATAACATCCTCTGAGAAGCCAACTATTTTGTTAACCCCGAACATGTCACATGAACTCCCTTAGTAATCTTGCCCACACTCTCTTTGACTTAAGCCTCTGAGATTTTTCCATTCAAATTTTGCTGCTAAGTACTTTGACAATTTAACAAAATTTGTTATGATAGTGTACTATATCAGAAATATTTTTAAGAATTTCCTAATTTATGGGAAGTGATTGCTTCCCTATTATGTCTTATACTATACACACATAAATATATGTGTATATATTTATATTGTGGATATACACAGTGTGCATATTTATATTTATATATGCACAAGTATCATATATGTATATGCATATAATGTGCATATATGTATGTATATGTAGGCAGTGTTTATAAATGTGTGTATAAGTATATAAATGCATAGATATAGACTAGAGATATAGATGATATAGAGATAGATATAGATTAGATATTGTTAACGTAGGTACAGATAGAGATGGTATGGATAGAGATGACATAAATATAGGTGATATGTCGTTGTTTCAGTCCTGTCCTACCCTTCTTGACCTCATTTAGAGTGTTCTTGGCAAAGATATTGGAGTGGTTTGCCATTTCTTTCTCCAGCTCATTTGATAGATGAGGAAACTGAGGCAAATAGGGTGAAGCGACTTGCCTAGGGTCACCCAGCTAGTCAGTGTCTGAGGCCAGATTTGAACTCAGGCCTTCTCGACTCCAGACCCAGTGTTTTATCCGCTGCATGACCTAGTTACTATAGGTGACATAGAATAGCTATAGATGATAATAGGTATAGCTATTGATGAGATAGAGAAACACATTAGCTGTAGCTTTAGGGGACAGAGATAGAGATATATAAAATGTAGGCATGTGATTTCAGTGTTTTGAGAAACTTCATTTCCCAGTGTTCCCAATAGGCAACTGTTCTGAAACTTCAAGTCTTAAAGGATTGCCTGAAGCCCTGAGTTGTTAAGTACCTTACCCATGGACACATAGCCAGTATACCTAGTCCATATAAAAGACAGAACATAAATACAGATTGTCCTCACTCTGAGGTCAGTTCCGTTTACTGTGCGTCAAACATAGAATGCTATACTGTACCAGGAAATAAATAAAGCTACAAGGCATTTATTTCTTGCACCTTTAATGAAACATACCGGTTGTGTTTTTTAAGCCTAAAAATTGGAAGGATCTTAGTCTAATGCTGGTTTTTTGCATATGGTATTTCATTAAAAAACACAGCATGATAGAACTATCATAGGACAGTTTTAATAAAGAAGACAGAAACTCACCACAAAGTAGCCTAAAGCTTCATGGATACTTCCTACTTTTCCCCTATTCCACCTCCTCCCCACCCCAGGATATGGACAGATCTAGGAGATCAGAATTTTGATATATAAATATGCAAACATCATATTGGGAAATCCACACTATAAGCCCAGGTTAGCTTGATTGTTACTATGGTATCCTAGACTCAAAATACTTATATGTTTTGCAGATATTGGGCCAACTAGAAACTGGGGAAAATCTTCAGGTCCTAGTTGTCAGTTCCTATTCTGATCAATGTTGAAAAATATAAAAATAATTAGAAAGGGAATATTTAACATACAAAGAAAACATTAAAACAGTTATTCAGTAAAAGATCATTTCTGGATTATTGGTGATAATCAGTCTAGAACAAGAGGGAACAGGGAATAAAATGAACTTTTTAATTTTTTCCCCTTCATATCTCACTTTCCAAAACAGTCTAAACTTCTTATCTTTTTATGTGTTTGATTTTGATATCATTGAATCTTTTGGAAGTCTGCTTAAACCTATGGCCAATAATTGATGCCTAGTAATCAATTAAGTAAGTAAGATATGGAGCTTTGGACTTTCCTCATCTGTAATATGGGGATAGAAAGGAAAATGGGTGATGGATACAAGTCTGACTTTGGAGTAAGGAAAACCTAAATTTTAGACTTGTTTTTGACCCATCCTAATTTTGTGACCATGGTCAAGTTGCTTGATCTCTCAGTTCTTCAGGCGGCTCTCAAAGACTGTATAACACACAGACAGATTTCTTCTTCTGCATCTGGAATTCTATATACTGAGAAAATCGTAAGTCTGAACTTTGAAAAGAAAATAGCCAAGTTGATACAATGTGAAGTAAGCAGAACCAGGAAAACAATGTATACAGTGACTACAACGGAGAAATTGGAAAGATCGTCAATAAAACAAGTGAAACTGAATTTTGCAAAGTTAAAATGACCTAAGGTGGCCCCAGAGAAGACATAGGGAAAAATATTTTATTCCACTTCTTTGCAGATGTAGGGGACCACAAGTGTGAAATGTTGTGTATAACATCAGTTATACATGTATGTAAAGTGTATAATGTTATATGTGTATAACGTATAGCTTTTTCAATGTGTTGATTGTTTTGCTAAACATTTCTTCTCCCTTTTGACAGTTCTGTCTTATAAAGTATGGATCTCAGGGAGAGATATAGGATCACCATGATATGCAAGAGTGAGCTGAAGCCAGCTTGTAATTGACTGCTGAGAGCTGATAGTTAAATTTTCAGTGTGAGCTTTTATATCTTGGGAGTCAGCAAAGGCTACAAATCAATGCTTGATTTATTGTTTCGATTATCTGCACTTAAGAAGGTGATGGTGAAAATACTAACAATGCAGATGGAACTTAAAAGTATGTATTTATATTTTTGGTGAATCCATTGTACAACATTTATCCCTGATTATGGGAAAACAAAATACATCAATAAAATCTATCAAAACAGGGAGAATATTTGCACTCAAAACTCAGAGTTTTGAGAATTGACTTTTAACCTTTAAGTATCTAATAAATGTCAGTTATTATTATTATTATTAAGCAGATGCATTAATAGATGTATTGTCAATACTGTAGTTATAGATCATGTAGCTTTTATTTTCTAGTCAGATACTTCATGTTATTTTTTAATAACTTCTATATGCCATTACTATTACTCAGGATCATGAAAGCCTTAGAATAAATGCTCGCTAAGAGCTGGTGATATTCATTTGAATTTTTCTGTAGTACCACATTATTAGCAGTAATAGATGCATGACAGATGTATTATCAATACAGTATTTATAAAGATTATAGCTTTTCATTTCTAGTCATTTTTAGGAGCTTCTACAAACTCCAGCCATTACTCATGATCAATAAATATGTATTTCCATTGTGACTTTTGGGAAAGTGTTTGCCTATTTTTCATCTCTTGAACCGATTGTTTCATGTTGTTTTTTGACTATGACGGCAGATAACCCTAGTTTATATGATGGTGGATTATCTTCCAGAAATGGAAGTTGCTACCATTTCCAGAAATGGAAGTTGCTACCATTTCTTGAAGCTGCAACAGTATTTTAAAATATTGAATTGTGCAAGATTATGGCTGTATTTCTTCATAATTATATCAATATCTATTTATATGCTTATGCAGATATTTATCTGTTCAAATAAAGAACTTTTTCTCTGAAAAGAGTGATTATGGGAAGGAAGGAAACAGTCATTCATACAGTACCATTAGGTGCCAGTCTCTATACTAAACGCTTTACGAATATTTTCTCATTTGAGCCATATGACTCTGGAAGATAGATGCTATTATTATCCCCCTTTACAGTTTAGGAGTCTGAAGCAGATGGATATCAGGCAGCTTGCCTTGGGTTCACGGCTATTAAGTTTCTTAGACTGGATTTGAAATCAAGTCTTCCTGATTCCAGGCCCAGTTCTCTCTCTATTGAGCTACTGCTTAATATGCTCTAATGGATTTCACTTCCATTGTACCTTTTTAAGTGAATCAATCTGATCACCAGTAGAATGGTAAATTTTAAAATTTATTTGCATCTCTCTGTATCTGAACTGAAAACATGGTTATATGTGGGTTTTGAATAGTGCAGTTTTTTCTTGTACACTGTGATTACCTTTACTTTTATATCATTATTAATATACACTTACCTGTGTATACATAAACCTAATTTAATACTAGGGAATGGGATTCATGTGTTACTGAAAGATCTCACAAGGGTTTGTAAATCTCTTTGATGTAATTCGTATTGTCTTTTGGACATCTTTTCTGACCTTCTGTTAATACTCTTGCATAGACTACAACTTTTACCCAGTGTAAAGTGATATAGATGAATGAAGCAATTACGGGAACCAGAAAGACGACATCACTTGTGAAGGGTGTTAAATTAAATTTTCTATAAGCCTAAAATAAAGGAGGGTATATTGGATCTGCACCATGGAGACGAAAAGAGACATATTTGTGTTTGGACAGTACACAGTGCAATTAAGCTTGATTAAATAACTAATAAAACTCTAACTTTGACTTCATTCAAACTAAATTGAAAACCAAACCACTTCTTAAAGATAACATGAAATCAGGATATGATAAGTATTATGCCACAGGTACCTTCTGGTAGTTGCCTTTGACCTGTCATTAGGAAAAAAAGGAAACCATTTGTTTCCTTAAATTTAAGTGCCTTATTAGCCTGTCCTTGAAGACAAGGGACTATTTTTGCCTTTCTTTGAATCCTTAATGATTAAAACAATGCCTGACATGTAGTAGGTCATTAATAAATACTTATTGACCTGACATGGCCAATTTTCAAAAAGTTACCTTGGTTTAAAAGAACACTAACCTTTCAATCGAACTAACTGATGACTTAGAGCAATAGCATTTAAAGTCACATTTTTTTTTCAGAAAACACATATAAAAATGATGTTTATGCATCTGTGTATGTTTGGATATTATATAAGGAGAGATCTATATGTCTAAATAAAGCCTCATACTTACAACCATTGCTGAGAATAAACCAGTTAACACTGTGAACTGATGTGTGGTCTATAGCAATAGTGCTTTGTTGATTTTGTATACAATAAATAATCTTAGACAACAATGTTTTTTCCAATTTCTATATCTAATATATTCAGGAGTGAGGCATTAAATAATGAAAAGATCATTGGACAGCTTTACAGGGTCCTCTTTATTTGTTATTTATGCGATTTTGGGCAAGTCAGATAATTTCTCTGAGCCTCAGTTTCTTTGTTTAAAAAATGAGGTAATACAGATTTTCTTGCCTTTCGTACAAGGTTATTGTGATGATTAAATCAGGTAAGGTAGTTGCAGTCTCTTTAAAAGCTGCAAAGAACAATTAAAATGTAAAGGGGTAATACTGTTTGTTCTGTGCCAAGAAAGAACAAGATATGAATTAACCAGAGCTGTAGTTGAACTTCAGATTTTTTCCTTTCCATTATTGAAGTAACAAGTATTCTTTAACTCCCCTAGTTCTTCCCTACCTTAACTTTCCTAACCATTTGATATAGGGAGGGAAAAACCCCACTAAAATGAGTCAACAATACAAAAATAAAACCCCAAATTAGAAAGAATCAAAGAACATTTGCCTTATTAATTCACTGTAGGGAGGTTAGGACATCAACTCTCTTTCATCCTTGTATCCTACAGAGTGGGAATTTTATTTCTAGCCTGTATTTGGTATAATAATACCACTATAACAAAACAATTTGAATGTCCTATGGAGTCTTTTACACTGGAATTATGAGTATCTATATTCTATGGGCATGATGGTAAAAGGGATGATATTTTCCTTTTCTCTGTTCACTTATCGTTATTCTCCCCTGCCCATTGTGCACAGCTCTGCCTCATGTAAATCCAGTTCTCACAGAAGTCAAGATACAGAATGAAGTAATAGCAGAATAAGCTGACACCAAACCCGTGATGTGTCCACTCACCTGCCCCCTTCCCTATCACTTATCATACCTGCCCAGGACTGCGCATGCCAACAACTCTTGGGTTTGCAAAAGAACTCAATTCTAACTTTTCAGTGCCATGGAAAACCAAAAGACAGAAGCTTATCGTAGCTAGGACATCAGCTGCACTCTGGGATTTAAAAGAACTCAGAGAACTGAGGAGCAGATTGAAGAACTTGGCCATATTTGTAACTGGGAAGCCCTCACAGGAAAAGAAACAAATATCTAGGTGGACCATGTCTGTCCCCTCCAGAAGTCACCTGGGACAGAGACAAAGACTGGTGAAAATGCAAATTTTCCAGTGTGACTGAGAGGTTTTGAAGACTTTCCCTTGTGGAAGTGAGGGGAATCCCCCATTCACTACTGAAAAAAATCACTTTTTAATGGAACTAAAATTCAGTGATTGATTTGAGGCTCAAATAGAAAGAGAAAATGAGGTAGAAAAACTCTGAATGTTTAAATGTTTTTCTTCTTCACAACATCTGATAGAAAAAGAAGGCTTTTGTTATTTTCAGCGGTTGTCAAAATATGCAGTAGGAGTTCCTAAAAGTTAAATTTCTAAAATGAGGATACATATTTTCCCAAAGGGAACATTTGCCACATATCTTGTGTTCCTTTACAGGGTGATTTAGTCTGTTGCCAAAAATATCCCAAACCAGGTATTAAAATAAAATCGGTGATGAAACAATTCTTTTTTAAAAAATCATTTATTTAAGCTTTCAACATTCATTTCCACAAAATTTTGAGTTCCAAATTTTCTCCCCATCTCTCCCCTCCCCCACCCCAAAACACCAAGCATTCTGATTACCCTTACCACCAATCTTCCCCTCTTTCTAACATCCCTCCCTTCCCTTATCCCCATCTTCTCTTTTGACCTATAGGGCAAGATAAATTTCTGTAACCCATTACCTGTAAATTCTTATTTCCCAGTTGTATGCAAGAACAATACTCAACATTTGTTCCTAAAATTTTGAGTTCCAACTTCTCTTCCTTCCTCCCTCCCCACCTATCCCCACTGAGAAGACAAGCAATTCAATATATTTTCTTCAGTGAGCTTTTGAACCTCCTTTGCCATTTGGCTAATTCTGCTCTTTAAAGTATTCTTCTCCTCATTGGTTTTTTGAACCTCTTTTGCAAATTGAGTTAGCCTATTTTTAAAGGTGTTATTTTCTTCAGCATTTTTTGGGTCCTCTGTGTGACCCCAGTTGACTTGCTTTTCATGATTTTCTTGCATCTCATTTCTCTTCCTAGTTTTTACTCCACCTCTCTTACTTGATTTTCAAAATCCTTTTTGAGCTCTTCCATGGCCTGAGACCATTGAATATTTATTTTGGATGTTTGGGATATAGAAGCCTTGACTTTTATGTCTATCTCATTGTTATTCCTCATTGGAAAGGATGGGAGAAGATACCTGTTCACCATGAAAGTAACCTTCTATGGTCTTATTTTTTTCCCTTTTTTGGGCATTTTCCCAACCAGTTACTTGACTTTTGGGTCTTTGTCAAGCATAGGGTATACTCTGGGAACCTGTAAGATCTCAGTTCCTCCAAAGTGGCACAATCAAGTCTGTACACTGGAGCAACCAGAAACTTTTGTGCCCAGAATTTGCAAGTCTATGAAACAATGAAAGTTTTTTGACACAAGTCTGTTTCCTCCAAAGTCAAAAGGAATTGCAGAAATAGTATTTGTCACAAGTAGGAATTTTGAAGAAGGTAATGATGCCCCATCAGGAAACATTGGGAAGACATTTTTTGTTGGTCTTTTGTTAAGTAAATGATAGAGTAGCATAACTAATACAGGACTCCTTAATTCAGCAATGGTTGCAAAGAGACATTTTATTACATTTGGTTCTTAACAAAGACCACTGTTGCAAAAAATTGACTTTTTCTTATCTCTCATCTTCTCACTCATGTGAGGACGTATGTGTCATCTTCCTTTCAACTACATAGTGGGAAACTTTCTAGAGATTCAGCCTATGAATTGATGCTAAAGAAGTCAGAAGTCTTGGTAAAATTATTTGATAATTTATTTAGTTTCCGAAATAATAGCTTCTTTTATTCCTGGAAATGTGTTTATGAAATGATTGGCTTTAGTTTTATAAATATGGGCTCTTTTCTCTTTCTTCTTTCTATGACTCCCCTCCCTACTCAGCTGTCTTTTATTTATATGTGAAGGTATATAGAATGGCTAACAGCTCATACATGAAGACAGGTCCAAGAGCTATTTTGCCCAAACACAGGACAGGGAATGGGGAAGGCAGCTTACCTGCCCTTAAGTATTTGAAGAGCTACCATCTGGAAGAGGAATTCAGAAACATTCTACTTGTCCTAGAAAGGCTAATTTATGTAGGCACAAAGAGTAGAAGGCAAGCTTAGTCTTTAAGGAAAATCTTTCAGTGTGGAGTTATCTACAAGTGAAATGGATTGCCTCTGGAGGGAGGAGTTTCCCTATCCATGAAGACTTCCTTGCAAAGGGGTTTCAGTGTTATGCAGGAGTGGAGAACCTGTGACCTCAAGGTCACATATGGTTCCCCATCCCTGTAAAGAGAAGTCTTTATGTATGAATTGGACCAGGTAGCTTTTGAGGTGAGTGCTAATAGCATTCAACTGGGTGTCAATAATCCTAGCCCAAATCCTTCCTCAGACACTTATAAATTGTGTGACCCCAGGCAAATTATTTATCTTCTGCTTGCCTCAGTTTCCTTATCTCTAAAATGGGGGTAACAGTGACACCTACAGTGCTAGGTTGTTGAGAGGATAAAATTGTAAAGGGCTACCTTAGTTAGGTGGCACAGTGTATAGATCTCCAGACCAGGAGTGTAGAAGACCCGAGTTCAGCCTCAGACAATTACTAGCTATGTGACCCTGGGCAAGTCACTTAGCCTTGTTTGTCTCAGCTTCCTTACCTGTAGAATGAATTGGAGAAGGGAATGGTGAACCATACCAGTATCTTTGCCAAGAAAACCCCAGATGGGGTAATGAAGAATCCGACATGACTGAAATTACTGAACAACAGCTATAAATCTTAAAATGCCACATAGCTAATGTATATGCACAACTACATATTATAACAAGTTCACTCTAAATTTAATCAGAAAACAAAGTTTCTCCCATGCCACAGCTACCTTATGAAATAACTGTCTCATGAACTGAGTGATGAGGCATCTTTTTAGGGTGTGGTTTTCAGTGCATTTTAGTGAAGTCATCAGGTGACTGATGATCTGACCTTTTGAATATTCCTGATGGCAGCCTCTGTCTTTTCATTTGCAGGCATTGTTACTCACCTTGTGGAGCCTATGCCCAAAGCAAGCTTGCCCTGGTACTTTTTTCCTATCAGCTCCAACAGCTCCTGGCAGCTGAAGGGTGTCATGTGACTGTCAACGTAGTAGACCCCGGAGTGGTGGACACCAACCTCTACAAGCATGCGTTCTGGCTTACACGACTGGTCAAGAGTCTGACTTACTGGTTCTTGTTCAAGGTAAACAGTTGTTCATTTGATGGCGGTACATGTTTGCATGTGTATGTTATATGTGGTTATGCTTTGTGTAATCTGTCTGTGAATCTGGGAACCCACAAATTAACCTGTGAATGATATCTATTTTGATATAAGCAACTTTGCTTTTTAATCTTGTATCAATCTGTTAGTCAATGGGTCAGCAAAACATTTATTAAGGATTTACCACAATGTGCCAGGCCCCGGGGATGCAAAAAAAAGAATGAAATAATCCTTTCTTTGTCTGATACTTTGGGCCTCTCTGACCTCTCCGAAAGAAGTTTCAGCATTTGCTACCCAGAGAACTAATTTGAGAAACAGTTTGCCCTGAGTTTTTGCTTACCAAACTAGGCTCCAATGGAAAGATTATTACACTTGGGGTCAGAGAACCCAAGTTCAAATCCTGTCTTTGACTTTTACTACCGTTGTTTAGACAAATCACTTCTCTTGACCTAAGTTACTCTATTTGTAAAATAAAGGTCCTGAACTAGATGAACCCTTTAGATCCCATCCAAGTTTAAACCTTCTTCACGAGTCTGTGATTTTTATTGGTACAAGAGTGCTGAAGGTCATTTAGATGATACGGTGACCATTTAGAAACTTAACAGGATATCACTTAGAAGACATAAAGGGAATGGAGGTTTTGTGCCAAGGGTGAGTCAGACACTTAGTCACTTTGGCTGTTGTATATCCTCTAGTTTCTCATATCTGACAAAAGGTGCTAAGGTAGAGAACATTCCTAAAGCTGTAATCATAAAGCAATGTCTGTATTCTTTTGTGGACAATAAAAGAGATTTAGAATAGCCGGCCAAAGGTTTTGAGGACCATTGAAAGTTTAGGAAAAACAAAATCACTTTGATGGCACAATGAAAGAACTTCAAAACAGGGCCTGCATCCGGATGGAGTTCAAGTTCCAGAAATCTATGACATAACATTCCCTGATATCTGGTATCTTACTGCTCTTGCTAGCTGATAAAGATGGACACAGACAGCAATATTCTGTAATACCAATAATGAGCATAAAGGCAATCCCTAAATATGACTTAAATGATGCTGTCCAGATTTTGACACTAAGTAAGAAAAAAAGTAAAGGAAAAAACTACGTGATAATTTTGACAAGTCTTTTTCCCTTCTTTCTCAATGACTTCATAGCTTGGTAACTCTTCTATTTGAAATGCCCTTCACTGGCATATGTCTTCCCCTTTCAAGAGAACTATTTCTCTTACATGCGAAGATGGCATAGTAGATTGAGCATTGTCTTTGGAATTAGGATAATCTGGATTCAAGTCATGCCTCTACCAGATATTGACTGAGTAAGCCTGATAAGTCACTTAACTTCTTGGTACTCAGGCAGGTCTCTAACATTGTAGGTTGGGGATCAGCACTGGTAGCGTGGGTTTCCTTACAAGAAGTTCCCTATACCACTTTGCTCACAGGTCTGGACCTGTGAGCAAAAACAAAAAGAAAAAAGAAAAAAAACAAATTCCATGCACTTCCCTAGGCAATGAGTGAGAGTAAAACTTATCAGAAGTTTGAACATTTCATAGACGCTGACCATGTTTATCTAAGAGTGTTAGCCCTCAAGTTGAAAGGGTGTGGCAAGGAAATGTATGTAGGAACCAAATAGAAAAATTTTTGTAAGAGTGTCTAATAAGGTCCAAACTTGTATTCAAATGTAAAGTATGAGGGTGAGTTGAAAAATGGATCAGCCAGGAATGCTTCACCAATAGAGGAAACCCGAGAGTGAGAACACTGCTCATATGTGTTCCGTATGGCCGTGACTTCTCCCCCTCCATTCTTCTGACTTTGAACCTGGAGACTGGGGAAATAGGTGAAGGATGGAAAAGAACAGATGCTGTCCTCTGAAACCATAGGAGCTAGAGTGACAAAGAACCTTAAAGATCATCTTGTTTTACCTCCACCATCTGAGGGGCTTAGCAGAGTGGCTGACACTTTGTGAGTCCTTAATAAATGTTTGTTGGTTCAGTTTATAGATGAGGAAACAGAAGCAGAAAGGTTTGATGATTTGCCTAAAGTCGCATAGGTTGAAAGTAGCAGAACCAGCATTGAAAACCGAGTGTTCAGACTCACAACTCAGGGTTCTGTCCTAACAATAAACAACAGCCATGTTAATTACATATGATATCCTTCCTCCTCACTTTTCAGTCTATCTGTGGTTGTCGCGTAGCTCTCCCCTGCTCAAATCAAAGTCAATGGCAAGTCATGGCATCATCATGATATCATAGTCTTCTTCGAGAATGAAGGACAAACACAGGTATTAGGGAGAATTGCTCTGGAAGTTTGATAAGAGTCATTAGAATGTCACATAAGCTTGCTTCATATTGAACTGCTAGCCAGACCTTCAGATTGGCCGTTAACGGTCTAGCTGCTAGCAGGGGCAGTAGCTCTAGCTTTCCCCATCATCCTATTGGCTGTAGCTTATGGGAACAAGTTATTAGCCTAAATCAACCCCTCTTTCAAATTGGATAGTAAAATCATCTCCTAAAAAATTGAGGGTGAGCAAAGCATTTTTCCAGAAAATCCAGGGCTAAAGTTACCAAAGCTGATAAGCTTAAATCACGAGGCATATGCTTCTTGTGGGGGAAAGGGAGTTGTTATCTAAAAAGAGAATCTGGCTCATGGCACAAAAGTTGATATTTTCTCTGTAATTCTCTATAGTGTCAGCCTGATAAGCAAATGTTCCTTTGAGGTCAGAATCTTGAGGTTGGCTGCAGGTAGCAAATCCTCATGCTTAAAATATTTCTCCCATAGGGTTTCTTAGATACTCATAGGTCTGTGACTTCATCACTGTGTATGTTCCTACCCGTACAGATCATGACTCATCCACATCTTCTCTTCCTGTGTGATTTCTGTCCACTTTTTGTTTGTTTAACTTAAGTTTTCTGTATAAGATTGAGTCCATGTACTGGAAGATTTCCTGAGGTTGTTTTAATATCTGGAGAGTATGATTGGAACACGTGGGGATGGGCCATCTTGTTATACAAATGATTCATCTCTTTGATTGTAGTTTTTCCCAAACCATGATCTCGCTATGAGAGAGAATTAGTGAGAATTCTCCTCTGCTAATTCAGACCGACATCTGTTTTACAGCTAACAATTTTAGAGTTGTCTCAGTCAATAAAACGTTAAGTGACTTGCCCAGACTCAAGGTCAATATGTATCAAAGACTGGACTTGAACCTAGATCTCCCTAGCTCTAAGACTCTAAGGCCATATATCACAGCCTTCCTCCTCATCCTGTTAGTCCTGTAATGATATCTCCTCAAATGCGTGTCATCATTGTTAGTCTTCTTAGACCTGTTGATGTCCACTAGGCATTTTCCATGATATTTTGGGTCACTTACAAATTGTAATTCTTCTGAGAATACGATGTTCCATGATAAGCTATATACCATCAGGATCCCCAGCTGATGTTAAAAAAAAGAGGAGCTATTATAGTGATGAACAGTTGGGGCTAATTCAGAGTGATTCATGGTAATATGTTGAATTTATTATCTGTCGTAAAAAAGTGAGCAGTATGTAATAGAGATTTGTAGGTTTATATAAATTCATCTTTTTCCTGTTCTACTATATATATATGAAAAAGCTAATTTGTTTTATTTTGGTGTTTAAGAGCAAAATTAATAAATCAGTTTTTTAAGAGAAAATTACTGCTACCAAGTTTCAACATGCAATTTATCCAGCTCTTATCCTCCTATTCAATCATGGGCCTAACTGACTCTCTATCTGGGGTACCTGCCAAAGGTCTAAACTAGTACATTGACCCTGCTGTCTTTCCCAAATGCACAGCCTGAGTTGGAGAAAATGTATTTTCCATAGAACTATAGGATTTAAGACAAGAAGAAACCTTACAGATCACAGAGAAATCAAGTGATTTTGGTCAAGTTACACAGCTTTAAATTCAGTGTTCTTTCCATCACACTTTTTGCTCATTCCTTTTGTTTTCTGAGTGTAAGTTCTTAGATTATTTTTTTCAAGGGACTGTAGGAGCCTGGTAGTTTTGCAGGGCTCTAATCAGTTAATAAAATGGGACCTGCAAATGGGGATATTTTGGAGAATAAGAAAATCTTTTACATAGACCCTGTTCAAGACAGCCTTCGTGACCATGGTGAGCACCCTATAGTCTTGCTTTATCTTCCTTGTATGCTGTTGCCAGACTCAGTGGGTCATTTACTAGAGTCATCTCTGGGGTAGCATCAGTCTTGTCATATTGCATCATTTTAACATGTTTTTAACATTCACCTCTATGAGCATGAGTTTCCTTATCTATAAAATGAGAGGGTTCAACTAGATGGCCTCCAAGAACCTGTCCAGCTCTAAATTTGTGATCCTATTTTAACATATATGGTTAGCCCATGGTTTTTGAAGGCTATTTCAGTACAGTGTAAGCTCCGATAGGTCCTGATCAGCTTTGAATATTGGCTTTATGATATATTCATTAATTCATTGATAGGTCTTTTATCCAAGGAACTGACACATCAAGTTCACAAAGTCTCGTCAACAGGTTGTTTACAGTGTTTCTTTTGGTGGAGGAGGTGGGGACATAACAGCTTGTGAAGACCCTCTGCAGCTAAGGGGTTGCAGTCTGCAGTGGTGTCATAAGAATCCTATAAGTATTATAGCGTGTGTGGTAGATACTGGCTTTGAAGAGGGCTTCTTCACTACTTATAAGGTCATAGATAAAGAGCAGGAAGTGACCTTAAGTGTCATGTAATCCAACTTCTTCCTTTCTACAAATGAGAAATCAATGACTAGAAAAGTTGTGACTGGCCCAAGGTTACATGGGCAACGTGTTACAATGGTAACATTTGAATTTGAATTTGAATTCAGGTCTTGTGACTCTTCCAATGCAACAGCTCTCCACATCCTTCTACTGTATTTCAGTTGCTTGAAGAGAAACCTATAAGGTAGAATTTTGTTTTGCCACATTAAATGTTTTTGTTCATGTATGTATTTATTTACTTATTCATGCATTCATTCATTTATTGATGGATTTGTTAACTGAAACTAACCAACAATAGATACAATAAGTCTTTAGACCTCATTTTTAAAAAATTTATTTTTTTATTGTCAATTTATGGAATAAAACACATTTTCATAATGTAGCACAGTTATGAAGATGATTTACATAGAACTATAAATCTACTATGCAAAACTGGTTATTTCTTTCATATATTACAACAAAATTATCATGTACAATTTTTTCTTCCCTTTCACCTTTCTCCTACCCTAGAGATACCTATGATGAAACATAACAGATGTATATATAAATATATGTACATATATAATTATTACATTATATATGTATATGTACATCTATTTATCAGTTTTTTCTCTGGATGCGATCTTTCTCATATGTCCCTTATACTTAATTTATTTATTTTTAGTATTAAAATAACTTATTTGCTCAAATTCATTATTAAAACAGTATTGCTGTTACTATGTACAATGTTCTCTTGGTTCTGTCCATTTTCCTCTTTGTTATTTCATACAAGTCTTTCCACATTTTTCTAAAATCATTGAGCTTACATGCCACAGTAGAATTTCATCACAGTCATATACCACAACTTGTTCAATCATTTCCCAATTGACGGGTATTCCTGCCATTTCTAGTTCTTTTCCATCACAAAGAGAACTGCTTTAAACATTTTAGAATATATAGGTTCTTTTCCTTTTCCCCTCATCATCTTTGGAAATAGGCCAAATAGTGGTATTACTGGATCAAAGGGAGTATACTTTAGTAACTCTTTGAGCATAATTCTAGATTGCTTTCCAAAATACTTGGATGAGTTTACAATTCCAGCAACAAAGAATTAGTAACCCAGTTTTCCACATCTTCTCCAACATTTGTCATTTTCTCTTTCTATCATTTTTAGTCATTCTGGTATGTGTAAAATGGTATCCCAAGGTTGTTTTAATCTACATTTCTCTAATCAATAGTGATTTAGAGCATTTTTATATGATTATAAATTATTTTGATTTTTTTTGTTGGAAAAATGCCTGTTCATATCCATTGTATCATTTATCAACTGAGGAATGACCTATATTCTTGTAGATTTGACAAAGTTCTTTAAATATTTTTGATATGCAACCTTTATTTAAAAAAACTGGCTGTCATATTTTCCCCAATTTTCTGCTTTCCTTCTCATCTTGGCTGTATTTGTTTTGTTTGTAGAAAACCTTTGTAATTTCATGTAATCAAGATTATCCATTTTCACCGAACTTTGCTCTCTATCTCTTATTTATTCATAAATTGTTTCACTGTCCATAATTAATATGTTCCACGTTTTTCTAATTTCTTGTAAAATTCATGGGTCCATTTTGACCTTTCCCTTGGTAAACAGTGTGAGATATTGTTCCATGCTCAGTTTCTGACATACTGCTTTCCAGTTTTCTCAATATTTTTTACCAGATGATAAGTTCTTGTTTCCAAATCTTAAATCACACTTTTCAAATATAAGGTTATTTTGTTTATTTACTGGTGCTAATTTTATGTCTACTCTATTCCATTGATCTACCTTTCCGTTTCTTAGCCAATATCAGATAGTTTTGATAATTACTGCCTTATAATACATTTTAAGACCTGGCACTGATAAACTTCCTTCCTTTACTCTTTTTTTCACTGTTCTTGACTTTTTAATTTTCCAAATGACTTTTGTTATTATTTTTCTAATTCAGTAGATTAATTTTTTGGTAATTTCATTAGGATGTTGTTGAATATATAAACTATTTTAGGTGAAATTGTCATTTTTATTATATTAGCCTTTCCTACCCATGAACCATTAATACCTCTCCAGTTACTTAAATCTGATTTATTTGTATGAAAAGGTATTTTTTTAAATAATTTTGTTTATATAGTTACTGGGTTTGTTTTGGACAGGTGCACTGCAAGGTATTTTATACTGCCTAGAGTAATTTTAAATGGGGTATTTTTTTACTATTTGTTCTTGCAGAATTTTCTTTGTAATTTATAGGAATGCTGATGATTTATGCAGATTTACTTTATATCCTGTTTCTTTGCTAAAATTGTCAATTGTTTCAACTAACTTTTTAAATTGAGTCCTTGGGATTTTCCAAGAATATAATCATATTGTCTGCAAAAAGAGATAATTTTGTCACTTTGTTCCCTATTGATTCTTTTCATTTCTTTTTCCTCTCTTACTAGTCCCCTATTGCTAGAATTTCCAATACAATATTAAATAATATTGGTGGCACTGGGCATCCCTGTTTCACATCTGGTCTTACTGGGGAGACAGCTAGTTTGTCCTCCTTACAAATAATACCTGCTGATAGTTTTAGATAAATCCTAGGAGAAATCCACTTCTACCAATACCTTCAAGTGTTTTTATTTTTTTTATAAATTTATTTAACTTTTTACATTTATTTTCACAAAATTTTGGGTTCCAAATTTTCTCCCCATTTGTCCCCTCCCCCCACCCCAATACACCGAGCATTCTGATTTCCCCTATCACCGATATGACCTCTCTTCTATCATCTCTCCCTTCCCTTGTCCCTATCTTCTCTTTTGTCCTGTAGGGCAAGATAACTTTCTATACCCCATTACCTGTATTTCTTATTTCCTAGTAGCAAGAACAGTACTCGACAGTTATTCCTAAAACTTTGAGTTCCAACTTCTCTTCATCCCTCACGCCCCCACCCATTCCCTTTGGGAAGGCAAGCTATTCAATATAGGCCATATCTGTGTAGTTTTGCAAATGACTGCCATAATAGTTGTGTTGTATAAGACTAACTATATTTCCCTCCATCCTATCCTGCCCCCCATTGCTTCTATTCTCTCTTTTGATCCTATCCTTCCCCAAGAGTGCTGACTTCAAATTGCTCCCTCCTTCCACATCCCCCCCCCAAACTGCTTATCCCCTTCTCCTCCACTTTACTGTATTGTAAGATAGATTTTCATACCAAAATGGGTGTGCATTATATTCCTTCCTTTAGTCGAATGTGATGAGAGTAAACTTCATGTTTTTTTCTCACTTCTCCTCTTTTGCCTTCCACTAAAAAGTCTTTTGCTTGCCTCTTTTCTGAGAGATAATTTTCCCCATTACATTTCTCTCTTTCTCCTCCAAATATATTTCTCTTTCACAACTTAATTTCATTTTTTTAAGATATGATCCCATCCTATTCAATTCACTCTTTGCTCTCTGTCTCTGTGTGTGCGTGGACATGTGTATGTGTGTGTGCACATGTGCACGTGTGTGTGTGTATGTGTGTGTAATCCCACCAACTACCCAGATACTAAAAAGTTTCAAGAGTTACAAATATTGTCTTTCCATGTAGGAATGTAAACAGTTCAACTTTATAAGTCCCTTATGACTTCTCTTTGCTGTTTACCTTTTCATGTGTCTTTTCATTCTTGTGTTTGAAAGCCAAATTTTCTTTTCAGCTCTGGTCTTTTCATCAAAAAATGTTTGAAAGTCCTCTATTTCATTGAAAGACCATCTTTTCCCCTGTATTATTATACTCAGTTTTGCTGGGTAGGTGATTCTTGGTTTTAGTCCTAGTTCCTTTGACCCCTGGAATATCATATTCAAAGCCTTTCGATCCCTTAATGTAGAAGCTGCTAGATCTTGTGTTATCCTGATTGTATTTCCACAATCCTAGAATTGTTTCTTTCTAGTTGCTTGCAATATTTTCTCCTTGACTTGGGAACTCTGGAATTTAGCCGCAACGTTCCTAGGAGTTTCTCTTTTTGGATCTCTTCCAAGCGGTGGTCGGTGGATTCCTTGAATATTTTTTTGCCCTCTGGTTGTAGAATATCAGGGCAATTTTCCTTGATAATTTCATGAAAGATGATGTCTAGGCTCTTTTTTTGATCATGGCTTTCAGGTAGTCCTATAATTTTTAAATTGTCTCTCCTGGATCTATTTTCCAAGTCAGTTGTTTTTCCAATGAGATATTTCACATTATCTTTCAGTTTTTTTCACTCTTTTGGTTTTGTTTTGTGATTTCTTCGTTTCTCATAAAATCATTAGCCTCCATCTGTTCCATTCTAATTTTTAAAGAACTATTTTTTTTAGTGAGCTTTTGAGTCTCCTTTTCCATTTGGCTGATTCCACTTTTTAAAGCATTCTTCTCCTTATTGGCTTTTTGAACTTCTTTTGCCAATTGAGTTAGTCTATTTTTCAAGGTGTTATTTTCTTCAGCATTTTTTTGGTCTCCTTTAGCAAGGTGTTGACCTGCTTTTCATGCTTTTCTTGCATCTCTCTCATTTCTCTTCCCAGTTTTTCCTCCACCCCTCTAACTCTAATCCTTTTTGAGCTCTTCCATGGCCTGGAAGAAATGGAATAAATATTCCATTGAATATTTATTTTGGATGTTTGGGATACAGAAGCCTTGACTTCCATGTCTTTCCCTGATGGTAAGCCTTGTTCTTCCTCATCAGAAAGGATGGGAGCACATACCTGTTCACCAAGAAAGTAACCTTCTATGGTCTTATTTTTTTCCCCACTTTCTGGGCATTTTCCCAGCCAGTTACTTTAATTCTGAGTTTCCTTGCCACACCAGTCTCACTTCCTGTTCTGCCCAGCTAGTGCTTAGGGGCAGAGATTCAAATGCTGCTTCCCAGCCTTAGGGCTTTTGCTGAGCCGGGCTGCTAATCAATGTGAGATTAAGTTCAACTGCTTGGGTGGAGGCATGGCACCTCCACGGGGCTCAGTCCCCTCAGGGGGTTTACCCAGAGGCCTTCAACAATGAATCTGGGCTCCTGCCTGGTTTGGGAGCTCCTGTCTCCTGCTGCCTCCCAAGGGGGCCTGAGTTATGGGGACACCCATAACTGAGGGGAGTACTCTCAGCCAGCCAAAAAGACCCTCTCACTGACCTTTGGCACCTGTGGAAGGAGGGACCTGCGGGACTGCTGGAGATTCTGTCCCTGAAGCCTGCTCGGATCTGCTCCTCTTGGTGCCACATGGCCAAGGCAGGGCTGGGCTCTGCTCCGGGTCCAGTGCGCGACAGATCTTTCGTGTCAGTTTCTCAGGGCTCTCTGGAACAGAAATCTCCTCCACTCTGTTGTTGTGTGGCTTCTGCTGCTCCAGAATTTGTTGGGAGTTCTTCTTAACAGGTATTTTATGGGCTGTGGGTTAGGAGCTAGCATGTGTGTATCTTTCTACTCCGCAATCTTGGCTCCTCCCCCTCAAGTGTTTTTATAATAGAAATGAGAATTTAACTTAATGAAAAGGTTTTTCAGCATCTATGGATAGAATCATATGATTTTTTAAAACTTTTATTATTGATGTAATCAATTAGGTTAATTGTTTTCCTTATATTAAATCATTCTTGTATTCCTGGTATAAATCCTGCTTGATCATAATGTATAATTTTTGTAGTATTGTAATCTTTTAGCTAGTATTTTATTTGGGATTTTTTCTTTCATTTTCATCAATAGAATTAGTCTGTAATTTTCTTTTTCTATTTTAATTCTTCCTAGTTCAGGTATAGGTATGTTTCATAAAGGGGTTTGGTAGAATTCCTTCTTTACCTTTTGTTCCAAGTAATTTATTTAATATTGGAATTAGCTCATCTTTAAATCTTTCATAGAATTCACTTGTAGATCCATCTGGCTCTGGTACTTTTCTTTTAGAAAGCTTGTTGATGTCCTGTTCAATTTCTTTCTCTAAAATAGTTCTATTTGGAGATTTTATTTCCACTTTTGCCAATCTAGGCAGTTTATATTTTTTGTAAATATTCTTGCACTTATACCTCTCAGTTGTGAATGTGGTCTGCTGTAGAAAATCCCTATGGATTGAGCATTTATATAGCAGACTTACAGAAATGAGAAAGTAGGGATACCAGTTAATAGTCACTGTTATCTTTTTTATATCTTCTTTAGAATACCCATTTCACTGTCTTAAAAATCAGTCTCTGTCTGCCTTTATAACGTATTAACTCAAGGATAGTTCCCTTATATTTTACTTAGTTTGTTGGGTCTTCCATTGGTCTGTAAGTTTCTTAAAGGACTGTCATTTTTCCTTGCTTTGTATATTTGGCGATCTATATGGCACATAATAGGTGCTTAATAAATCCTTATCAAATGACTTTGTTTTGTACAATCCAAGGGCACTTCCCCACACAGATATATCAGGTATTAGAGGTTGGGGGCAGCTAGGTGGTGCAGTGGATAGAGTGCTGGGCCCAGACTCAGGGAGAGTCTTCTGTGTGACTCTGGGCAAGTAACTTACCCTTGTTTACCAAGCTACTCCAGTATCTTTGCCAAGAAGATGCCAAATGGGACCACAAAGAGTCAGACATGACTGAAAATAACTCAACAACAGAGGTCAAATGTGATACTTCTACTCAAAATATATCATTGTAGGGAATTCCATAGATAGGTTCTCTTTCATTTTTTTTCAGTCCCATAAATCTGTTAACTTTGGGACATTTCCTTTATTTTCTCCCAAATATATCTTCCAATGTAGATTGTTTTTTTTTTTTTCATTCTTCCATTTTTATCTTTACCTTGAAGTCACGAACTATAAAGCAGGATGTTGGCTTAGTTTGGAGCATCTTGTCCCATTCTTCATAGATTTCCTACAATACTCCTTCATTCTGTTCAAGTGATAAAACTATATAAACTGCAGGTATGTTTATCCCCATCATGAGCCCTGCCATGAGGAACAGTCAAATGTATCATAAAATAAAGGTTCTTGTTGCCTTTGGGTACATGATGAAACTAATTCCACCATTACCTTCCTTTGTCTTTCTGAGGAGAACTTAGAAGCCATCTTCCACTAGCTGTATCACGTTTACATATTTTACTTTCAGTTGAAGCAGTAATGGCTTTGTGGCTTTGGCTCGGTTCTTTCCATGAGGAATGAACATTATTCAGCTGTCTGTAGTTCAATTAGGTGCTGAGACTGCAATCAGGAGGACCTGAGTTCAAATACAATCTCAAACACTAGCTGTGTGACCCTAGGCAAGGCACTTAAACTCTGTCTGCCTTAATTTCCTAATCAATAAAAATGAGAATATATAACAGCACCTTCCTCCCAAGGTTATTGTGAGGATCAAATGAGACAGTATTTGTGAAGTGCTTTGCAAACCTAAAAACATCTCTCTGCTGGCTAGTGATTATTATGAACTGACTTGTATTTTACTTAAATTATGTATTAAAAATAGTGATCATTAATCAACATGGGTCTAGAATCTAAGAACTCACTGTGATTCTAAGCATTCTCCATCCTCTTCTGTGCCCTGGCATAAGTCTCTCCCAACTGCCAATCTGTCCTCCACTTAGTTGTCTAAAATATAAGTCTGATCAAGTCACCACCCTTCTCATGGAGCTCCAGCGTCTCCTTATTACCTCCAGCATTAAATGGAAAGTCAACAGTTGGATATTTAGTGCTCTTTATAATCTGGCCTCTTCCTATATTTCCAGAGTTTATACTCCCTTCTTTCTTATCTGTGATCCAACCATGCTAGAACTACCCTTGAGCACAACATTCTTATCTCTTGTCTCTGCCTTTGTCTTGGTCATTCCTCTCACCTCCATTTCTTAATTTCCCCAGCCTCCTTCAAGACTTAGCTCAAATCTCCCCTTCCTGAAGGAGTCTTTCCTGATTGCCCCAGCTTCTAAGGCTTTCCACTCTCAGATAAACTTCTATCTAGTTTGTGTATATATTGTATATGACTAGTTATTTATATATTGTCTCTTCCATTGGAGTATAAATTCCATGTGGGTAGAGACTGTTTGGTTTGGGTTGATTTGTTTGCCTTTCTTTTTTGTTTGCCTGGCCTATACTAAGTGCTTGATAAATGCATATGGACTTCATGTCACTTCAGAAGCATAAAGGCATAGCTCTTAAGACCTTTTGTTGCTTTTATCTGCTTGATGAGCCAAAAAATTAATCACCTGGTGGCTAGCCTTTTGGTATGCAGCCTTTCTGTCCTTAGATAAACTATTTCTTGTATAGCTGACACATCTTCTCACCAGGCTATAGCATCCCCTGACACCTGATAAGAAATAATTATTTAAAAAATCATAAAAATGGGACAAAAAAGCAACAAAAAGAACTCCTATCCTTTCTTAATATAGTATTTCACAGAACAGTTCCTGCTCATCTAAGGAAACAGGTCCTTCTAGGAAATGCTCTAATTATCACATGTATTTACCAGTGTGACCTTGTCTCCAATCAAGGCTAGCATATTCCACAAAGAGAGAAAAAGAGAAGGCCATTAGACAGCAAGCTCAGGTAAACTCTGGTGAGAGACTTTTGTCTCCCCTGTTTGCTTTCATGTACATGGATATAGCTGTGCAGACATACTCTGCTTCGAAAAAAGTAATAAATGTGACCTCTGCTACAAAAATAAAATTTGAGAATTTTTTGATTCTGCACAAAAGTTTGGGGATACATGTATTGTGTGAAATAAGATATATCTAGGAGTTGTTCTCTAAGCTGTATGCTGAAACTGGCAAAATTGCCTATTGTAATCAAAGTTTTTTAAGGATCTGTGTATATGTGCCTCTTTTATGAGATCAAGGAGAATCCTAGTAAAAATGTTTAGCTGGATGAAGTCTTCTACTGCCCTCCTCTCTTCTCTCTTTCCATTTAGGCCGTGAGTGTTTTGATACTAGCCCTCACCTGTGACCCCTCACCAACCTAAAACTTCTCATTGTAAAATGCCTTCCTACACCCATCTTCCTTCAACAAAACCCTCTGTTTTCAGACTTTCTAACCCCTTCTATCCCATCAAACTTTCTTCTCTTATGTATAATTCTCTCAGGATTATCCTGTCTTTTCAAGATACCAGCTCATTAAAGGATAAATTAATTATCACTAAGGTTAATACCTTAATGCCAAAGTGTTAATAAGGTAATTTGTCATTCCTCCTAGAAATATCTAAAATTTCTTAGATACTTTTAAGATGACAGTACCATTATTTGAAGAAATCCAGAGTTAATGATGGGAACTTCACATGTGGTGTCAGGCTAGTAGGAAGGATATTTTGAGGCAGACCAGCCTTTCATTGCCCACAGATCACACCATGCGATCACCTACCCACGACTAACCTTGATAGGTTTTGCTATTTCCTGAAATCCAGAACCTTTGAAGGGTTTTCATGAACAACTTGAAACTGGGTCTCCACAGTCAAGGACCAAGTTAGATAGAATCTTATAACAGCTGGTACAGTTTTTAGCTTTCTGTTCCCTGCCTCTTGACATGGAGGAAAAATAAAAAGGGGGTCATGGACCTCTTCTATTTACTCCCCAGTTTTGAAAGAACAAACAGATTTAGGAAAAGTAAAGGTTCAAGATTAATCCTTGAGCAGCAAAGGAAACTGCGTTTTCTGTTAAAGGATTGAAGTTAATTCATATATAGTCATATATGAGTCACTATGCAAATTTTAAAAAATAAAACCATTAAAATATATACATATTGCGATACATACAACTCAAACTTTTACACACATACACACACACCTACTTTTGATATATGATTGATGTCGTTGAAGAAGAATTTTGTCACAATGATAGATTTGTAGGAAATATACTGGTAGGAATTTTAGAGATCTAGTTATCTGACCTTAGATTTGATGGATGAGGAAATTGGCATCCAGAGAAGAGAAATGATTTTTTGAAGGTCACAAAAGTAAGCAACAGCACAGCCTAGTTTGGAAACTAACTTGTCTTCCTCTAAATTCAGCATTCTTTCCACAATAGGCTACTGTCTCTTGGAAGTCATGTTAGATGTAGAAACCACCCTCCAGTTAGGTTTTGTGATCTCTTTTTATTCTGAATGTGCTATTAGAAGTGCTTACTCCTAATGTCTGAACGTAGAAAATGCCATGATCAAGTACAGAGAAGAATATCATTGTATTTATGGGAAGTGTACTTCAACTTCTTTCTCTGAATGTTTGTCAAAAACAACTCAAATATAGATAATTTGACATGACCCATTTCTTTTTCCCCATTCACTTGTTTGAATAATTCAAGTTGTTTTGCATGTATATATTATATATGTTTTTGCCATCATTTTACTTATCATCACCTTTTCCAAACCTTTTCATCAGATGTAATCCAATACAATCCATTCAACTCATCAGACATTTATTAAAAACCTTCTCTGTGCAAGGCATTGTGCAAGGTGTTGGGCAGAGATAAATGAGCCCATAACCTCTTCCTCCAAGGAGCTCTCCAAAAACTCTGAACATTTGGAGTTATTGAACCTCTGTTTTCTTTGCTCACCTATTTCTTTGATGATATTCTTTATAACTTTTTCATATTTATATATTATATATATTTATAACATCTTCTTTGTAATTTATATGAGCATTCTGCTCATAACCTTCATGGGCCTCTCCATTGCCCTTTAAGGTGATCTTCAGCTCCAGTTCTTCAGAGGTTTTTGGTACTCCATGACTTGTGCATCCATACAATACTGGAACAGCATCAGTGTTTTGTTTTTTGTTTTTTTTTTGAATGGGCCTTTGTTTCAGGGAGAAGTTTGGAATTATTAAAAGAACTTTAGATTTTGCCAGAGGCAATCCAATTTTCTCTCTCATCCTCCTATGTAAACCTTGGTGCAACTCATTGTCCTTTTGCAGTGAGATGTCACTATCATTCTGTTCCCTAGGCTTGCCCACACACCCCAGCATCATTGCCCTCCTACTAACAGGTTTGATTTCCCAGAAAAGAACCACCACCCTTAGCTTCATCTCCCCCTAATCACCATTGTAGCTCTGGAGCCCCCACTGCTATTCCTATTTTAACAAAATCTTTCTATTACAATGATGATACCATTTACTCCTAAACATAAAACATGCTTAACAATGGTGCAAAAGCAAGAGTAATTGATAAATCACAGTTTTAAAATAAATAATACTAAAATAAAAAATAAAAAGGAAGGAATAATTAATAAATGACAGTTAAAACATAACCTTGGCTCCTACTCTTCCAGTACTAGCCACAGCATCCCTGGAAGAGAATTGGCACACACGTACTAAAACTTAGGAGGGAAATGCGCAAGTAAGGACAACACATGTGCTTGGGTCAGTCCCAAACTCTGGTTTTGATGATCTTGATCCCTTCCATAACAAACTCTACCACATGAAGTTCTTCGCTCTGGTCCTTTCTGCTTTCCTGCTCCTATTCTATCCTAGAACTGATAGCACAGGGACAGACTCTTTGATCCTTCTGATTAATGTGTTATGTTATTAAGAAAGAGAACTGCAAAAATTCCTCAATTCAACTTTCTAGGAAATGCAGAAAAACCCCAGATAGCTCTTCACTCAAAAGATGCTCTATTACCCAGTCAGACACAAAGCTATTACAAAGCCTCCATTTCCCCTTCTATTTCTCACTGCCTCTTAAACTTTTATTATTTTCAAGAAATGAATGGTGCTAGATTTCAGCTCTCTTCCAATAAACTTGAGTCCTTCTATAGCCAATTAGCATCTCCCAAAATGGCAAGATATGTCAAGCTCTATGTGCTGTCCATTCTGTTGTATAGTGTATGCTCCAGATCACTAATAGTAAGAGAAATGCAAATTAAAATAGGAGAGTACTGCCTTACACACTGCAGATTGGCAGGGATGACCAAAAAAAGCCCAAAACCAGAAACAGTAAATATTTGAGTAAATATTGTGAGAAGACAAGCACACTAATATATTGCTGCTGAAACAATGGATTGTTCTATAAATTATAGATACAGTTTTTAAATCGTGCGAGAATAATTATTGTTATTCATTTATTCAATGCCCTAAGTCCATTAATGGATCTAAACGGAAAGGATGTTAAAGACAAATTGTGGCTCAAGGTAAGCCCAAATAGTCATAACAATACCCTTCTGGAGGGAAAGAAATAGACGCAATTATTTTTTTCAATTTGAAGAAAAGGCTAAAATTGTGTAATATCAGTATAATAAAATCTTTAAGTGCAGTAAGAACTGGTAAATATGAGACATTTGGAAAGAACATAGGAAGATGTGTATGAATTAATATAGAATAAAATAAGGAGAATCAACTATATTTCTACCATACTATGTGCAATAAACATTGTTCATTAATGTAATTTTGTTTTGTTTTCCCATGTGGTTAGTTCTACCAAACCCTTTGGGGCAATTCTACGTTTCATTTAGAAAGCTCTATAATGTTCTAGGTCTTGATACAAAACATCATCTACAAATGGGAATATCTGGAGGACTTTATCGTCTATAGGGAATCCTACAAACATTTGTGATAAACATGTCTCCCTGTTTTATGCTTTGCTAGATGCTGATGATATCTCTCTTCTATCTTTCAAAGAATTTTTTTGTAGTTTTGACATATTGATGGAGAAGAGCCTGCAAGGTAGAGATTTGCATGACTGAATCATTTTTTTTAATACTCAGCAAACAATAAACACAGTGGTGTCTTGTATTCTTTGCCTCATTCCCTCAATTATGTAATGGTAAATACGTAGACTATTCACTGCTCATGAGAGTCTGCTGGCTACCTAATCAAAAATATTCTCAATGTACATGCAGATTATTTTGTTAATTTTTAAAATATATAAATGAATAGATAGAAATACGCTTTAGTAGTTGTTGGTCATGGATCAATACTGAAAGGAATCTTAGAAGCTAACATCCTATCCCCTCATTTTACACATCAGGAAAATGAGACGGAGACAAATGAAATGTCTTATCCAAGGTCACACAGTTGGAACAAGGTTCTCTGACTCCAAAGGTAATGTTCTTTCACCATACCTCTCATGTTCATGTAGGGCTTCACATGACATTCTCAGAATAACTCTTTTGGGGGAGTAATAAGTTATGAGATTATTTTTTTTCTGCATCTGTGGTATCTTTTCCTCCTTCAGACCCCTTGAAAATGTTTGCATCAAAGCCCTTTATTATATCCTCCAACATGGACCTCTTTTGTACATATTGATCTAATCCAGTTGCTTTAAAGGGAAAAATATTTGAAAAAACATTACATGGAAAAGAGTAGGCATTTTTGACTTGCAGGATTGAGAACTTAGAAGATTTGGATTCAAATTCTGATTCCCAATATTAACAAATTGTGTGAGAAAGTCACTTAGATTCTCTTAGCTTTAGAATCCTCATCTGTAAATTGTAGATGATATAATCTATGATCCCTACTTCCCAGGGTTCTTCAAGTGACATAATGTATGAGGCTCAAATGACATTCTGTATGTTTGACAAACCTGAAAACGTTAAATAAATATCAGTAGTTACTGAAAACTGTCACTGTCATAATAGTTCTTCGAGTTATTATCTTGGTATTCTCATCTCAGTTCCTTGGGGTTCAGATGGAAATAGATCTGGGACAAGTCACTATCTTTCTATTATTCTTTGATGCTTAATATTTTATGGACTATTGCACAAGTCAATAAAATGATTGGTTTTTATTACGAATAAAAACTGTTGCAATCTCAGCCAATAGTCTGCACTGAAATCATCTTCAGGGTAACTTTAATAGCAGACAACATGATGGGGATGATATGTATATTTCACCTCTTTCCACACAGTATGATTTTTTTCTGCTGTGTGAAACCTTTTCATTTGCATAGCTACTACAGATTGGGCACAAATAGTCCTTGTAAATATTTGAGTTTTTCTACATTTGCGTATCCTGTGTTTCCTTTGAACTGTTTCAATTCTGCTTTGCTCATAGAGCACAGTATCTTCTCTGATGTGGACACACCATGCTGAGTGGTCCTGTGCAAGTGTCTCCCATGTCACACAATCACTTCCAAAGTTCTTAAGAGAGAACTTGCGAATGTCCTTGTATTGCTTTTTCTGACTACTGTGTGACAGCTTGCCCTGTGTGAGTTCTCCATAAAATAGTCTTTTTGGCAAATGTACATTTACATTCAAACAATGTGGCCAGCCCACTCGAGTTGTGCTCTCTGAAGCAGAGTTTGAATGCTTGACAATTAAATTCGAGTAAGGACCTCAGTGTGTAGTACCTTATCCTGCCAGGTGATCTTCAGAATCTTCTAAGACAATTCAAATGGAAGTGATTCAGTTTCTTGGCAGGGCCATGTTTCACAGGCTTACGACAATGAGATCAGCACTAGAGCTCTTTAGACCTTCAATTTAGAAGTCAGTCTAATAACCTCTCTCATACTTTCCTTCAGAACCTCTCAAACACTGATCTAGCTCTGATATGAGAATACCAAGATAATTGTTGGGCCAAAATTAGCACAACCAAATTTTGACATAATTTTCCATAAGCCTTTATGACTGACAGTATCAAAACCTTGGTCAAATCTACATATGTTGTGTACAGATCTCTGTTCTGCTCTTGAAATTTTCCTGGTATTGTCAGGCAGCAAACACCATATCAAACATTCCAACTACCCTTTCTGAAGCCATACTGGCTCTCAGGTATCTGACCATCTTCCAGTGAAGGATCAACTTATTAAAGAGGACTCTAGCAAGAATCTTGCCAGCAATGACTAAGAGAGAGACCCCTCTGTGACTGTCACAGGACAATCTATTTCCTTTGCCTGTATAGAGATAGACAGAAGTATCCTTGAACTCCTGGGGGATAACTTCTTCTTGCCATGTAACCTGGAAAATGTCAGTTAGCACCTTGTAAATCTTAGGTGGAACAGAATCAGCCCTGGGTGTTTTGCCATGTGAAAGGAGTTTTCAACGGAATTCAAAACCTCTTCTTCCATTGGAGCTTCAGTGAAGGAAGGATTGATTTCTACCTGAGGTAAAAGGTCAGTGGCCTCAGCATTGATTGATGAGGGTGTGTTGAGAACACTATGGAAGTGTTCAGCCCACGTCCCCAGGATCATGTCCTTCTTGCTGATCAGTGTGGCTCTGTCAGCACTGAGTAGTTGAGATGTACCATAGATCTTTGGTCTATAAATAGCCTTCCGACCACCAAAAAAATGCTTTGGATTGTTACTGTCTTCATAAAACTGCATAATCAGCATAAAGCTGCCCTAGTACTCTTTGTCTAAATGGAAGTTCTAGGAGGAAATCAACGATGAGAGAAGGATGCCACTTGGGTGGAAGGATGTCTGCCTATTCCAAAACTGTTTCTGTAGTTTTCTGTCCTATTTGTCCAAATAAGATGTAAGAATGTCTATCAGTCCTTTTCTGTTTTGGCTGAGAAGCGTGAATCTAGGTTTAGTGTCTCTAGGATGCTGTTTCCTGTATTTGTTAATATTGTATGGAATTTTTGTTAGATTTTCCACATCTACTGTTATCCATTTCACAATTCCAAGAGTATACCTTAAGACTGATATTGTGTTAATTGCTTTAATCATGTCTTTCCTATTGAGATTTGATTTTAGAATACCAGTAAGTCTCTTAATATTCAGCCATAGCATTCTCCTTGATGGTTTTATGCTTGATGTTTTGAAGGAGATAAAGGTATTTGAAAGCATCTCTTTCATCTGTTGGTTCAATGTGACCTCCAGATTTCAACTCAAAGCCTTCAGCCTTTTTTACCTTTAGCACTTGTTAAGACACTCATCAAGACAAAATAACTTTTTTTAATAACATTGAAGAAAGATTTCACAAGATGAAAGAAATGTTTAATGTCTTTTTTTCAGTGAAATTGTGGCATTTAATTTTGTTCACAACATAAAGTGATTTTTTTTTATTCTCTTTTAATTTTTGGCAGAACCATAATGGAGTGAAACTTTCCGTTTGAAAAATGCCACACTTTGTATCAGTTGTTCTTTATGAGAGTGTTTCTCAAATAATAGAGACCTTTTTTCCACATTGCTACCATGGTAAGCATTATCTTCATTTGATCTCAGCAGACCTAGGACAGGAGGCAGATTTTACTTCAGCAACAATAACAGTAAAAATAATTACAGCTGTCATGTATTTAGTGCTTAAGGTTTGCAAGGCATTTCACAAACATCTCGTTTTGTCCTCATAACAGCTGTGAGAAGTAGGTGCTATTTTTAATACCAATTTTACAGCTAGAAAACTAAGAGGTTGTGATTTACTCAGTCATACAACTAGTATATCTGAAGTCAGCCAATATGAGGAAAATTTCCTAGAAGTTAGAGCATTCCAAAAATGGCATATATTCTGCTACCTCCCTATCGTTGTAGGTGTTCATACAGAGACTGAATGATACTTGGTGAGGAAAATTGTTCCTCAATTGTTGAGGAAGTTCAGAACTCAAGTAGGGATTGGACTATATAGCCTCTATATTTCCAATTCAAAATCTCTTTTATACTTTACCATTCATTTTTTTACCATCTAAATAACATATAGGAATTCAATTGAATTCTATTCCATAGATTTACTTAGTACCTAGTGCACACTGTTGTTAGGTTCTAGGGACATAATGATGAATAAGGCACAGATGTTGCTCTCGATGATCTTACAGTATAGTAGGAGAATAAAATATGTGTACAAAAAACTACATTATAAACCAAAACATCATTGGTACAAAGAAACTATCAGAAATTCAAGGAGGACTAGAATATGTCAATTTAATTCAGTATATATTTATTAAATAACTCACAGGAAAGTCATTGCACATATTTTTTAAAATTATGAATGTAATTATAACAATACACTGTATGCCTTTTTTAATTTGACTAGTCCAAACTTTTGGAGCCCCATACCTATAAAAAAAATAATACTAATTTTATTTTTGCTAACAGCTTTCTCTGTTTCAAATATGATTTCTTCTGTAGTTTTTTTAAGGTTGTGTTTATTCTAGTTATAAATGTTCATTTTCACATAGATTTTTAAATTCAACCAGTAATAAACTTTTGTGGGAACACTTATGAGAAAGGAAATTGAATATATTGTTTTTATTACACTTACTGTCATTCTGTTTCATTGCTGCATAAAGGGAGTATTTTGATATCACACTGACCATTTAGAAACTTAATAGGATGCCACTGAACACATGTAAAATGTTTTTGAGATTGCTACAGGACAGAGTTGAGAGTCTCCACAGCTATAGCAATGGGAATTGTTCTATGGTCCCAATTTCCTTCTGAATTCCTTTTGGTGAAGTGCCAGACTTGAGAATATTGACTTTCTATTAAGCAGAAAAGGAAAATATTGGTTTGATTGAGATAACATTATTAGTCATCTGAAAGGTAATTCCAGGGCCTTAAAGAATTTAGTGGATTTTCCCCATTTATACTGTCAGGGTTTTCATCTTTATATTCTTATCTTGTAGACATTTACACATAGATGATGGAAATTGGTTGTGTCTATTGTAGCCTTTTCTCAGGCTTTCATTTTCTCTCTTCATCTTGACCAAGAAAGATATTGAGAATTTTCTCTATGCCTTTCTCTCCAACAGCTAAAATTACCTGTTTGGAAATAATCTTTCCCTGCTCATTCATATCTAGGATTTAGAAATCTCTAAAGAGAGTCATGTGTGGGAAGTGAGACTTCCAGTGCGAAGATGGCAGAGTGATAAAAGAACCCTGTAAATGCCTCCAAATTTCCCTCCAAACAACTATAAAACTGCCTCAGAGTTTATCTAGGAGTAGGGGAGCAGCTTACCAACATGAGAGGAAAGGTCTGTCTCACTGGGGTGGGGGAGGAGCTAGGTCCAAGAGCAGCTGCAGCAGCCAGGCTCACAGCAGGAAGCCTACAGCAAGGCTCCAAGTCTGGGGCCATCCACCAGTGAGGCCCCACCCTCCTGCAGACCAGCAGCCTCCCTGGCAAGTGGGAGCAGTCTGTGCAGCACTGCACTTGTGCCAGCATTGTGAACTTAAGTATAACAAGGTGAAATTTAAAATAGATAAAAGTAAAATTTCATACCTGAACTAAAAAAAAACTGCATAGAAAACTGGGAAGAAAATTTTTGCAATAAATATCTCTGATGAAGTTCTCATTTCTCAAATATATAGAGACTGAGTCAGATTTATAAAAATATAAGTCATTCCCCAGTTGATAAATGGTCAGAGGAGATGAATAGGAAGTTTTCAAAGAATTCAAAACTATCTCTAGTCATATGAAAAAATGTTCTAAATCATTATTGATCAAAAAATGCAAATTAAAATAACTCTGAGGTTCCACCTCACACTTGTCAGAATGACTCATATGATGAAAAAGGAAAATGTTGGCTATTTAAGGGGATATGGGAAAACTGGGACTCTAATGTACTTTTGGTAGAGTTGTGAACTCATCCAGTCTTTCTGAAGAGCAATTTGGAACTGTGCATACCTTTTGATTCAGCAATATTATTGCTAGGTCTGCGTGCCAAAAAGATCATAAAAAAAGGGGAAATGACCTACATGTACAAAAATATTCTTTGTGGTAAAGAATTGGAAATTGAGGGATGCCCATCAATTGGAGAATGGTCAAACAAGCTGTGGTATATGATTGTAAAGAATATTATTGTGCAAGACGACAAGCAGGATGACTTCAGAAAAACTTGAGAAGACTTACACGAACTGATGCATGGAGAAACTTATTACCATTGATTCAAGTTTTTCGAGGTTTTCCTGTGCAGGCCATAAATTCTGTCATTTTTTCCCTTCTAAGTTCTCTCCAGATTCTTATTTCTCTTGAGCTATTTTTGAATATTCTGGAACATCATTACTAAAGTGTCTTGGGAATCCATAGGATTCTTTTTCTTCAGGTATTGTTCCTTCCTTTGTCTTGCATTATTTATTAGAAGAGGTCTGTAATCTCTTAGATATTTTGGTATTCATTGATCCTTCTAAATTTATTATCATCTCTGTTGATGCTTGTGCTCTAGGTTTTTAAATGTACTTCACAAAAATGGTTTCAGCTTTTTTCCCCTTGTATTTTCCTCTCTCTCTCACTTTTTGACTTCTGTTTTTTCATGGTGGGTTTAACTCCTAGGCTTGACCTCAAAGTAAACTCACCCTTCTCCCATGTTGGGAAATTTACTTCATACCAGCTTTGGCCATTTCCTTAAGGAGCTTTTTTCAAGGACAGGTTTAGCGATAGTGGGATTCTAATATTCTTTCTTTCAGATCCAGTGTAGCCTTATATGAGTTCCCTATGTTCTTCAAATTTTTGGATGAACTGAGTTACCCTCTACTGGATTTTTTTTGGCAGAATTGGTAGCATATGACCTAGAATCTGTCTCACTTGAAGTTCTCTAAATTACAGATTTCACCAGGCAGAGAGAAGTCATCTCTTTCCTCCTATGCCTTCCCCTTCTCATGTGCCTAGAAAGAGTTAAATTCTCCTGCTTATGGTAAAGGAATCTGAGAGGAGAGTCATGATGAGATGCACCAGTAGTCTGGGAAGCAGCAGGTAAATCCATGAAGGCTCCAAAAGAACAAGCCTGTTGGTCAATTTGGAAAGAATAAATACTATAGAAATCAAAACCATTAGACAATAGGGGAAAATACTTTTATCATAACTAGACCTTGAATCACCGAGCTTGATCCCTACTAAAAGGTAAAGACCTTTGTTAATTCAGTTCAATCAACCAAGACTTGTTAAAGTTCGTGTAGAATTCTGTTAAACTTCATATTAATAGAATTTTACAGGGAGCTTACTTGAATGTGGGTTCATAATGAGAACTAATTTTGTAATTCACTCTTTCTCAAATTACTAAAGATTCATAATAGCTAACCATAGTCTCAGAGTCAGAAATGATTTTAGACGCATTGAATACAGCTCACACCTGAGAAATAATCCCCGCTTAAACAAACATGAATTATGGAATTGAAAGAGCATTGGTCTGAGAATTACATGATACTAATTTTATTTCTGGTCTTTTCTCAAACTAATCTATAGCCTTGTTCTTATCACCTGATCAGTATATTCTTTGCTTTCATTTTTGGTAAATGAGGAAGTCGAACTCGATAATTCCAAGGTGAATCCATCAACACAAATATATTAAGTGCGTGCTGTATGTCAGATCAGCTTTCCAGTTCTAGCATTGTATGACTGCTTACCTTTTAGTACTAAGAAAACGTTGGCAGCAGTGCTATATTTAGTACTTTAGGTAGAAATTTGATATCTTTTACTCAAAGTATGTAGGCAACTAGTGTTCTGGACCTGAGTTCAAATTCATTCTTAGACACTCACTAAGTATGTGACCCTGGGCAAATCCCCGAACCTTTGTTTGCCTTAATCCACCAGGGAAGGAATTAGTAAATCATTTTAGTATCTTTACCAAGAAAACCCCATGGACAATATGGTATGGTCCATAGGGTCATGAAGGATTGAACGCTACTGAAAGACTGAACAATGAAGGATGAGAAAGGATGCAGTCAGATGGAAATAGATAATGTCACTACTGATGGTGCCTTCCTCCCACAGCATACTCTTCTTCATGTCCCATCTCCAACTTGCCAAAATCCATTTTGTCTCCGTCTTTGTTCTCATAAGTTGTATAAAGTGGAAGTCACCAATTCTATTTCTTCCAGTAAGATGGGGGATCACCAGGCTTACCATATGCCTTATTTTGATGACCCCCAGACCACCCCTACTCTTCCCACTGTTACATAACATACTGATTTAACCTAAGAACATTTTGATCTTTCCATCAGCCCTATTATTTCCAAGGAGCCCCCAATTAGACCCCCTTCACAGCATTTTCACTTTTTCTATGTGTATCTTAACTATGTAGCACATAGTAAGCACTTAATAAATACTTTTGCATTCATTCATTCATCACAGTTGTCTTCTCAGAAATAGAATGAGAATTTATGTCTAAGATTTCTTTTGTGTTTTACAAAATCTTCTGAATACCTCTTAATTTCCAAGGAGTAAATGGGAAAGTAGATTTAAATCAACTGAATTTGTTTTTCATGCTTAATGGAGCTTCACACTAAGAATCATGTTTGCTATTAAAAAGGATGTCCTTGGTCCCCCATTACTGGAAACCCAAAAAATACACTTCATCTTTATTTTGAGATATGTCAGAGACAGTGACTCACCTCACATTAGCAACTGCAGTACAGGAGCAAAACAGTGCTGTAGCTAAAAGTAATAATTCCTCAGCTTCATTGGTCTTTTGTACAACTGGAAATCTGCAAAATGACAATAACTCTTTTTACCTCGGGACATGATCCATGGAAAAAGAGAACAAATTTATAATTTTTGTGTCATGATGTTTCCTGGGAAGAGTTTTTGCTTTTACTTTACTTTTAGTGGGTAGACTGGAATTCTTTAGTTCAGACAGAAAACTATTCAAAATATTAATGAATTTATGAATTAATAGAGAGAGAACTACTTTCTTACTAGTTTGTAAGGTCCATGGCCTCTAAGACCATATCTTGTTTCATTCTTCAGTTGCTAGCTCAACAGTTTATAAAAATAGCTGCTTTGTATATTTTTAAATTCTTATTGATTTTTTAAAATTTTTACATATAGTTGGTATAGAATTCCACATACAAGTGAGAAGCTCACTGACACATGGTTTAGCTTTTAAAAAAAGAAATCTGTAAGTGCAGGATAATATATTTTAATCTTGACCCTGTTGTTGACAACGTTGAAAATTCCCAGTCTATCACAGTACTGAGAATGTTACCTAGAAATATCAAGGACCCAAAAACAGTCCTCTTAATACCCCAAGCGCCATAACTACTTCTTACTGACAAAAAGCAATCCTTTTCTAAGAAGGAAATACATTGAGAAACCACATGAGACACCCCTCCCATTACAAAAAAAAAAAGTTTTGCTTCACTGACATTATTAATATTACTACCTAAATCTGTTCTTATAGTTGTTAAATATAAGCTCCTTGATTGTAGGACCTATTTTTTTTCTTTTTGTTCCCCTATTGTCTATCATACGTTTTTGTTCATGCATATTTTGTATTAATAGCTGATTTTTGTTGTTCAACATTAAGTTCATAAGCAAAGAGTGAAAATTAATTTGGTCTTTTGAATGAGAACTACTTTCTTGCTAGGTTGTAAGGTGCCTAACGTCTGCAATCATAACCAATTTCTTTCTTCAATATCTGTCACAAGGGTTTATATATTATGTGTCACATGTATTATGTGTTGCTAATTTTAAAAATCTTATTGATATCTTTTGTTTTTACATCATTTTCATTTCCAAGATATCTTGCAACTCCTCTCCAGAGAACTTCCACTTAGAACTATTAATCAAAAGGAAAGATAAAGAAAAAAAAAGAAAATCATCAAAAGTAATCGATCAAGCTTATTTGATAATACTTTATATACAGTGTCTTAGACCTGAAGTCTCCCATTTGTGCAGTGCAAGAGCTTGTAAGCCAAGCGTTGTCAGGACAGTTAAGCCATATTCAGTTTTGTGGTTCTTTCTATTTATTCTTTGGTAATCATTTTATATATTGTTTTCCTGGTTCTTCTTACTTCACTTTGCATCAGCTCATGTAAGTCTTCTTATGCTTCTTTGTATATTTCATCATTATTCCTATGTAACATTAATATGCAGTTACATTCAAGTGCCACATTGTATTTAGACAATTACCAATCCATAAGCATCTTGATTTCTAATTCTTTTCTGCCATAAACAGTGCTAACATTTTTGGTGAATATTGGACTTATCTAACTTTTACCTCCTTAGAGTATATGTCTAGCAGTATGATCTCTGGGTTGAGTATACACATACACATTTTAGTCACTTTTTTTTAAACAAAATTCCTAATTGCTTTCTAAAATGCACATCGCAGGAATCTTCAGAACAGATTGTGATTTTCTTCAAGGCAGAGGACATGTTGTTTACCACTATGGAATCCCAAAGGCCTATCAAAGTGCCTGGTACAGATTAGCACTTCATAAATGTTTTTTTTTTTTTAATTAAGTGGGATTAGATTGAATTAAACCGAATTGAATTTCTAAAGTTGAGCAATTCATCTTTGGAGATTAATTGCCTCTATCCATGCAACTGTGAAAATAAGCATTTGCAGTGATCAGATTTGTTTTTCTCAGTTGACAATAAGACCATAAGAGTTGCAAAAACTCCAAGTTAAGCAACTGTCAGAGGTAACTCAGGATGTCTGAGGTTTCATAGTAATTATTGGATATGATTTTCCAAAAGCCTTTTGGGATTAGAGGTATGAGGAAGCCACAGATAAATATGTATAGTACTCAATAGCAAGGCCTCATGAGGAGCCTATTTTCTAAATAGACCTAAATGTATTAGAAGTAATATTTAGGGTGGTGATTTCATTGGTGTGGGGAGTTCTTAATGAACAAGTTCTTTTTTCTGGTTCGGATCACCATCTGCTTTGCAAATTATAATCCCCAGAAAATTTCAGAGATTCAGTGAGAGACCAGATGTCTTGCCCAGGGTCACAGAACCAGTGTGTGTCAAAGGCAGGACTTGATCTCAGATCTTCCTGACTTCTCTCTCTCTGCCTCTCTCTCTGTCTCTCTCCTCTCTCTCCCTCCCCCCTCTCTCCCTCCCTCTCTCTCTCTTTCTCTCTCTCTCCCCCTCTTTCTTTCTCTGTCTCTCTCTGTGTCTGTGTCTGTTTCTCTCCTCTCTTTCTTTCTCTCTGTCTCTCTTTCTCTCTGTCTCTCTCTTTTTCTCTCTTTCTCTGTCTCTCTCTCTCTGTCTCTCCCTTTCTCTCTCTCTTTCTCTCTCTCCCCTTCCCCCACCTTCACTATGTCCCTCCTCAAAAGTATTTTGCTTTTGACCTCTGCCTCCCCCAATCCACCCTTCCATTTATTGGCCTCCCATTTCTTTTGTCCTCCATTCTTCCTACTTTCCTGTAGGGTATGATAGATTTCTATACCCAACTGAGTGTGTATGTTGTTCCCTCTATAAGACAATTTCAATAAAAGTTCAAGCACTTCCTGCCACCACCACCCATCGTCTGTACTCTTTTATGTGAGGTAATTTACCTTATTCTACCTCTTCCTTCCTCCTTTTCCCAATGCATCCTACTTTCTCACTTTGTAATTTTATTTTTTTAGGTATCATCCCATCATATTCAGCTTACTCTGTCATGCCTTCTGTCTTTGTATACTCCTTCTAACCACCCTAATGAGAAAATTTTTATGAGTTACAAGTATCATATTCTCATGTAGGAATAGAAACAGTTTATATTGGTTAAGTCCCTTATGATTTCCTTTTTCTGCTTACCTTTTTATGATTCTCTTGAGTCTTGTATTTGAAAGTCAAATTATTGACAAAACAGGTAGACAATAATGTTGGAGAAGATGTGGGAGAGTTAGAACACTAATTCATTGTTGGTGGAGCCGTGAGCTGATCCAACCATTTTGGAGAGCAATTTGGAACTATGCCCAAAGGGCTACAAAAATGTGCATACCCTTTGACCTAGCAATATGACATCTAGGACTGTATCCTCAAGAGATCATAAAAATAGGAAAGGGTCCCACTTGTACAAAAATATTTATAGTAGCACTCTTTGTGATGACCAAAAACTGGAAATCAAGGGGATGCCCATCAATTGGGGAATGGCTGAATAAATTATGGTATATGAATGTAATGGAATAATATTGTGCTGTAAGAAATGATGAACAGGAAGACTTCAGAGAGGCCTGATATGAGGACTTATATGATCTGATGCTGAGTGAAAAGAGCAGAAACAGGAGAACTTTGTACATAGCAACAACCACAGTGTGCGAGGACTTTTTCTGGTAGACTTAAAACTTCATTGCAATGCAAGGACTTAAAAAATTCCCAATGATCTTTTAAGGCAAAATGCCTTCCACATCCAGAGAAAGAACTATAGAATTAAATCGCAGAATGTAGTAGATGATTTTCTTTTGTATTACATTTTAGTTTGTTATATTATTTCTCCCATTCATTTTAATTCTTCTATGCAACATGAGTATGGTGAAAATGTATTTAATAGGAATATATGTGTGGAACCTATATAAAATTGTGTGCCATTTTGGGGAGGGAAGGGGGAGGGAAAGAAATCTAAGTTTTATGGTAGTGATTGCAGAACACTGAATATAAATTTTAAAATAGTCAAATTATCTATTCATCATTGGTCTTTTTAGCAACAATGCTGAAAGTCCTCTATCTCATTGAATTTCCATTTTTCCCCCAGAAGGATTATACTCAGTTTTGCTGGGTAGGTGGTTCTTGGTTGTAATTCTAGCTCTTTTGCCCTCTAAAATATCATAGTCCAAGTCCTCTGATCCTTACATGAAAGCTGCTAAATCAAGAATGGGGAGCCTGTGGTCTTGAGGCCACATGTAAACTTCTAGATCTCTGCATGTGGTCTTTTGACTGAGTCCAAGTTTTACAGAACAAATCCTTTTTCTTAAGAGAATATGCTCTCTGAAGTTTGGATTCAGTCAAAGGGCTGACTTGAAGACATAGCAGGCCACATGTGGCCTCAAGGCCACAGGTTCCCCTCGCCCGTGCTAAATCTTGGATATTCTGAATATGACTGCATAATATTTGAATTGTTTCTTACTGGCTGTTTACAATATTTTTCTTCTTGAACTAGGAACTCTGCAGTTTGGCTATATTATTCCTTGGAGTTTTCCTATGGGGATCTGTTTCAGGAGGTGGTTGGTGGACTCTTTCCATTTCTTGTTTGTCCTCTGGCTCTAAGCTCTCAAGGCAGTTTTCCTTGATAAATTTTTGAAATAGTCTATCTGGTCTCTTTTTGATCATGGCTTTCAGATAGTCCAATATTTCTTAAATTATCTCTTCTTGATTTATTTCTTGGTCAATTATTTTTCAGTGAGTTATTTCACATTTTCTTCTGTTTTTTTTTCACCCTTTTGATTTTGTTTTATTGTTTCTTGATGTCTCCTGGAGTCATTAGCCTCTACTTGCCCAATTGTAATGTTTAAGGAATTATTTTCTTTAGTGAGCCTTTGTATCTCCTTTTCTATTTTGCCAGGTTTACTTTTTAAGGAGTTATTTTCCTCCGTTAATTTTTGTACATCTTTTTCCATTTAGCCAAATTTGCCTTTTAAAGAGTTTTCTTCAATAGAGACTTTTGTGCCTCTTTTGCCATTTGGCTTACTCTCTTCTTTAAGGTTATCTTCATTTTTTTTTTTTTTTTTTTTTGTGGTGGGTGTTCCTTCACCAAATTGTTGACTCTTCTTTCAGGATTTTCTTCATTTCTTTTTCCCAATTTTTCTCTACTCCTCTTATTTGATTTTTAAAATTCTTTTTGAGTTCTTCTAGTAATTCTTTTCAGCCTCAGACCAATTCACATTTTCCTTTGAGGCTTTGCATGTAGCTGTTTTTGCATTATTGTCTTCTTCTGAATATATATTTCGATCTTCCCTGTAACCATAGTAACTTTCTGTGGTTGTTTTCCTTTTTTGTTGTTTGCTTATTTTTTCCACCCTATTTCTTGACTTTTAGCTACCATAAAATTGGGCTCTGTTTCTGTTGTGGAGGGGCCAAGTAGGGGAGTTGTAAGTTTTCAGTTCTTTCAGGGTGGTGAGCTTTAAGGAGAAGTGTGGTCACACTGCTCTTCTGGCCTGTGCTCTTGTCTGTGGGTCACCACAGGGACTCCTTTGCACCCTGGAACTATGACCAAGGTCCCTGCTTCTGCCAGTGCTTCTCACCTCGGGGCTGTGACCTGGAATGTGATATGGTCAATGCAACAGTGCCCTGCCTCTAGTGCCAGCAAAGTGTCTCTTATAATCTTCTGACCAGTTGTCTGACCCCCTTACCATATGTGGCCTGAGAGCTCCTGCAAGCCATCTCCACTGATTCATTTGCTCGTAAGGTCTGATACTGGATTACTGGGCACAGCTTGTGCTGGACTGTGTTCCATTCTCACCCCAGTAAGACAAACCATTCCTGCTAAACTTTCAAGTTGTCTTGGGTTGGAAAATTGACCCTTTTTGCCAACCTTCCAAGTTGTGTCGAGTTGGAAAATTGACCCTTTTCACCAATCTTACAAGTTGTCTCAGGTTGGAAAATTGACCCTTTTTGCCAGCCTTCCACATTGTCTTTGGTTGGAAAGTCCTTTTGTTGGTTCTGCTGCTTCATAATCATCCTGAAGTCTTATTTTAATGCTGTTTAGAGGGAAATTAAAAGAGCCCCTGCTCTTTCCCTTATTTATTTCATTTAAAATGTCTCCTTTTTTCCTTTCTGCTCGTGTAGATTCTATCCATGCTTCAAATTCCAGCTCAAATCCTATCTCTTCTAAGAAATCTCCTCTGAGACATCAATTCAGCCTTTCCTCCAAAATCTCATGCATCTTATTCCACTTAATTTTCAGTTTTATGCTTGCCTTATATTATTCCCTTTTGTTTTATAGAAATCCAGGTCCCAATTAGTACAAATAATAGATACTATAAAATAGTCTCATTTAAATTTGCTCACACATTTCCTCTGGGCTGGAACAAATCACAATAATTTACATATTTATAATTTCAAATAATACTATCTAAATACATGCAATACTTCAGAGGATTTATTATTTACACTAATTGGGATCTGGTTATATTATCCTTGTCTCCCTAATTAAATCTTCTTGATGTAATGTAATCTTCTTGAGGACAGGATTATGTCATATTTCTTTTACATTCCTCCCCCATTGAGTACCTATTATAATGCTATTTACATATTAGATAAGCACTTGTTAGAAAAAAAAATGACATTTATATAATATTTAAAGGTTTATAAACTGCTTTCTAACCAAATTACTAGTGTTAGAATCTCTATTTTTAAATGAAGAAACTAAGGTTCAAAGAAGCTAGTGATTTGTACAAGATCACATAGCTATTGTGTTGTAGATTATGACAAAATTCAGGTTTCCTGGTTTATCGATTGATCACCAAGCACCGATTGTGTTCCAGTCACCATTATCCTACATCATACTGATTGAGTCCTCCAGAGTTCAAAATATGATTCCCAAGACAATGAACCCTTGCTTCTTTGTGATAGCAGTTGGCTGGAGAGAGATTTATGAATAAATTATCCGCTTTTCTGAGTCCCTGATAGTTGCAGTTACCCGGATTTATTGTATTTTTAATCCCTAAAATCCTTTGGCATCTTATTCATTTCTTTACTTTACCTTAGAGACCATGAAACTCATTGGTAAAAGAGCTAATTCCTATGCACATGTAAAACATTCAAAGATCCCTTGGGATGAAGAATGTAATATTAATGTAAGATATAATTAATTGCTATAATTATTGTTTTTAAGAATCTAATTTTTCCCTTGAGGATCATACTTTTATTTTACTAGCTATACGTAGCTGACTGAATAATAATAGTGGCTGCCATGGTAAAATTTAGAATGAGAAATCATTATTCATTATAATTATATGGAAGGTATTAGAGTAATATAGCATCCACTCTGTGACTTACTTAGAATCGAAAGGAAAAAAAATGGTGATTAAAGCTTAGGGTTCATAGGAGAGTTACTCCTCCTTATAGTAGAATTTTGTATAAATTCACTTTTCTCTCTTCATCCTAATATTGCTTTTATTATTATTTTTATTTAAATTTATTTATATTTTGTTTATTTGTTATTATTATGGACTTTTGTCCATATTGTATTCTCCAGTATAATATAAACAATTTGAAAGCAAAGACTTACATTTTTTTGTATCCTCAGGACATAGTAGTGTCTGGCACATAGTAGGTACTAAATAAATATTTGTTTGAGTGAATGAAGAAAGTCCCAGGGCATATTATAGCATTCTTTAATATTTTCCCTGCCTCTAAGAATACTTCAGACAGTTCCACTTTCCAGAATCCCATTGAAGTATGATGATAATTAAGGCCATCTAACAAGTGTGATAAATCTAGGATGAAGTCCAAAGTCTCATGATTTAAATATATATAGTATTCTCTCTTGATGTGTATAGGTCTTAGGTAAAACCTATTTTCCCTTTTTTTCTTGATCCTTGAAAGGTGCCCTTTAATTGATTATGAAATTTGGCAAATGTGTGAACCAAGTCATAATTTAATATCCTAAGCCCCATGTTTTTAACACCTCACCAGTGATTTCAAAGAGCACCTGCTTTCCCTTCACAAAACATAAGCCAATATATTGTTCCTGGAGAAGATAGCAGCTAGTTGCTGAAGAAGTGTTATACAAGTAATCCTTCATTTTGTTTTTGACACAGTTAAAAAAAAAGTAGTGAAATCCCCTGTCATCCAATACCTTGGGAAATAAAGGTCTTGCTAAAATCATACACTGGAACCAAATGTCATAACAAATCTCATTCCCTGTTTTCAGCTTTAGTTAATACTAAAATTTTAAAAAACCCTTTAATAAAATAAATAAATTCTTACATTATTTCACAGGATTGTTGGCAAATCTTTTCATAACTAACCAGAACTGTTTAAGGAACAATTAAGAGAGATACTCTTCCTCCAAAGAATGAAAATGATATGGCCTTTGTGTCTAGTAACAGAACTCTGATTTGCTGCATTTGGTTTGTTCTGTAATCCATCAGAAACCTACTGAGCATCTTACGGATTTTTCTTTGAAGAGACCCCATGATACACTTTCTGTTCTCTCCTAGTTGTGGGCAGTAATGGCAGCAAACATTGAAAAGCTGTCTTGCTAGCATGGCATTGGACTTATTTGAAATGCAAACAGGTACATAATGTGGTTCTTTTCTTTGAAACCTAGAAAGCCTCATCCTCCCAAAAATGTTAAGTTTGTAGGTCAGTTTGAGTGGCTTTTTTACTCAGTGCAGAGAAACACAGATTAAAGGTCAGTGGCAGCAGGGGCTTTCTCAAGAGAACAACGTTTGTAACAGAAGAATAAAGAGCAGTTGTAATCATACTGAATGGAAGTTTTCATTGTTCAGAATCACAGTTTATCCCTGCAGATGATCGCAAAGGTCAGAATTCTAAAAGATTCACACTCTGTCCTCAAATAAGAGGGCAGTCCCCAAATACAAGCTAGCAAATATATTGGTTTCTATAAGAGGTTTTCCCCACTAAGGTGCTTTCTTTTGAAGTTATAAGACTATGGGCTCACAGTCACTTGAACATATAAAATATGCTTTTCTAGGCATCATGATAGGTTTATGTTGCCTGGTACCCCTTGTAACAAATGACATACACTTAGCTATGGCCACAGACAGTCTGGGGCCACAGAAAAGATGTTTTCTTCATGCAGTCCCCAATTTTGAATGAGGATTGAGCCTCCATCAACACTGTCTTCAAAGACTGAGCCAAGAGTCCCCAAAGATCAATACTTTTTTGCTAGTGAACCTGGAAACACCAGGAAATAGGATGCATTTTGCATGTTGCTGGAAGAGATTTCTCTAAGATGAAGGCTCAAAAACTCAGAGATCAGACAAGGACTAATTCAGTAGGCTTATTTTATTTATTCAATCAAATAATAAAGATTTATTTAATGATTATTTTATGTTCAGTGCTATGTGGGGCTCTGGGGAAGACAGAAAGGAAAGTATAGGACATGGTCCTACCCTCAAAGAGCTTGAAGTCATTTATTAGAGGAAGAGATGGTCATGAAACATTAATGAACAGTGAAAGACATAACTGATCGCTAATTATGTGGGATAGATTGTAGTAGAAAACTCAGAGGAGTCAACTAGAGTTGCCAGGCACTGGAGCTAGGCCTTGAAAGATGGATAGAATTTGGATAGATAGAATGAAATAGATACAGAGAATTTGGATAGAGATAAAGCCTGGCATGTTAAAGGCAAGGTAGATGATCCTAGTTAAGCATCTTGGGGACATTTTGCATATACAAGGTCTAAACTAGATTTTCCTTGCTCTTAAGAAATCCCTAGAATATCTCATTCAAATTTTAAAACATATTTTCTTATGAAAAGGTGTATTCAGTTTTGTTCAGTGGGTTATGCAAGGTTTGTGAGCTTTTTTATTCATCTATTTTCATTTTCTTTAATTTCTTATTGTATTTGAGAACTTCTCTGATTTAAAATTATGCTTGTTCATTTGTGATTTGCTTTTTCAGGAGTTTGGTGGTTACATTTCTTAGAGAACTGAATTAAAGATTGCTTATTGTTAGTATCTTTTGTTTTCTGTCAATTTTTCTCTGTCCTCTGAAATATCTTGGGGACATTTTCTTTTTTGATTTCCTAAAATATGTCATTCAGACTTTTTTTTTGCTAGAACATTAATTCTCAGGCTTTCTTTCTCAACTCTGTCCTCTAGCTGCCTTTTCTTTCATTTATAGTATTTTCAAGTATTCCAAATGTTTTGTTCTTTGATTTTGTATAGTTAATTGTTCTGCCAACTCTTTCACTTTTTATTCCGTCATAGCTTCTCTATTCTTTATAGTTTTGACAGTTTTGTTAAGAATTTACATGGAATTTTCCAAGCTGTTAAACTTCCTATTAGTATCTTCATTCTTACATCAATTTTTTAAGTTCCATTTTTAAAGAAGTCAGATTTTCCTTGAATATTCTCATTGTATATATTAGCCACTCTGGAATATCATAAGGTTTTCATTTCTGTTTGGAGACCTGATTTCTTTCCAGTATTTATTCTCAGTTTATTTTACTTTATAATATTCAGGCAGTAGGCAGCTAGGTGGGGCAGTTCCTAGAGCTCTGACCCTGGACTCAGGAGGCCCATAATTCAAATCTAGCCTCAGACATTTATGACCCTGGGCAAGTCATTTAACCCTATTTGCCTCTGATCCTCATCTTTAAAAATGAGAAGAGGAAATAGCATACGATTCTAGCCTCTTTGCTAAGAAAACTCCACATGGGGTCATGGAGAGTCAGAGATGGTTGAAAACAACTCAAAAACAAGCAACATCCAGACATTGTTGCAACCTCCCCCCCCCCACTTTACTCCTTTCTCCAATTGATATTTTCCTTCATAAGTGGTGTTCTTTATGAAGTTATTGTTTTAAATTTACTTGTTCTTATGCTATGTTTGTTACATTCCTTCCTTTTCTAAAAGTGATAAAAAAACTGGATTCAAACATGTCTCTATTTTCAGTCATTTTGCTTCCCCTCAAAATTGAACAATTTTACTCTCTATAAACAAATTTAAGGGTGAAGTCAAGATGGCGGAGTAGAAAGACGCATGTTTGCGAGCTCCGAACCCACAGCCCATAGATTTAATGTAAGAAGAGCTCCCCAGAAGTTCTGGATCACTGCAGGGGGTGCAGAAACATAGTGGAAGAGATTTCCGTTCCAGAGAGCCCTGGAGAGCCGTCCCCAGGGTCCGTCATGCCCCAGAAAGCAGACCCCACCCCAGCGCTGCCCTGGCCATGGCCCCCAGAGAAGCTGATCCGAGCAAGCTTCAGGGACGGAACCTCTGGCTGCCTGGAAGGTCCCTCCGCCAACAGACTCTACAGGTCAGTGAGAGACACGCCTGGGCTCACCGAGAGGGGAGCGGGGTGTCTCCGTGGCTTGGGCACCCTCGGGAGGAAGCAGCGGAGGCAGAAGCAGCGGAGGCGCGGGACTCCCCCAGCAGCAGGCAGGATCTTCATTACTGAAAATCTCTGCATAAACCACCTGAAGGAGCTGAGCTTGGGAGACGGCCCTGCCCCACCCGCTCCATTTCTGAAGGTCTCTGCATAAAGCCCCTGAGGGAACTGAGCCTGGGAGGTGGCCCTGCCCCGCCCCCAGCACCAGAACTAAAGCTCACATTGATTAGCAGCCACTCCTGCTGCGGAAAGCCCATTTGAATCTCAGACCCCAAGCACTAGCTGGGCAGATCTAGGTGGGGGTGGACAGGAATCTCAGAAGTCAAGTAACTGGCTGGGAAAATGCCTAGAAAAGGGAAGAAAAATAAGACTATAGAGAGTTTTTTCGAACAGATGCAAATGATCCTGACTTTCGGATCTGACGACGATGAGGACATATTCTTGCCATCAGGGAAAGAAGTGGAGGGCGGGGCCTTGGTACCCCAGACATCCCAGGGGGGATGTCGGGTGGGCTCAGGCCTTGGAAGAGCTCAAAAAGGATTTTGAAAAGCAAGTTAGACAGGTGAAGGAAAAATTGGGAAGAGAAATGAGAGAGATGCAAGAAAAGTATGAAAAACGGGTCAATACCTTGGTAAAGGAGACCCAAAAAAATGCTGAAGAAAATAACACCTTGAACAATAGGCTCACTCAGTTGGCAAAAGAGGTTCAAAAAGCCAATGAAGAGAAGAATGCTTTCAAAATCAGAATTAGCCAAATGGAAAAAGAGGTTCAAAAGCTCACTGAATTTAATAGTTCTCTCAAAATTAGAATGGAACAGATGGAGTCTAATGACTTTATGAGAAACCAAGAAATCACCAAACAAAACCAAAAGAATGAAAAAATGGAAGAGAATGTGAAATATCTCATGGGAAAAAACAAATTTAATTTGGAATATTATAAAAGTGGTCTTTAACACCAATAAATTGATATACTACTGGAGGAACTGAATGACATAAATATTGATGTGCTTGTTATAAATAGAGCCAAAATACATAAGGAAGCTACAGCTAAATCAAAGTATGGCTCATAAGATGTTCCCAGAAAGGTAAATGAAGTAGCCAATTAGTGTCATTATGTGCCCAAATATAACAAGAAACATTTCATTTTCTTTTAATCACTGAGCTATACTCAGAATAAACTACCATGAGGACAATCCTAGCTTATGACCAACAGTTAGTTAAGAGCATTTGAAGCCATTGAGAGTCATTGGATAAGATCTTTCAAAACAAGTCATTTTGTAATTTGATATACAGTGATTTCACTAAGTTGACACAGAGAAAGACACGAAACAGTAGAAAAAAATGTTTGATAATGTTGTTGGATGATAATAAACAAAAGAGGCCAAAATTTAGATATCATTATAACTGCATCACAAACATCACACCTGTATCATATGGCTAGGATATATAGAACATTGAATACAGTTATGCAAAAAAGAAAAGAAGAGAAATTGATCATATCGCAACAGACAAGAAATGGTTGGTTCCTGGCATGGGAGTTATTTCTCAAATGTCTGAGTAATCACATGACAATGCTAATAATAACCAACTAGCATTGATACAGTACTTTAAGATTTACCAATATTTTTTAAACTTGATTTTCACAATAATTGTGGGAGGGAAGTACTATTACTAGTTCCATTTTATAGGTGATGAAATTGAAACCCAAATAAGTTAAGTGACTTGCCTAGCATCATACACGTAGTACCTTGAGACCAGGTTTTTAACTCAGATCTTCCTGGCGCTAGGTCCAGGGCTCTGTCCACTACACACCTGGCTGCCTCTAGTATAATTAATTACATAGTAAACAAGTGTGAAAGGCATGGTATAGTGAGTAGAGTGCTGGGCTAAAAGTCAGGATGACCTGGGTTTGGATCCCACCCTATAGATTTACTAGCTTTGAGACTGTGGACAAGTTGCTTGAACTCCATGAGCATGCTTCCTCATTTGTAAAATGAGGTGAATGAACTACATGACCGTCAAGGTCCCGTTCACCTCTATGTCTATAATCCTTTGATCCTGCTTAGTGCAAAGGTCAAAACTAGTGTCAAAGTACATGAAGAAGTAAAGATCAGAAAACACTTAGTAATTTTAACAACTACTATTTTGACTATGTAAGCTCAAATCTCCCCCAAATGGAAAATGGATAAAGGTAAAGACACTGACGCTGATTATCTCCATAAAGGAGGCCAAAAGACCACAGACAGCAAAGCAGAGATCTAAGTGGAGAGCATTGGTAACCATGTACAGCACTATTTTGGGGGACAAAATTATGGGCAAAACACAAGAGAATTGCAGAACATTATGAGCAGTAATAGCCTTGCAGAATAATGAAAAACAATGGAAAGGAAAACCTTTGCAGAAAGTTTGGCATGGGACAAGACCAAATCAGAGGATCCTAAAAACATTTATAGATAAAACTAGAAAGTAACCAGTAGATGACACATAGAACATATTTTCCAATTTATCTTTAGTGACTTATTCTCATCATCAGTGAGGAGGAAACCAATATATTTACAGTCCTAACACCTCAGTATCTGATATAGGGTAGGAGGAAGAGGAAATGACACAATGATGAAACTAAAAAGAGAAGCTAGTTCAGATGAAATACACAAAAAGAAATGTATGCCATTTAAAAAAAAATAAGTAAACATATTCGGAGATACATTTCCAAAATATCTAAAATAGGGGAATCATAGGATCATAAAAGGGATGTCAGAGTTTAGTCTAATCAAAGCCTTTATTTCACAGATGAAATTACTGAGGAAACGCAAAGTTGTGACTTATCCAAAGTTACACAAATAATAAGGAGCAAAGATGGAATTTGAATCTAGCCATCCCAGTGTATTTCTCACCTCCTTAGGCTGCTCTCAGGAAGACATCAAATGATTGGGGAAAAAAATCATGAGTGATTTTAACCCTTCAAATATACCTGATTAGATATCAGCATACAGCCTTGTATTACTACTTTTACTGTAAAATTCTTATAAAAATGATCCATATCCATATCAAGAGTTTGATCCATGAAAATATGAACAGAATAGGGAATTTTTGAAGATGATTTTTGCTATATCAGAATACATCTTCCAAGTCACACAATTTACTTGAAAGTTTTCAGAGTATAAAATCTCATGGTTGGTAGTTGTTGATGATGGTGGTTATTGATGTTGATACATTTAACTCAGTATATTAAAAAAAAAAACCTTAAAAGCTCTGCACCAACAGTGTATTTTCCATGCACATGTTAAAACCATACGTAAATTTTGAGAAATGTAACACAGACATTGCTTTGTCCATTGATTATCCAGACATTTGTAATGTCAGTGGCATTGTACTAAATACATTTATCTACAGAAGATTGTAGATCTGCTCAGTGAAGTCCGAGATCACTTGAAAGAAATTCACATAGTAAACCCTACTAGAAAAACCAAGTGGATGAAGAATATTTGTTATGCAGACTAAGAAGAGCAGTCACATTGGATAAACAAATCATAGATTTCAAGCTTGGAGAAAACTCAGAAGGGAACTAGTACAACTTCCTCATTTTTAAGGTCCAAACAGGGAGGATGGCTTTCTCAAAGTCATCAAAACACCAAGTGACAGCTGGGATTTGGATCTAGGTACTCTGACTCTAAATCAGGTTTGTCATAGCTTCCTCCTAATTATATGCATGTGTGTATGTGTATTGTTAAGTCATATCAGTTATGTCCAACTTTTCATGACCCTTTTTTGGGGTTTTCTTGACAAAGATACTAGAGTGGTTTGCCATGCCCTTCTCTAGCTCATTTTATGAATGACTAAGACAAATGAGGTGAAGTGACTAGCCCAGGGTCATGCAGGTAGTGTCTGAGGCCGAATTTGAACTCATGAAGTTCAATCTTAATAAATCCAAAAAAAAAAAAATACCAGCCTGCATTGGTAAGAGAGTTTTCACACTTGGGAAATTCTCGTTACTGATGAAATAACTGATCTAGTCCCTATTCCTTTGTCCAATCATCATTGAAGATGGAAAATAAACTAGGCTTAAAAACACAGAGTTTAGATTTGGGTAATTGTGTAATACCTGCAATGATCCCACAATTTCCCTTAACACACACAAAGAATCTCTCTTTTCAACACTAATGTTTTCCCAATGTTATACAATGACTCTCAATATTGGTATATCATAATCTCCAAAGAATCAAAATGTGAGTGACTTAAAAGAATAAAGAGCTATGGGCTTAGCATAAGTCAACTGAATTATATTGCCAGTGATCGCTTGCACAGAGTGAGTGGGATGGAAGATATTATTCAGAAAGCATGTGATCAGCAAACAGTGTGGGAGGCCATTTGTCAAGAGCAATTAGTAAAATGGTGTCATCTGTGTGTCAGAGGTGTCAGAGGATATAGTGCTGAGCCTGGAGCCGGGAGGACTCATTCATCCTCATAAGTTCATGTTAGGCCTTAGATACTTACTAACTGTGAGACCCTGGGCAAGTCAACTTGACCCTGTTTGCCTCAGTTTCCTCTTCTGTAAAATGAGCTAGAGAAAAAAGTGGCAAACCGCTCAAGTATCTTTGCCAAGAAAACCTCAAATAGGGTCACAAAGACTTGGATATGACTGAAAGACAACTGAACGACGAGATCAAAATAAGTTGACAGCATATCATAGCAGCTACAAAGCCTAACATACTGTCATAGGCTTCATTAGAAGAGGTATGTTGTGCTGAGTAAATGAGCTCACAGTATTGCTGTGCAAACCATACCTTGAGTACTGGTTCCACATTGTTAAAAGAAACTGATAAACTAGTATATATCCAGAGGATGACAGCAAGGATGTGAGCTAGAAACTATATCATATATAAGGAATTACTGCAGATAGTAGGAATGGTTAACTTGAATATATATATATATATACATATATATATATATATATGTATATATATATATATATAATATATTAATGGGGGCACAAGAACTATATCCACATACTCGAAAGATGAAAGAAAGAGGAATTTTTTGTTTTGCTTTGCTTGAGGCTTGGGTAAGAGAATACAGTATTAATCCTTCTCAAATGGGTATTATTCCTGATGTTAAAGGAACAGCAAAAAAAAGTTATGACAAATAAGACCCACCAAATCCTTCTCTCCTTCCCAACCACCACCACCACCCCTCATTTCTTCTTTAGTATTCATTGGCTGTGAGTGGCCTGGGTGTGCTTTTTTTTCTTTTTTTAGCTATTTAGATTATTCTCAGAGCCTGAAAGGCTAGGATACTGAGAAGAATAGAAAATTAAAGCTAATTTGAAACGCTAAAAAAGGCTAGGTTAAGAGAGACATTCGAATAAATTTGAGATTTAATTTGCAGTTTAGCCTTGCAGTTTACCTTTAAGGTCAAAAGCAATGTGTAAATTGAATGAGCTTTAAAACCCACTGGGAAATCTAGAGAATTCAAGGAAACTATAGTTGATAGGAGTTTATTTGTCTGAATAGTCTATCATGACTCTTCATTTAGGAGATAGATATACGTTTAATTACCTATTTCAATAAGAAAAGAATAGGTTTTCCTGAAATGTCACCTGTTAGAGGAGGAGCCTCTCAATCTTTCTTTGGAATGATGTCAGGGCAATTTATACCATTGAAGTCTTTTAAAGTCTTATTTTCTTAGTCTCAAAAAGAAAATAACTTAGGACATTCTGTTTTTATTTTTTTTATAGCTGGTCCTAAAAATGGTTATGAGAATTGGCAGGGAAAAATGCCCGTGATTATTCAGCCCTTTTGGAAGAGAAAACAGCTTTTGTTTCTAAGGGCTTTCATTTCCTTCTATGTGGTTGTCAAGGATGTCGCCTTGTCAGGGCACACTTTCAGCACTAGAAACTTTGCTGGACTTAGACTAACATGAAAACACTCTGAGTGTGGGATGGGACATGGAAGCTTTGAGACACATTTGTAAATGTTTAGGTTGTGTGTGTGTGTATGTGTGTGTGTTTGTTGCTAGAATGCTTGCTTTTTGTTAACCTTGTTTTTTATGTGACTTGATGGGTAGAAGACTGATCCATTTGCTCGGGTGGTGAGAATAGAGCCCAGTAAAGAGCAAATAATTAAAACAATTTATTTTGCAGACTACCAGCTCACTCTGGAAATTGAAAATAAAAATGAACACTTAGTCTGTTTCCCCAAAGCCTCTGGCTTTGAATTGTTTTGCAAATGATTATGGGGTTGATCTTTTTAAAAACCTAACATGCGTAATCTTTTTTGATGAAAAGATATTAGGCTAAATGCATATTATTCATTCTTTTTAGAGGATATGCTAAAAGTTGGTTAAGAAATACTTCATTTTGCATCCATTTTTTCTGCAGATAAGACTGCACAACTTCATATACACCCTAGAAGGAGTAGAATTTGCCATGAACACCTTTGTCAAAAAAAAATTTAATCTCATCTGCCCTGTATTCCTTAGCAGTAGCTAGATTTTCCGTGATATCTCATGGCACTTGGACATTGAGAGCTCATTTCCAAGAATATTCAAGGTAATATCTTAACTTTAAAAAAAAATACAGTAGTTATGATTCAGTTTGATTTAATTATCCATGGATTTTTTATCAAAAAATAACTATTATGAATTCAGAGGTAGCACTCAGGTGAGATCATCTTGTAAGTAAATGAATGAAGCAGAAAAGGAAGAAATTACCACACCCATCTAAACAGATGACAAGAGAAAATGTGCAAAATCTTTACATATGTGAGTGTGATAGCAAAGATAAATATCTCCAAATGGAGTTGGCGTTATATTTAGCCAAAAAAAAGAGTCACTAGGAAGCATGAGGAGAAAATTATAACTAAGAACCTCTAACTCTTGGCATTGGCCCATAGAAGAATGTTGTGCATCAGTTTCCTCATTTTCAAAGAAATAACAGCATTGATCTGGAGAACTAATCAAAGTAAAGTTCTTTGAGACCACTGCATGAAAAAGGATATAAATTACAATAACTTCTATATACCTGTTATTAGGACTCACTTCTCACACATAACTCATTATCATAAAGCATTATGGTAGATGCTACCTAATATCAGCATTGTGAAATATTTAACTGTTCTGCTGTTTAAAACATCTCCAAGGACAATGAAGTCATAATTACAAGCTTTGGCTTCTCTGCTTGTAGTTGGATGTGTTCAAGTTAGATTGATTACAATGGAAGAAATTATAGGCTGAGGTTCTTGTGGTTTTTGGTATTCATTATGAAGATAAATGAGAGATTACAGCAGCTTACATTGGGTCCTATCGACACAGGTTAAATGGTCTACATCAGAGGTACCCAAACTTGTTTGACCTACCACCCCATTTAAAAAAAAAAATTACTCAGTGCCCTCTGGAAATCTACTTTCTTTAATCTTTTAACAATTTTTTTTTGAAATTTGCATCATTTCAAAACCCTACGTTTTTAAAAATGATGCAGCTTAAATGTAATAATTTATTGTGAACTTGTGTTTTTTTCTTACATTAAAATTTTACATCATGTCACCATATAGTGTCATTTTATAAACAAATCACACACACATATTCCTGCTCATGCATGCTGGTTTTCCTGACAATATGCCACATGCTCTCCAGCCAGTACTTGCTTGGAGGGGGACTTGACCACAGATCACTTATAACTTGCATTTTGTGTGTTTATTTGGAAAATGTAATTACTACAACTTTGTTACACAACAGATGAAACATGTCTAAGTGTTTTTTCAAAATATTCTTCTCTTCTTTCCTTATGTTTCCATAAGCCCCTTATTTTTATTCAACCTCCACCAATTGCACCTGAGGCTGTTACCCCCCCTCATCAGTCCAGCACCCCCCAGGAGACATTATCCCCCACTTTGGGAACCTCTGCCAATAGAGCCAATACTCTGCAATACTCTGGTTCAAGGTGTAGCTCTGCCATTGTGATCTTGGGCAAAGTACTTCCTTCATCTCAGCCATAGTTTTCTCATCTGTGAATGAGAGAGTTGGTTTTGACCTCCCAAGCTGTTTGAGCGCTCACATACTATGACTTTCAGATTATTACTTGGATAGTTGTCAGTACTTCCTGCCCTCAGAAACTACTTTGCACATATTTTATATTTAGTTATCTCTGTATATGTTTCTTTTTCCAGTGTAATAGCAGCACCTCTCAGGGAAGAACCATTTTCTCTTTCTGTCTTTTTGACTTGTCTTTGTATTCTTATTACCTGTCATGGTTTCTGTGAGACATGAAATAATAAATGCTTGTGGAATTGAATTCAATAGATAAAGATTACTATCAGTCTCTTCAACACTCTGGACAGGGCCTAGTGTCATCAGAAATATAGGCTATGTAGAACCTTTGGAGGCAACTAGATCTGAGATGACACTGACAGAAGGAGCTCCCAGTGAGGAAACACCTTCTACCAATAGCTCCTTGGTTTGCAATTTACAGTCTCCAAATCCAGAGAAGTACCACCTGGGGCACCAAGAGATTAAGTAATCTACTTAGAGTCAAACAGCCAGTCTGTGTCAAAGGTGAAATTTGAAGCTACATCTAATAATATGTGATTCTATCTTTCTTAATAAAGTCCTTACCAATAAAATGTGGAATACTGGGAGTAACCAGAAGTTCTACTATAGCATATTTTTTAAAATGAGGGAAATGTTAACCCAAAAGCTTGTTACAAAATGGGGTATTCAAGTTTCAATGAAAAATTCATTAGGGACTAGTATGTTACCAAATCCATGACCTTGGCTCATCTGATTTTTTTTTCTGGTTTGTATTGAAGTTAATTCAGAGCTAAACTAGATCTCTTTCTGACTCCAAACAGTTCGCTGTGCTAGGAACCCTGGAAAATTCTGCCCTTCCTTTCTGGGGTGGAGAATTGCTGTTGTTCCAGAAGATTTGATGTTAAGATTGCCTAAATTATGAGTTGGAAATTGTTGGGGCTATTTTTGGCACCCCTACCAGAAGAAATTGTACAATGAGACGTTAATTTCTGTGAGTCTTCAATGCACCCTTTGCCCTATTCAGTGCCACAGAAATACTGACAAATTCTTGCTCTGACTCCTTTTTCTATATTCAGGCATAAACCAACCTTCTTGTTTGCATTTGTCATTGCATACTATGATTTCCAGGATGGTAGCTTATTTTCCATTATTTACAAGTAACTAGAATGTTATTTATTCCTTCAAGAGGATTTAGCTTCTCTAAGATTCCTATCACTTGAGGTATACTTGTAACTTCTTAATTTGTTTGCTTTCTTTGCACTTTCTCCCCTCTCTAATATTTCTTACCACAGGCAAAATTTATAAACCTGAAACATTGATCTGACCTTATCACTTTCCTACTCAAAAACCTTCAGTGGTTTCCTGTTCCCTGCAAGACAAAAGACTACCTCCTGAGCCTGCCATCAAAAACCTGGTTCCAATTTCCTTTTCCAGTTTTACTTCATTTTACCCCCTTCATGTGTTCTGGGCAAGTTGCTGTAATGACAGATTCTTTGTACATAGCATTTCATTGCATTCGTCCGTACCTTTGAACAGTTGATTTCCCATGTCTGGACTGTATTCCCTCTTCACCTCCATTTCTTAGAATCCCTAACTTCCTTCAAAGCATTTCTCACGTGTCACCTGGTGAGGCCTACATGGGAATGAGGGGCAGCTTTGTATTTATTTTCCTGTGTATATGGTGTATCCTCCCAGGAGAAAAGAATTCTTGGAGGGGAAAGATTGTTTCATCTTTGTCTTTTATATCCCTAGTATGCAAAGTACCTTGATAGTAAATGCTTAATAAACACTAATTGAATTGAAATTAAGTTGGCATAATGGTTGCCTTAAGTCCCTTCAGCAATTCATATTAAAATGATAAACCCATATTTTAGGGTGGATAACTTTAGGGAAGATTTCCATCTCACTTTCTGTGAATTCTTGTTATCTCGATCAAAATGAACATGATTACTATTATACTGGGCATATATTTTAAAGATTTCATAGGAATGGCCATGATTACAAATATATTTGTGCATATATCTGTAATATGTATATATATATATACATTATATGTTATATATATTATATATTTCATTGTCATAAGGAACAATGAGAAAACTCCATCTACCAATTCAAATCAGAGCCTCCTGTGCAGTTTATAGCCTTAGAGAGTTTTCTGAGGCTTTCAAAAGGTTTAATGACTTGCCCAATCAAGTCAAGAAGTCGTTAAGCATTAAAGATCTGACTATGCACAAGGCACCATGCTGGGGGCTGGGAATAGAAATATAAGCACAAATACAGTCCCTTTTCTCAAGGAAGATGTGTTTTAGTGAGAGAAGACAACACGTTCTCTGCCCCAGTATTGCAGAGAAAGTCCAGGGAGTCATAAAGGGAGCATGGAGAGGAAGGAAGACTTGACTGGCCTGGAAACTTTCCTTAAATAGGAAGTTCTGTAAGGAACCAGACAATCGAAGTAAGAAACTGGATGGGTAGAGTGTACTTCTAGGGCAAGAAATCCAGGAATGGATTGAACTTCCAGGTTGAGTAAGCTTCTATAGCAGGATATGGGAAGTCTAGAGAGTCAGGAGTAGAGCCTGGAAAGTAAGCTATCAGAAACAGGATTTAAACCTAGATCTTGCAGACTCTAAGACCAGCTTTGTATCCGTTATATCATGCTATCTTTCATTCTATTATATACAAGAAATCCATTGAGTACATATTTGTTATCGTTTTCTTAATTAGTTCTGTAGTATTTATACTCAATATCAATGTCCATAGGTTTGCTGATGTCAGGAAAAATCTTTTTAATTATCATCACCATAGGCTTCACCTCCACCTCTTATTCTCAGAAAACACACACACACACATACACACACACACACACACACGCACACACACACACACACACACACACACACACACAAACTCCTTTGCAGAAGTGGGAAGTCCAGGATTTTCAAACATCGTTACTATGTCCTGGGGCTCACGATCATTTGCATCTTTTCTTCACTCATGAAGAGTGATGACCTGATCCTCGGTGCCAGTGTGGGGTACTGTGGGAAAGGGGAGATCCAAGTTTTTCTTGCTTTAGAACTGAAAGAGGACATTCATGGTTCCTGGTTCTTTTCAGGGAACGGTCTCTGGAGGAAAAGGAAGACTTTGGGGAAAAGCCAGCATGATGAAGACACTGGCTCCTCTTTAAGGGTGACTTTGTGTTGATTGTGCTTTGTAATGTACAGTCATGATGGTTATGAATAGCTTATAAGTAGGAGAAAAGGATGTTGTGAGTAATCTAGGGATAAGGTTTTGCAAGAGATGAGTAGGTCCAGGGGCTCTCTAGAGCAAAACATCTTTCTATTGGGTCAAAGATGGAGAGGGAGGAGAGAGAATTCAGAGCCTAGGGTAATGACCTGAAAAAGTACTGAGAGAAGGTCAAGGCGGGGTTAGGAAGTGGAAGTCTTAATGAGGACAAAGAATGGATAAGGTGAAATCTAGGGAAAAGTGGAATAAAGAGGTTATGGTTAGATAGGGGAATGTCTTAATTTCTGATTAAGGACATGGTATGTATCTGAATAATTGTGAAGTCTAGTGTGTGACCATTCCTATGTGTGGTTGAGATATAATAAGGAATTAAGAGATTAGGAATTTTGACGAAGAATCTGTGTGAATCTATGTGAATATTGAAGTCTCCTAGCGTAAGGAGGATCACTCAACTTTTTTTCTTAGTAGATGACTTTGCCTTTTTTCTAAGAAAATGGCCATCGATTGTGACCTCCCTTCTTACTACTTCTCAATACCCTTCTACATCTTTACGTAACTATTCTGCCTTTGAATCAATCTCTGAGAAGGTGATGATACTTTTTTTAAGCCAAATCCTCAACTTTTATCCTTGATCCCATCCCTTCCAATCAGTAATTACTTCCCTTCCTCTCATCTTCAACCTCTCACTTTCCCTGAGGTGTCCTCCCTGCTAGGTCTTCCTCATCTTTATAAAAAAAAAAAGTAGCAACCACAAACCTTCATCCTCTTATTCCCTCAAACTATTGTCCTATATTTCTTCCCTTTTACTGGGATAAAGCTCACTATTTCCCAAAAGATACAAAGGAGATTTGTGGTATTCATCCTTTGTTTCAGAGGACCATGACATCAGAGAAATGTTGACATGACTTACTCTTGACTGTTTTCAATAAGGGAGGGCTGTGCAAGGTCACCAACCTCACTTTCTCCTCCTGAGTCATCTGGAGTAGACTTGGACAGAGATACTAGAAAGAATTTCTGGCTCCTCCTGCTGCTAGCCCTCCCCCATCATACTTATTTCTCAGTTATAATTGGATTTCTGATCCCAACGCTTTTTGAAATTGTTTTCTCCAAGGATATCAGTGACTTGTTACCTGATAAATTCAGTGGCCTCTTCTCAACTGTCTTCCTCTTTGATTTCATCTTTCCTTTCCTTTTCTGTCCCTTCCTCCCTCTCCCCTCCTTTCCATGATTTTCCCCTCCCATTCCTTTCCATTAGTTCTGCTAATGCTTATAGGATTACTTGTTATGCCCAATGAGAGTAGAGGGGCATATATGGTTCATCAGAGATTTTATGGCCCCACAGAAATGATATATGGATCAAAAAAACTTGAGAAATTCTTCCTCAAAGGGTCTAAGTATTCATGTGCTTCTAACAAATTAAATGGCTGTGAAAAATAATTTGGGAAAAGTTTGTCTTGTTTCATCTCTGCCAGTGGTTTTTTTTTTTTATTATCATTAATTGGAAAATCTTGGTGCAGTGGCAGCTTTAGTGCTAAAGCATATTAAACATTCATGGTTCTGTGGGCCTTTTCTGTATGTAGTGCCCAAGACTTGCTGTGTTTTGAAAGAACTCACCAGGTTGATATTGAACTGGACATTGATCTGACATGAGGCATAGCAGAATCCCAAATTGAGAGCATTTTCAAAAAGGATGGTGGTTTTAATTATTTTTTTCTTTGATTCATTTGCTTATTGATTCATATTTAAAAAAAAACAAGAAGAAGGGACTATAAGTCATTAGAGGAGACAGATGTTGCACCCTTTAAAAATCAAAGCACTCCATTTGGATGCCATCTTGTATTGGGGTGAAGCAGAAGCTTATTTTCATAGTTAGACTCCTGAATTAAACATGACAGTTCTGAATCTGTTCCAACATTTAAATCTAGCATAACATGGAATAAATTATGTTAATTCCACTTAAAATAAATGTCTGCTATATGAACAATTCTTATTATCAATTTAGATGTTCATTCCAAAGATTTGGTTTGAAGAATGGGGGAGGCTGAGAAGACAAATTTTTTTTGTTAATACTAAATTCCAAAAAGAACATATCACAAAAAGAAATAACTGGATTCTTTTCTCTATGATCTTTACTCTTTTAAGAAGAAAGTATTTAGATGTTCATTCCAGTGTCTAGATTACCTGAAATATTCTAGTGTGGTTATGCCTGTCCATACTCTCAAAGGAAGTCTCTATCTCCAGCGACTATGGCACGTAATACTTCGACTGCTAGGCAGGGCCTGTCCTTGAGGGCATGGCCCCTATCTCTTTTCCAGAAATAGTTCCTTTACTATAAGCCTTAGCTTTTTTAATTGTACAGTTTAAAAAAAATTTTTTTTTGAGATACCTTTTTTAAGAAGACATTTAAATCTTGAATATTTTTGGATCTATAGAGTTTCCCATTAAAATATAAATGCCATTGACTGAAATAGCACCCTAAACTATTATCAATGGATACCACTGTGTAGATCAGGCCTGCACAATATATGGCTTGTGGGTCACCTGTGGCTTGCCAAAGGATTTTACCACTGCGTACACTTTCCTGTTTTGTCACGTGACCCATGGCAATCAACCAGTCTATCTCTAGTTACCTTGGAAACTGAGTGACTCAAAACCTACCTGCAGCCCAGAGAAGTTTAACCTGTTTTAAATTTGGCCCCCACCTAAGTTGTGCGGATATGATGTAGACTATTGTTACGTAAGAAAGGTATTTTAGGGGGAAAGAAACTCAGGAAAAAGAAAGGCGGGGGGAGTTTAAGAGTGGGGAGAACAAGGAAAAGGGTGTAGGACAAGTGCCAAAAATGAAGATCTCTTACATAACAACTTTGTTTAACATGACTTCTGGGATTAAGAACCTGAATGAAGTGATTGGGGCCTGGAGAGAAGACAAGACTCACCCGTTCCTTTCCCCCACCACTTAGAAGCATGTGTTTTCTAAATGGGAGCTTTTTTTTTTGACAAGACAGTGGCTCGCCCATCCAAAGAGTACATATCAGAAGAATATTTCAAGATCTGGACAGAAACACAGCAGTTGAGCATCAGTATTTTTTTTTTCATCAGGTCTGTATTCCTTCAGGCCTTTGTGGTCTGGCTTTGAGCCCACTGTTGATTCTGCCTTCAGAATCAACTTCAGGATTGTCTTCTTGTCTTCCCTTATATTTGGACCTTGCTTCCTCTTATGATCTACTATCTTCTAATTACTTTCTTTCCTCAAATATGTTTCCTTCGAGACTTTAGGGAGTCCACGACCATATTTACATTTAATTCTATGTTAATTCTTGGTTTTCAGAATCCTTGGACTTAGGTCTTTGGGAAGATATTCTTATCTGTTCATTTATCAGAGACCAGAAATGATTTTCTCTACAAGCACTCTTATCTATGGGCCTTTAACTTGTGGTCAGGAAAGGTTTCCTCCTTCTTAGGAATATATGACTAATAATTAACAAAAGGCCTTTGATATTTATTGAATGTATTATGTATATGTGTGAATATATACTACATACATGTGAGTATATATGTGTGTATATTGTGATATATATGTAAGTGTGTGCACAAGCACTCATATGTGTTATAATTAAAGGAAGGTTAGCATGGTGCAGTGGAGAGAGAGCTGATCTCAAAGCCATGAAGAACTGGATTGAAGTTCCATATCTAATACATATTAACTATAAATCCTTCAACAGGTATTTGCTAAGTGCTTACTATCTGCCAAACACTTTGCTGAACAATAGGGATATAAAGAAATTCTGTGCGACCTTGGGCAAATTACTTAGAATCTCAATGTTCTAGGCAGAGCTCTAAGACTATAAGTTGTGGAGAAGGTGACCCCTTTATTGACTGAGGGACTTTTTTCACCTTGAAGTTCACAATGAAATCACAGGTCGTCTGTATCCTTAGATGCACAAGTGCCCACTCTTCCCGCTGGTGCTGTGTGAATCTGTGGAGAAATGTCTTAGGCTGATGGAGGGAGTTTTTTGTTACTACCATTCATGCAGTGCCATTTTAGTAAAAAAACTATGCTTTCAATAATTGTGTCTTTTGGATAACTTTTAGAGGTAAACACATAGGTGGAGGCTTATGAGCTATAGTTTGGGAACTATAGAACATCTTGAAACCAGGGTAGACATTCCCTTAGGAGATCAATCCCATAAATGCAAATTAGGGAGATGGTACCCAGAGAAGTTGCAACTCAATTTTTTTCCTAACAGATCTAGATTAGGAATTACTTGCATGCCTGCAAAAGACCTAGGAAACAAAAAAGTTCATTATATTAATGAGCAGCAGATCTATTTATTTGCTATATTAATTACTAGTATACTATTTCTGTTGCTGCATTATTTGGAAGTCCAAAGGTTGTTTTCACCCATTTAAAAATAAAACAAAGGTATTTTTTATTAAGTAGAAATATGTGCCTGCATTGTCATAGCTTTGCAAATTAGTGTAACGAACTCCCAGTGAGAAAATACCTTTTATCAATGCAACTTGACTCCTGTTCTATAATTTATAAGCTTAGGTAATTGCCTAGATAACAAAGAAATCAAGTGAATTGCCCAGGCTCACACACAAAGTATGTTGTCAGGTCTCCCTGACTCCAAGGTCAGTTTTCTATTCATTATTCCATACTTTCTTTCTCTTTAGATTTTTCATATTTTATTACTGTCATATACCAGAAATTATTTGGCTATTTCCCCACTTGATGGACATCCAAGTTGTTTCTAGCTTTTTGCCTTCCACAAGTGCTGCTATAAAATATCTTGGTATATATGGGACCTTTTCCTCTGTCTTTAACATCTTTGGACTGCCCTGGGGTAAATGCCCAATAGAGATATCTCAGTTTAATTACTCTTCTAGCATGGTACTGTTGGGATTTTGTGTGTGTATTTTCCTCCCTAGAATAGCTACCACAGTTTAAAGCTCCACCAGTGGAATGTTATGACTCGATCACTGATCAGTGAGAGATGTTTTAGCCAAACCATTCATCACCCTGAGGTCAACCTAATGAGCAGCTTCTGCAACACAAGGCTGGTCTTCATTCAAGAGACATACTGTCTGCCCTAGGTCCCTTACATAAAGCCTTTTCAGCCTGGTGGGATGTGTCAGAATTTGCCCTCCACTGACCTACCCTTCAAGAACCTTGAGTCATATTCATACCTCAGGGAGATATCAGAATAAATCTTGGTGTGAGTTTTCATAAGTACATTGCTTTTTAACAATTTTCAGTCCCCATTCATAAGTTCGTAGTTAAAAAAGTGGGGCTCTGACCCAGTTTTCATTGTTTGCCTAATTAGTATTAGAAACATGATTAGCCATTCTTGACTTAATGGAAGTATTGAATTTCTCCTCTCTCCCACCAGAACAGAGAAGCTTCACAGTCTGCCAGATTTCATCACTAAGTTTAGAAATCACCTCACCATGCCAACTGTGGCAAACATAGAGGCAAAGAGCATTTGCAATGGAATGATTAGGAATCCAAATAAATCCATAAGTGGACTAGGGAGAAATCAAACTTCCATAACTAACTTAGTGGTGAGAATGGGTCCTAGCACAATCTGGCAACTTTTTCTGACTTTTTGGAGATAAAAATAAGTGTTATATTTTCAGATTTAATTGTGGGTTCTATAAATGCCCATACCTTGGTGAGGAAAAAAAAATAACTGCTTCAAGGTAAGATAGTTATTTATTGGAGAGAAAATATTACAAGAACTAAATGAGAACTTCCAAACAGCCCAGTCTGAATCTCTGAAAGAGAGTAATTCACCTCCCATATACCTGCATTACCCTTACCGTTGTCCCAGGAATATTCCACTTCCAAGAGAAAGCAGCATGTTTTACTCACCTTATTCCTCTCAGAAGCCTGGATCCAATGACAGGAAGGGAAATTGAATGGCCATTTTAGCCTGAGTGCCTTTTTCACATAAATCTTATCAAAGCCTGGTACTATATGTATTAAAAATATTTTTGGAAGGTAGAAATAAAGCAAGGTAGAAAAAATCCTCTTATTGATACAACTATAAAAATGTAGCATTTATACCATAGCTGTCCAGTGGCATTATGAACTTAAAGACAGCTTTACCGGTTTCTATTTTTAAACTTGACTTCAGTTCCATTTTAGGTTCTTGGGTAAAATTTTGAGAGAAAATTTCAGTATCCATTTTAGAGTTTATGTGTACTGAGAGAAGATTAGACTTTAAAAACTCTTCTTTGCCTTGGAGAGTTAATCAGCCAACTAAGTAATGAACAGATACTTATTCAGATATGTGCCTTTCACTAGCCAAACTAGAGAAACAAGGACAAGAAGTAAAAAATGAGCTTAACTTTTTCATGGGGGAAGCAACAACTATTCGCAAATTTATACAACAAATCTAAAGTGAATAAATACAAATGCATGGAAAGTAGTTAAATACAAGGTAATCTGCAAGAAAGGTGCTAGTCAGGGAAATCAAGAAAGGCTTAATTTTAGAAGGTAGTGCCTGAGTTACTGCTTAAAGGAAAAGAGCTTCTTATTAAAGGAAAATGCAGTCTCCTGAGCCAGTTAACTCCAAATCCCAGCGTGTCTTTTCCTGACAAGATGGCTCCAACCACTTTCTTCTAGTCTATAGCATAGATTGAAGCACTGGATGGAATCCATTGCTCTTGTCTAGAGGCTATATTGTTTGAATTATGAAAAATTAGTCATTTCCTTAGGCTAGGCTCTCCTTCCACCAAAACTGACTCAAATCAATAAGTATTTATTATGCACCTACTATCTGTTTGGCTCTATACTGAACACAGAGAAAGCCCTCCAGGGACTTGTATTCTACTGGGTGACACATTCCTCACATTTCATGAGTTGGTTCATGAATTTAAGTGGCGAAGCCTTCTGGTGATTTCCTTTCCTTTTCAAACTTTGATTAACTGGTCTTTGAATGGCAGATATCCATTGTTGATCTGTATTTGAAATCTTTATATCTTAATAAGACTTCCTAGCTCTTTTCTTAAAAAACAAACAAACAAACCAGTACACCATCATCTTCATTATATAATGAAATATCAGCATAAGACTTTAGAAAAGGAAGGGACTCCTAGTCCGGAACAACATGCTTTCCTGGACCAGGCCTTTCTGATCATTGGTTGTCTATGTTCAGTCTTCTTTCTGGTTCCTCATTCTGTTCCCTTGCTTCTTCCTATCACAATCTTCCTTTCTAGCAGCTTCTATATCCCTTGTAACTTGATTAATCAATGAATTCCTGCCCTTGACATCAGAGGTGAGAAACTCATCATATGTACCTCAGACCCCTTTCTAGTGTAATAGAGAGCTGGGCATGTACTCAAATACCATGAATGAATGAATGAAATGCATATTAAGCACTTTTTATATGCAAATCACTGCGCTAAATACTGGAAATACAAATAGAAAAGCATAGACAGACTCTGATTCTAAGGAATGGTGGAGAAAACACTTACAGCAGGTTTCAGTTGCTAGTTATATGGAGAACTACGAAGGTCTTTAGGTTGAGGCAGCAAATCAGATGGCAATGCATCTTCTTTAATGTCATTTCCACTGGTAAAATAAAATCCATTTGTGATGTTGAAACATTTGACTACGCCAGGAATGTGGGTGGCAAGACTGTCCTTTGTAGGGTCTGCAGTAGCTCTTCTGAGGGGGCAGGACTATGGCAGTTGCAAAAAGAGTTGCTTATAATACTGTTTCCTGGAATGATTGCTGTGAGGACCGGTCTGGAAGAAGCACAGGTGGTCTGGGGGATGACACTATTGTCAGGACTCCATCTTACCTGCTTTTTAGTGGCAGTCAGTTGGCAGTTGGTGTATCGGTGGTGGGGAGGAAAGTAGGCCCAGAGCAGCCATGACATTCTGTACCCTACGCCCATAGCATGACAATTAGCATGTTATTGCCTAGGTGAACCTGGTTAGGTACGTGGGAAGGAAGATTTGGAAGTGGAAGGGGAGACAAATCTCTGCCCCATACCACCACTGGAAATACAGGAGACAGCTGACATAGGGTATGTTTCCAAAACATGGAAGCAAAGCCTTTTTCCTTATTTCCTTATTCTCAAAGAGTGGGTCCCTTTATTGTGCTTCATTCACCAATCTTTTTCAAAACCACTCCCAAAACCAATACCACCCCTAGTCGTGAGGAGAGATGAGAAGTTGCATCATCTCTACAAATAAGAGTGTGTCTACCCCACCAAGGGTGTGTAACACTCATGCCCTCCCTAATGTAACCTTAATGCGTGCTCAGCTCACCCCTGTTCCACTCACAAGCATTTAGCCTTCTTTATCTGCCGTGTGATCCTGTTGTATGGGAAAACTGCTTCTGAGACTCTTCAATGAATAACTGAAGGAGTGACTGAGACCTTGGTGCCTGGGCAAGACATTATTTCTAACCTAGGTCATCAGTCCCTTTCTATTAGGTCTGAAGATTATTGTGCAAGCATTTACTGAAGTGCTTGATGTGTGTTAGATGCTTTGCAAAACATTGAGGATACAAAGGAAGGCTCCAAAAACCTGCCTTTAAGGAGTTTACGCTTTCTTTCTGTGTCACCATCTGTCTTTATGTCTGTCTCTGTCTCTGTCTCCCTCCCTCATTTGCTCCCTCTTTCTTTCTCTCTTCTCAAGCCAAACTTGAGATGCATTGGCTACTCACAGAACTTCCATTTGCTTAGCTTTGCCAGCTTGGGTTGACTTACTCTTTTTGGGTAGGCTTGCAACTCTTGAATCCCAGGAGCTTCCCTGAACTGGTGTTAGAAATCTTGAAGACAAGGGATCCACCAGCATAGGCGGGGATTACTGGCATGGATGGCCATGCATGTCTTCCAAGGGAACTTACATTCTAATGGAAATGAGAACATGGAAATCAGTTCCCTTATACTAAGTAAAATGTGCCTGTATTAAAAAGCCAATTAGCTGGAATATTATCGGCTTGCTTTTTTCTAAGAACATTTCTAGATCCCCTTAAAGTACAAAAGAACATTGGTTTACGAATTAAATTCATTCTGAGATTCTGTTTGTCATATAATTTGTTCATATTACAAAGCAAATTTTCCCATAGGAAATAATGTAAAGTCAGATGATTGGTACCGTATCCCCAGAAATATTCGTATAAAAATAATTATTTATAATTTTAAGTAAGTTTTTTGTCCCTAATGTACCTGAAGTACAATAGCAATGATTAGTACACAATATAAACTAAAAACAAGATAAATTAACCTGCACTTTACCTTTCAGAAGAGTCATGGCTGGTGTGAGGGAGATGATAGGGAGGAGGAAGAGGAAGGGTTATTGGTTGGAAGGAGAATCTCCTTCTATGACAACATCAAGGATTTCACTGATGGGAGTGTTCTCTCTTATGCTACTCTCACTAAAAGTAAGACTCACACTGCTGCTTTCACTTATTTTTCATTTTTTAGAATCACTTTCATGTTTTGACTCACTGAGTTTTTTTCATTACATCTGCTTTTGACCAGGAATCCAACAACACTTGTTTTTGACGTTTTTTCAGAATGTTGTAGAAATGTTACATTGCATTATCATTAAAAATATTCATGGCTCTCATTGCTCCAGCCTTATTTTGTTCATGTTTTTCAACAAAATTTTGATGTTTGTATTGCATATTTTTGTTCATCCTATAAGACAAATTTTGCAAAAAACTTTTCCTCGTCCAGCAAAGCATACATAAACCAGATTACACATAAATCAGGTTACTCGTAAACCAAGGTTCTACTATATCTGGACTGGCTATGGCAACTTAGAATTCAGAAACAGAATGGAGTAGAGGCATATGTAATGGTCCTGGAACATCTTTCTACAGTATTCTGTGAGAGAAGATTGAAGGCGGGGAGAAAAATAGCTTTAAAATTAAAACATATTCTTGTATTCTAGCCAAGTATTTCTAAATTTGTTGCTTTTAATTTACCTTTCACCTTGACAATCGTGACCTACAGAGAGGTGAATTCTCAGTTGTAACTTCGCATGTCATATTCAAAGCAGGACCTTTTTGATGTCTTGATATTTCATCTCATTGAAAAATGTTGTTTGTTTAAATAGGCTAAACATTCATCTGCTTCAAGTGAAATTAATGAGAATTTCTACTTAATAAAGAGCTGTAAAAATTGATAATTACACTAGGGATTTTAAAATTCTTTGTTTGCTTACTGAAATGTATTAACCCAACATGTGAGAAACATACCACTGGGAGATTTATTAATGTATGCATATGCTCCAGAGAAAACTAACATTAATAATGATGCTTTCATTGAAGAACTTCTTATCACAGCCTGCCAGCCCTGCATCAGAACCATAAGTTTAATACAAAAACAACTGTATTATTAGTTAGAGTACTGAACCATAAGTAAGAAGATCTAGATTGCTGTCCTGATGTAGCCCTTAACTATGGGACCTATGGCAACTCGCTTAATTTCTCTGGGACTGTTTTATCATTTGTCAAATGAAAAGACTGCCCTTTCAAGACCCTCCCAGTTCCAAATATCTATAGTTCTTTATCCTTTCATTCTGAATCTTGGTTGTTAATGGTGCTGTTGTGATCTGTACTCTACAAGTTGCCCATTTTCATCTTGAGTTTTTTCTTCCCACAGACTCCAGATGAAGGGGCAATCACATCCATCTATGCAGCGGTTGCACCAGAGCTAGAAGGAGTTGGTGGCTGTTACCTTTGTCATGAGAAAATGATTAAATCTTCTGATGTAACCTATGATGAGGACTTACAGAGGAAGCTCTGGGCAGAAAGTTGCAAGATGGTTGGAATACCTAATGTGATCCACAAAGTCATCTCAACCTAATTGCCTCCTTTTTGAAATCTCATGAATCTTAAACAAGGTGTATGATGAGCCTGTAAAATTAGGTTTTTCATATGTGACTCTGGCCTAAAGATTAATGAGTGCCAGTAGGCCAGTAATTCTTTCAATTTTTTCAATTTTCAGTGGATCTATAAGTTTGTCAGTGTGGCTACAACCAGTCCCTCCTTGACAATACATCCTGTACAATTCTTGTCAGTGTTCTCCAAAAAATCTGCAAATATACCAAGGGGTACAGGATTAAGGGAGGGAAGAAAGCAATCCATCCAGTGTGCTAGGTGCCTTCCTCTAGTTCTTTTGCCAACAAATGAAAACCAGAGTGGGAGAAAGAATCCTCACACAGAACTGTGTAGGCTCTGATACCCAAGTCAGTAATCTGTTTTGTGTTCATAATGTTTCAAGTTGTGATTAAATAACCTGTGAAAGCAAATCTCTGATATCAGTGTGTGATTTATTTTTGTCTGGGTCATCGCAAAGGAAAAGAGATTGGTTTATCTTATGAAAATCATGGTGAGATGATTGATCTGAACATCTCTTTTAGATAAATGCCTTTTAATAGCATAGATCTTGTTTTGACTGTTGGAAAGTATCAGATTTTTATTAGTGCTTTCTATTTTGTTTTGGGTTTTATTGACTCAAATTGTACCTATTGGCACAATTTGACTGGATACACACAATTTCCATTGGCTGTGAGTTTCTACACTAGAGAATCGCATGAGGCCAAAGCCATCATGTTGTTTCACTCAAGAAGGAAAACAAAGGTTTCATTGTGGCCTCCTAGCTGCCAAAGGTTATTATGCAGCCAGTGTAGTAGTAGTAGTAGTAGGCTGTTAATGGTGGCATCACCTTCCTGATGCCATAGTCCTCTTTGAGAGCAAAGGACAAGCAAAACTGTTACTGAGGACTAGTGTTCTCAGCTAAGAACACTCTTTCAGGAAGCATATCTGACAGGTTGTACCTTTTTTCTTTTTTTTAAATTACCAAGCATTTCTTTTTCTTTCTCTCCTACCTCACCTCAGATACCCCCCATTTGAAAAAAAAAGGGGAGGAAAGAAAAGGGGAAAAAAGGAAATACCTCTTAGGACCCCTTCAGAGCTCAATTCAAGTACCACCTTCTACATGAAGCTTTTCTGATCTCCAGGCCTCCCTAAAATAAATAAAAAAATATTTTAAAAAAATGCATATGCTTTGATATGTGCATGTTGTCTCCTCTGATAAAACATAAGCTACTTGAGGGCAGGGATACTATGTACTCATAGATAGACTGAGTCAATATAATGACAATGACAATACTATCTAAATTTATTCATTACAATACCGATCAATTTACCAAAAGAATATTTTTAGAATTTTTCAGTCTAACATTTTATACTATATACCAAGATAAAATCTAACTGGATATAATTTAAGCATAAAGAGTAATGTCATAAACCAATTAGTGGAGCATGGAAGAAATTACCTTTCAGATCTATGGAAAAAGATCAAGAAGATGAAATGTATAATTTTGATTGCATAAAAATAAACGGAAAAGGAGGTTCAAAAGCTCACTGAAGAAAATAGTTCTCTCAAAATTAGAATGGAACAGATGGAGGTTAATGACTTTCTGAGAAACCAAGAAATCATAAAACAAAACCAAAAGAATGAAAAAATGGAAGAGAATGTGAAATATCTCATTGGAAAAACAACTGACCTGGAAAATAGATCCAGGAGAGACATTTTAAAAATTATGGGACTACCTGAAAGCCATGATCAAAAAAAGAGCCTAGACATCATCTTTCATGAAATGATCAAGGAAAACTGTCCTGATATTCTACAACCAGAGGGCAAAATAAATATTCAAGGAATCCATCAATCACCACCTGAAAGAGATCCAAAAAGAGAAACTCCTAGGAACATTGTGGCCAAATTCCAGAGTTCTCAGGTCAAGGAGAAAATATTACAAGCAGCTAGAAAGAAACAATTCCAGTATTGTGGAAATAAAATCAGGATAACACAAGATCTAGCAGCTTCTATATTAAGGGATAGGAGGGCATAGAATAGGATATTCCAGAAGTCAAAGGAACTAGGACTCAAACCAAAAATCACCTACTCAGCAAAACTGAGTCTAATACTTCAGGGAAAAATATGGTCTTTCAATGAAACAGAGGACTTTCAAGCATTCTTGATGAAAAGACCAGAGCTGAAAAGAAAATCTGACCTTCAAACACAAGAATGAGAAGAAGCATGAAAAAGTAAACAGCAAAGAGAAGTCATAAGGGACTTACCAAAGGTGAACTGTTTACATTCCTAATGGAAAGACAATATTTGTAACTCTTAAAACTTTTCCGTATCTGGGTAGTTGGTGGGGCTACACACACACATACACAAACATACATACACACATGCATGCACATACAGAGACAGAGAGCACAGAGTGAATTGAATAGGATGGGATCATATCTTAAAAGAAATTAAGGTGTGAGAGAGAAATGTAGTGGGAGGAGAGAGGGTGAAATGGAATGGGGTTAATTATATCTCATTCAAGAGGCAAGCAGGAGACTTTTTAGTGGAGGGAAAAAGAGGAGAGCTGAGAGAAAAACATGAAGTTTACTCTCATCACATTCGACTAAAGGAAGGAATAAAATGCACACTCATTTTGGTATGAAAACCTATCTTACAATGTAGGAAAGTGGGGGAGAAGGAGAAGGAGATAAGCAGGGTGGGGAGGATGATGGAAGGGAGGACAATGGGAGGAGGGAACAATTTGAAGTCAACACTCTTGGGGAGGGACAGGATCAAAAGAGAGAATAGGAAAAATGGGGGGCAGGATAGGGTGGAGGGAAATACAGTTAATCTTACACAACACGACTATTACGGAAGTCATTTGCAAAACTGCACAGATATGGCCTATGTTGAATTGCCTGCCTTCCCAAAGGGAATGGGTGGGGAGGGAGGGATGGGGAGAATTTGGAACTCAAAGTTTTAGGAACAACTGTTTAGTATTGTTGTTGCTACTAGGAAATAAGAAATACAGTTAATGGGGAATAGAAAGTCATCTGGCCTACAGGACAAAAGAGAAGATGGGGACAAGAGAAGGGAGGGATGATAGAAGAGAGGGCAGATTGGTGATAGGGGAAATTAGAATGCTCGGTGTATTGGGGTGGGGGGAGGGGACAAATGGGGGAGAAAATTTGGAACCCAAAATCTTGTGAGAATGAATGTAAAAAGTTAAATAAATAAATTTATATTAGATTATGTAAAGAAGTGATAAATGAATCTTTGGAAGTGGATGTGTGTTCATCAAGAGAAGAATTGTAGAGAAAGAGTTAGCTCTGTGAGATAAGTAGCTCATTTACATTTTACAAACAAGTAATGTAAGGCTCAGATAAATAAGATGGTTTGCCTAAAGTCATATTACCAGTCAATTAATGACAGAATATGAGTTGGATCATTCTTAATTCAGGGAACTTTCCTCCTTGAATCTGAGCCTCCACCCCTTCTGACCCACCCTAGATCTGTAGTTCTTATACCTCTTTCTTAAACTTACTTCTCCCTGTGCCAAATGGCCCACCTCAAGTCATTCTAAAAATGACTAATGCTGTTTTTAGCTCCCATCATTCAAGGAAGAACAGTATTTATAAGCTCTTGGATACCTTGTTCCAATGCCCATTCATACCAATGAATCAGGTCCTCCAGGACAAGCCTACATCTCTTCAGGAGGGTTTTTAGGAGTGTCCCTAAGAGTTACAGGTTTCTTCTCTAATGCCATGGCTACAGCCATGAAGACTCTTCTGGCGTCTTCTCCCCAATATCAGTCACCAGTGATTAGCATCCCAGTTTCATTTAACTGGTTAACTTCAGTTAGCTTTTACAAAGGGATATTTACTGAAAATATCTAGCAAGAAACCAAAGCACAGTCTATTCCCCCAGCACTCAAGGGTGTATTCTGACTGCCCTATACTACCTCAATCCCTGGAGAAAATGGTCTTGAACTTAGCATGACTACTTCAAAGCCTTTGCTCCAAGAAGATTACTTCTAAATTTGAGGAAGCTGATATAAAGAATTCCTCCCTTGCTTATAAGAGTATGGAATCTTGTCTTCAGGGTTTACCCATTGTTGGTTTGAGTACTAGTCTCTCTCTCTGTCTCTCTCTATCTCTGTCTCTCTCTTTCTCTCTCTCTCTAAAGCCATTATTTATTTTAATTTCATTTATTTAAATTGAGTTTTGAATTTTCTCACTCCCACATCGTCCACACTTATTGGGAAGGCAAGAAATCTGATATCAATTATACACATGAAAACATGCAAACCATTTCCATAATAGCCATGTTACAAAAAAATGTAAAATCAAGAAAGTGAAAAAAGTATATTTCAATCATTCAGACTCCATTAGTTCTTTCTCTGGAGGTTGATAACATTTTTCATCATATAATTTTTGGATTTTTTTTTGGATTATTATATTGATCAGAGAGCAAAATCGAATGGTTTACACTTGATAATCATACAATATTGCTGTTACTGTGCACAATATTTTCCTGGTTCTATGCACTTTATTTTGTATAAGTTCATATAAATTTTCCCAGGTTTTTATGAAGCTATGCTGCTCATCACTTCTTATAGCACAATAATATTCCATCACCATCACATATCACCCAATTGATGGGTATTCCCTCAACTTCCAATTCTTTGCCACCACAAAAAGAGCTGCTATAAATATTTTTGTGCATATAGGTCTTTTTCCTTTGATCTCTTTTGGGTCACAGACCCAGTGGCATTGGTAGTGGTACTGCTGAATCAGAGACACAGTTTGGTTGCCCCTTGGGCATTGTTCCAAATTGCTCTCCAGAATGATTGGATGAGTCAGCAATTCAACTAACAGTGCACTGGTATCTCAGTTTTTCTGCCTGCCCTCCAACACTTGTTTTCCTTTTCTTTCATATTAACCAATCTGGTAAGTATCAGGTGATACCTTCAAAATTGTTTTAATTTGGATTTCTCCAAACAACAGTTCTTTAGAGCACTTTTTATATGAATGCAAATGGCTTCAATTTCTTCTGAAAACTGCCTGTTTTTACCATTTATCAATTGAGGAATGACTTGCATTCTTATAAACTTGACTTAATTCTGTATTTATTTGAGAAATAAGACCTTTATCAGGAAAATTTGTTCTAATTTCCCCCCAGTTCCCTGCCTTCCTTATAATGTTAGCTGCATTGGTTTTGTTTGTGTAAAACCTATTTAATTTCATGCAATCAAAATTATCCATTTTATGTCCCATGGTCCTCTCTATCTCTTATTTGATCATAAATTCTTCCCTTAACCATGTATCTGACAAAATTTTTCATATTCCCCTAATTTCTTATGATATCAACCTTTATTTCTAAATCATGTGTCCATTTTGACCTTTTCTAGTATGAGATGTTGGTCTGTACCTAGTTTATGCCAAAGTGCTTTCCAGTTTTCCCACTACTTATTCCAAGAAGTGAATTCATGTCCCAAAATGTTGGATCTTTGAATTTATCAAATACTAAATTTCTATGTTTATTTACTACTGTGTATTATGTACCAGATCTATTCCATTGATCCACTACTCTATTTCTTAGCCAGTACCATATTGTTTTGATGAATACCACTTTGTAATATAGTTTGAGATCCAATACTGTTAGGTCACCTTCCTTCACATTTTTTTTGTACATTTTCTTGATATACTTGAACTTTTTTTCGTCCAGATAAATTTTCTTATATTTTTTCCTAGCACTATAAAATAATTGTTGGTGGTTTCATTGGTATGACGTTGAATAAGTAAATTAATTTGGATAGAATTGTCATTTTTATTATTTTGGCTCAGCTTACCCATGAGTAATTAGTATTTTTCCAGTTGATTAGATCTGACTTTATTCATGTGAAAAGTGTTCTATAATTTTGTTCATATGGTTCCTAGGTTTATCTTGGCAGGTAGACTCCCAAGTATTGTCTGCTGTTATTTTAAATGGAATTTATCTTTCTATCTCTTCTTGCTGGACTTTGTTGAAACTGAATGGTAATATTGATGATTTATGTGTATTTATTTTATATCCTGCAATTTTGCTAAAGTTGTTAATTATTTCAACTAGTTTTTTCTCTTTTTTTGAAAATTTTTATTTAGTATTTTATTTTCCCCACTTACAAACTTTGAGTTCCAAATTCTCTACCTCTCTTACTTGATTTTCAAAATCTTTTTTGAGTTCTTACATGGCCTGAGACCAATTCATATGTTTCTAGGAGGCCTTGGATATTAGAACTTTGCCTTTGTTGTCTCCCCTGAATGTTTTAATCTTCCTTGTCACCAAAATAATTTTCTGTAGTCAGATTTTTTTCCAAGTTTGCTCATTTTCCCAGTCTGTTACTTGACTTTTCACTCTATGTTAAAGTAGGGCTCTGCTTCCAGGGTGGAGGATACACTGTCCCAAGCTTCAGGGGATTTGTGCAGCTGTTTTCAGAGATAATTCTAGGGACCTGTAAATTTTCAGTTCTTCCAGGGTGGTATGATCTAAGGAGAAGTGTTTACTACTCTCTTGCCCTGGAACTATGAGGAGGGTTCCCTCTCCAACTGTGGAGGCAAGCTCTGCTATGCTAATGCTCTACCTCACCCTGGGACTGCCACCCAGGACTGCAACCCAGATCCAAGTATGGTCAAAGGAACAGAATCCTGCCTCATTGCAAACAAATAGACTCCTGTAATCTGACAAATTGTCTGACTCCCTTAGCATCTGTGGGCCGACAGCTCCTGAAGCAGATGCTGCTGCTACTACTACTGATTGAATTGCTCCCAAGACCTGCTCCTGGTTTGCTGGGGCCAAGGCTGTGATGGCATGGCCTACATCAGACTGTGCTCCACTCTCTCTCCTGTGTGATACTTTCCTGTTGACTTTCTAAGTTGTCTTTGACCTCTGTGAGGTGAGGCATCTGGAAACCACCACTCCTGCCAGTAATTCAGTCACCCAAAGGCCTTTCCTAGTTTGCTGGATCCCTATCTTCACTGGTTCATCCTTCTCTCCACCATGCTCCTCTTTTACCCTGGTGCAACAAACCTTTCCTTCTGCCCTTTGTCTTGTACAGGAAATTTGTTTTTCTCCATCTTTTTGTGGATTCTGCTGCTCTAGAATTAGTTTAGTCATTTTTAAAGGTATTTGGAGGAGTTTGGGAGAGAGCTCAGGCATGTCTCTGCCTTTATTCCACCATCTTGGCTCCACCTCTCTCAACTAGATTTTTAATTGATTTTCTAGGATTCTCTAAGTATATATACCATCATATCATCTGTAAAGAGTGATAGTTTTATTTTCTCATTGTCTATTCTAATTCCTTCCATTTCTTTTTATTAACATTTATTAACAATATTGAATAATGGGCATTCTTGCTTCACCCCTGATCTATTGGGAAGGCTTCTAGATTATTTTCTTTACAGTAATGCTTGCTAATAGCATTAGATAGATACAACTTAACTTTTTAAGGAAAGCTTCATTTATTCCTATGCTTTCTAATATTTTTAATAGGAATTGACTATTGCAAGTTATCAGAAGCTTTTTTATCATCTATTGAGATAATATTATTTTTATTGTTTTTATTATTGATATGGTCTATTATGCTGATAATTTTTCTAATATTGAATTAGCCCAGAATTCCTTATATAAATCCCACCAGGTCATAATTTATGATTTTTGTGAAATATTACTGTAATTTCCTTGCCAGTATTTTATTTTATTTAATTTTTTACATCAATATTCATTAGAGAAATTGATATGAAGTTTTCTTCCTATATTTTTGCTCTTCCCAGTTTAGGTATTAGCACCATATTTGTGTTGTAAAAGGAATTTGATAGGTCCTGCTCAGTTTTTTAAATGTGAAAGGTCATTTTATTTTTTAAATTTTTTTATGTTGTTTTTTAAATTAATTTTGTTAAACATTTCCAACTACATTTTTTCACTTTATTTTTTTGTGAATGGTATTTTTCTCAATTGCATGTAAAGATAGTTTTCACATTTGTTTTTTAAAAAGATTTTGAGTTGTAATTTGTTTTTTCCTTGCTCCCTCCTACCTCCCTAAGACTGCAAGCAATCTGATATAGGTTATACATACACAATCATGTAAATATATTTCCACATTAGTCATATCATGAAAGAAGAGAGAGAACAAAAGGGAAATGCCACACACACACACACACACACACACACAGAAAAATGGAAACAGTAAACTTCAATCTGTATTGAGATTCCACAGGTGTTTTTTTTTTCCTCTGGGGGTGGATAGTATTTTCCATCATAAACCTTTTGGGATTATCTTGGATCATTGTATCACTGAGAAGAGCTAAGTCAATAGCTGATCATCACACAATGTTACTGTTACTATGTACAATGTTCTCCTGGTTCTGATCACTTCACTCAGAGTCAGTTAATCTAAGCCTTTGGTCTCAGTCTTTTGATGACTGTTCTATAGGATTGTAAGCTCAGGTATGGAGTCTGGCTCCAGAACTTTTGCTGTATCAATCTTTTGAAGCTTCCAGGGTCGCAGCCTAGTGTAGATCCATCTCCAGTACTCCTTTACCCCTTGCAGAAGTCGCAGGGCTATGAGCTTGAGGCTCCATGCCATTTCCAGGTGAAAGGAATTTGAGTCCCTCCTCCACCAGGAGGTACACAACAATTAGGCCCTCCTTTGGACAGTGGAGGAAGAAAATGGCTATTTCCCCCTCTGTTCCCTGCCCTCCACCCCAGTCTTTTATAGGCACTCCCATTTCTGTCTATGTAGTTGATCCAGAGTCTATCTCTTTAGCACATCATTAGCACTTCTGAAGTGGAGAGCAGGGTCCCCCATTTCACATTTTTACATACTTCCAGAAGTATATTCATCAGGCTTCCACATGTGGTTTGGCAGCAAACCAGAACATGGCATGTACTCTCTAATCTATGGGATTCCCACTGGTCAGCCCACCATTACACATGCAATCCCCTCTCCTGCCCCACCCCCATTGCAATAACTATATTTCATGCATCTAACCAGTAAAATCATTGAATAGTCAGTTTTTTTAATTTAACTTTTTCAGTCTCTGTTAGTATTTGTATTGCACCTATTAAGGCAAATGTAGCTCAGTTTTTAATGTCTGAGGATGTGGCAGACAAAGCTTTCATACCAATGCAACTTTGGCCATCACTATACTGCCAGTTGGAATGCTTTTGAGAGCAATGTAAAGTATACGTACATCTGTTGCACACTCTATCTGGAGCCAGATGACTTGTCTTAGCCATGCAGCTACCGGTCATATATTTTCTTACTTTACGGCAGCTCACATTGCAGTGTAGAGGAAGCTCCTGGAGTACTGAACTGCTAAGAAAGCTGACATCATCGTCCAAAAAAGGATTCAAACTTGGTATAAAGAATACAGAAACTGCCCTGGCATGCTAAACAAAGAAACCCATGGGAAGCTGAGTCATACTGAAAGAATAAGATACTAATGAAGGCCTGAACCCCTCTGTTCCCTGAAGGGTGAGGGGTGGCAGGGAGGTATTAAATATCAACTAATAGTCAGTTCCTGAGTCACTCTCCTGCCCCCAGTGACATGAATCAACCCCAACCTACGGTTCTAGGTTCTTCACTCCTGTCTTCTAATTCCTGGTCCTTCTAAATCTAGGTAAGAGTTCTTTCAGATTTTGCTGATTAGAAATAGAGTCCTAGCAAGTCTGCAAGAGATCCCAGTAAGGTGCCCAATTCTACCAGAGGCCCCAGCAAACCTGATCCAGCATTCTTGCTGACTGACCTTCACTTTTTGAGTACCTCCACTCAATGAAGCTGGTTTGCTTTAATATCTTATGAGCACCATGTTTCTTTGGATAAGACTTTGACATTCCAAACCTAGCTAAGTCTATATTAAAACATTTGGAAGGTGTATCTGATACACACACACACACACACACACACACATACTTGTATAGGTATATATATATATGTGTGTGTGTATATGTGTGTACACACATGCATACAAATACACATATACATATATATATTACTGAAGGTTTGGGTTATTAAAAATTGATGAAGTGGTACTATAAATAAATTTAATAGATTGATGTAGTTATATAGTATGTGTAGATATATAAATATAACTATATAGAGAAAAATAGATGTATTTGTGATATATATGCATGATTATATATAAGTATATACACACATATATTACTGAGGGTCTGAAGTATTCAAAAATTGATGACCTTGTGCTATAAAATAATCTAATACCCATAATCCTATGAAATAGAGCATTATTTAGTAGTTACTTAATAAAATATTAAAAAAATTTAAAACTTAAAAAAATAAAAATTAACCTAGCAGGTTAATAGAGCATTTTTCTTGGGTTGACTTTCTTATGTGTATATTGTAATAGATACTAGAACAAGTTCTTAAATTTTAATATTTTCATATTTATAGCAGCTCTTTTGTGGTAGCCAGGAACTGGAAATCAAGGGGATGCCTATCAATTGGGGAATGGCTGCACAAGTTATGGTGTATGAATGTAATGAACTACTCTTGTGCTATAAGAAATGATGAGCAGGCAGACTTTGGGAAAACCTGAAAAGACTTATATGAACTGATGCTGAGTGAAGTGAGCAGAACCAGGAGAACATACAGGAACAACCACAGTGTGCAAGGGCTGTTTTTGGTAGACTTAGCCCTTCACAGCAATTCAAGGACCTAAAACATTTCCAATGGACTCATGATGCAAAATGCCATTCATATCCAAAGAAAGAACTATGGAGTTGAAACACAGAATGAAGCAGACTGTTTTCTCTTTTGTTACATTTTGTTTTCCTCATTGTTTCGCCCATTTGTTTTAATTCTTCTATGCAACATGACTAATGTGAAAATGTGTTTAGTAGGAATGTATGTGTAGAGTTCATATAAGATTGCATGCCATCTTGGGGAGGGAGGGAGAAAGAAGGGGGAGAAAATCTGGAACTTATGGAAGTGATTGTTAAGAACTGAAAACAAATAAATTAATAAATTTCGGGAAAAATTTTAAAAAGTTAATATCTGCATCTTAAGCCCTAGAATGACAAAGAATGCTGATTTGAGATTCAAATTATGTGTATGGGTGTGTATAAGGAGTATCATTACTTATCTCGCATCAGGAAGAATGTAGTGTTCTGCAAAACTGAATGTTCCAAGTAACCAAAATTTACCTTTTTAAATGTTGCATATTTTGTTTTGGTTTTTTTTTCTGGGCGATTGACCATGCTAGGCCTGGGACACTCTTCCCTCTCTTTACTTGTTAAATTTTGAATAATTAGAAAATGATCTTATTGTTTTGACAAATATAGCTATGCCTTCTTTAAAGTCCAGTCCCTATTACCTTCTCCATCAAATCTCTTTTGGTCTCTCCAGCCCTTGGTAAAGACTTATTTCTTCTCAGATCTCATATAGTACTTTATATCTCTCTATGAATCATATCATTATGAATCACATTACTTTTATTTTAATTATCTGTGTTTATGTCTAATTTCCCTACTAGATTATAAGCTCTAAGAAATAAGCACCATTAATTCCCCTAGAATTTATAGTAGGTGTTTGATAAATGATTATTGAATTGATTGTTTTGAGATTCTTTAAGCTATGATGGGAGAAGCAAGTGAAAGGAAATGCTTATGTCTCCTGGAGGAATGTCCTAAATTGGGGACATGTACAAAATGTACCCTGATTTTACCTTGACCAAGAATGGCAAAAATTTTAAACAGGTGTAATGTGAATTGGGGAGAGAGGCAGTTGCCTAATGGAGGTGCCTGAGGAATCGTGATGTGGAAGTGCGGGTGCCTTGCTCTCAGATTTGCAGCATATGTAGACATTATGAAACTAGTTACTGTTTGCCAATGAATGAGGTGATGAAGAGGAAGCTTTCTGATTGACTATGGCAGGGGTGGGAACCTGGGACCTCAAGACCACATGTGACCCTCTAGGTCTGTGATGCTAAATTCATTAGGACATTCTGATCTCACTCAATACGTCCACAACCTGACTCTAACTAACCTTATTCCTAACCAGATGTTGAAGGACTGTTTATGATATTTGCTCACAGGAACGGCTGGTCGCCCCTCCCAGAACCAAGCATTTCTCTTTAGAAAGGCTCTCAAGGATGTTTTGAGAACAGCTCCTTGATCATGCATTTAATTGGTAAAATACCTTCTTGGTTAGAAGGAACTACAAAAGGCAGGTAGTCCTGAGCCATCTTTGAGAGTCTCCCCTGTGGTATGGGCTTGTAGTCTAGGACCTTCCCATTGGGACTCTGGAGATTGACTAGCCTCCACAGCCAGGTGATCCAGAGGTAGATAATTCCCTCATTGGTGCTGATCAATTGTAACAATATTGGATAACTAGAGACTTACTGATGGTGACATAACTATTGACATTTACTCATTATGACATAGCTATTGAGATACACTAATTGTGACATACCTATTGAAATTTACCAGTTGTGACATACATACCTATTGACATTTTTTACTGATTGTGATGTACCTATTGGGATTTACTGATTATGACATAACTATTGAAATTTAATGATTGTGATTTATCATTGGGACTTACTGATTGAAACCTATATTATTGTTCACTTACTGATTGGGACCTTTATTATTATTATTATTATATAAATACTTGTAATATATATGTATATATATGTATCAAACTTGAGACTCCATGTCATTTCTGAACCAATCTGAACTGAAACTAAATTAAGCTGCAGGAAATAAGGTTGCTTCACAACACAAGGTCCTCAAGTGTCAGATTTCACCCCAACAAATCCTCTTAGTAAAAGTATTTGTTCTGTAAAACTTAGTCTTAGTCGAAGGACCTCACCAAAGGACCTAGAAGCTACATGTGGCCTCAAGACCACAGTTTCTCCACCCCTGGACTATGGCATCAGAACTGAGATACATTACAAAGGTACTTGTCAGCTAAAGTTGGCTAAAGTTTTTTAGTTTGTTTCAGTTTTTTCAGCCTGGCTGGCACAGAAGGAGGACAAGTTGTGTGTTTTCCTCGTGGAGCTGTCATGAACCTATGAGCTCATGACAATTCCTTCTGTCTCCATTGTGTCCGCAGCTCTAGGTGAAGGAATCTGGAGATGGCTACAATCTTGTGAGTTTCAGAAGATGAGAAGGGAAGCCTGGGAGCCAGAATCCATGCCAAGATTGGCTAAAATCCAAAGTTTCACAGTCCCAATACACCTTCCTGGTCCAGTCTAGCAATAGCTGCGGTGCAAACTAATCTACTCGTTGGCCGTACTTCATTTGGAAGTACACTTAGTAGTAGGAATGCTATGCAGAAACCACATAAGTCCACATCTACTTTTTCTAGAAACTAAGATGATGTAAAGAAGATAATAGCCCCAGGTGTTATGGAAGAAAAGAAAGCTTCTTAACTTCCGATTTTGCTCTATATTCACAGTAAATAGGGATTGAAATAGGAACTAAAATAATTTTTATTAAAGTTTGTGGAATTATTGGTTCTTCTCATGGTTAAGATGGTTAAGGTATAAAGAGTGAAGGTCATTTGGCATCATCCAGCTTCTTCCAGCTCTAAGATATTTGTTGTTTAACAGAAAAATCTATTTTTAAAATCTGTTTTTTTCTCCCTTAGACAAAGCTATCTATGTCTTAGCCATGTTCCCTCGTTCTGATTGGCGTCCCCTTCTTCCTGCTTTCAGGAGCCTCTTATACCGGGGATTTTCCTTCTAAAACTTTCTTTTTTTTTCCCAATGAAAAAACATATAAAAATTTTTATTTGTTTTTTTGCCTCTCTCACCAGCCACTGATGAATCCTAATAAAGATGCTGCCCAGCCCCAACATTCTAACTTTCTTACTGAACAGCGGGCATGTTCTGATTTAACCATGCAGTCTGGCTTTAACCACACCTCAGGCTCCCAGACTCAATATAGCCACTGTCACTAGCTAGCCACTGCCCACAGATCCAATTCATGTATTTGAACAGGTATGTTCTTGTACTCAACCACAATCACATCATCCATTTAGCCCAAGACAGGACCATATTACCTAGCTATCCATCTTGATGAGATAGGACCACAATAGCTAGCCAAACAGAAAGCAGCACCACCAGGATGTTTGACCACTGAGCCATAGAAGGGATCCCTCCCTTATTACCTAATCCCTTAATAAACCCCTCCTACCTTTTTAATATTCATAATTGCTATTGTATTATCAGCATCATTACAGTTTCCCTGTGTTGTCTTTCGAAACCTAGCCTGCTTCTGAGGGGGCATCAATCCCCCAATAAATGCCTATACTTGAATTAGAGGTGGTCTGACTCTGACTTCTTTGAGACAGCACTGCCACAACACAACCTGAAACCACAATAGTTTTTGACATCCCTGAGTGGGCTGAGTCTCTGACTCTGAACCCCTTTCTCATGTAGCAGAGTCTCTGACACCCCATAAACCTCAACACCACTCTCCCTTGAAGAAACTAATATTAAAACTTACAGGCAAAGAATTAAGCTCTAAAGAATTAGCTGCATAATCTGGCAAAACAAATTCTTACCTTGGGTCAACAGTAATGTCCAAAAATATCACCCCTGGAATTTTCTATCATAGAAACTTTCCACCCTGAAACTTCAAGTATTCCAGCTAAAGGTCCACCCCCACTGTGGAGTTGCCTGAAAGCTAAGGGAGATAAATACTGATGGACTACAGTTTCTAGTTCTTTCCCTTTCTGCCTTCCGTGCCTGAAATTATTAAAAAACATCCTATCTAAAACCTTTTGTGACCTACTGCTGCCAATTTCATTCTGACTTCGTTGTGCCCGCACTGAAGATGTATGCTTCCTCTATAAAAGAAACAGATCCAATACTTGACAATTTATATCCAAGGAATTTAATTGAATAGCAAGTGATATGTGTCTTAACCTAAATAATGTTTTCAAATAGTTGGTACTACATATCCCAAAGCAGACACGTGTGAAGAGATGTATTCATAGTGCTGGATTTGGAATCAAAAGATGTGAGTTCAAATCCTATCTTGGTCACATACTATCTTGTGAATTTGGACAAGTCATTTAACCTCTCTGGGCCTCGGTTTCCTCATACATAAACTGAGAGTGTTATAGTAGATACACTATTATGTTACTTCTTGCTATGATCCTAGGATATTGTGAATAAATAAGGGAGTGTTTAAGCAGGGAAACTGATCAGGAGGTCCTCAAATCCACTTGACAGATTTATTGAGTATAGATTTTGTCCAAAAGGGGTTCTTCCCATTGAGCTAGTCATTCGGTATGGCTACTCCCTAAGGGACATAGTGCTTTGATGAACCCTCTTTCCTCCTGGACTCCAGGACTAGACCTAGAACATTTCACCTCCCAGGCAGCTTTCTCCTTGATCAAAAGCTGTTCAATGCTAGATGTAATTATGACTCTGCCTATACTCATTATAGTCCCTGTGACTCAGTGGTTGTGAGAGCCAGGAGGATGGATTGTAGTCAAGCTGCGTGTTCATACATAATAGAGCTGTAAGAGCTTTGAAAAAAGATCGTCCTTTTTAGGAAGTGTGTTTTTCCTTCCTTGGACTACCAGCAAAGTGTGGAGGAGGTTACTCTCTCCTTTATCAATTCCCAACCTCCTGTAATAGAAGCTTGCATCTTGAGCACACAGTAATGGGACACACGTTCATCTAGAAAAACCTGGAACTAGACTTTGAATTCTTTATTCTTTTCCTTGAGCAAAGTCCATTGACCAGTGATGGACATTTCTAGCCTTGTTGGTAGGCAGATAGATGGCTCAGTGGATAGAGTGGATATGGCCTGGAGTCAAGAAGATCGGAGTTCAAATTTTCCTCATACACTTACTGGCTATGTGATCCTGGACAAGTCCCTTAACCTCTGGAGAAGGAAGTGGCAAACCATTCCAGTATCATTTACCAAGAAGACACTATGGATAGTAGGGTCAATGGTGTCATAAAGAGTCAGGTATGACTAAACCACAACTAGCCCTGTTGATAAGCTCATGGATGAATCCCATGAGCTTGGGAAGGAGATTCCTATAGCAGTATTCTCAGAGCTAAAGCCTCACTGCCTGTGCTTAATGGATAAAAGAAAGCCATGGCCAAGCTGGCCAGGGAATCTCGCCCTTGTATCTGGCCCTTGAATCTGACTCAGTAGGTCTCCTACAGTGAATGTGAAATATCTGTCCTGGAGTTTCACAAGGGACTTTTACCTTCAAGGACAGTAATAGCCTATTTTCAATTTTTTGTGTTATTTATTGTACATGTTGTCCTTTAACATGTTTCTATCCAAGAAATTTTGTTAAATATCAGCTGATTTTGGTTTTAACTTAGTGTTTTCAAATAGCTACTCCCACATATCCCAAAGCAGACACACATGAAGAGATGTATTAAAAATGTTTGATTTGTGATCAAAGGATCTGAGTTCAAATGCTATCTCTGTCACATGCCACTTAGTGAGTTAGGGCAAATCACTCTCCAGGTCTCGGTTTCCTTATGTGTAAATTGAGAAGATTAGAGTCCTTTGTGTTATGTACAGTTTGGGTGGTGGAGGAAAAAACCAAACAAAACAGCAGCTACTCTATACCCACACCTATATTATTTATTGAGTATTTTTTTCTAGAAGGAAACCTGCTATACATATTTTGGAGTGACATTATACCTAATCTTTCTTTTAGTGATTTCCCTGGAATTGTTTTGGAGTTGGAAAGGGCCAGGAGTCAATGTTTGTAGCCCTACATTAGATGAACTTGGATCCATGGGAACTCAAGGCCCCTTGCCTTGTTGGGTGCCCCTAAGCGCCAGAGTACACCAACGTTAGCGTGTTTGCAAACAACCTAAAGATCAATTATAGGCACAAATGATTTTACACAAGTGCCAAATGTTTTCATTAGGATTACAAATGTAGCAAGACTCTTGAGGAGGTGACAAGATGTCTCCTAACAAAGCAAAACACACACACGTGCGCGCGCACATACACACACAAACCCCCATAGTACTCCACCACTACCTTGGAAAACACACCAGCACTTGCCAGATGCTGCAAATTCCCATGCTGAAAAGCCCTGACGACGAGTGTGATTTGAATCTTGTACGATTCTGGCCTTCGATTGCTCTTTCTCATTACATGACAGCACTTGTGTTCCAAGTCCTCCTTCAGAGACAGAGAAGCAGACTCTAAAAAAGTGAACACACACTACTTAGCAGTCACTGGATCACAAAATTCCCCTTAGTCAGGAGATGTAGCATCTTTCTGGCAGTTCTAAGAATGTCACAGATGGTTGGATTAATTTTAGCTAGCTGTACTGGTGATGTCGAAAAGTTCCGGGGAACTCCAGACACTTAAGCACAAAGCTAATGTAAGGGCTTTTGGTAGGGTTCTATTCATTATTGATTCCCCACTCCACTCCTATCCCTCCATGGCTCTCTATACACCAATTATGGAATAGCACCTTTAGTATATAGTATCTGATCCCATGGGAGATTAGCTCCATCATAAAACAGAATTCTGTTATATGTAAGAATTTTCATATATATGAATATAACTGTTATAGTCTTTGCTCTCTGTGGGGTCTACAAGTTTTCCTTTGGACCACCAATAAGTAGGAATAACACAGAACATGTCAGAAAAAAAAAGAAAGCTTTTGCTAGCTCTGTTCTACCTGTTTCATTTTAAATGCATGTTTAGAGTACAATAGTGGAATCTTATCTGGGCCAAAGGCTCTCTTTGATGATGCAAGGTCCATTGAGGGAAGGACTCATTTGCTATTTAGTCTTTGAATCTCTCTCAATGATTAGCACAGTCCTTGGAAAATAGTTGGCAGTTAATGTTCATCTATCATATGAATAAATAATTGAGTGAAAGAATAGTAGATTATTCCATTTTTAAATGTTTTATTGATGGTCTTTTTTAGACCATACTGTAAATTCCCAATAATTACTCAAATGCACACACACACACACACACACACACACACACACACACACACACAGCTAGAACTTTCCCTTTGGGAAAATCAGTACATTAACTTAGGCCAGCAATGCGTGCCTCAGTCCATACCTATTGTCCACCACCTCTCTACAGAGTGTAGGAAGTAATACTTTGACACTTGATTTCTTCAAAAGCAGATCCTTTAACTAGACACTGAATTCTCATTTAAACATGGGACACATGATAAAAATATACTTCCACTACTGTCCTGCAAGCACTCTTGTTATGTTCGAGAAAGCATCCTTTCTCCAACCAGGCATGTTATTTGACCTCTTGATGTCTGTAAAATGGGGATAATAAAATACTTGCTGTACTGTGAGGCTCATCTGAAAACAGAATATGTGAAAGTGCTTTGAAAAAGTTCCAAGTCCTCTTGAAGCATACGCTATGATGGTGCAATCTCTTTCCACACCCCTTTAATTGATATCATAGAAACAGCAATAGGCAGTTGTGATTGGGATTTCTGCACTTGAATCATTCACTTGTTTCACAAAGGCCACCAACTAGCCCAGAGGTGGTGCTTAGTTCTTAACCTTGACCAGATTGAAATGGGTGACCTAGAAGAAAGACTCTCTGTCCCTAATTAGGAAGGCCTGGAGCTCTTTTGTCTCATGGGTCTCTTAACAATTAGGCCCTTTCTTTCCCAGCCTGAAGCATAGGCCTTTTGATGAGAGATCATTGCAGGTTGAAGCCATTGGGGGAGAGGAATGATAAGCAAACCCTCTGCTAGGATTTTGCAAATGATCGTGCTTTCAATTTCCATTGCTTAGATTCCTCTTTGGTTAAACTTTCTTTAGCCAAATATGGGCCTTATTTGAGAGTTTTCTGTCTATAGATGTTTGCATTTCTATTCATGCAACAATTGAATGTCTTTCATATCTGCAACCTTTCTGGGCATCTTTGTATCAACACAAAGTGTCAACGAGACTAGTGGAGGCAAGAATCTTTTTAAAACATATTGGGCCATCCCTAGTGGCATGAAAAAAGATGCAAGGGAAATAGTTGAAAGTAGGAGATGTAGCTCCAGAGTCCAAAGAGAAAAATTCTGGGAAATAAATTAAGTGACTTAAAATGATAAAAGGGACAGCAGCTAGGTGGTGAAGTAAATAGAATGCTGACCCCGAAGTCTGAAAGACTCATCTTCTTGAGTTCAAATCTGGCTTCAGACAGTACCTGGCAAATCACTTAACTTTATTTGCCTCAGTTGCCTCATCTATAAAATGAGTTGCAGAAGGAAATGGCAAACCACTCCAGTATCTTTGCCAAGAAAACCCCAAATGGGTCACAAAGAATCAGACATTACAGAAGAACAAGGACAAAAGTGATAAAGTCTAACATATTATGGTACCAGGGCACTGTGTTTCTGTAAGTTAATTTTCAAGTTGTTTTCTCCACATTTGATGCAATATCTACCTACACACAAAAATGATAATCATAATTCCCACTTATAATGTTTCAAGATGAACTCAGAACAGATAGTACAAATATCATCACTTCCATTTCATGGATGAACAAACTGAATTCTCAGAAAGGAGAGGGGTCTTGTTCAAGGTCAGATAGCTAATAGGAGCAGAACTGGAACTTGAATCCAGTTTCACTGATTCAACAGTCTTTCTTATTCCCTGTCTTTACCTGAAGCTTATATAACCCTCTCTGAGTATGTGTGCATTCTGCTTTACTAACTAACCTAGGTCCTTAAGTCTGAATAAAGTCATCAAACCTAGAGAATCATCCACAAGTCCGTTTATAAGTCAAGATACCAAGAAAAGAGTAAGTATGCTAATTGAGTGCCTTCAACGTACAAAACACTATTCCAGATGCTGCAGGAATATCAATCCACAAGCAATTTTGAAACATTTTCAGTATGCCAGGATACTTTGTCCTCAAGAAGTTCATATTCTGGTTGAGATCAGGCACATACCTATAAAGAAAGAACCAACAAGACAAAATAGTATGTGATGAATGACATACGTTTTGAGGGCTCAGAGGAGGAAGAGTTAGCCCTGAGCAAGGGTAATTTAGGAAGGTGTAGCGCCAATGTGACATTCATAGCACCTCCAGCAGCCATGAATATCCGGGTGCAATTCTGAATTGCGAAATACCACAGACTCTCCACCTGGAAGATAGAGCCAAAACATACATTCAAACACCAGAAAGTCAAATCCATCATAGTAACAAAAATCTATACACAATAACAGTGCAGAGAAGAACACCAACCCCAAACCTTCCCCCTGCTAGGTTTCCCACAAACCAGCTCCATTAAACAAATCACAAGCAGGCTCACTTAAACAAAATCACAACAAGCTCTTTCACTCACATTAGCCTGCATCCCTCCTAGCTCTGAGTGCTCAATCACTAATTTTCTCTCAGCTCTTCTCTAGCTCCGCCTTTTCCTGTTCCATCCATTCAGCAAACACCTCCCACCACAAGCTCCATGTGACCTCCTAGGCAGGTCTATATTAATAGGAAATAATATCAGTGGGAAAGATCTTTTTATTTAATTTACCATTACAGAAGGTTGCATGGATGAGATGAAATTGACTGCCTTGAAGGATAGGAAAAATAAAATTTGATAGAGGTAGCTAAATGGATGTGGATAGAGCCTTGAACCTAAAGTCAGGAAGATCTGAATTCAAATTCGACCTCCTATACTTGCCAGCTATGTGGCCTTGAACAAGTCACTTAACTTCTGTTTGTCTCAGTTTCCTCAAATGTAAAATGAGGATAATAATAGCATCTACATCTGAAGGTTGCTGTAAGGTTCAAATAAGATGATATTTTTTAAAGCACTTTGCACAGTGTCTGACACACAATAGGTACTGTATAAATGTTAGCTTTAAGGATGATGATGGTATCTGATGAGCATTGTAAGCTGGGGTAATGGAGAGCATGGCATCAATAAAGATCCTTAATGTGTGTTCAGGGTATGGTCTTTTGGATCACAAGATTTATGTTTGAGAGGAGTGAGAAATAAGATTGGAATGGAAAATTGGGGACACATTATGCAGGTCCTTGAATACACAGATAAGGACTTTAAGGTTTGTCCAATAGATGATGGGGATTGGCTAAAGCATTTGAACTAAACATGGTGAAATTGATGTTTTAAGAAGATAAATCTATGGATAAAAAGAGGGAAATCTTACAGGCAGGGAAATCAGTTAAGAGGTTATTGCAGTAGCCCAGGCGTGAAATGATACAAGCCTGAATTAAATTGGTAGGTGTGGGAAGGGAAAAGGAGGAACTAAAGAGGCACGATGGGGGAGGAAAAGATAAACAGGAACTACGGACTGATTGGACAAGGGATATTTAGAATGACTTCAACTTTTCAAGGTTGGGTGATTGAGGAAATTATGGTAGCTGCGATAGAAAGAGGAAATTTAGGATAGTGTTGGCAAGAATTAAAGATAGTCATTGCCATGCTAAGTAGCACCCACTACTAGGGTGTTAACAGGAGCTAGCCAGCTATAGCAAATTTAAAGGTTCTTATAGGGTAGGGCTTATGCCATATGACCTGACACAAAAATACATATAAACCAAAAGTAGACTGTGTGAAGCAAAATAGAGTAGTTACAAAAAAAGAAAAAAAGAAAAGAGACTGAATTTTATGTACTTTTTTGTCTTCTTTTATTATGCTTTGTAATTGTGATGTTCAAGATTCATTCCAAGAAAGAGTTGAGAAAGTATGTATCTTTCTCTTCTCTCTAGAGGTAAGATAATATGGAGAGAGAATGCTGAATATACTATCAGATTTGGTTGATATTGTTTAGGTTGGCTTTGACAAATTCTTTTATCCTCCTCTTTCCTTTTTTCTTATGAAGAATGACTCACTATATAGGGAATGGGGGAGGAATTCAGGAATGAAGGTGATATGGAAATAAAATATAAATATGTAATGGTTTATAAGAAATGAGAGATATGTAACAGTGGAAAGAGCATTGAGATTGAAGTCTGCAGACAAATTCTTATCTATTTCTGTTTATATAAATAATATGTAATTTTAGGCAAGTAATTTATATTCTCTAAGCTCCAGTTTCTTCACCTGTAAAAAGACACATGACAAAGAAAAAATGCCATACTCTATTTTAGGCACAAATCTGTCAGAAACAATTTTTATTAATTTAACATTAACTTTAACTTTATTAATTTGGCATTTGAATTAATTAAACATTTATAGCTTATATAGAAAAATATTCAAACTGTCATAGTGTCTGTTTTCCATACACACACTCCCTTGGGCACATCTCTTACTGCAAGACAATGTGAGGTAACATTTTCCTTTTCAAAGATTCTTATAAATGTTACCTTGGGATAGAGACATTTCCATGTCAAGTCTATAAACATTTAAGCTCCTATGTTCCAGTCACTGTACTAGGCATCGAGGATTAACAGAAAAGCAAAAACAATCACTGTCCTCAAGGATCTTACAGTCTAATTGGCAAAAGAAGGTTGGGGAAATTACACCAGTTTGAATATTCTTCTATTTTAACTATACTTAAAAAAGAAAAGTAAGCACTACCTAATAGAAATTCATAGTCCTACCTACAATTCCCTCCTATTCTATAGTAAGTTATTAAAATGCTTTTTTTATTTAAGATGTATTAAATTCAGAATAAACCAAAAAAAATCAAAGAAAAAAGAAAACGTCTCTAACATGATGATGTGGGAGTTATAATTTATATAATTTATGCAATTTATAATTGTTCATGTGTTTGTTGCCCCTGTTGTTTTGTGTGTCCACATTAGATACAACTGTTTAGATGTGACACGCAATGAGATATAATCTACTCAACCAAAGAGAGATTTGGATTACTGTCAGAAGGGAAGCCGGAGATTGGAGCCACAAAGCTGGACACTCCACTCTCCTTAGAGAAGGATTACTGATATGGAATCATATCTATCCACTTCCTAAAAATGGTCAGTCTAGGGAAAATAATTTTTAGTTTCAAATGGCACTCCTAATCATTATTCTTTCATGAAAAAACCTATATAGAAGCTGTATTTCCAAAGACTTGACAATTTTCCCACCAAATAACTAAAATCTCTCTTTCAAACTTTCACCAATTCTGCTCCTCATGAATACCTGGCACACTGAATAATCAGTCTCTACCAATAAAAAGAGTTTCATGCAAATGACTAATCCTGGGTTACTTACTTTATTTTTTAATTTTTGTTTTAATTTATGGAATAAAATAAGCATTTCCATAGCATGGTATAATAAAAAAGATGATTGTACATGGAACTGTAAATCTATTATGTACAACTTCCTTTTAAATAAAAAATATAATAATGTACAACATATAATATATAATAATATAATATAATACAATACATAATATAATAATTATATGATATATAATTATTTTATATAATATAATATAGCAAATTTCTTTTTGTCTTCCCTCTTCCTCACTGTAATGGTAGTCATTAGATACAAATGTGTGTGTGTGTGTGCATGTATGTAAAATCATTCTATGCATACTTCTTTTGATCAGTTCTTTTTCTGCGTGCTGATAGTATCTTCCTTCATATTTGGATCTTTGTAATTTGGGTATTTATGATAGGCAAAGTGACTTGTTCTTTCAAAATTGTTCTTAAAACAATATTATTGCTGTCATTGTATTCAATGTTTTCTTCGTTCACTTTACTCTTCATTATTTCATGCAAATCTATCCATGTTTTTTAACATCATCAAACTCATAGTTTATTATAGCACAGTAGGGTTTCATCACAGTCATCTATCATAACGGGTTCAGCCATTCCCCAAATGATGGGCTTCTCCCTGGTTTCCAGTTCTTTGCTGCTACAAAGATAGCTACTATGTATATTTTAGAATACATAGATTCTTTTCCATTTTCCCTAATTATCTTTGGAAATAGACCTACTAGTGATATTGCTGGTTCAGAGAGTACAGGCAGTTTAATAGCTCTTTGGGCATAATTGCTTTCCAAAATGATTGGATCAATTTTCCATGTAGGTTATTTGCCTGTCATTACAAACATGGTGGTGTTTTTCTTCAATTAAGCAAAGATGTCAAACTTAGATTATAAATATTTGAAGGATATGGTGGAAAATTGATATAAAATTTCAAAAATAATTTTCCTATTATTTGCTGTGGTTTCTCTTATTTGTGTAAATGTACTTTAAATAAAATAAAAAGTAGATATTATAATTTCACTTTGAGATAAAAATTTTCATCTTTCTATCTCTAAGTCAGTTGCCTTACAGATTTAAAAAAAATGCTCTGCAGCAATTTATGCAACTTGACCTTTGAGACATACTTAAATAGCAGCCCTTTTATACTGCCAATTTACTGAAACATCACCAGCCTAATTCATTTGCCATCTCCTGGGCTGGAGAGGTTTGGTGATTAGGACACAACCAGTGGTTAGGAGACCTAAACCATACTTGTTCTTTTTCCTGACACTGTTTTATCACTTAACCCTGACTAGATTAATTGTACTTTTCTTAAACCTTTTATATTTTCTATTTAATAAATTGCGTTGCTGACACTTAACCTTGCTTAGATGCTTTCATTGTAAAATGTGAAGGTCAATGAAATGACGTCTTTTGAAATCATGAGTCCCAGAGCCAATATATGGCATGAAATCAATTTATCTAGGTAATTCTCCACCCCTTTCTCCACCTTGACCCTGATAAACTGAGACTGAAGGAAGGATTGAGAATGGTTTCTTTGACCAAAATTCTCTGGCTAGGTTATATCACACCAAAATCACAACATAACTAATTCTATGACTTCCTCTGGCATGTTTGCTTTTTTAACTTTAGTTACTTATTATGTAATGTGGTATTTGTTTTGTAGGTTTTATATGTTAAACTATGCAAAATATATTACGATATTAGTCATATTGTAAAAGACACAAACCCAAAGGGGGAAAACATGAAGAAATACAGAAAGTGAAAAATAGTATGCTTCAATCTACATTCAAATTCCATCAGTTCTTTCTCTGGAGGTAGGTAGCACTTTTTATGAGTACTTTGGAATTGTCTTAGGTCATTTTATTGCTGAACAGCTGATCCTTGTATAGTTTTGCCATTACTGTATGTAATATTCTCCTTGTTCTGCTCGTTTCACTTTGTATCATTTCATGTTAGTCTTTCTAGGTTTTCCAGTAACCCACTTGCTCATCATTTCTTGTAGCACGGTAATATTCCATTCATATACCACAACTTGTTCAGTCTGGCATATGTTTCACTTGAAAAAACAAGAATATTTTTATTTTTAAAAGTAATATTTAATATCACAGAAAGACTTTTGAGTCATTTCATTCTCAATAAGACTCATGTATTTTGGAAGGGGGAGAAAAGGAATTGGTAAAATCTACCTGTATTTTCATCAGTATATAGAAAATGCCCTCTGCTTAATGTAGTTTCCGTCTTGTTAATTGCACTGGAGCTGCAATTTAATAGTCTTTAGAGAGTTTCCTGAGGTCACTAAGAGATTAAGTGACTTATCCACCATCATGCAGCAGTAAGTATTGGAGGTGGGACTTGAACCCATGTCTTCCAGACTCTGAGAACAGGCCTCTACCCACTACACTACACTGTCACTATCAGCTGTAGGCTGGTTTTCTGCCCAATGATAGTATGGTTCAGTAGGTGGAGAGCTGGCCTCAGAGTTAGGAGGATGGGTTAAAAATCCCATCATAGATACTTATATAATATATATCATATACATACATGTATCTCTGTGTATATATTTTATATTTGTATATGTATAAGTACGTATATGAAATATGTGTATATACATGTACACACATACCAACATATGTGTGTGCATGTGTATATATGTATATATTTATATATGTACTATGTTCATATGTGTATATGTGTAAGTATGTGTGTGTATGTGTTTAAAGGCAGTCAAGTGGTTCAGTGCTAAGCCTAAAGTCAGGAAGACCTGAGTTCAAATCCAGCCTCAGACACTAGGCAAGTCACTTAACCCTGTTTGCCTTAATCAACTGGAGTAAGAAATAACAAATCCCTCCAGTGTCTTTGCCAAGAAAAACCCACGGACATTATGGTCCACAGGGTTGCAAAGACGGGACATGACTGAACAATAGTAAAAACATATTCTTAAAACAATGCAGGCTAAAGTTTATGAAAAATTATTTTTGAAGAGCTTCTTTTCTCTACCCATCCCCCAACACCAAAGAAAAGTTGGTTTTATATGTAACTACTTTTAAGGAGTTTTCATCCAGCCTCAAAAACAAGTGAAGAAGAATTGTAAAAGAGACATGAAGTGGTTTTTCTACCACCCCAAAACAAAGTGTAAGGAAATTTCTTAATCAGATTGAGAAGATTATAGGGTCCTGGATGGAGGCAACTGAAATCACACAGAAAACATCTAGTGATTGGCTATATAACGCAGAGAATATCTTATACTCTGTATTGCTGTATCTACTGTATTACTGTATATAGTCAAATATTAAAAATATTTGAAGGTTGGAGGCAGAATTTGGAGCAGTACTAGAGTGATATTCTTTTGAGGATAAAAGGGGCAGAGGAAACTTCTCCATCTTCCCTCCTCCCCCATGAACCATGGTGTTTAGCAGATGCTTTTTCCACCCAGAAAGTGATACCACGTCTTGTAATTGGGGTTGTGAGGTGTGGGGAAGAGGTTCACTTGGAGAGAATGTGAGGTCTAGTTCAGGGAGCTGATGTGGATAAAGAGAGACAGTCATTCAAGGGAGGAAGCAGTTCAAGAAGTGAAACCCCAGTATCAGCTCTGCTAACAAATGGCCGAAGAGTCACAGAGGTTTTGTAACTGCTGTTAACTCCAAAAAGAACAGAGGTCACACAAGTTATAAGCAAAAAACTTTCTTTATTCCGCTGGAGGAGGGAAATCAGACACAGGTGCTGGTACCTTGTCTAGTAGGAGAATAAAGCAGGAAGAATAAACTTGGGTTTATGTATTTGTGCCTAGACAGAATCAAACAATATGGTGTAGCCACAGTGAGGCAAGGTTGCCTAGTGATAAAACGTCCGTTCATAGCAAAGCTTTATGTTTGTGCCTCTTTGTATTTGCCTGAACTCAGGAACCATCCATTGTGTGATTTAGTTGTAGCAGTGTTCATCCAGATGGTTAGCGCAAAGGATTGCTGTTATGTCAAGCTCAGAGTACAGCTTGCTTGCTGGGCCTTAGCTCTGGAAAACAGTGTCTCCTAATAGCAAAAAAAAGAAAAGAGGAAAATGAGAGGGGTGGTCTTGGATCCTGACATCAGTGAATAGAGAAGAGAATTGGCTGAGAACTCACGAGAGGGCTAGCCCCTAGATTCAGAGTGGGGATGCAGAGGGGATAGCTTAAGCATTATCAACCCTTTCTACTGAATTACCTTAAATTTAACCGTTTTGTTCTGTGTTCAAGCAGTTGGTGAGATGGTGCATTATCACATTTTCACTCAAAGTGCACTGAAGCCATAAGGTAGCAGCATCTAATAGGGCCTTTTTGGAGAAAAGTATGGTCAAGAAGGTGAAAATCTGGAGATAATTTGATTCTAAAAACTGACACAGAATAAATACATACGAATAAGACTTTTTCATGGCCCCTTGGTTGTTATGCATTGCTATTGTGAAGATTATATTGTCAATCTAGTATGTACAAATGAAAATGCCAGTGGATAACAACACTGCAAAGACAGTTTTGAAACAGCTCTTCTCAGTGTAAAGATACAACTGTGATTTCAGAGTATACATGATAGATAAAGCATGCTACCCACTCCTGACAGAGAAGTGATAGGCACAGGTGCAAATAATATAGACAGACAGACGGATGGACAGACGGACGGATGGACAGACAGATGGACAGATAGACAGATAGATAGATAGATAGATAGATAGATAGATAGATAGATAGATAGATAGATAGACAGACAGATAGAAACTTTGGAGATAAAGATGAGCATACAGATCAGGTCCAGGAGGAAAAGCAAATATGAAAGAAGTCTCCCAAACAAATTCGGGGGCAGATGGTATCACTGCCCCCCCAGGACATGGCAGGGAATGTGAAGTAAGAGGAATAGGACTCAGGCGGGTCTCTAGGTTTGCAGGATATAAGGAAAAGCAACCCAGTCCTCTTTCCCATGAAGGTGTGATCCATGCATGGCAGCAGAGGTCTGTTGCACATCACACAGAGCCCTTGCTTTCATGGAACAGTGCTTTGACTTCAGTGGGTGCGGATCATAGCTCACACACCCCTTCTCACCCCATTTGGCCTTTATCCAAGCCCTCTGGCAAGCTCCAACCCACAGGTACCCATCATATTGGAGGGCTCCACTCAGTCTCTAAACATGGTGTGGGTACCTATCGCATGCCCAGAGTGCCCATCAGACACCCCTAACTCTCACTTCATGACTGACCCACATTTGCCACTCAACTCTTTGCCATCACTTTCATGGCTTTTCTTACATGTTTAGCAATATATTACAGCCATGTCCCACCTAGCAGAGTATCTGAATCAGACCAAGCACGTGCAGTGCAGGGCTGAGTTTGACATGCCACTATTCTGAGGGAGGAAGCAGATCCTATTCAAGATATTTGGAAGAAGGGAGGCTTGCAAACACCTGGGGGGAAGTCAGACTTGATGATTGTCAAATAGGTTTATCAATCAACCAACATTGATCAAGTCTCTCCTATGTGTCATGTCCCATGTTAGGCACTGGGAATGCTGTACAGAGACATGGGTTATGAGTATATAACAGTCCTCTGGCCAGGCCGTGTCAGCATGGACTGAAATTCCCATCTCCATCGGATGTGAGAGTAACTTAAGGTGTTTCAAGGGTGTCTTGGATGCAGTTATGAGAAAGGAAGACTTAGGCTTTCATCACCACCATAAACCACAAGTTACAGTCATACAGTCCAATGAGATTCATACAGAAACACAAACCTTCATTTACTGTTTGTGGCCAGTTTTAAGAATAGTATTTGATTTAGTGGCACACTTAAAAGCTTCCCTTGGACTCTGAAAGAAGATAGAAAGTAGACAGACAGACATACATGTATATGTGTATATATATATACACATATATATGTATATATATGTTATAATATACTTATGTGCACATGCAGCCACATATGGGTATGAACATGTGCACATAATATGTACCTCTGATTGTATGTATACATGTTTTTACACAGTATTCACATATGTACATGTATGTATCACACATATACATAAACACACGTGTGTGTCCATACATACACACATATGTAGCCAGTGATCAAATACATTTTGCTTGACTATACACTACTGTTACAAGGATTTTCTCTTTCTTGTTTCCTTTTTCTTTCCCAAAGGAAGGAAAGGGAAATCTGGTAACAAGAAAACATAGTTTCTGTTCAAGAATCTTCCTCATTCCAATCAGACTGCTCACCTTTGGCTCACCTTTGAACAATACCATGGAATGATCCAATGTGTTTCTTAACCAGCCTCTGACCAACAAAATGAGCATGCTAGTTCTCTTGCCCCATCTCAGGACTGAGATTTGCCTTTAATGCAGTTGGTGCTTTTTCAGCATACGGCATTTGCAGTGCTAATCAAAATCTACTACTGCAGTAAATATTAGCGCTCTTACAGAATATATTCTTCTTCCTTATGGACTCTCCCTACTACCCCTGCACCTCTGAGGCTGTATCCATTTTACTGTGAAGCAGATTCAAGATTTGGCCTGTTGCCATTACATTCACTGAGTTTTCCATTAACTCATTTCATCCTTAGCTGATACTCTTGGACACTGAAATACACTCTCGAAACAGCAAATTTGTCATCATATCCCTGATTAATGTGCTCTCTTTCCCTGACTGCTTAAGTTCCACCTCAAATGGAAGTGCCAAAGACTCAGTGGTTCAGATTACTTTTCCATCCTGTCCCTCCGCCTCTTCTCCTACCATTGTTGTTTCCCTCCATCAGATAATGCAAACTCTGAGGGAAGAACCTGTCTTTCTTTTAGCTTGTATTTGTAATCCTAGTGCTTAGCCCAGTGCCTGGAACATAGTAAGCTTTTAAGAAATATTTTATCTCTTCTAATCTATTGGGAGAGATTGCCTGGAGGATAAGATACCAGCCATTGAGGTCCTTTCTTGAACTAAACTGTCAAACACTCAAACTCTGCTTCAGAGAGCACAACTCCAATGGGCTAGCCATGTTGTCCAAATGCAAAACATAGGCTTGCCAAAAAGACTATTTTCTGGAAAACTCACATAGGGCAAGCCTACACATGGTGGTCAGCAAAAGCTATACAAGGACACTCTCAAGAACTTTGAAAGTGATTGTGTAACATAGGAGACACGAGCATAAGACCACTCAAGCATGGCATACCCAACTCAGAGAATGTGCTGTGATTTATAAGCAAAACAGAATTGAAATATGAAATAACTCAAAAGAATTTAGAGGATCCAGCCCAAACATTCATGCAGACTATTTGTACCTGACCTGTGGTAGAACATTCCAAGCTCATATTGGTCTAATCAGCCACAGGGGAACGCACTGAAACTTGATATAGTGATGTCATTTTGCTCTTCCTCAAGAATGAAGGACAACAGTTGGATTGAATGCCTAACCCAGGCATCCTTGAGGCCACCTGCAGCATGCTAGGTCCTCAAATGTAGCCTTTTGATTGAATCCAAGCTTCACAGAATGGAAGTTTGCATTCTGTCAGAGGGCTGCACTTGAGCACTTAGAGGGCCACATGTGCCCTCAAGGCCACAGATTCCACATTCCAGACCTAACCTCTCAGAGGTAACAGTCTATAATGAATTGGTGCTAAACTAGGAAAGGAAAGTGCTCTTTACTCCAGTGTAAAGATCAGTCCTCCAGAAAAACTCCCCTGATAAAGATGGACCACATTTCACAACTTCGGGTGACCCACTTTATCCTTTCCGCATTCTATCTTTGGCATGGAGTCTTAATGTTTTTGCTACCTCCAAAGATTCTAAACATCCACTTACTTACCTTAAATGGCATATCTCCTTGCCCCTAGAATGGTTCAGACAACTCTTTTCTAGAAAGTGCTTGGGGAATCAATAGTGGAATTGTTGGGATGTACTGAGCTAATGGTATAAGAGAGTTGTAATGAACAAGTTTGAATTGGTGGCAGTCTTGACTCTCTGGATAAAGATTAGGGAGAATCTTCATCTATTACTCAAAGAAAAATAATAATAAGCATTTATATAGAAGTACATTTTTTTTAGAAATATTACCTCATTTAAACCTTACAACAACTTTGTGATGTAGATGTTATTATTATCCTAGTTTTATAATTGGGGACAGTGAGGTAGACAGAAGTTACATGACTTGCCCCAGGATCAAACAACCAGTAAGTACTTGAGTGTGGATTTGAACTTGGGTCTTCCTTGCCCAGGGCCTAGCACTTTATCCACCATATAACTTGGTGTGGTTTTCCAGTAGAGGCCTTAGCATCATTCTCTAATAGGGATCCCTGGGAAGGAGAAGGTTTTGCTGATGGGTCAGGAAACACTGAGTGAGCACTGGCAAAGGGTGTCAGTATCAACTTAGATTACAGGACACATTGCATGCAAGAATCTTATGACCTTTTAGCTATGTTGCTATATATGCCCTGACCCAAGATGGAGAACTGACTATTTCACAAGTTTAATTATTGGTGCAATGACTTCCACATTCCTGGTTCTACTCCTGTTTAATGTTTTATATTAAGAGATCTATTTTAAGTCACCTCCTAATGTTATCCCCTTGGATGGACTGTACTATTTTAAAGAGACTTTTATATTTTTGATATTTTAATTTTTTTTTATATTTGTATTAAATTTCTCCTCCAGTGTTGCTTATTCTAGGTTTCTTCCAGATAGCTGAGTTGATTTTTAAGTGGTCAAAAGTCCCCAAGAGGATTTTAAAGTCCTTATCACTCAGAGATGTGATGTGATAGGAACAACATTTATTCTGAATATGTTGGGAATGTTTCCCTGTAAAAAGGCAAGGAATCCATTCTGGGATTTGGTTAACCTAGAAGACTAGTGATTTAACAATATCAACCCTACCACCTTTGCTTATGGAAAGTTGGTAACTAGTGTTCCTGAGGGTTGGGAGAGTTCCCACTGCTATGTGGAACATCTTTTTGACTCAATGTTACTGCCCTGACAAATGCAAAGATGGAGGGGATCAGTGTTCATTTTTGGCAATTGCATTCTTTTAACCCTTTATTATGTATAAAGTTATTTTTATTGTATTTTGTGGTCCACAAGTATTTCATTGTGTTTGAATACCAAACCTGAATCACTGGACTGGCCTAGAATATTCTGTAACATTTCATTAGATAGATCATTTTCCTTCTTTGACTTCTGGTTTCCTCAACTGTAAAAGGAGAGGGTTTGACTAGATGTGACCTAAGGGACCTCCTGGCTTTGACATTCTATATTTCTGAATGCTAATCCCTGTTCTGGAACATAATATGTCTCTACTGCTTTTTCCTTCCCTATTGCAAAGGGAAAAGTATAGCAAATAGACCTTCTGAAACATTTGTTCTGAGCAATAATTCCTTATGCAATGAAAATGAGAACATAGTATCAGAGAATTTTAAGCTAATGATTATAATATTTGCATACATACAATTATGAATTATGACTAACTGGAAAGATCAGCCGCCCCCAAATTCTAGACTAGCTATTAGATACCCTGATAAAGTTTTCATTTTTAAATAGGGCAATTGACTTGCACTTAGAGTTTTTTTAAAATTTAAATGTCCTTAATTGGTGAAAAATGTGATAATTGATTTCTTTTCCAGAAAAAAAAGCACAGCTGATTTTGTTTGGATGCCATTGTTTGCAAAATGGATGACTTTTATTTCCAAGATTCATGATCCATAAACTTTTCCCGATACTCCACCACCTTCTCCTTCTGACACCTCAGGGGGACCAGCATCAAAGTTTTGATTTGATAAAAATGCATAGCTATTTGAAGCAGCTATAGGGTTAGTGAAAACAGAATACAGTTTACTAACACAATTCTTTTTGAGTCTAAAGAATGTCTTCATCTTGCTCCTTAAGATCTCAACTGTTTTGTCATAAGGCTGCCTCCATCTGGCAGAAAACAAATCCTTCTTTCATATTTCCTGGGCCAGATTTAAAGCCTAGTCACCTCAGGTTGTTTGTTTTTGTTTTTAAAGATAATTCTTAGCAGTTTTACTTGGCCTTTTACGAGAATCTGGCTAAAGGCAAATCTGCATTACGCCCTTTCTGAGTTATTTCCAAATTACTTTCATTAACACAGCCTCAGTTAAGAAAAATAATCAGGTTTGTCTGAACTCAGTTTTAATATCTGAAATGCAAAAGTCAAAAAAAAAATCAATGAAGAGTTCTTGGATACTTTTCAAAAGAAAGAGAATATACTCAATTTGATCCAAACAATACACTAAGACTCAGATTTTTTTCCACAAAGGTTTCTCAATGAATTTTCCAGAATTCTCCAGAATGGTGACATATTAAAAAAAAAAAAAAATTCTCATTCCCTTAATCTATTCCTGTGTTCTCATAACCTCTTCTGTCGACTATTGTAATAAGTTAAGAATTAGTTTCCCTGTCTCTAGTGTGTCCCCTCTCCAGTGCTCCTGCTACATAGCAACCAACTGATACTCACAAAGCACAGGTCTGACTATATCGCTTTCTTGCCCTAAAAGTCCCAATCGTTAGTTCATTTCTAAAGGATAAAATGAAAATTCTTCATCTTGCTTTCTGAAGGATTTCATGTGACTCCTGATTCTCTTTCTAGGCTAATGACATGTTGTCTTTCTTTCATGCAGTCTATGTTCCAGACAAACAAGATTGGTTACAACATTTCATGTACTGGCCCAGGCTGTCTCTTCTCCCTACAAAACAATCCCTCAATACCTTTCATTCACAGAATCCCTAGCTCCCTTCAAAGAACAGCTCAGGTATCACCTCCTACAAGGAGCACATTCATATATATCTGGTTCGTTTTCATTTTTGGATTTTCTACGTATATGTTGTTTTTCCTCAACAAAATTTAGTCTCTTTTAAGATATTTTCATTTTAGTCTTTGTAACTCAGCATCTAGCACAGTGTCTGGTAAATAGTAGACTCTTAATAAATGTCTGTTGAGTTGAATTGGAGACATTCATGCCTCCATGAAGAGCAGGGCCTAAGGGCTCCTCTGGACCCTCCTAGCTTTAGAGTGATTATCAGTAGTAATTGTTGCTGTTTCCCACCCAGCCTGATAGCTTTGTTTTTCTTGACCTCATTAAAGGGACAGGCCTATGCAATGAATGGGTGTTGCCTCACCCTAAGTGAGTACCTGCAAAGACCTGGGCCTAAAGGGCCCAAGGTCTCCCAGTGCATCCTGGGCTATCTCCAGTCATCCTGGATTCAGATGGCTCTGGAGGAGAAGTGAGGCTGGTGACCTGCATAGCCCTCCCTCTCTCAAAACAAAGTCAAGTGCAAATCGTGTCATCATTTCTCTGATGGCATGGTCTTCTTTGGCAATGAAGGACAAACACAATGGAGGATCTAAAATACCAGGCAAAAAAAGTGTCAGTAAAATTTGAAACTTTACTTGCTGGACAATAGGGAACTGCTAGGATTTTTCAATAATGTCTTTAAACTTCAAGCAAGAATATCTGTAACACCTAAAACAAGTAGAAGATATGTATAATTATATAAACAGAGGTATATGTACATTAGAAATAGTAAATCATTCCTTTTCATTCTCAATTTATCTGCCTTAAGAATTGTTTCCTTGTTATTATGAATGTGACAAGTACCAACAAACATGAACATTTCTCTGGACAAAGAACAGTAGAAAGGGCTGCCTATGAAAATGTGAATCTCCACTATATGCAATTTGGTTTTTTAAAGGGTATATCAGATCTAGTACTCTCATTACATCATTCTAGCAGCCCAATGATGTGGAATGCTGCCCATCTCTCAACAGAGTGGTGATGGACTCAATATGCAGAAGGAGATGCATTTTTAGACCAACATGGGAACTTGTTTTGCATCGCTATGAATGTTTGTTTTAAGGCCTTTCTTTTTCTTTCTCAAGAAGGAGAAGTCTGAAGAGAAAAAAGGTGTGTGTGCCTATGGGAGGAGCAGTTTGAGAGAAAAGAAATGCGTACTAATAAAAAAGTTAAGTTTTAAAAAAATATGATTTCCCCAGGGATGGGAATTACTTTTGACTTCTTTGTATCCCCATTATTTAGCACGGTACCTGGCACACAGAATATGCTTCATAAACGCTTACTGATTAACTAATTAGCACTCCCCTGCTTGTCTGGATCCCTTCTTAAATTTCTTTCCATTCCCTTCTGTGTATTTTTAAAAAATAATATATTGGCCCTCTTTTCTTTTTCTTCTCTTTCTTTTTTTTTTTTTTTTGGTATCACTGTCATTTCCCCTATATTATTCCATAAGTCTTCTACCCTATCAAAAAAGTAAAAGCCTTCTCCTATAACAAATAAGAATAATCAAGCAAAACAAATCCACATATTAAATATGTCCAAAAATGTATGCTTCTTTTTGCACCTCCACTCAATCACCTCTTTGTCAAGAGATGGGAAGCATGTTTCATCAGTAGGCTTCTGAAGTCGTAATTAGTCCTTTCATTGACTACAGTTAAGTCTTTCAAAGTTGTTTTCTTTATTATTTTGTAACCATTATATAAATTGCTATGTAGCTTCTGTCTATGTATCACTACCTGAAAGTCCTCCCAGGTTTCTCTGGATTTATTTCTTTCAGCATTTCTTACAGGACAATAATATTCCATCACATTTCTATCTCATAATTTGTTCAAGCATTCTCCAAATAATGGAAAACCATTCCTTATCATTATTATAAGAAATTTGCTAAAAATGATACCTTCTCCCCACCCACCCCCACCCAGTTAACCATTCCACTCCTGATTGTAATTGCAGTTTTGGTGCAATTTTTTTCAATTTTACATAGACAGAATTGTCCATTGTATCTCCTATGATCTTCTCTATTCTTTGTTTAGTTAAGAACCCCTTCTTATTTTCATAGTTGTGAAAGATACCTCTCATGTGCCTCTAATTTGTTCAAGGCATAATCTTTTACAAATATGTCATGTACCTATTTAGAACTTATGGTATATGATATGAAATGAGGGTCTAAAGCGAATTTCTGTCAGAGTGGTACCAATTTCTTTCAGGAGTCTTTGTTAGCTAGTGATTCCTCATCATGCTAAACTATTGTGGTATTGGAGAGAGGAGGTAGATAAGTATCCATGGTGGGAAGGATGGTAAGAAGTCCTGGACAGTTACAAATAATGCTGAGAAGGAAATGAAGGATGACTGTACTGGGCTTCTCCTTCAAAATTGAGCCCCAGGAGGAATTCATCTTTTGTAGAAGGGGACCTGCATGGGAGAGAGATGTTCTAGGAGGAGGTTTCAGGGAACAAGGGATGTTCTATGGGGAAATTGTTCCAGGCATTGAAGCTTGGTGATAAAGTTTAGAAAATCAGAAGCAAAGCTTGGAAAGGAATGAAGGGTGAACAGCCTAAACCTGTCTTTAAAACATTTGCCCTAGGAAGAACTCATCAATGGGAAAATGGGCCCAACATGGTAAGAGGAATGTTCCAGGATAAGAAGTTCACAGGGGCTGATTCATGTATTTAATAAAACTTCTTTTCTTCTTTTGTTTATGAGATTTATATGCTCTATCATAGGGTCAATTTTTTGGAAAGATGCCACGTACATTTGAAATTTATGAATATTTTATTCTCATTCAGTAATCACCAGAGATCTATCACACATCTAAAATTTCTGTATTCTATTCAGATCTTTGATTTATTTCCCTATTGTTTAGTTATTAATTTTAAATAAATTAAAAATGGGCAGTTTCATAGCATCTGTCTAGTAATGCTTCTAAATATCCCTGAAGGATATAATTTTTTAGAGCTAACTTAAATCTCTCCAACTACCGCTTGTGCTCATTTTTTCATATCTGTGAAACTCAACATAGGCTGAAAACAATTGATCATGATCTGATATTGAATATCATTTGAATTCATTATTGTGATTTGTTTTTATTAATGATTTTAATGTGGAATTTGAATCACAAATTTAATTAAATTTAATTTTTAAGGGCATTTAATTAAATTTAATTAAAAAGGGCATTGAAAAGGAATATTTTATTTTCTCCACTTAACATTATTTGAAGTGTTGAAAGATAGATCAATAAATAATTATATTCTTAATATTTATAGTACTAATTACATTCTTTTTTACAGAGAGGAAAAAATTCACCATGCATAGTTCAATACCATTTCTCCAAAATGACATAATCTCAAGTGCTATTCATGGAAACAAACTTTATTTATCTTGGGGCACAAGCATGGGGAAAAAACTGAAACTGCCAGAGGTAAAAAGAAAGGGTGGGGTGGGGTGAGTTATGTAAAGGCATCAGAACAATTATCAATCAATATATCAAGCACTGTGCACAGTGCAGGAGATACAAAGAAAGGAATAAATACAGTCCCTGTCCTCAAGTAGAGTAAGAAATCCCAAAGAGCCTGTAGAAAGTAAGTTTCACTGGCCTCTCTGCAGCTTCTGCTGGCTATTTTCCATTGTAGCACCAGGTGAATATTACATTGACGAGATGGGCATTTGCAGGAAAGAACTGCTAAGAATGATTGAAAGCTTCATTCTTGAAAATTATTGAAAATTTCTAAAATTCATTCCAGACGTCTTTCCTCCTCTTATTCAATTCTAAGACTAACTCATTATCCATCTCCAACACTTGTCCAAGGTTTACATATCAGATTGACTAAATCAATATGATGCCCATTTAACAGCATGTAAAAATCTGGGCATTATTCATTCTCTATGCATTTAGTTCTTCCTTCTATTATAAGGCCATTTTCTGAGTGATTATAGATCTTAGTGTAGTCTCAGGATTGCTGGGATTGATGCCACCATCATAATATCATTTGCAGAGAGAAACATCTTGTACGGCCCCCCCATCTATAGATTTCCCTCTTTATTTGGACTTTGTGCAAGGCATCTATTTTTATTATCAATGATGGTGGAATTACCACATTGTCAGTAGCCAAGGCAATATATGAAGTGAAATATCACTTACGATAGAATCAATAATAATTGGTAGATGACCAAATACAGAAGAAATCTATACTGAAAGCAAAACATTTTTACAGTCCTTCAGGAATCATTTCTCAAGATTTTATAAAGAAGGAAAGATTCCAAGATGACAGATGGTACCATTACAAAAAAAAAAAAATGTAAAGATCATCAATTTTCTCATTTCTATAAAATGTTTTATGTACTTGTGGTAAGTATCTGTGACAAACATATGAGAAAGAAATAGGCAAGTTTCAAAAATCATTTTCTCTAGGACATCACAGCTTTCTAGATATGGAAATAATGGAAGGAGGAGTGACCAAAATATAATCTCTCACTGAGTTCATTGTTAATATAAAAAAAATTAACTTGATGTCGTGAAGTATGATCTTTTTTAATTTTAAATTATTTTATTTGTTTTCAGTTTTCTACAATCCATATATATTAGCTTTTTCTCCCTCTCTCCACTTCCTTCTCCTCTCCCTCTCCACTCTCTCCCCAAGATGGTGTGCAATCTTATATAGGTTCTATACATACACTCCTATTAAATACATTTTCACCTTAGTCATGTTGCATGGAAGAATTAAAATGAATGGGAGAAACCATCAAACAAAACATAACACAAGAGAAAATAGTCTGCTTCATTCCACTATCAATTCCATGGTTTTTTCTCTGGATGTGGAAGGTGTTTTGCCTCAAGAGTCCATTGGGAATTTTTTAGGTCCTTGCATTACTGTGAAGCACTAAGTCTACCAGAGAAATTCCTCGCACACTGTGGTTGTTACTATGCACAAAGTTCTCCTAGTTCTGCTCCTTTCACTCAGCATCAGTTCATATAGATCCTTCCAGGCCTCTCTGAAGTCTTCCTGTTCATCATTTCTTATAGCACAATAGTATTCCATTACATTCATATACCACAATTTGTTCAGTGCATTCCTGAATTAATGCACATCCCCTTGATTCCCAGTTTTTGGTCACTACAGAGAAAGCTGCTATTAATATTTTGTGGTACCTTTTCCCATTTTGATGGTCTCTTTGAAATACAGTCTTAGAAGTGGAATTGCTGAGTCAAAAGGTATGCATATTTTTGTAGCTCTTTGGGCATAGTTCAAAATTGCTCTCTAGAATGGTTAGATGAGCTCACAGCTCCACCTACAATGAATTAGTGCTCCAACTCTCCCACATCTTCTCCAACGTTTATTATCTTCCTGTTTTGTCATGTTAGCCAACCTGATAGGTGTGATATGGCACCTCAGAGCTGTTTTGATTTGCATCTTTCTATTCAATAATGATTCAGAGAATTTTTTCATATGACTATTGATAGCTTTAATTCCTTCCTCTGAAAACTGCCTGTTCGTATCCATTTATCAATTGGGGAATGACTTTTATTCTTGTAAATTTGATTCAGTTTTCTATATATTTTAGAAATGATGCTTTTATCACAGACACCAGTTGCAAAAATTCTTTCCCAGTTTTATGCTTTCCTGCTAATCTTAGTTGTATTGGATTTGTTTGTGCAAAAAGTTAAATATAATCTTAGAACTTTATTAAGGTATACAAATGTTTAGATAGTATGAGATCTCTTAATAGATACAATTGTCATGGAAATAACTTGGCTTAAAGATCCAAGGGTGTCATAGAGGGAAACATATGCCTACTAAAGGTATTTTTATTGTTGTGAATGATGAACTACTCACATTTAAATAACCTCTTCTCCATGTACAAATGCCGCATCTATGTAATAGAGAGTTGAGGTTACAATTAAATTCGGTTAAAGCAGCTTAATCAGGGCAGGGATATGCACTCCATCTAGATGTCAACATTAAGTTATAGACAAGGAAAGGAGAGGGAAGAGAAGGGAATGACGTGCGAGTTGGGGAAGGCTAGAAGTATAGAGCACTTACTATAAGGTCTGAAATTAAAGTCAAGGTCAAGGACATCAAGCTACGCTGTAGGGCTGGAAGAGGGGAGGGATTAATTTCTAAATTAGAAAGCCAATGCATATATTCAAAGATCCAAGTCAGTCTCTCATCCATGTGTGAATATAGTGAAGATGTACTACCCAGATGGAACTGGAGTCTAGGATAGTATGGTTCTGTGGCAAAAGTGGTGGATTTGAAGTCTGGATGACCAACTCATCCAACCTCTTTATAACTTGTTTATAAAATGGGATAATAATTCATGCACTAACCACCTCACTGGGTTATTGTGAGGAAAATACTTTGTAAACCTTGAAAGATTGTAGATAATGAATTTTACAGGAACAGGTTGAAATTCCAGGTTAAAACTGGGCAATTATTCATTCATTCATTATATGCGAAGTGCTGAAAGAACCACAAATATTACGGTCATTGTCTTCATGGATCTTTGGAGAGACAGGATACAAAAAAAGATTTGTCATACAGTATTACATCATAAGGGCAAGAAATGGGAAAAAAAGGAAATCACTAAGAAAATGTATGAAAAGAAAAGGAGATGGGCTGATCATAACACATGAGAGTCCACAGGTGGACATATGATAAGCTGATCTGGCACATACAGAATACAGGTCAATTACCATGCTTGGTAACATCTGTTTGGAGGATCTAAATATTCCAGCTATATCCATGCTTGATACTCTTAGATCTTTGAATATATGCATTGCCTTTCCCACTCAGATTCTAACCCACCCCTAGCCCTTTGACTTTGCTCTCAAGCTTTGTGGCAACTTCTTTACTCTACCACCCTTTTCCAATTTCTACTCTGTGCTCTGTCCTTCATTTGTCCACAGTGCATCTTTGGCACCTAGCTTCAGTGGTCACCCCAAACCCTGACTCAGCTTCCGTAATGAATAATAATAGCTGTCTTATTTCTCCGTTGGAAAGACTCTAGATAAAAATCTAGGCTTTCCTGCTCAGCTTGACTCTCTTTCTAATGCTAACAGAGCTCCTGACATTTAACTGTTGCCTATTGAGACCTCTGACATCTTGACAGATTTCCTCCCATTTAGCTTTTGGTTTCCTGCCCCTTTTCTTATGTACAATCCACCCCAAAATGACCTCACACCTCCACCAGTTGAAATCCTATCCAGATCCTGCCCCAATACCACTTTCTCTATGATGCCTTCCCTGAGCATCCCCAAAAACGGAAACAACCTGGTTTAACACTTTGCTCATACCTCTCATCAGCATTGATGACTAAGAGGATGATGGAAAAGAGACATAGGAAATGGGGAAGTTGGGAGGAAGGTCAGGAAGTAAGGAGAACTGGTGAATTCATTTTTAGACATTGAAGTAAAGGCATGAATTTAAAATCAATAGACTATTGAAAATGGGAAACTAATGCTCAGTGAAGACTTTGATTAAAGGATACAGATTTGAGAGGAATTCACATAGAGGTGATAGTGAAAGTTATGGAATTAGCTACATATACTATTTTCTATTTTGTGTTTTAATAATTTTTAAATCTTATTTCATCTACTAGACATCTAGATGCTGCAGTGGCTTGGAGCTCTAGGTTTGGAGTCAAGAAGCTACTACTCAGTTGTTTCAATGGTTTGCCATTTCCTTCTCTTGCTTATTGTATAGATAAGGAAACCGAGGCAAATAGGGTTAAGAGACTTGCCTGGAGTCACACAGCTAATAAGTGTTTGAGGCCAAATTTGAGTTCTGAAGATGTCTTCCTGAATCCAGGTCCAGCACTCTATCCACTGTGTCACCCAACTGTCCTGGAGTTAAGAAGATCTGAGTTCACATTTGACCTCAGACACTTACTAACTGTATGACCCTGGGCAAGTCACTTAACCTCCACTTCAGTTTCCTTAAGTAAAATAGAGATAATAACAGCACTTATCTCATAGGTCTATGGGGAGGATCAAATTTAATAATATCTATAAAATGCTTAGCACAATGCCTGGCACATAGTAGGCATTTCATAAATGTTTGTTACCTTTGTTCTCCCCTATTTTTTCTTTCACCCTATTAGATTATAAACTCTTTAGAGTCAGGATCTCTTACTTAGTTAACTTCTTTTCTCAACATCTAGCACAGTGCTTTACATACTTAGTAGTACATATGTAATAAATGTTTGCTGAATTTAATTTGTGACTGTATTTCCCTGGTTCACATACTCACCTCAGTGTGATATATTCCTTCTAAATCTAGACTCCTTGTCTCAAACTCTTGTGGCCTGAACTATTACTCCTAATCTTCTACATTACAGTAATCATAGCTCACATTCATATAACACTTGAATGTTTGAAAAATTCTTTACAACTATTGTTTCATTTTTATCCTCACATTAAGCCTGGAAGGTAGAGTCATATAAAGTTTCCTCTTGAGAGAAGCTTATTTCTTTCTACCCTATCACTTAGGTTTAGTTCATTAACATAGAATATTTAATTATGTCTCAAAATACAGTATGTGGAAAAACTGATGACCAGAAATCCTGTTTTGCTATAACAGTAGGTCTATACTTCATTTAAGAACTTCCCTGTCATTCTTATAAAAAAGAGCTGTGTTCTCAAAGATAATGCCAATGGAACGTGAGTCATCGACGGTGTCTGCCCTCTGAGAGCCGACATGCTAAGTTAAGAAGACACTCCTCCCCGGGAAGGCTGGCCAACAGGTAATCCAAATTTTAGCCAGAGCAATGAGTTCAAGTCATCTGACCTTTGCAAACAATATCCCAGGACAAAGACATGGTTTTCAGATGTGATTGTTGCTCAGTTGTATCCAACTATCTGTGACCCCCTGGCCATACTCTCCATGAGTTTTTCTTGACAAAGAAGGGTGGTTTGTCATTTCCTTCTCTAGTTCATTTTACAGATGTAGGAACTGAAACAAACAGGGTTCAATGCCTAGCCTGGGATCACACAGCTAATAAGTGCCTGAGGTCAAATTTGAACTGAGGTCTTTCTCATTCTAGAACCAGTACTCTTTACTGAGACACCTGGCTGCCTCCTTCATGTGATTCCTGAACCACTGTTAATAATCTTTGAAGAAAAATCATTGTGAATAGGAGACATTTTGCAATACTGAATGCAGGCTAATAAATGCCCTGGTTCAAAAGGGGGAGAAGGTAAATATTTCAAATTATAGATTAGTAATTTTGACATTAGTTCCCATAATGTTTTAGAATGGATTACTAAAGAAACAGTTTGTGGAAAAGAACAGAGGTAATTGATAGGAACCAGCACGAATTCATCAAGGATGAGTCACGACAAAGTAATCTAATTTTTTTTTCAGGGTTGCTCACCTCTTAAATCAGGGGAATGTTATGGCTATTGTGTACCTGGATTATAGCAAAGCATCTGAAGAAGTCTCTCATACTATTTTTATGGACAAGATGGAGAGAAGAAGATTAGATGATGGTACAGTTCCAGTTAGATGGCTTTGAAATGAATGGCCTAACCCAAAGAATGTTGATTAATGGACTGGCATCAACTTGGAGGGAGGTCTTCAATGGAAAGACACAGGGTTCTTTTTATGGTCATGTTCTACTCAAAATATTTACCAATTATTCAACTGAATGCAAGGTTGATATGCTTTTTAAATTTTCACATGATACAAAGTCAGGAATGAGAGTTAAGAACTGATGGAATCATGTTCCAAATTTTTTTTCATTGGCCATAATTTGGGACTAAGGTTAACAAAATGGCATTTAATATTGTTAAACATAAAGTCCCAAATTTGGCTTAAAAATCAGTTGCATAATTCCTGGATAAAGAGGAGAGAATGAGAAATGACTGGAAAACACTTCATATGACAAAGACCCAAGAATTTTAGTGCACTGAAAACTCAATTTATGACAATAATATTATGGGAAGAAAAATTAATGTAGTATCCAGGCATGGTGGCTCATGCTCATAATATCTGCTGCTGGAGTTCTGAGCTACAATAAACTAAGTGAATTGGTTGTCCTCACCAGTGGACACCAATATGGTGAGCCCCCAAAGGCCACCAGGCTGCCTAAGGAAGGGCAAATTGGCCCTGGTCAGAAAAATGAAATAGATCAAACCTTCTGTGCTAGATAGTAGTGATCTAGCTTTGGAGAGTGGCTGCGGAACTTCCAAGCCTGGGTAAGATAGGGAAATCTAGTCCCCCCCAAACCCACAAAACCTAATGTAATTTATTGAAGGGGAAATGTATTTGTGTTAGTAGATAGTGATAAAATTCCCTCTGCCAATGAAGATCAAGAAATTTATGGTCCTAACCTTAATTGCTAATGATTTGATTTTTTTTCCAGGTTCACTCACTCATTATCTGACAGACAGAATTTAAATCCTGGTCTTCTTCACTCACTTAACTCTCTAGCCATGATTTCCCTCAATATAATCTTTGATGGTTTTAATAGAAATACCGTGTCTAGAATTCAGTAAACAATCAAGCCACTCTATATCTTCCTGCTAAGAGTGAACTTTAAATTATGTTCTGGACACAAGTTCTTCATGCTGTATTTTAGAAGGGGCAACAAATAAGTGTGACATTTCTAAGTCACCTTTACCGTAGTATCAGAACTTGTCTCATGGGATGCTAATCATTCACTACCTCTGACTTTCCACCAATTGAACTATGGTGTCTATTTTAGCAGAATCCTGTGGAAATCAGCCTTTTTACAGTAAGTAGTTCTGAGATAATTTCTGCCTAGACTCTTGGCTGGCAGTTTAGGCCACTGTATCCCAGTGTGACCAAGTCATACACATTCAAGAGGAGAGAGAGGACTGGATAAATGTTAATCCAATATTGGCTGCCCAAGAAAGCCTGGCCTCTAACCATACCAAAAATTGTTTATTATCCCCAGTGCTCCAAACAAGCCTACTTTGTCTCTCAAATGCTTTTAAGTGGAAAAAAATATATTTCCTTCCAAATTAATCTGTGAGAGCCATGCTGTTATTCTTGTTTCCCCCTCCAGCTGTACTCTCTTTACGTTGATGGATAAGTGATTTTCTGTACTCAAGTGAACAGTGCAAAGGATAGGGTTAGCCAAGAAAAATTATAAACTATAATGAATACATAGAAATATCTAACCACTCATTTTGTTTATTGCTATGAGGGGACATAGATTTTTTTTAAATACCCTAAAGCCTTCGACTGTTGCTACCAAATTTGCTGACTACTTTCTGTATGATCTTGGGCAATTCACAGGATTCTGAACTTCAGTTCCCTGAGGCATAAAATGGGACATTATAATTTGTATTACTTACTTCATAGGGTCGTAATATGGCAAGCACTTTGTGAACTGTTAAATGCTTTGTTAATGTGAATTTATTGTTGTGGCTATTTGTTATTATCATTTCCCTAAATTTTAGCTTTTATCATGTGATTCCAAAAAAGCTTTAAAAAAATTGAATCTAGCACTCCAATAGTTCTACATTGTCCAGAGAATTAACTCCTAAATGATTTGTTAGGCATTATGCATCCTCCACAATCTAGTCTCAGTTAACAGTCAATCTTATTTGTTTCCATTCCCCAAAATAAAACCATATAAATAAAGTATATTATATTAAATGATTCTATTACAATAAAATATTTTACTATATTATTTTGTTCTATTTTATGTTATGTTATATATTATTATATAGAAAGTTTCTATTGTGTTTCTCCAACACTATATTACATACTGCTCATCTAACTTTGAAAGTCAGAGCTGTTCAGATAATTCAAAGCAACCAAAATTCCAGTGGACTTGCATGATTCAATGTAGTTGGCTATATATCAAATTAATTGAATTATGTCCACATTTCCACTTCATGCTAAATTTCCAAGTAGTGTTCAACCTTTCTCAGGACAAGAAGAAATGAGATCATAAAGGTAAGTGTCTAGGAGAAGGAAAATTATCTTTCTTCCCTTTTCTTTCCTCCTTTTTTCACCTTCTTTCACTATTAAATAATGTAACGTTGTAATATGATCCATGACAGAACTCCATAAATAAAACAGTAAGTTAAGTAGCAATATGGAATCATAAGATTGTAAAGGACTTTGAGAGTCATTAACTATTCATCACGCTACCCTCCACTGCCCACTTCCTCTAGGAAATATTGCAGTAAACCATGTGAAACAGATTACAACCCAGTCTGTTTAAGAGGCAGAGAAGATTCCACAAAGGTTGTTGATAATCTACACATTGCAATATTCAACAATCCCCAGAGAACAATAAGAATTCTTCTCTATTAACAAATTCAAATCCCTGCTGTAGAATGTAGCTGCACAGCTTTGTTGCACAGGGGGATTGTTTGTGTATGGGAGGGCGAAGGAAAAGACAAATATAGACAGTGGGAGACAGAGAGAGACAAATGGAAGGAGAGGAAGAGAATGGGAAAGAGGGAGAATGAAAGAAATAGAGACAATCTCAGATTTGTTACTAAGAAAAATTATTTTCAAGACTCACCCATTAGACTGTGAGCAACTTGAGAATGAGGACTTTTTTTTTTTACTTTTTGTGTATTCCCATCACTTAGCACAGTGCCTGACACATAGGAGATGTTTAATAAGTGGTGGTTGATCACTTATTTGATTGGAGAATCTCTATACCTCTACTCTTTTCAAAACCTTCCCAATGATTCAGTGAAGCTCTGGGAGTTGCTTTAGATAGTCTCTATAGGACAGAGAAATGGAAATGACTCCTGCCAGAAAACTCTAAAAGAAAGAATGAAAGAAAGCAAAGAAGAAAGAAAGGAAGAAAATGAGAAAGAAAGAAAGGCAGAGAGAAAGGAAAAGTTCATGAGCACTGTAAGTCTCCCCATTACAAGGGCAAAGACATTATCTTCTTTCCTGCACTTTCCTGTTTCATTTTTATGACTTGTTTTCCTTTCTAAGATTGCCATCAATATACACATCAGCTTGACTGGTGGAGCAGGGCGTATGCCCTGTACCCTTTAAGTCTTCTAACTTGTCTTTTTATCCTACCAATGGAATGCAAAGTTTTGGGGGGTCATTTGTCTTTGTATCCCCACAGCCTAGAAGAGTATCTTATAGACCTACCCAAGGCTTTGTACATGGTAGGATGTATGTAATAAGTCTTTGTTGAATCAAATTATTTTTGATTAGTAGGAATTATAGAGAGAATGGGTTCCAGGTATAGAGGATGGAATAGTGGAATTATACAGCTAAAAACTGAAGGGACCTCAGATGCCATCTAACCTAACCTCTTCATTTTGCAGATGAGAAAACTGAGGCTAATAGAAATTAAATAATTTTCCATATGTCAAGGGTGCTGTTGCAACCCAGAACCTCGGTCTTTGAAGCCAAAGTTTTTTTTTCACTCTTTGTTTCTCACAATGTATATTCCAAATTCAGCCTTGTGTTGTAATTTGTGTTTTGGTGACCTGGGACACAATACGTACTTAGTAAACACTTGATTAATTGTAAAAAAAGAAAATTGACTTGCTAGACTGAAAGCTCTTTGAGGATAGTGGAATTTTCTTGCTTTTGTATTCTTCATAAAACCTAGGACAGAGTCTTTTGTACAATGATATCTGTGCAAATCTAAAGCAAACCGTTCACTATCCCAGTAATGCAGATCTATGCATCTATGATGCTGAAGAGGACAAAATTCATCAATTCTATGAAGACCTGCAATATCTTCTAGAAACAACATCCCCTTCCTCCTCCCACCAAAAAGATATCACATTCATCATAGGGAATTGGAATGCTAAAGTAGAAAATCTAAAGATAATTTGAATAATCAGCAAGTTTGGCCTTGGACTACAAAAAGCAACATAGAGACTAGCAGTTTTGTTAAGATAACTCACTTATCATAGCAAATACTCAAAAAAGATGACTCTGCACATGGATATCACCATGGATATCACAAAATCAAATTGGTTATATATTTTGCAAAGATGGAGAAGTTATAATACAGTCAATCAAAACAAGACCTAGAGCTGACTGTGGCTCAGATCATGAACTTAGTATTGCAAAGTTCAGACTTAAATTGAAGAAAGTAGGGGAAACCATTATACTCTGTTGATATGATCCAAAGAACATCTCCTTATGAATATGAAGCAGAAGTGATGGATAGGTTTAAGGGATTAGATCTGGTAGATAGAATGTCTGAAGAACTACGGACAGGTTTGCAGCACTGTGCAAGGGGCAACAACACAAATATTTGAAAGAAAAGAAAGCAAAATGGCTGTCTGATAAGGTTTTACAAATAATTGAGGTGAGTTAAAAAATGAATGGTAAAGGAGAAAGGGAAAGATATACCCAACCAAATGAAGACTTCAAGAGAATAGCAAGGAGAAATGAAAAGGTTTCCTTAAACGAGCAAGGCAAAGAAATAGAAGAAAGCCATAGAATGAGAAAGACAAGAGATCTCTTCTTCAAGGAAATTAGAGATATCAAAGGACCATTTCATGCCAAAATGGGTATGATCAAAGGAAAAAATGGTAGGACTTAACAGAAATAGAAGATATTAAGAAGTGGCACAAATACACAGAAGAACTATACAGGAAAAATCTTATCATCAAGAACCATGATAAGGTGGGGAGGGAGATGTCGATCTAGAGCCAAACATCCTGAAGAATGAAGTCAACTGGATCTTAGGAAACATCATTAACAATAAGGCTAGATATGGGATTCCAGCTGAGTTATTTAAAATCCTAAAATATGATGCTGTTAAAATGCTTTTCAATAAATCAGCAAACTTACAAACCCCAACAGTGGTCACTGGATTGGAAAAAATCAGTTTACAGCCCAATTCTAAAGAAGGGCAATGCCAAAGAATCTTCAGATTGCTAACCAATTGTGCTTGTTTCACATGTCAAAAAGGTTATGCTTAAGATTCTACAAGCGAGACCAGCAATATGTGAACAGAGAATTAGCAGCAGAGCAGGCTGATTTTTGAAGAGGCAGAAAAACTGAGACAAATTGAGAATCTTTGTTGGATTATGGAGGAAGTAAGGGAGTGACAGAAAAATAAAAATCTACTTGTGCTTCATTGACTACATTAAAGCCTTTGACTGTGTGGATTACAACAAAATGTGGCAAGTTCTCAAGGAGATGGGAATGCCAGATTATTTTACTTTTCTCCTAAAGATCCTGTATGCGGGCCAAGGAGCAACATTTATAGCTTTGTTGACAAAGGTCCATATTGTCAAAGCTATGCTTTTTCCAGTAGCATTGTATGGCTATCAGAGTTGACCTATGAGGAACCTGAGCTCTGCAGAATCAACACCTTTGAACTGTGGTGCTGGAGAAGACTTCTGAGAGTCCCTTGGACAACATGCGATCAAGTCAGTCAATACTGTTAAGTCAATGACTTGATTTAATTAAAAAATTAATTCAGACTGTTTATTGGTAGGTCATGTACTGCATCTGAAACTTAAATACTTTGACTGCATAATGAGAAGACAAGACTCATTGGAAAAGACCCTAAGGTTGGAAAAGACTGGAGGCAAAGGGAAAAGGATGAGGTGAATCAATAGTGCCATGGAAGCAACAAACATGAGCTTAGATAGATGTTAAGAGTCAGTGAAGGACAGAAGGGCCTGGTGTGCTATATAGTCCATGGGGGCACAAAGAGTCAAACATGACTGGTCAACTGAACAATGACAGCAATGCTGAATAGATATTGATCAAACTGAATTTGATTTCCATATGGTGAAAATATTTGGTTGTTGAAATTGCAGAAGTTCAAAAAGACGTTCTGCCTATTGTTTAGATCAAATGGGACAATATTTGTAAAGCACTATGTACCTGAAACATAGTAGGTGATTAATAAATGTTTATTGCCTTCCTCCCTTTTGGCCTTCATATGATAATTGAAAAAAAAATCTCTTAGTTGAAACAATGAACTGATAGTAAAACTGCATGCTGGGAGACCTATTAAAGTATAATTTTTCCTTTTCTTCATCCCGCTTTTCTGTTTCTTCAGTTGTCCTCAAGCAACATCCTCTGTATCCTCAAGACTCTGGTATTCTTTTCTGAATTTCTTGAATGTCACGAATAACAGAAGCAACAGTAATTCACATCTATATTTTGCTTTAAAGTTTTAAAAGTATTTAAAAAACACAAAATCTTCAACTTAGGCAGTAAAAGTACCATATTGTCAGAATAGGGGAAAGAGAAGCATTTGTAAAGAACCTACTTTGTGCCAGACACTGCACTAAACTAAGTACTTTTTTTTTTACTAATAGTATCTCATTTTGATACAACAATTCTGTGAGGTAGGTACTTATTATCATCCTCATTTGACAGTTGGGGAAACTGAGACAGATGTTAAGTACCCTGCCCAGGGTCACAAAGCTAGTAAATGTCTAAGGCCAGATTTAAACTCAGACTTTCTTGACTCAGGGTCCAGCACTCTACCCACTGTGCCACCAACCTCTAGAAAAATGAAACTTAAAGAGGTTGAGACATACCCATCCATTACTCTCTAGGCTTGGCTGCCCCTCAAATCAATTGGCTCTTTTCACACAGGGCCACCATCCCTGCATGGGGGTAGAGTACCACTTCCTATTTAAGCAGGTACAAGTATTTTTGTCTTTTTTTTTTTTAATGCCCAAGTCAAGTAAGATCAAAAAGAATACAGAGTATCCTCAGATAGAGATTATACTAAGGCAACCATATTATTCTATTTCTTCTGAAATAAAAAAATTATCTATAGCAAACTGCAGCTCACTTCAGGGTCTGTATATTAGTATGTCTGACTGAAAAACAGTATTTTGCAAAAAAAAAAATACCTTTATTTAAATAGGGAAAAAAAAGATTGGATAATGATGTCAAATACCTGTGGGTTTTTGGCAATGTGTCACTATCCCACAGGGCTCAAAAGGGAAATCCTCTTTTCTGCCCCAGAGGCACCTCTGGGAAATTCCAAGGGGCTCACCAGAAGTCGCTTGTTGTATTTTTCTCTTTAGCTCCATTACAACAGCCTCTCAGATTCTGAAGAATTCAAAAAGGCTTGTTTTGATTACCTGGCTCACTTTTGAAAAATTCACATCAGTGTAAGAAATGCTACTAGATAAGATTTCTATCATAAAGAGTCCATTCCTGCATGGCAGCAATAGGCTTGGGGAAAGAGCCAAGCTTGACTTCAAAGTCCAAAGTTCTGAGCCATTGAAAGCTCAGCTTTTGAGAGATATAGTCCCTATTCAGATCTTCTGTTGTGGACTGGTTTCTTCTTTCAGTGGACCCACTGTTCTTGCTTGGAAAGTTCAGCAGCCCACGACTCAGTCCTCAGAGCTTACTGTGTTCTTTTGTTTGAGAAAAGCCCCTGAAACAAAGCTGCTGAACACCTATGTCTGGATGGATATCAAACAACAGGTCTGGTTCTGTCTGTATTCTAGTCATGTTTCCCCAACAGATAGTGCTAGTCTGCCTATCTGAGGAGCATGGGAAATTGCTCCAGGGCATGTAATTGTTACTGTGACTGCTGAAGAAAAGTTGGCCTTGTAGCAACAATCCATCTGAAATCCCAGGCGTTAGCAGGATCCAGGAATCATTTTGGAGGATGTCACCTGAGTGTCACTGCCTTGAGGTGGGGGAGATCCTACTAGAAAGGCAGTGTGGTATAATATAAAGAGTACCGGTTTTGATTTTAGAGCATCTAGCTTCTGATTCTGCCTCTGTTACATGGCTTTAGTTGTCACTGATTCTATTTCAGTTTTGTCATGCCATGTGAGCTCATTCTCATTTATAGCAATGGCTACTTCTCTCCCCAGGGCTATAGGGATAATCCTGATAGGCTGGGATTTTTTGTACTGTCATTTATAAGCTGTCTAAGGGATTTCCCTTCTCAGATTGATTTTTTTTTGTGAGTAGATGAAAGAGGTCATTTTCCCCCTCCTTTCTTACCCAGCTTTAATCACTTAATGGGTGTTACCTCAGACAAACTGAGACCTGAGAAAGACCTTAGCTTCTATCACTGCATCTGGGGCCATCTCCAGTTGTCCTTATCTATATCTTGCTGGAGATAGATGGACCCAGATGGCTCCAGAGGAGAGAATGAGGCTAGTTGACTTTGCAAAGCCATGCCTTACTTAAATACAGTTTACTTGGAAGTAAAGGCCTAATGTCCTTGACAAACAAGCAACAGTAATCGCTAATAACTATGTATTCCCCAATGTTGAACAACCATTTGGCCCCAATTAATTTTTATAAGAGGGCATTTACTGAGAATTTTTGCAAGACTAGTAGCACAAAACAATCCCCGCCCCCAACCCCAGGGTCATACTTATATACGAGGGGGTAGGTTTATACTTAAAGAGCACAAAGTAGTGAGAAAACATGGGGTCAAAGGGGAAATGCCCTAGGAGTAGTTCTCTGCCTTTGAAAAGTCTCATCAAGTTTTCTTTGGGACATCCTTTCAGGGATAGGAGTGGAATCCCTCCCAGGCTGAAAGAACGCAGCTCCTTGGTGGGCGCTGTGCTTCCTGGGATGATGCCAGTCCGCTGCTAAGGCTGGGTCATTAGATCACTCAGATGCTGTGTTGGCTCAAAAGACTTAGATGCTATGGACAATGGTTGCTAATGGAAACTTTTTAATGTATTTGTCGTTCTCACCAGTTATCAAGGTACTGCCCTCCCAGGATACTTGTTGGCCTAAGATCAAGAAATACTAAATGCAATGTTACCAGAAGTGCCCTGCATTGATGGATACGAGAGTGGGAGATAGGGAAACTGATGCACGTCCCACATCCAGGGGCCCATAGCCCCATAGTTCTTATCTTTCTTACTATTAGGAAGAAAAAGAACTCACAAACAATTAATTATATTAATCAATTTGGACACAAATTGCTGTGCCTCCTGAAGCATGTTTTTTCAGCCCCCAGGCCCTTGTAGGGCTTTTAGGGCTTTCTGCACGCACACACACACACAGACACACACACACGCACACACAGACACACACACACACACACACATAGGCACACACACATCACAATGTATCAAATCCCAGAGTCATCATGCCCAATTGGCTTCCTAATTTCCATGAGTTGAACTGGCAACCAACAGATAGCATTGGCTAGTGTTTTAATGACTGGAATTTCAGTTGGAAAAAAAAAAGTGGGGGTAGGAAATACATGTAAAATGAGGGAGTGAATTGGATAACTCCCCAGGCTCTTCTAGTTATAAGAAATGACCCTATTGCCTTAAATTTAGATATTCAAACACATTTTTATCAAGAGCATTTCTGTAAAAAAAAAAGCTGGCATACTTATTTCCTCCCTGTCCACTTTTATTCTTATAAATTTGAATCCATTTTCTACATATTTGAGAAATGAGACCTTTATCAGAGACACTGGTTATAAAAATTGTTTCCTAGCTTTCTGCATTCCTTCTAATGTTGTTTGCCTTAGTTTTGTTTGTGCAAAATCTTTTTTAATTTAATGTAATAAAAATTATCCATTTTGTATCTCATAATGTTCTCTATGTTTTGTCTGGTCACAAATTCTTCCTTTCTGCATGGATCTGACAGGTAAACTATTCCTTGTTCTCCTAATTTTTTTTTTCTACTTTTATTGCTAAGGTGGACAATACAAGGACAGTGTTAGATATTCAAAGCTGACCTTCCATGGTGGGGAAGAAGCTCTGTGCATGTGGGATGGGGGAAAAAGGCTTAAAAGTTGAAATTATACATTGATCTTTTCTGGCAGAATTATATAGGTTTTATTAATGATTTCCCCTTTCCTCTTAGTTTCCCTCAGTTCACTAAATGGACACAGGTTTTCTTTACTTGTTCTTTTGTGGATTGTTTAATATGGACTCCCTGAACATCGATATCTTCTCTACAATTTATATAGTCTTAAAGAGTAGCCTTGATTGGAACACTGAGAGATTAAGTGATTTGCCCTGGATCACAGTTAGTATATGTCAGAAGCAGGACTTGTACTCAGGTCTTCCTGACTATTATGGGCCAGCTCTTTTATGTGAGATAGCTTGTTACCTTTCTTTTCTACCTATTCTTCAAGATTTGGGGCATAAATGACTCCTCCAGCCAGGTAGCTGATGTTTAATGTGACACTCAGGGGTTAGGGAGATTGTTCAACTGCGAACAGCTTTCTTCCCCTGAGAGTAGTGAGGTTCTGAGATGCTTCAGAATCACTGCACATGCAGTTTTAAAGGATGTTTAGGGAATTGTGATGTCCTCACAGGTTACTAAATGTTGGTCTTTGATTTTGGAGGAATAATGGCCTTACTCAGGGAAGATATAAAGAAAACCTCCTTAACAAAGACTTGCTTCTCAAAGGAAGGGCAGGGACCTTGGCTGGCTGTTTGCTCAGTCGGAGAAACTTGAATTGGCTAAAATATGCTTTTGAGGGGGCTGGTTAAAGAGTTGGCACAGGCATAGCAATTTATTGCTTCAAAATTTTCCACACAGCAAACAGCCCGAATGTATATCTACCACTTTCTACTGATTTTCACCTTTTCAAACTTAGGGTCACTGCAATTCTCATGAGAATCTTTGAGGTTTAGTAAAGAGAGGTCTGAACTTAGAGCTAGGAGTCTTATATCTCAAGATTCTGTTCCATTATTGAATGAAAGAACCAGCCTTCTCCACCTCAATTCTCTTGTCTGGGTGTTGAGTTTAGCCTGTCATTTAGCCACTAGCTTTTATTAAGAGTTTATTATGTGCCAGACATTGTGCTAAGCACTGGAGATATGAGGAAAGGAAAAATATCTGCAAAGAGTATACAAGGTGAGGAAAGAAAGGTGTGAGATGAGAAATAGAAAGGGGAGGGATGGGAGATGGGATAGGGGGAGATGGGACTTGGGAGAAAGATGTAGTTGCTGTTGAGAAAACAGAGAAAGCAAGCAAGCCTGCCCTGCTCCATGTCCCTGAATAGAAGTTAAACAAATGGAGGCCAAAAGAAACAGATCAGTCATGGAGTCAAGACTCCCAAGTCGGGACTGCCCACGGCCATCAGAAAATGGTTTGTGTCAATTGGAAAGAAGTTTTGACTAGATTTTCCAAAATAAAGCAGGTAATCAGAGGACACCTGATTCAGAGTTAGAAGATCCCTTCTACTAGAGAGGAGATTAGAGAGAAAAGCTGAACAGAGGGGATGAGTGGTCTGGAAGGGTCTAGGAAGATAAGGAAACTCTCTAGAGAAGGGCATATAGAAGACTACTGATGCTTTACCTGGTTTCTTGGCATCAGAGAAATCGAGCACCCATGCCACAGTTTACCCCCATTAGTCTTGTCCTGGCAAAAATGAACTTAGACATCAACATAAAGGAATCATTCAGTATTTGCTAATTTTCTTTAGTGGTCTCTCAAGATGAAATGAGAAAACTGAGCCCCTTATTCAATTTGTACATCATTAAGTCTGACCTCATTTTATAGATGAGGAAACTGAGGCAGGGAAAGTATGATTTGCTTTAAGTCACAAGCAGTGACGATTGGAATTCAAATCCAAGTTTCTAAATCCAAATCCATGAAAACTTATATAGGAAAAATTCTATATAAATTTTATCATGGCTTTAAATATTTATTTAATTTACATTAAGATATTTTATGTATTTTTATCATCACTGATTTTTTTCCTGCATCACCTGCATTATCTTTAATCATTGTTGATCTCTATAGGGTATTGGTAGTTTTGAGAAGGGAATTCCATTTAGTCATCAAAGAAATAATTCTGGAGCATAGAAATGAAATTCATAAAATGAAATTCATAAAATGAAATTGTGCTATATACTGGAGTTCACCAAGATGAAAATGAAATAAAAAGTCCTTGACATCAAATAACTTTCATATGATTTATTGGAGGGCTACCCTCACAAGGTGGTTGTGATGGTCAAGTGACAATGCATATAAAGAACTTTGCAAACCTTTAAATTCTCTAAAAATACTGATGTAACAGTGACTAGCCAGGCCCCCAGTGCTTGAAGGTGAGGTAAATTTCCTTTTACCTCTTCACAGAATTCTTTATACTCCCAAGAGGTTTTGAGAGAGTCTAGTCTCTCTGCCTTTTGTTCAAATCCCCAGTGACTGTATTCCTCCATTTTAGGGGTCCTCTGCACCCCAGTTCCACTTAGGGCAACTAGTATTGCAGTGGATGGAGTGTGAGGCCTGGAGTCTGGAAGATTTGAGTTCAAATCTAGCCTCAGACTTTTACTAGTTGTGTGACCCTGGGCAAGTCACTTTACCCTGTTTGCCTCAGTTTCCTCATCTGCAAAATGACCCAGAGAAGGAGATCGCAAACCACTGTAGTATCTTGGCCAAGAAATCCCCAAATAGGGTCACTAAGAGTAAAATATGACTGAACAACAGCAAAGATTTTATGAAGAAATATTTATTTTGAAGGTATAGAAAGGACAAACATAGAAACAACTTTCCACACACACACTTGTGGGCCTAAACCCCTACCACCTTATACTACTTCATCTGAGGAAGTGACCAGGATTTATTTCACAGCTCAATTTGGTTTACGGAATGATTCTACCAACTTCCAAGTCCAATGACCCTTAAATCTCAGCATCTTGCCTTCTCAGCACTTCCCTGCTAAGCGGCAGCAATATCCAGCCAGATTTCTGACTCCAAGATCATGGTGTTTCAAGCTCCCAGGACCAAGGATTCCATCAACTGCACCAGACCTGAAAACGACAAATGAAACAGACCAAAATCTGAAGTCCAGTCCTCAGAGCTTCAGAAATTAGGTGGGAGGGGTCAGTGCACGGTGCCTAAGCTTCAGGTGAAGAGGAACTCTACCTTCTGGGAAATGGAAGAAAAAAAAGGGTGACATTATCCCAGACTAGTAGTTTGAAAGATGTAGCCCATTTTAGCTACATAATCAATAAAAAAACGTTGCTCCCAGACTCGTTGGAGGGGATTGTCTTCTCCCAGAAGCAGATTCTTGCCATCTCTAAGATGGATTCTGCTATCTTAGGTGATTTGGGCATATGGAGCAAAGTGCCATTATATTTTCTCCCTTTATTTTAAATATTTCCCCATCCTGACAAACAGGCAGGGGTACATTTTGAACACAATCCTTGTCTTTGTTTCCAATTGAGGACAATCCTCTGGGATCTCTAGGGAGACATAAGCAAGGTCCTTTTACTTGTTTCCCCAGTGCTATACAGGAAAGAGACTCTAAAAGAGTCAATGTTGAATGACAAGCTATCATTATTATTGTTATATATAATTTACTCATAAAAGTAGAATACAAGGTCATGGGAGAATGAGGAGAATAAAAACAGCTGAGGGTTTGGGAACAGTGAAGGGCTTCCTAGAGGAGGTACCACCTATACTGAACCTTGAAGAAAGTGAAGAATTGTGACTGACAGAATCACACATATGGTTTCTGGAAATTCATGGATATGGGAGATAGAATGTTGAGTTTAGAGAACAAGTAACCTAGTTTGGCTCAAAAATGACATATGTGAAGGAGAGTCATGCAATCAGTCTGAAAAGGTAGGTTGGAGTCAGACTATGGACTACCTGTAATGGCAGGCTGGATTTTATCCTAGAAGCAAAAGAAGGAATTCATTGAAGGTTTTTTGAGGGGGAGAGCAGGGGGTAGAGAAGGGGACAATTAAACTTATTCCTTAGAAAGATTATTTTGGCAAGTTGGTAGAGAATGCAATTAAAGAGGGGAGGGAATTGTGGCAGGGAAATCAATTAGAAGACTATTACAATAGTCTAGGGGAAAAGGGAAATAATACTAGAGTTGGTATGGGGAGAATCAATAGGACTTGGCAACTGATTGGATAGGGAGGGGGGCAGGGTGGAAGGAAGAGTCATTTCGTTGACTGAAAGAACAGTAGTAAATGCAGTAAAAATAAAGAAAATGGAAGGAGGGTCAGATTTAGTAGGAAAGGAAGAATTTGTTTTCTGACATTTCAAATTGGAAGTGCAGGACTAGAGCTTTGAAGGATATGTGATTTACATGCATGTAAGTTCTATGTAATATGCATATACTATTTATAAATATAACACATATGTGAGTACTTAAGAACGTAAATACAGAACTTGAATTTTTGGCTTGAAGGATGTCTAATTCAATCTCTTCATTTTATAAAGGAGGAAAAAGAGTTTCAGAGAAGTTAAATAATTTGCCTAAGGTAAGAGTGATAGTGCCAAAGGTGAGAAATATGAAATTGACTAAGAGCACCAAGAGAGTTTTAAGAGAAAAGAATGGAGGGTGGATGTTGAACTGTGTGGGAAAACTATATTTAATCTTTAGCTATGGGTCTAATCTTTTTCTTACCTTAGTGTCATAAGTCACGGACTTTATTAGACTGTGAGTGCTTTGAGAACAGGTGCTGTGTTTTGCCTTTCTTTATAACCCAAGCGCTTAGCACAATGCCTGGCACATAGGCTTTTAACAAGAGTCTATCGACTGATGGACTAGACTCCACTTGGGGCCCTCTCCCTCTAGGAGTGTTTTTTTGAAACTCCATGTTATCAAAAGTATACTGGCAACATTTTAAGGTTTCTATGGCATTATAGACGTATTCTTACCCTTTTCTCTTTCCCAATCATTTTTGAGGCTTGTTCCACAAAGTAGTGCAGTGCAAAGTCCTGCATTTTGGAAAGTCATACAACTTTGAATCCTTGCTCAGTTACCTGTTACCTATGAGATAATGGGTAAGTGACTTCTCTTTTCTGGGCTATTGGGTTTTCACTTATAAAATGAAGAAGTCGAGTTAGAAGATCTTCAAAATCTCTTGCATTTCTAAATATAATATCTTATGACCACTTGGCATCCATAAGAGGAAGAAAGGGAGGAGAGTTGAAACACAGTGGAAAATAATTTGCTGCTGATAGTTCAAGAGCTAGCAGGCCTGAGAAAAGGTCATTGGATTTGATGATTAGATCTCTGGGTAATTTGGAGAAAGTATTTTCAATAGAATAATGAAATAAAAATGGATTTCATGGTATTGAGGAGTAAAAAAATAGTGTATATATACAAGTAACAGGTATAGACCACTTGTCTAAGAATTTTGGCAATAAAAAGCAGAAGAAAAATAAAATTGATGTAGAGATGACAGTTGAAATATCATTCAAATGAAATTATTCCTTGCTTAATTTCTAGGATCATAGAGTTTAGTGCAGAAAGTCATCTTTATAGGTCACTGTATCATAGAGCCAAAAGGGACCTCAGAACTCATCATCGTACCTCATCATTTTACAGCTGAAATACTGCAGCCCAGAGAGGTGACAAGCCTACATTATCACAGAGGTAGTAAAAGGGCAGACTTGAGATACAAACCCAGACACTTTAATCTCCTCTATTCTTAGAGAAAGGAAAACTGAGACCTAAAGAGGTTTGATGACTTAACTGAGGTCACAAAGAAGTAGCCAGATGGCACAGTGGATAATTTGATTAATGTAGTTTTTAGACAGATTAAATATTTTCAAATATATACATATATACAGAAAAAAGGGCAGCTGGATGGTGCAGTGGATAGAGTGCAGGGCCTGGGGTCAGAAAGTCTCATCTTCCTGAATTCAAAGGGTTAAGTGACTTGTTGAAGGTAATACAGCTGGTAAGTACCTAGGGACAAATTTGAACTCAGGAAGATGATTGGGCTCAGGGCTAAATCAATATCCCCAGATTTTTAGACCTCGTCTATTTGATGTCTCTTCCTTAGCCTTGACTGCTATCAGTAGCTGTGACCATTTAGATTTGTGAATATGTCTCATGCACATAACATTGTGCTAAGCACCATGGCTCAGTTTCCTTATCCTTGACTCCTGTAATTAAATGGATTGAACAATGAGCATTTGACTCCCCAGAACTGAGTTGCTTTGACTTTTTTCTCATGGGAGAGGAGTCTTTTCTCTCTCCCACTCCTTCACCTTCCATCTAGTCCTAAAGCCATGGGAGGAAGATGGAGAGAAATTAGAAGACAGCCATGGCAAAATGCAGTAGATACTTCCTAGATCATCTCATAATCATCAATCAGCTCTATTCTCTCCCATTAGATGGGGAAGTGCCTTGTATCCCAACATGAAGACAGAGGCCCATATCCTCTCACTACAGCCTGGAGTGATTGCAGCATTGAAGTCATCATAAAGCACTGAAAACTGGGAATGAATAAATTAATGTAGAAGGATTTCATTGGTTCTTGACATCTACTAAATACTCTTGCTAAATGTTGTGGATACAAATAGAGTAATGAGATAGCTTACAAAGAACTTGTTCTCTAAGTGAGGGAGATAATACATATAGAAGAGTGCAGCTGCAGATTGCCTAGAATGGTCCTAAAGTCAAGTGGGTACAGTGTCAGGGGAAATGGTGATGTTTGGGGTCTTGAGGCATAGTCATATGGTAAGGTCTGTGGGAACTTAGTTTATATTTCCAGAATATATGGCAAGGGTTGATGGACTTTCATCTTACCAGAAGGCACCCCCTACTAATCTAAGCAGTGTGGGAAGTCATGTCTGTTCAGAAGACTGAAAAATCTGTAGGGAGTTGGCCCATTACTACTGGGAAATTAGAAATGGGAACCGGAAATCTGAGTAGTTTGGGGATGCTGGCTTCTCTGGCCTCATAAGGATGGAGAGGAGGGCTTTGGTGTCCAGCAGATGGAATCCTAATAAAGCTGCCCCTAGCCCCAATATTCTAACTTCCTTATAGGCCCCACTAAACAGCAGGCCCACTACCCCTACCTAGTCACTCACCTACTCCCCATCCTGCCAATATCCTATTTTCTTTGTATATGCTTGACGGCTCACTAGAGCACCAGGTGTGTCCATGAACTCATATTTCTCAGAACAGCTGGTGTGTCCATGTGATAGGATCCCAGTCACTGCATTTAGCTAGCCACTGCCCCCAGACCCATTCCTCATATTTCCCACAGAAGCAGCAGGTGTGTCCATGCGCTCAACCACAGCCACAACCATCTAGTCTCAGACAGAGCCAGAACACTCAGCCAATCAGAAAGCAGCACTACCAGGATGCCCAAGAGGATGTGGACCCAGAAACAATAGAAAGGACTTTCCCTATGTAGGCACCTGTGCAGTAATAGAAAAGAACTGACCTAGAGTGAATTTATGATGTAGAGAGACTTATTATAACAACATTATCATATATACATACCCTAAATGGGTTTTTCTTTATGCATTATGGTAATCATTGTGACTGGGTCCCCTCTCCTATTACCTAATCCCTTAACAAACTCCTCCTGCTTTTTTAATATTGATATTTTCTGTTATATAATTGTATCTTTACACTATAAAAATTTCTCTTGCTTTCTTTGAATTTGATGGTTGCTCTTGGAAGTTAGCCCGCTTCCTGAGAGGCACCTGAGAGTCTCAATAAATGTCTATACTTGGATTAGAAATGGTCTGACTCTGCATTCTTTGAGATGATTTCACCATAACACATCATGAAATTGCAACAGTTTTTGGCATCCCTGGGTGGATAGAGTCTAAACCACCACACAGCCAGGAGAAGGAAATGGAAGGGGAGTATTGGATGGAAGGTCAAGGGAAAATGGCAGCATTACTCTAACTTTCTTATTAGATGCAGCTTACTCTGAAATGTGGGGTAAGGAAGGCTGGAGAACCATATTCTCAGACACGAATCTCGTCATAGGATAAAACCTTTAGAAGTTTTCTAGTCTATTCAACCCCCCTTATTTAACAGATGAGGAAACTGAGGCCTATTAAGTTATGTAACTGGTTCACTGTTGTGTAAGTAGCAAGACTCAGCAGAAGAGTTGAAATTTGATTTTCAGTCTTTTGACTCCAAATCCAAAACTCTTTCTGCTACACCATCAATCAGTTCCCTGGCACCTTCCTTTCCCCCAGTTAACTCAGACTGCTTTTGGTAGGAGTCAGTTGAGTGTAGGGTAAGTGGCATAATTGTTAGCAGTGACAAGTATCCCTGATAAGCAATAATTTAGAACAACATTTTGACTCTTCTCTTATCCAGAGATTGATACAGGCCAGAGGGGCTCTGATAAGCAACTCCTGTTCCTTTAGGAACATAGCTGCCCGTCGTATAACACTTTAGTATTTATAAAGAATAGGTCTCATTTGTCTTGAGGTCTCAACAACCTCAAGAGTTGTAGTAGTAGCTGGTAAAGGTCAATTAACTCCATTTTAGAGATCAGGAAACTAAAGAACAGAAAGATTAACTAGCTTGCCTAAGGAAGAGGGCATAGAGCGCTGATCAGATTTTTTTTCAGTCATGCCCCACTCCTTTATAACCCCATCTGGGGTTTTCTTAGCAAAGATACTGGAATGATTTTCCATTTCCTTGTGCAGCACATATTACAGATGAGGAAACTGAGACAAACAGGGTTAAGTGATTCACTCTGGGTCATACAGCTACATTTGAACACAGATCTTTCTGACTGCAGTGCCCTATCTACCATATTACCTAGATGCCCATATTGTCTTTATACATCTGCTTATAACACCTCTGTAGGACCAATGCCAGGGGCACCATCCCAGAATGAAATCCCCACTGGCATTTAAGGACAAAGGGTGGGACTAGGTAGGGTTGGATTTCCTCATCTTACCAGTGCCTACATGGAGCTTCCCAACTTGATAAACAAAGAGCCACTGACTTGGCAATATTTCCCAAGGCTGGGGGAATGCTGCTCATTACCATCAGTGGAGAAGCCAGGTTCTGCTCTGTAGAGATTCAGTTTTATGGCTTCTAGGAGGTGGGCAGGAAGTACAGATTCTAATAGCTCATGGTTATTTTACTGCCCCCTGAGACGTTGTTTATAGTGCACTGGGCCTTCATGACTGAGCCCCTGTAGGTGTCCCAGCTCCAGAGCTATAAACATTGTCAGTTTCAGGCAGCTGACAATTATACTCAATGACAAAAAAATGCCTTAAGTCTTCCTGATTTTGATAGCAGATGACTCTAACCTTGTTAAATAGCAGAATGGGGAGCCCAGGGCCATTATCAAATCAAAACACCACAATTGTTTCCACAGACCTGATTTTAAGATTGGGTCTGACTGGGGTCGGATGCCTCTTGTTCATAGGAGCAATTTATGCAGCAAATAGCCCCTGTGAAAAGATTTCAGTATTTATTAGAAATATAAAGATAGCCTTCAGTAATATGGAAATCAATCACAGAAACTAAACATGTACTTCTTTAGAAATGAATGGATTGATGCTACTGTATTAGTGAATTACTTTATTTTAAAGGTCTGGCTCCCTCCAGTCTGCTAGCAAATGAGGCAAGCTTTCAGAATGCACAGCCCTGAGACTTCCACTGAGTCAGAGATCGTATTGATTAAAGACTGCACAGCAAGTCCCAGCACAATTTGCCAAGTAATGGGTCTGGTGCTTTTGGTTGTAATTAAAAATAAAGGTTTGTTTATCAATTTGAGTAACTAAAGATGTGTGATGTGATGTGTGCTGTGCTGCCAGTTGTGGGTGTGGGAAGGTAAGGCATCTGGTGCCCACAAAAATGCCAAGAAACTATGGCATCTATCCCATGTGGCACAAGCCTTTGATTGAAAAATGTACCAGTGTCCCTGTGGACTGCTCCAGGGAAAATGCTCAGCATGACACATGCCTTTGGCATCCTTTCACCTTCCCTCTTGGCATAGCTTTCTCTCCATCTAAAACACCCAATACCCTCGTGTCACTTTTTTGGATACCAAGGCCTCCATTGTCCCAAAACAGTACTTTATGTTCTGAACTTCTTTCTTCTCCTGCTAAAACATCCTCATCCTGTCTTTCATTCTTCTTAGATGTTTTTGGAAAGGAGCTCATAAATGAATTCACATTAAGGTGTTAGAAGTTACACAAAATGGAATGGGCTGTTGTCTTTATAGGTAGTAAATTTCCCAACACTGGTGAGCTTCAAGATGACCAAATAACTACTTGCTGGAGCTATAAAGAGTGCTCTTGTTCAAATATAGATTGAATTCAGTGACTCCTTAGTTCTTTCCCAGCTCAGAGAGTCTGTGATTCATTGCAGATAATATTTTCCATTTATACATGCAATTTACAATGTACTCTCTTCCCAACAACTTTGTGGCAATCATAATCAGTAAGGATTTAAGTGTCTATTACGGGCCATGTACCATGCATGGGAATACAAATGAATGACACTTGCTCTGTCCCTCATCTCAAAGACCTTAGAACATAGGTAGAGATGATATACAGTGCACATATTGGGATATGCATATGTAGGTATGTGATTCAGTGGAAAGGTCTCTTGATTTGGACTCAACAGACTTGGAATTAAATTCTTACCTGATACTTCCATCTGTTTGACTTTGGGCAAGACCCTTCACCTCTCTGGGTCTTAGTTTATCGTTCATAAAGTGAGGCAGTTAGACTGGATGACATCTAAGATCTCTCCCAACTCTAATCCTGTAAGCACTATCAGTCAGGGGGCATATGGGGTTTGCAAGGAGGACCAGCACCTCTTGTGTGAAGGCTTGCCCAAGCCCTTTTTAGGGGTGCTCATCAACCAAATTTAGTGTCTACGTGGCACTCAGCTCTTCCCTGTGGCTCCAAGAAACAGTGGCTACACTCAGGTAAACCCTGTCAGCAGATGGGCTAAACCAGTTTGAGGGTAACAGACAGACTTCAAGCCTGTCAGTGACTTAGGGGCAGGTATCTACCCCAAGACGTGAAGAGTTCCCTGGATGGAATAGGTAGATAAGAACAATTTGTTCCAGTGACCATGAAGGTAGCAGACACAGGTATTATGGAGCTCTTAGAGTCTGGGCATGCTCTGAAGACACCAAGGTCATCCAGTGCATCCTGGGCCACCAGCAGTCATTTTGACTTCTGTCTTTCCACTGAGCTTACATGACTCTGGAAGAAAGAATGAGGTGGATGATTTTCTGCCTCACAAATCTAATTCACCCAGGAGTCAAGATATCACCCCATGATGTAATCGGTCCTCTTTGAAAATGAAAGACAAGGGAAAGCTTACTGTATGCCAGGCCTTTGGTAAGCACTGGAAATATAGATATAAGAAGAAAGACAGTCATTGCCCTCAAGGAGTTTACATCCTAATGGTGGAAGATAGCATATAGAAGAAAGCTGAAAAAAGATGAACTTCTAATGGGGACATTCCAGGACTAGAGAGAGTGTAATGCTAATGAGATTAAAAGAGCTTCCCCACTCATTACTGGGCCTGCCTATTACCAGGCTTTATTAGGGGAGGTCCACATCTTTTGTTAATCTTCTAATGAGGCACAAGTTCTCCAGGGTTGTGATGCTCTCTGGCTCTGAAAAGTGTATAAATACTCTGAGGAAAGCTTTTACTTTGGGGCTCAGTTTTTGGAAGAAGGTTTATGTGTCAGATGAGACTTTGGGAAGCCACTAAGCAGTCCTCCAGCTTTGAAAACTCAGATGTTGGTGCTTCTCTCTCTGATCTGTTGACCTGTAGTGTACATATTTGCTTACTTTCAGGCAGCTGGAAGCCCTGTCTGTTGATCTTTATTTTCTCTGAAGTTCAGTGTGCTGACTTTTCCCCCTGAACTAAATGAATGATATATGTGCTTGATTAAAGTGTCTGTTGACCCCTCAAAAGCTGCCTTTCCTTTTAGAAAAGCAGGGGAGGAGCCAAGATTGCAGAGTAGAAAGACTCACATATGTGAGTTCCAAACCCACAGCCCATAAATTACCTATGGAAAGAACTCCCAACGGGTTCTGGAGCAGTGGAAGCTGTGCAGCAGCAAACTGGAGGAGATTTCTGTTCCAGACAGCCCTGAAAAACTGACCCCAAAGGTCCGTCAGGCACCGGACATGGAGTGGACCCCCTGCCCTGGCCACACGGCCCCAGAGGAGCAGATCCGAGCAAGCTTCAGGGACGGAATCTCCGGTGGCCGCAAGGGTCCCTCCACCCACAGGCACTACAGGTCAGTGAGAAGGTCAGTGAGAGAGACTTCTGGACTGGCCGAGAGGGGAGTGGGGTGTCTCCATAACTCAGGCTCCCTCGGGAGGCAGCAGCAGAGGCAGTAGCAACCAGGGGCTCCCAGAGCAGACAGGAGCTCTGCTCCATTACTGAAGGTCTCCGCATAAACCCCCTGAGGGAACTGAGCCTGGGAGGTGGCCCTTCCCCCACCTGAGCAGCAGTACTTAATCTCTCACTGAATAGAAGCCCCTCCTCCCCCTGAAAGCCCTGAGGCTAGGGAGCAGCATTTGAATCTCAGACCCCAAGCACTGGTGAGGCAGGGATGGAGAGGAATCTCAGAAGTCAAGTAACTGGTTGGGAAAATGCCCAGAAAAGGGAAAAAAAATAAGACCATAGAAGGTTACTTTCTTGGTGAATAGATGTTTCCTCCTTTCCTTTCTGATGAGAAAGAACAATGCTTACCATCAGGGAAAGACATAGAAGTCAAGGCCTCTATATCCCAAACATCCAAAATAGATATCCAATGGGCTCAGGCCATGGAAGAGCTCAAAAAGGATTTTGAAAATCCTTTTAGAAAAGCAAATCAAAGAACATGTGATAGCAGATCCTCCTGTGTATGCCAGGTTCCTTACTGATACAGGGAGCTTCCAGGATGAAGGGGCTTTGGGAGGCATTGTAGAGAAAGTCTAGAGTGTAGCTTAAAGAAGAAATCAGGATGAGGAAAGACTTCATGGTAGATGGTAGCGGTGATTAAATTGAGTTTTGAAGATGACCAGACCTTTTAAGAATTAGAGGTCAGGGAAAAGTATATTCCAAGTATAACGTCAGAATTATTATTCACATTTTGCAGATGAAGAACTTAAGGCTAAGAAGGGTAAGTGACTTACCCATGGTCACATGGGCAATGAACGACAGATCTGGAACAAACATTCAAGTTTCCTGACTCAATTTCTCTGTCTTTTTCACATTGTATTCTTGTTATTGTTTCACAGAGATAGATAAAGCATTTGTATGCCAGGCACTGTGCTAATATACAAGAGAAAGTCTTTGAAATAAATTTCCATCTTTTTCTCTATACAAATTGCCTGAAAAACTTAATGTTGCTATACACCCTCATAGCTATTGTTGTTCACTAGTCTTTTTCCAACTCTCCATGACCTCATTTGGAATTTTCTTCGCAAAGATACTGGAGTGCTTTGCCATTTCCTTCTCCAGTTCATTTTACAGATGAGGAAACTGAGGCAGACAGGGTTAAGTGACTTGCACAGGGTCACACAGCTAGTAGGTATCTAAGGCCAGATTTGAAATCAGGAAAATGAGTTTTCCTGACTCCAGATCTGGTGCTCTATGGCACTGTGCCTAGCTGTCCTACTTTTGCCATGCTTAATAATGTCATCCTTTGCACTGAAGTCACAGAGAATCAAAGTATATGACATATTTATTTTGGACAGCCAGATGGTGTTCTTTGTAGAGTTTTTTCCTGTTTCCTCATCTTCTCTAAGTGATGGAGACACATAAGATATGATTATTTTATCATATAAACACTGCAAGACAGAATGACCAAGTATCAGAGGTCAGATCTTCAAGAAGATGAGTCTTTCTGACCTCAGGCCTGGCACTCGATCCACCGTGTCCCGTAGCTGCCTCTTATATCCTCATTACTAATACCTAAATGTGAGTTGCTAATATTTCTGCAATATAAAATTTTGACATTTCTGTTATTTTTTTAAAGCATTTTAAAGTTATACTTAAATTCATTTTACTTTGTGACTTCCTCTTTTATCATTCACTCTAACCTCTCTATCCCAAAAGAACTGTTTTTTAATAAAGAAAACCCCAAAGAAATTAATTCTTAATGATTGACTGAATTTAGCCAGATATTTTGGCCAAGGAGGCTACCCCTGCTCCACCCCCTTTCATAGTATCACAGGAGTCAAGATCTTCATTTTCTTTCACCAACAGAATAGACCAGCCCTAGCCTCAGGGACACAATCTGGTCAGAAAAAGATTACTCAGTTCCATTTAGTAAATACTCCAAATAGAACCAAAATATTGCTCAAGTAGTTTAGGCAACCCTCTTGGCTCACAAAACAAAAAGTTTGGGACCCTCTTTGGGTGTTTTGAAATGTTGGAATTAGAGGAGAAAGGCTAATTATGTAATATACACAAAGCATCCAAGTTTCTTTTCAAGCAGCTATATTGCTGAGCACAAAGACAGTATCTTAATGTCTAATCTTTGTAATATATTGTTGTAATCTTTTAGTTAATATGTGATGTGTATTATGAGTGCTCAATAAATTCTTTTTAAATTAAAAAAAAAAGAATCTCTTGTTGCTCTAAGTTCTCATGAGGACTTTAGAGGCAGATGTGACTTTATAGATTAGCTACTCCAAATCCCTCATTTTGTAGATGTGACAACATCGGGGTAATCAGTCATTTACTAAGCACTTACTGAGTTCCTGGCACTATGCTAAGTGCTAGGGATCCAAGGAAAGGAAAAAAAAACAAAAACAAACATTTCCTTCCCTCAAGTGGCATACATTCTACTGGAAAGAACATCAGACCATTAGTAGCACAAATAATAATACCTTAATCATAATAAGTAATGAATATAAATTAATTAATTAATAAAACAGAAAGTGTTTTAGTTTCCTCATCTGTAAAAGGGGCACAATTATAAATGTAGTAACCTCCTCTAAGAGTTGTTGTGAAGATTCAGAGAGTTGACATATATAAATCTCTTTGGAAAATTTAAAATACTTGGCAGATTTCAGCAATTATTGTTATTACACCGAAGCCCAGAACAGTCAAGAAACTTTCAATAATAAAATTATTAAGTAGCATAGGTGGGATCCAAATTTAGGCTTATTGCATCCAAATCCTGTGACTCCCTACAATGCTGTCTTCACCTTTTAGCCAAAGTGAACTCAATAAAAGTGCCTGGAATGCCTGACTTCCACTTTACCTTTCTTACTTTGTTTCTTTAGGGACATATGTTGTTTTACATAAAAATAATTGCTGTTGATCTTTCATTTTTGAAAAGGACCAGTGACATCATGGGAGTAATGTCTTGATTTGTGTGTGAATTGAATTTAATCTTATTTAATATTTTTTTCCCATTCATGTAAAACAATTTTGACATTCTTTTTCCCCCCAGTTTTAAGTTCCAAGTCCTTTTCTCCCTTCCCTGCCCTGCTGCATTGAGAGGAAAAGCAATTTGACATAGGTTATACATGTATAGTGATGTAAAACACATTTTCCTAACAATCATGTTGCAAAAGAAAACACAGACCAAAAAGAAAAAAAAAGCAACAACCCCACTAAGCTTAAAACAAAGTAAAGAAAAAATATCTTTCATCTGCATTCAGGTTCTACCAGTTCTTTCTCTGGAGATGGATTGCACCTTTCATCACAAGTTCTACAGAATTGTCTTGGATCATTATATATCTGAGAATAGCTAAGTTATTCATAATAGATCATCATACAATATTATTGTTGCTATGTCAAATGTTCTGGTTTTACTCATTTCACTTTGCATCAGCTCATGTAAGTCTTCCCTTGTTTTTTCTGAGAGCATCCTACTCATCATTTCTTAAAGCACAATAATATTCCATTACAATCATATCCAACAATTTCTTCAGCCATTCCCCTATTGATGGACATTCCCTCAATTATCGAGTCTGCCACCACTAAAAGAGCTTCTATAAATATTTTCTACACATAGATCCTTTTCCTTTTTGTTTTTTATCTCTTTGGGATACAGACTTAGTAGTGGTATTACTTGATTGAAGGGTATGTATGATTTTATATTCCAAATTGCTCTTCAGAATGGTTGATGCAATACTCAATTTCACCAATAGCACATTAGTGTTTTCTTCAGGGTTTTTTTTTGTTTTGGTTTTTTGGTGCCTTCTTTATCAAGTTGTTGACTCTTTTTTGTTCTTTTATAATTTTCTTGTATCACTCCCATTTCTCTTCCCAATTTTTCCTCCATCTCTCTTACTTGATTTTTGAAATTTGTGACCTGAGACCAATTCATATTTTATTTTGGGACCTTTGGATGCAGGAATTTTGATTTTGTGTCTTCTTCTGAGTTCATGTTTTGATCTTCCTTGTCACCAAACTAACTTTCTATGCTCAGATATTTGTTATTTTTGTTTGCTCATTTTCTATCTTATTTCTTGACTTTTTACTCTATGCTAAAGTCTGTTTCCCACATGCAGAGGGCACTGTCCCAAGCTTCAGGTTTTTTTGTGCAACTGTTTTCAGAGATAATTCTGGGGACCTGCAAGTTTTTTTGCTCTTCCAAGGTGGTATGATCTAGGGAGAGGTGTTTACTAACTTCCTGTACTGTGCACTGGTTTGTGAGTGACCACAAGAATTCTGCCTCTAGTGCCAGAAAAGGGCCCCCAAAATCTCCTTCTGACTCATTGTCCAATCCCCTGACCATCTGTGGGCTGAGAGGTCTGGAAATTGCCATTGCTATCACTGATTCGGTTGCCTCAGGGCCTGTTCCTGGTGTGCTGGGGTCTGGTCTGGGTTAGTTCAGCCTGCACTGGACCGTACTCTTCTCTCACCCTGATGCAACAGACCTTTCCTGCAGACCTTCTAAGTTGTGTTGGGCTGGAAAATTGTTTCACTCCTTCATTTTATGGCTTCCCTACACTAGAATTTGTTTACACTCATTATTTAAAGGTATTTGGAGGGGTTTGAGGGAGACCTCAGACCTACCTTTACTCTTCCACCATAGCCCTACTTTGGCTCAAAAATGTGAATTGAAGTGAAGCATTATTTCACAGAGTTATAAGCTCATTCTGTTTTTCAGTTTTGTCAAAGCCCAGTGGCAAGACAAAAGTTGAGATGACTGGTAATGACCTGGCATGAAGTGGATGATCTTGGTGCCTTCATGGCTGTTGGAACAAATGGTTCTCATCTGCTCATTCTACCAGGGAAAGTCATCATATGTTCAGGGTAGACATTCCCCTGACTTCCCAATAGGTTTGAGGTCCGTCAGTTCCCTTCAATCTGATTCGGCTCTGTTTACCAGGGTGTGGCTGCTGCACATACTATAGCTTCTCAGAGTCACAGGTGAGAGGTGGATGAAAGTGGACACCATAGGTCTATTAGCAGCCCTGAAAATGACTCAGCAAACCCTCACACCAGAGGTTCTAGTCTTCCCTGAACAACTCAAATGCCAACATATAAGGGAGTCATGTGGACAGGAAGATGGCAGGGCTTATAACTCCTTTACTCCAACAACCTCAAAAGAAGTGTGTCAACTCTATAATCATTAAGAATAACGAAATAAAACAGAATAGCCTTCAAGTCTAAAGTCTTAAGGACAAAATTTCTTAAAGCTTCTACTCTCCTCAAACATTTCTCCTTGTCTTGTGTGACTAATGCAACATCATAACAGGCTTGTGTTTAAAGTTGAAGCTGTGGTGACCTCTTTTCAGTCCTTTCAGTAATAATTCAATTTGAATTCCCCATTTGTGATAAAAACTGGAAAACATTGCAATGTTTTATTCATCCACAGGAGAGAAAAGGAGTATAATTAGGAGGTGAAGGACAGTGCAGTCGGGTGAGAGAAGAGGTTAGAAAATGAGCTTCAGTCTGTCCTCTCAGTGGAATTTGTATGGGGCAGAGACCCAGGTAGGGATTGATACTACTTAAATAGATGAAGCTGAGACTACACAGTCTTATATATCTGTGCAGAAGAGAGCATGTACACCATAACCTTCAAAGCAGAGAGAGCCAAGCAATGAGGAGGGAGGTCTAAGACTAAGTACTGGGAATGTGGGAAAAAATACTGAGAGATAAAAAAGACAAGAAAGACTGAGTATAACCTAGCTATGTAGGAGTAAAACCAACAGTGAAACTCATAAAGTTAGAAGAAAAGGAATCCTGAAAAGATGCCTGGATGGTAGGTTTTTACTGTTGTTCATCTTTCAGATTAGATGATCGATGACATCGTGATGATAGGCTCAAGGTACAATGTATTTAACTATGTCTGACCAGTCCAACATGAACTCAAAAGGCTCTACCACAGGTCAGGCACAAATAATCTATTTGAACATTTGGGGTGGAGGTATCTCTAAATTTGTGTATCTCATATTTCCTTTGAACTAATACAATTCTGTTTTGCTCGTAGAATATAGGACATGCCATGCTGGGTGGTCCTGTGCCAGTGTCTCCCATGTCTCACAATCGATACTAAAGTTCTTTAGAAAAACCTTAAGAACGTCCTTGTACCACCTCTGACCTCTGTATGAATGCTTGCCTTGTGTGAATTCTCTGTTAAATAGTCTGCTAGGTAAACATACATTTGATATTTTGGGCTAACCCATCAGAGTTTGACTCTGCAGTAGAGATTGAATGCTTTGACAGTTCAGTTCTCCTATGACTGAATCAACTATTGTAGGACAAGATTAATTCAGTTCAGGAAACTGAACAGTGAGAGGAAGTATAGTGTAAGGAAATTGCCAACCCCCAGCCTCTTGGACGGCATTCACTTGTCACGACTCAGGTAAACTGAAGGGAGACTGGTAAGGCATGAACAAGAGGCTGGGGGTTGGCAATTCCCTTACGGGATAGTAAAAAAGAATGTAATTTATATAAGAAAAATTACAAGACCAGGTCATCAATTAATCTCTTTTGCTCCCATGAGGCTTCCACAGTCCGTGTGCTGTTATAGGTGTTACAGGGTGTTACAGATACATGCAGAATTACATTGATTTATCCAAGACAGGGGTATCCTCTCTTAGGCTAATAGAAGTCCCATTGCTCTGGGCATTCCCCAAAGCTCCCACCCTGTTGTTTTTTCCCCTTCTCACTGCAGATTAACATATGTTGACTCATGGAGAAATTCTGACGTACAGGGGTAGGGTATTTTTGGGCCTCTAACTTTCAGAGCCAACCCCTTTGCAATATCTTAGGGGAAACTATAGTAACAGGGCAAGATGAGACCTTTCAATGAGACTAATACTAAAGCTCAAGAAGGAAAAGAGAGGCAATTATGGTTGATTATGAGGAGGACTTTAAAGACGGGAGACCAGAGGTGTAGCAATAAGCAGAATTAATTTCGTATGACACAGGGTCCATCTTTCTATTTCTGAGCTGAAAATTCTAACATCTTCCCTCTGTCCTTGTCTGAGATTATGAATAAATTCAGAATGCTTGATTATCACATGAGCAATGTGAAGTGAATGGCTCAGGAAATGAACTAGGTAAGTTAGGCTATTCTTAGGAGTAGTTGGAGTAAGCAATCACTCTGACTTTAGAGACATTAAGGGAACTCTGGAAATATTGAATTCACCACTTGTTATTTCATTGTATAAGTTATGCCAAACATGATTCCCTCCATTGGTGTAGCTTGTCAAGCTTACAACTTGTCCAAGACTTCGTACTTAGTCTGTATGATTCTTGTCTGTGCCCTCCCATAAGTTGTACAAAGAGGAAGGTGGGTGTCATAGTAAAGAGTGAAAGCTTTGGAGTCAAGACTACCTAAGTTAAATCTTGCCTCAGAAAGTTAGCAGTTGTGCAACCCTGTGCAAGTTACTTTATCGCAGTCACCCAGAGTTTCCCCATTCATCAAATGGGGGAAAAGAGCACCTACTTCATAGTTGTAAGGATCAAGTGAAATAATATATGTAGAGAGCTTTGGAAACCTTAAAACATGGCAGTAGAATTAGTTAAGTTGGTTAACTCTGGAATTTTGTTCAAATTTCACAATTACCACATCAAAGAGTAAATTTTTGTAGACAATAAGGGGAAAAGAAAAAAACCTTTACATTCCAAGGAGACATAATTTAAAAAGCACAGAATAACTCTGTGGGTATAAGAAATCAAAAGAAAAAAATTAACATGATATTCTAAAGAACAAAAGAAATCAGTTGGCACCCAAAGATTATTTATCATATAAAACTGAGCTTAAACATAAAAGAAAAGAAATGAACCTTTGCTTTTGAATAGGGCATTGAACATGAAAACTGACCAAATAGCAGAAGTTAAACATAGGATTTTCTCCATATCTTATTTCATTTTAAAGCTTTTAGTAGCTTGTGAAATACCCGATACTTTCAGGTAGTAAAGGGAGACTGCAAAATGAAATGTTTGTTTTAATGTGGATAGTGCTACACAGAAGCATGAATGTATAGGGAAATTTTTTGTTTGATTTTTTAAAATTTAAATAACACCTTGCCCACTGAAAATCTAAAAAGGAGAATGTGAGCTATATCTGGACATCTTGGAGATTATGGTCCTCCCCTTTCCTCTTTGATTTGGATAAGATGGAGGAAATGTCACTTGGAATTTGGGAACTGGAGACAAGATCTTGGAGTGTGATGTGCTTGAGGAGAAGGGAGACTTGAGATGGGGACACAGCTAGGTAGGGAGAAAACTAGCAGCTGTGGCCTTTGGAGACTGGAAAGCAGATCAGGGATGTGCAGCTAATTGTGCCCAATCCTCCAGTCCTTTGCAACGTTTCTCCTTCCAGTCCAAGGAAGTGAGGTAGAGAGTAGGGTGGTAGGAACTTTAATTCCTAAGATGTCTGGCTATCCTGATTCAGGGCATTTGTCCTGGAGACTTTGAATTAATTGAATGACAGTAAAAAGGTCGAGGGACTGGGGGTGGGGGGGTGGGGGAGGGATGGCAGTGCATCCAAGAGCTAAATAATCTATTTCTGTTTGTCCTTAGTTCCCAAAGAGGACCATGACACTGGGAAGGTCACGACTTGTAAGTGAATTAGATTTAAGTGAGGGAGGGCTGTGCAAATGATGAAATAAAGAATCTGGTGAATCCAAGATATAAAAGGGGGAAAAAACATGAGGAGAGTATGTAGAAATGAATAACTATTTCAAGGGAGGAAATCTCTTCCCTTTATTAATAAAACAGTATTATAAGAGTAGGATAATAGAAAAGAGTGTCTTCTGGGTGGAGAGAGGAGAGGGTAGAAGGGGACTCAGAAGTGAGTAGTAAGAACTTGGGAAGAAAGATGGAAAAGAACCTTTCAATTACTTTCTCTGTCTTTGTGGTAGTAGAAGTGTAAGGCTAAAACACTTGGGAGGTGGAGGGTAGGGAGGTCAAGGAAGGCAGATCACCGAAAGAAGAATGGGATTGTGTACAGCTAATAGAAAAGTAATGGTGTGGAAACGTGTAGACAGAAAAGTCTCACGGTGAAATTTGTTGGGGGATTTGGACATTTAAGGATATCAATTATTTTATACGAAGAAATTGCAAGTCTCAGTAATAACTCCCTCAAAGGCAAAGATTCTTAACCTTCTTTTCGCCAAGGCACAAAGCCCTCTGGCAATCTTGTGAAACTTAATAAACTCCTTCTCAGAACTATGTTTTAAAATACATAAAATAAAATATATAGGATTATAGAGGAAATGCAATTCATTAAATAGAATTATCAAATAAAAAAAACCCAACACACATGCATATAAATTCATGGATACTAGGTTAAGAACTCTTATATGAAGGGGAAGGAGGTTTCATTGACCCTGGGAAGATATGAGGGTTCAGTTAAAGGTAGTGAACAGTCAGGAATGAAAAGATGAAAAGGAAGAAAAAGCACAAAGATGATTAAAAGAGAATGTTTAGAGGCAACCTGTAGTTAATATAGTGTTGGACCTAGAATAAACAAAACAAAACTTGAGTTCAAAGCCAGAGTCTTAAACTTATTAGTTATACAGCACTAGGTAATTCACTTAACCTCACTTTGCTTCAGTTTTCTCATCTGTAAAATAAATTTTAATAATAGTATCTACCTCCTAACAGTTGTAATGAGGATAAAATGAGACCATATTTGTAAAGCATTTGCTAAATTTAAATTCCTGTATAAGTGTAAGCTATTATTATTATTAAACAAAAAGTTGTAGATCAAGGGATGAATGACAGGATATCAAATGGAGTGAGAAGGAAAAGACAATGGGATCAAGCCTCCAAATTAAGTTTACAGAACACCTTCCGTTACTCCCTGCTGTCCCTATACAGAATGAATATTATAGGGACCCAACTCTACAGAAGGAAAATGTAAGAAAGGGGGAAGAATGAAAATGACACTTCTTGGGAAGGGTCATCACAAATATTACTGAAGTGAAAGACAGGTGAAGAAGGTAAGGGACTGGGTAATGGAGAATTAGGAGGATACTCTTTTCTGATTTAGGAAAAGAAAGAATAAAATATAGAAGACAGAGAATACAAATAAAAATGAGTTCAAAGATTTTGGGATCTGGCAGCATAAGAGGAATTAGGGGGAGCCAGTGGGAGGAGACTAAACTCAGATCAGCTTAAGGAAAACACATTGCAGAAAGTAAGTGCTGACCAAAAATAAAAAAATGTGATCCTTACATATGTAAGTTGATGTATGTATGTATATACCTATATATATATATATTATATATATAATATATGTATTAAACGGAAGAATACACTACTTTACAATTTTAATCCTAATTGTGAATGGACTGAATTCTCTAATAAAGATAAAAATAATTGCACATTATCTAAGAAAATAGCGCTCAACAATCTGCTGCATGTGTTCCTTTGGGTCAGTGCTCATTTTTGCCTTTCTCTGTATTTTGGCAGGCACGGTGCTTAATATAAGTGCTTAATGAATTTTTGCTAATTGACTGACCAACACACAAAAATCATATTTTTAGACATAGGCGCAATGAAAATGGGAATTGCAAAAAAGCCTATTATGATTTAAGTGACTCGATAAAGTGAGACAAATGGGAAAGCTACACCATGCTTAATACACAGTAGTGAAAAAAAATTGTATGTGCATTACATGGTCCAACATCTGAGTTCACTGATAAAAGGCTGAGTGAGTTGCACAGCTATATCTATAGTCACATGATCATAGTAGGAAATACTAGTTTTCTCTTTTAGAGCTCGCTAAATCCAACATAATGAAAAAATAAAGAAAATAAGGGAAATGAAACCATTGTTGAGTGAACTGCATTTGTTTTACTTATAGCGATAGCTGAATGGGAATGTTAACAAATGTATATTATCCAACATCTTATTCATGCCTTTACAAAAACTGATCACATGCTAGGGACTAAGGAATAATAAACAATTTTAAGGAGGTAGTCATAATAAATACATCATTATAATGTCACAAAAAATCTGCAATAAGAGAAATGGAGGCACAAAGATCTGAGCATGATCAATTTATTAATGTGGCTAGCAAATATTTATAAAAAGGATCCAAGACTCCTCCATGGTCAAGCATGCATCTGACAGAGCAGCTTTTTTATGAAGTTGAAAAGGTAGCAGGTTATATAGGGTATCAAAAATTGTGGAGTGATGCAAACTAAACTGATACTATGGTTGATCTGACCCCAAGATGGAGGATGGGGTATACTTGGCCTGACTCAGAAGGGGTTTTTCAATAACCCTTCCATAACCCAGAGTAAAAGGAAAAAAAAATAGCACTGAGATGACTAACATCCTTTGGAAAGTCTCATGATCGGTACATCTTATCACCAGATTGACTCATCCTCCCTCATGTTCAGTCAAATTCACAGATTAGAAGTTTTGTGGTTGGAATGTAGCCTGTTGGAATAGGGGAGTCAGACTCATAAAGTTTACTGATAGAAGTTAATTTGAATCTATCTGCCAAGACCTACGCAGTCAAGTATGAATTTGTTTCAAAAATACTGATTCTGATTAGCTATAATTCTCAATCAATAATTATTCATCAATCTAATAAAAATTTCACAATAAATGTATTTTATGTTCTTCTAAAGTCACTACATATGTAAAATGTATTATATGTGTATATAATATAGGTATATATATGTATAATAAATATCTGACCACAACATAATAAAAATAAAATAATTAAATGATCCATGATTGGAGATACAGAACTAAATGAAGACTAGCGAACGGTTAGAGAACCAAAAATAAATAAATAAATATACAAAAGGTAATGATAATAAAAAACATGAAAACTCATTAGTGTACCTAAAGCATCTCTCAAGAGGAAAAATATGTCTATGTAAGATTTGATGAATAAAGTGGGAAAAGAGAGGATACATAGACTGACAATGCAATTAAAAAGACTACAGATATATTAACAACTATAAAACACATATGAAAATATTAAAAATTAGAAGTATGGTAGTTAGCATTTTTATGCAGTGTTTTAAAAGTTTTCAGAGCATTATATACATGTAGTCCATTTGATCATTACAGCAAGTCAAGGATAATTCATGTCAGCAATATTTACTATATGCCATCACTGTGTTACATTCTGGAGATACAAATACAAGTACAAATAAAGATAACATTTGCCCTCAAAGAGCTTATAGTTGAGGCAGGGGTGGGAAACCTGTGGCCTCAAGGCCCAACGTGGCCTTCCAGGTCCTTGGGCGCAACCTTTTGACTGAGTCCAAATTTTATAGAACAAATCCTTTTATCAAGGGGATTTATTTTGTGAAGTTTGGATTCAAAGGGCCACTCTTGAGGACCTAAAAGGCCACATGTGACCTCAAGACCACAGATTCCCTACCCTTAGTAAAGGTCATAGACAATACATAAAATGGAACTGAAAAGTAGGGGCATGAGAACATGGTGGAACAATTCAGAGTTGAAGGTAGAGAGGAATGAAGAAAGGTGGGCCTGAGGTATTCTTTAAAAATCAAAGTACCTGGAAGAACTCATCAATGGGAAAAGATGGCAGCGCAGTGGAGGGATGTTTCAGGAAACAAGGCGTAGCTGAGGCATAATGGTCAAGTCTTAAAAGCAAGAAATTACAAGAGAACAATTTATCAAGTAGGTGTGTTTATCATCTCCCTTTTACAGATGAATAAACTGTTTCTGAGAAAAGTTAAATTGTACATAGATTTCGGTGTATGTAAGAAAAGTGAATAAATTTTCTAACCTTTGACCTAGTACATATCCCAAGGAAATCAAAGATAGAAATAAAGGTCATGTATATGCCAAAGTATTCATAGCAGAACACTTTATGGGGTAGCAATGGACGGGGAACAAAGTGGGTCTCATGAACTGAGCAATAGCTGAAAAATTCTAGTGTTTTAACAACGACCACAAAAATAAAAGCAAATAATAATAATCTAACATTTGTATAGTGCTTACTGTGGTTCAGGCTTTGTGCTTTGCCCTTGACGGTTACTGTCTTACTTGACCCTCACAACAACCCTGCACCCTGATGGCAGCAAGGCAGGAGATTGCTAGGACAGAATATTGTATTCATTCTTAGATATAGTCATTTTAGATATCCTTTCTTAACTGTTTTTCTTTGAGACACTGAAGGGGGGGAGTATGTTAAATGATAAAAAAAATTTATATACTTTTTATCTAAAAAAAACAAAGAGTAAGAACTCTAAAAAAGTCATTACTCTTGAATATTTATTGAACTTCAGTGAAAAGTTTCTGGTTCTTCAACCTACTTTTTAGCCTAGTCTTCTGTTTAAAAATTTATTTTTCATTTGAATCACTATGGAATTTCTTGTATTGTTTCATGATCTCTGGGAAGTCCTGAGGATGCCCAGCCTCTTTCAGAGGTAAGGGGTAGGCTTTGCTTTTCCCAAAGATCATGAAACAGCAGCAAGAAATTCCAGAGTGATTCAAATGAAAAATAAAATTTAAAGACAAGGCTAGGGTGAGAATTAGGTCAATCCCTATCCACCCTAACCTCTAAAAAAACCCAAGGTAAACAAAAATAACAGAAACTCTAAAGTACCACAAGCTCAGAAAATGAAAACCATAAATTTGAAACTAAGTAATCTAGAAATACAAAAAAAAAATGTGTCAGAGGGAAGTAAAAATCAACAATTTAAGATAAATTCTATTCAAGTCAAAGTACGTGTCCTTGATAATGTGATGCTCAGAAAAAATTTAGAGATAATAAGTCTCCAAAAGGTATAAACAAATAAACAAAAAAAAACTTAAACACATTTCAGGAAATAATACTAGACAATTGCCCAATGGCTTTTAAAATAAAAAATCCTGATTGATAGAATCCATAGGTCATCAACAGAGTAAAAGCCCTGAGCTTGGAAGTCCAAAGTTTGTAGTCGTTTAATTTCAGGATTTGAATAACTTTGTTAGCAACCAGATGGAAGGCCTATAATTCTGAAGGCAAACCAATCAAAATCTTGGGAACACTGAATCTGTGGACAGTCAGAAGAAATTAGAGTAATAGAACATCTATGCGGGGTGGGAGGTGGGAGGGATGGGCCTGGAATTGTTCTGAATTGGACCTGATTCAGGTTAGTCCCTTGGTAGTTTAGGTTTGATAATGGAATGAAATGAGACATTAAATCATCACAAAATTAACAAAAGTAGATTGAGTTAACCAAGATGGAGAAGCATCTTCAACAAGGAGAGGTCCTGAGTATACATACTTCAGGATGATTCAAATGAATGAGATCTCCTTGCTTGAAACACCTGCTGTGATCCCCAAGCCAAACATCAGAATTCCCCTGGAGGTTTTTGTGACTGGTTTTAATTCAGAAGATAATTGAGTGATCTCAGTAATCTGTGCTTTTAATCCCATAAAGTCTCAAGAAAGATGGTGTTTTTTGTTTTTTTTTTTAAGGAAAACTAGCCTAACTTGAATGTAGGGAGGGGTTACGACATTACTTCTAACTGCAGGGATGTGCCTCCAAAATAATGCAACCTTCAAAGCTTGGCCTGATCATCAGGAAAGCACAGACACTTTCAATAGAAGTATAGAATTTTACTAATTTCTTTACAAAAAAGAAGGAAATGAGTAAAGCTTTTGACTTTCAAACCCACCAGATAACACTACATTTATTAAAAAAAAAAAAGACAAACAAATGAAATAAATTATTTGCTGTTTTTGGGCAAGATAAAGACTTTATTTTATTTGGGGGGTTATTATAAGACTATGATTTTTATCTGATTTCATCAATGCAGGGAGCTCCCAATGAAGTCCAGCACCTTCTTATTAACTTCACTGATAAATAATAAAATTACCAGGCCAGAGAAAAAGATATCTATTGCCTTGTCAACAATAGAAATTTCCTTGGAAAATTTCCAGGCATTTTCAGTGAAATTGAAGCATGGGTAGTTTTTGTTACTCAGTCCTCCATAGTTAAATTCTTCTATTACTTTTTCTTTTTTCAAGTGTCTCTCATAAAATGACTGGAACGTGATATTTGCTTGTGCTCTGTCACCTGGGATACCAGTGCAATCATCATACTCAGTCTTCATTGTCACCTCTCTTCAAGGTTTTATGAGTCTGAGAGGAAAGTGCTCATAAAGAATTGCTAATGGAAGTCTTTCTCGCTACCCAGTCATCCTGATGAATATCTGGTCACTGGATTCAGATGGCTCTGGAGGAGAAGTGAGGCTGGTGACCTGCATGGCCCTCCCTCACTCAAAACAAAGTCAAGTGCAAGTCATGTCATTAATTCTCTGATGGCACGGTCTTCTTTGGCAACGAAGGATGAACACACACTAGGAAATGAATGAAAGGGGTTCTCTTTCACAAAAAATGTACTTACAGCCCTCATTGTCTATTCCACCAAAGCAACATTCTCTTCTTGAATAAATAGGGCCAGTCTATGCTCATCTTTTCCACATGCATAAATGAAGATAGTTCTGCCTTTTTGGTTTTCTCCTCATGGTATTCATATGTCAGTTTTGGATCCTCTCTAGGGTTGATTATGTCCTTCTTGACATACATACTTGTTCACCTAAGACCAATATGAATAATCACAAAAGAAGAAATCACAAATTGCTAAAAAAATCACAAAAGAAGAAACCAACATTTAGGATCAGGTTTGCCTAGGTAGGGTATGAGTTTTAAATACCATGTGTTTAGTAGGTCTTCATTTTCTCAGAAGGATGGGAGGAAGAGACCCTCTTCTTCCTCACCTTCAAACCCCAGGAAAGCTATTTGCCACATAGAAAGAAAAAGAAAGGAAGGAAGGAAGGAAGGAAGGAAGGAAGGAAGGAAGGAAGAAGCAAGGAAGGAAGGAAGGAAGGAAGAATGGAAGAAAAGAGGGAAGGAAGAAGGAAAAGAGGAAAGAAAGAAGGAAGGATGAAGGAAGGAAAAAAGAAAGGAAGGAAAGAAAGAAAAAAGGAAAGAAGGAAAGAACTAGAGAGAGCCAGTGCAATCATCTATTGAATCTTTGGTTTTTCCTGCTTTCGCCAAGAGGAGGATTGCCTTGATATCCCAAAATACCAGGGCCCTTTAGAACTAAGCCCCTAATACTAATCATTACATCTGTTTACTTGGAAACAAGAGGGACAGCTTTGTACTTGCCCTGCTCAGTCCCGAGTTGTATAGGCATTTCAAGGTAGTAGGTAGTATAAAGATGTGTCATCAACGAATAATATTTTAAGCTCGTTAGTTTGATATAAGTCTTGGGTATATATTTTTAGAGTATTCAATTACCTCATAATCTCAACTATGCTCTTGAAATGACTTAATTTCCTTGCATAAAGATAGAAGTCTCAGTTTCCTTCCTTTCTGCTTATTTGATTTCACATATCTGAGACATGGTGACAGGTGTGTATGTTCAAGGGACAGAAAGCAGACCTATGATCAGTAGTGGTACGTCTGTGTATGGGAGCAGTGGTAAATAACTTAGGAGAGATCAATAAGATCTAGCCTGCAGAGAGCTTTGAGTGTCAATATAGGTACAGAAAACTTTATCCTCAAGGTAATAGAGAGCCTTGGATTATTTCTAAGGAGGAAACTGCCATGATCAAAGCAATTTTTAAAGAAAGATCAATTTAACATCCTGTTCATCTCTATCTATCATGTACTGAAGATAAATCTAATGCTTATCTTATGGCATAAAAAATAATATTAGAAGTGCCCTTCACATTCATGTATACTTGTAATTTTTTCCTCCTTTAATTATCCTTTCTTTATAATTGGACTCCAATCTGAATAACATTCAACAGCAAAATGTCATGTAATATACAGGATATCTTTTACAATTTTCATTTTCCCCCACTGTTTTCATTAAGAATCTCATCATCATCCAAATATTTCACTTTTATCAGTTTGAAACTAGCCATGGGAAAGTATTTTTAGTACAAAACTCATGCATATGAAACATTTGCCCTGCTGCAAATGACCAGAGAATTATAATCATGCTTTTAAAAGAAACTCATTTACTTTAATTTTAGCACAATGTACAGAAATATATAATTCTGCCAAGCTGTGCATTAATTTAATGAAAGGCCTGTAACTCTGGAAACAATAAGGGTAAGTTGATGGGCTTGAGCACAGCAGTCAAATGAATAAATTGTCTTTGATTACACAAGCATATTCAAATCTGAAGTATTGGTCTTTTTTCCCTCAAATTGATAGTAATAGTTTATAATTTAGAGCATGTATCTCTACTCTATAGCAGGTGTTGATGTTAAGCAGTACTCACTCTTTCACATTTCTGGAAGTGGTGATTCTTTCATTTGGGCAAAGAAGGGAAGAAAACTCTGGTCTTTCCATATTTATTTCCCCACTTTGCAGGATTTGAACTCAGACATTTCTAAATACAGGTCCAAAACTCTTTCCATTGAGATATCTGCTTATTATCATAAGGGAGAGGATGTGAACCGGAATCAAAATAATTACAGATTTTCTCTGATGGAGAAGGGGTTTGGAATCCACCTGCCAGAGAGGAATTGCTATATTTGAAGGTGGTATGCAGTGGAATTAGCACAGAATTTGGAGTCAGAAGATCTTGGTTAAATTTCCATAATAGATATTTGTAAGCTGTGTAAAGGGCCAGGGTCTCACATTGCTTCCTGGGCCATCTCCAGTCATCCTGATGAATATCATGCTGCTGGACCCAGATGGCACAGGAGAAGAAAGTGAAGTTGGTGACCTTGCACAGTCCTCCCTCACTCAAATCAAAGTCAATGGCAAGTCATGTCATCTTATTGATGTCATGGTTCTCTTTGAGAATGAAGGACAAATGCAGCAGCAACCATTAATACATATTTGTCAGCAAATCAATTACTATTTGTGAATCTGAGTTTTAAAATGGAGATAATGATACAAAAAGTTGTTGTAGCAAAATGCTCTGTAAACCTAAAATTGATTTGTAAATGAGTGCTATTACATGCATGTATATATATACATATATATATCCATAAATATGTATACACACGTATAATTCATAGGCTGAGACACCAGTTGTCTCTCTACTCACACAGATGTGAATCCATACCTTCTCACTACATTAGAATGTCAGTAGGAGAGGGAGTATACCTTTGGTTTGATTGGTGTAAGGAACTCCCAGGTGAGGAGATTCATTCTACTTATGTATTTAAGTAACTTCTCTGAAACTTCTACTTTTAGGGATTTGTCTAGAGCACTGAGAAGTTAAATGGTTGATCCAGAGTCACACGGTTAGTATATATGTGTCGGATAAAGGTCTTGAATTCAGATCTCCTTGATTCCCAGCTATCTGTTTTTCCTTTATGACCCACTGTTTCTCTGAAGTTGGAAGAGTCTTGAGTATAATAGGAGAAAAATGCAGTTTAGCAATAAGCAAAGTTTCCTTATTCTGGCTCTCTGCAAACAAGACTAAATCAAATTTTTTTGAGAGAGAAAAATTTTATAAATGTATCTGACTGAATGCTTTGTCTACATCAACCACAAAAATTATATTTAAAAGTCTGTAATTTAAGTGTTTTGTCACCATTTACATATAATTTTAGCATCTTACTAAGCAAGCAGATAATTTGTTTCCTCAGAATTTATTAAATTAGCATACATACTTTTGAACTTTAATGGAATTATTTTTTCTGCTTACTTTTCATATTGTAAAATATTGTAAAATCCTTTTGAATTAAAACAAACAAAAAAAGGTAACATCTTGCAAGACTTGTCTTAGGGGGTGAAACAGAATTCACAATATAGTTATCTGAAAACAGAGCATGTGCCTTTGTCCATGACTGATAGAGAAATTTCATTTAATGGTGACTTTTCATTGTCTTTGCAAGGAGGGAGAGATAGATCCCTTAAGATCCATCACAAGGTAAAGACACAATGTGAACAACACTAGGATGCTAGACAGATTTTAATCTGTCAAGAAGAGCTTTTCAGCTCTTCAATCTTACTCCTTTTGGGCGATTTCTAGTCCTTATGTTTTTCTCTCTGTGATCTTGAGCTGTAATTAGGGCAGGGTGACTGGAGCTTTTCTCCAGGGTGCCAAAATTTAGAGGGTGCTGACTGCACTTATAACTCCTTTAGCGGCTTAGAAGCAGTGAACTTAACACCTCCTTAGAAAGACTAATTAATTAAAATAGGAAACTACCAGATGGCATGGCTTCCCTCCCCTCTGGCTGTTGCACCCCAAGTGACCTTTGTCTCTCCTACTACTCCCTCTAATGGATGAACTTTCCTCTGTCTAAGAGACTCCACCCATAGGGGCTAGTATTCTAAGTACTGTGTCCCCCAACTACTGCCCTAACTGCATTAAAAATGTTAATTTGAGGGGTTTTCCTGACATTTTGTAAAGCTTACTCTATTTATGAAAAATGAGTTGCAGTTCTGCTTCAGACAGCTTGCTATTGCCATTACGAATACACAAATTCTTACCTTGGAATCTGAGAAATTTCTTTATGAAAATATTTTATATTTGTATGACAATATGATCATTTTTCTTTGCAATTCTATGTATTTTATTTAAAAGCATTTAGAGGAATCCATAAGCTTCCCCAACTGCCAAGGAGATCCATGAATCAAAAAAGGTTAAGAATCTTTTTTTTTCCCAAAGAGATGTTCCTCAGTGAACCTAACAGCCATCTCTAAGGTGCAATATACTTGTACTGTTAAGCAGTATCAGTATGTAATAGAATTACCTATTTAGATGTTAGAATCCACTTAATTCCATGAACAGAGGCCCAGAGAAGTAATTTACCAAGGTCAAACAGATAAAAAATATCAGCTTTGAACTGGGATTTGAACTCAGGTCCTCTGACTCCAAAATCTCTTCTGTTTTCACCATATAATGTAATATAGAGCTTTGTGAACATTTATCAACAAAAATGTAGTATTGAGATTATAATTCCACCATGTGTGGTTTCATCTATGTAGATAATATCTCTTGATGGAGATTTCAATCCCTCAATGCCTCAGTTATAGTAGTGATAATGCTAATAATATTTATATAGTATTTTAATATTTGGAAAGTGCTTTTGACAGTGAGTTTTTTCTGGGCAAGAAATCCCTCAAGTACCTGGCAGTCACCTTTTATTAATTTATTCATTCAACAAGCACTTATTAACTGTCTCTTCTATGCCAGGTGCCATGTTAGATGATAGCAATATAAAAACAGAAAGGAAATATGACCTGTCCTCAAAAAACTTACCTTCTATTGGGGAAATTACAGGTAAATAGATTAATAAACAGAAAATACACATGAAGTAAATACAAGGGTAATTTGGGGATGAGGGAGGGCCCTAGCCACTGGGGACTAGGAGTGGGAATCAATTTAGGTCTCTTGTAAAGGGCATCTAAGGTAAGTTGAGGAAAGGCAGGGATTCAAAGGTGAAATACAAGTGCTTCCTCTTGGCATGGGGGGGGTAGCTTATGCAAAGGTAAGAGACAGCAGATGGAATGCCATTTATTTATGGAGAACCTTCCAGGAATTAGTGTTTCCAAATTTAGAGAGGTGGATCCTCAGATCACAGATATGCAGGGCATTGACAAGCCCAACTTGGTAAAATCCTCCAGAGCTTGTCCTGTGACTGCACAGTCCTTTGAAACCAGGGTTACCTCAATGCAAAATGAAGCATTGGGAGAGGACTTAGGTGGAGGAATTTCTGAACAATGTCCAAAAACTAATGATCAGATTTTGTTTCTTTTGGGGAAAATGTGCATTTCAATTGCAATAACCACAGATTTCCATCCTCATAGAAGTCTTCCAGAGCATCTGAGCCATTCTATATTATGCTTTTTTTAAAAAAGTTTAATTTAGTGCTCTAAAGTCTCTTTGATCAGTGTTTCATGGAGTTCAAAAATTTCCAAGACAATTTATAGAGATTGGAGTTAAAAAGGAAAGTTCCTCTTTGGGAGCTGACGCACTTTGTTCAGGCTGGGCCCTTCTCCAAGGTAGGAGAAGGGGAATAGCTACTTCACTAGAATGTGGGGGCCAAAATTGCCCAACCTACAATAAAAGAAACTGAGGCAGAGGTCTGAGCTAATAGCTTTAATTTTATTAAAGGGTCCATGGCCCCATGTAATGAAGTGGACCCTTAGAGCTTCCTCACCATCTGAGGTGTCCCCTTCCTCCAGGACCTTAGTTTTATAGTGCTTGAACCTATGCTATATAGATAAAGCAAACTAAAAATATAGGATCTCATTGGTGAATGGACTTTGCTCTTGATCCTCCAAGAGGTCAAATAAATAAACAAAGAAAGGAAGGACAAAAGGCAACAAAAATAGCTGGAGGACGTTCTGTGTCATTGAGTCACCTCCATCATGCTGGGCTTGGTCACTCTAACAAGGTAAAAACAAAGGTGGAGGTTCCTATAGCTTACTATGATTAAGCAAGTGAACTTACAATCTGTCCTTCACAACTCTGAGACCTAATATCAGAACTCATAATCACTTCTCCTATGGAATCACACCAAACTGAATAATACTGATTGGAATAAAATATGGGTCCAATTATTCATCTATCACAGAAGCAGCTGGAATGACTGATGAATCTTATGGGCATCTTTTGCCACAAGGATCACTACCAGTATTTATGTGTGTCCTTATCTATCTTACTCATAAATAGAATATCTAAAAGTTTCCTGATGCTGCCTATCATAGGCAGCTGCATTTGTATAAGAATGTACATTCCTTTACCCTTCTGAGTATCAAATAGCCCAGTGCCTAAATGATTCTTGCTGCTTGGACCTAGCCTGAAGTTTTGGATGGGACTGCTTTTTCTGGGATTACCATGTGCTGCTTTGCATCTAAGAGATCAGAAAAGGTTTCTGGGAAAATATATGGCCAGCAGAGATGATTAGCATATGTTCTCTCATATTCTTTTTATAGGTGTTTGGCATTTGTGGTTTATATACTGTCAACAATAATAACTGACTTTAATATAGCACTTTAAAGTTTGTGAGGCATTTTACATATATTATATTTGAGCCTCACACAAAACCCTTGTCATGGCAGTCATTTAGTTGATCACAAACAAGAGAAAAGAGGTGGCATTAATCATATAGCAAGAATGAAAGTTAATACATGGGCAGTCAGAATACTAATGCTAAAAATATTTAGAAGGGAGCCTTCCCCCCACCCATAGCGGGATACCATCCCCCATCCTTTATAGAAAAAGTAAGGGAAAACAGAGACAAGACTCATCTAGGATAAAAATGAATAGATGAGTTTGTGAACGGTCTATATTATCATTGAAAAGAGTACCTTTATATCATACATCATGGATCCCTTGTAGGGAGGAAGGAAAGAAGGGAGGAAGGAAAGGAGGGAGGAAGGAAAGAAGGAAATGAGCTACTGAATAGCAAGGAAGAAAGGAAGGGAAGGACTGAGGAAAGGAACGCAAAAAGAAAAGAAATAAGCATTTTCTAAGTGCTTACTATGTGCCAGGCCCTTTATAAATATTATCTCACTTGATCCTTACAAGAATCCGTAACAAGATAGGTACTATTTTTATCACCATTTTATAGATGAGAAAATTGAGGCAGGCAGAGGTTAAATGGATGGTCCAGGGTCACACAGCTAGTAAGTATCTAGGGCTGGATTTGAATTCAAGTTTCCTTAACTCCAGGCTCAGTGTTCTACCTACTGTGCTACCTAGCTGCAAAATAATATTCCTATGTAGTATTATATTATCACAATACTATACTATTGCATAGTATAATAACATGGCATAGCAGAAAAATGATAAAAGATGTTTGAATTCTTATTTAATGCATACTTGAAAAGATTTAGAAAAATAAGCAAAGCTTAATGATAATCAAGTATATATTACTAATAGACATTTCCTGTGTGAAAACAATGTAAGCCTTAGGTTCCAAGCAAAATGTTCAAAAAAGTCTCTTTAAAATTTTACCCTTTTAAATGAAAAAATATCTTTTTTGTTTAGTATTTTATTTTTCCCAATGACATGTAAAAACATTTTTTAACATTTGTTTTAAAAATCTTGAGTTTCAAATTTTCTCCCTCCTTCCCACTACCTCCCTCATTGAGAAGGCAAGCAATTCAATATAGGTTATGTACGTGTAATCATGGGGAACATATTTCCATATTAGTTATGTTGTAAATAAAAAGATGAAAAAACCCCAAGGCAAAGAGAAAATTTTTAAAGAAGTATGCCTCAAGAAGTATTCAGATTTCATCAGTTCTTTTTCTGGGGATAGATAGCATGTCTTCCCTCAAGTCCTTTAGAGTTGGATTATTGCTGTTACTGTGTATGATGTTCTCCTAGTTCTGCTCACTTCACTCAGCATCAGTTCATATCTTTCCTGGTTTTTCTGAGAACATCCAGCTCATCATTTTTTATAGCACATTAGTATTCCATCAACAATCATATACTACAACTTGCTCAACCATTCCTCAGTTGATGGGCATTCCCTCAGTTTCCAATTCTTTGCCACCACAAAAAGAGCTGTTATAAATATATTTTCACATGTAGGTGTCCCCCTTTTTTGGATGTCTTTGGATTACAGACCTAGTAGTAGTATTGCTGGATCAAAGGGTATGCAGTTTTATCTCTCTTTGGGCATAGTTCCAAATTGCTTTCCAGAATGGTTGGATCAGTTCATAACTCCACCAACAACATCTTCAACATTTAGCATTTTTTTCTGTCACTTTAGTCAATCTGATAGCTATGTGGCAGTATCTCAGAGTATGCTGTCTTATACCTGAGGCTTATATTGTCCATTGAGTAATTCAATGTTTGGGAAGTTCTTTCCTCACATCCCTTACTGTACCCCTTTGACATGAGCCATAACCAAGCTTTGTTTCAGAGATTTTCCTGAAGGGATCCATGTGGATATGTTAATGAACCAGAAAGAAGGAAACTGACCTCTCTGTGGTGAACTTTCTAGGACTGAATCTGAGCCTAGGTGATCCCAAAATCACTTGGGGGAGCACATATCGTTATACTCTTTAACTCCTAGATACAACTCTACACTTACTGTTAACATTTACTGATGTTGAAGGGTTCCTGAGATAACTGGATAACAAAATAGGTCATAACCTGAGAATTCAGGAGAAAAATGTCTCCATAGTCAATTTCATCTGATCAAATTATACTCAACAGTAAGATTCTTTTGTTTGTCTCTCTCAAGTTTTTGTCTTACCATAGTACCTTGCAAATCCTAATAGTTTTGTATTTCCAAGGACCTTAGTTAGTATCTACCATGATGTATGGTAGAATTAGTAGCAGTTACAGGAGCACTGGCTGCTGTTTTAATGTTGAACTTCATGGTCATTATATAGAGTGTATGCACTCATATTTTGGGAGCTATTATCTCTTTTTCCTCTCCTAGCTTAAGACATGTACATCCACTGAATGTAGAGTTACTTTAATTTTTTCTCATTATGTGAAAATATCCACATCTCAATTATAAATGCTTTTTGTTCATTGCGTTTTTCTTTTAAAATAAAGTTGTATTTTTGAATTTGCACTGCCTGTGTATTGAAGTTCATTAAAGCTTTCCTTTCAGTGCATTTATATTGATTAATAAAAAGTGGAGGAGGGGAGATAAAGAGGAAGGTGAGGGTGGACATAGGAAAGAGAGCAATGCCTTTCTCACTTAAATCATAGCTCCATTTCCCTTGAAAGCCCTTCCTTCCAGCTCTCTACCATTTTCAATTAACTTCTGGCTTTTAAAAAAAATCTTGTTCCTCTGCTCTATATCTCAGACAATGAAAGAATTAACTCTCCCAATTCTGTGTTTGGTTTCATTGTTTTATCTGGTACTTCCGTCATCTGTTTTCCTGTTTGAAGTGAGAAGATGAGTCCCAATCTATGATGACAGAGAACGTGATTTTCCTGGTGGCTAGGAGCCTCATGAAAAGCCATTAAACAGTAATTATATTATGTAAAAAACCCACATGAATAAAGTTTATTCATTTGTAAGTGATTTCTTCTCTTAATTGCTTTCCCCTTGAATCTGTGGGTAAAATTGTTGGTGCCAGAATAGACCAGATCCAGAACCAGATCCAGAACCAATACCAAACACAAACCCCAAAGCAAAAATTAAGGAGCCAATGAAGGTTTGTTCAATCTGTCCCCCAACAAATGGAGAGAACCTGAAGGAACAGAAGAACAGAGTTTATATAGGTTTCTTGCTCTTTTAGCAGTAAACTTGGGTCAGTGGAGGGGAAGGAGGGCACTTGGCAAAGGGTGGGAAGATGGAGGATGGGGTGAGGACAACACGAGCAGTGTCAGGGTCAAGATAGAGGACCTGAAGATAAAATCAAGTGGCTTTAGCTTTCTCACCTACCCACAAATTCAACATTAAAAATATACATTAAAGATAAAGACAGTTTTCAACATGAATGCTTTTTGCTTTGAAGTTTTCCCCTCACAAGATAATTGATAAAATAATGCGAGGATATATATAATACATAAATGTGCCAGTAAAATGACCTATCAACAAGCATTTACTAAATGCCTACTATGCGCTGGATTCTATACTAAGTATTGGAGATATAATAACAAAAAAATGAGACAATCCCTAGATTCAAGGAACTCCATTCCTTTTTTCTTCAAACTGTATTCTTAAAATTATGTATTTTTTGAACTTAACAAATACTAGCCCCCCTCCTCCCAAAAAATACAAACTGCAGGCTCCAAACTTTTATGAGTATTTTCATACCCAAAGCAGAACACAAAAAGATTTGGTATGAAACTAAATATTTATTCTATGTTGCTTTTTTTTAAAAAAAAGTATATCACAAATTTATTATTATTGTTGAAACTGTCTTGTTTGTACTTCCTTCCCTTCTTCATTTAAAAAATATTACACTAGCCCTTTTTCCTTTCCTTCCTTTTTTGGGGGTATTATCATTGCCAACTTCTTTTTCTACTCTCTCTCTACCAATTAAAAAAAGGGGAAAAAACCTCCTTACAACAAATAACTGTAATCAAACCAAAGAAATCCATTCAGTAGTCACTTATGTCTCCATGCCTTGAGTCCATTATTACTGTGCTAAGAAATGAGCAACATGCTTCTTCATAGGCCTTCTGAAGATTTAATTGGCTATTGCTTTCATCAGAGTTTTTAAAAGTCTTTTAAAGTAGTTTCTCATTATCAATTTTATTATATTCTTTCCACATCACTCTATTTTCAACTTCTACTTCATAGGATTCTCTGATACCATATCATAATTTTTATTCCATAATAATATTCTGCCACAATTCATATACACATTTTGTCCAAGCATTACTAAAATGAGAGGCACTGCCATAGTTTCTAAATCTTGGCTTTGCTTTCCCCCTCCTTTTAACTTCCCTTTAAGGAAGAGGAAGTTCGTTTTGCCTGTAACTATTCCCTTTCAAGTATCATCTTTTCTTTTAGCACCTTATCTCTATCTCTACTTATATTCTTGTAGAATTTTATATATTTCTGCCCATGTAGATGTAATTCATGTACATGTTTGTGTGTATTTAGTTCATATTTCAAATGAAAGTAAGGTTTATCTGATTCCTGTTACCCTATCCTCCTTCATGTTTGTAGACTCTTCTAATGTACCCCAATTTTGAGAAAAGGCAAATTTTACCCTCATCTTTTTCCTTTTTATATTAGCACATTACATTAACTCTCTCTTCTCTTGTCACTTTTCAGACTCTAAGAACAGAAACATTCTACCATCAGTTCCTCTGTTATTATCATTACTGTTATTTTAAATTAAGCTCTCTAAATACCTCTTATGGACATTAAGGTTCTGAAGAGACACTGGTTTCTTCTTTCCCAATCATAATGTTGATTTTCCCTTACAACATCCCCTTTCTGAATGCTAAAAACGTTATTCCTTTTAGTTTCTCTTGACTCATATTTCAAAGTTTCTATGTTCAAAGTCCCCTCAGCTTTGCAAGGTAAGTTATTCTTGTTTTTAATGCTAAATCTTTTGCTTTGGGGAATATTGCCTTCTTAAGTCTCCTCTCATTTACAGTAGAAGCTATCAGATCTTGTATGATCTTGACTGGGATTCCTTGGTACTTGAACTTCTTTATGAATGTTTTCAATTTTTTTTTTCCTTTGACATGGTAGCACTGTATTTTGCCTATGAAATTCCTGAAACTTTTTCTTTAGATATTTCTTTCAAGACGTGAGCAGTAGACTCTAGTTTTGCTTTGCCCCCAATTTTAATAGATCTGAGAAGTTTTATTTATGATTTCTTGAATTGTAGTGTCCAAGTCTTTTTTAAGTTTTTTTTAGGGAATTTGATGATTCTTAAATGCTATCTCCTTGAACTGTTTTCCAGTTCAAATGTTTTTGATGACAGATACATTTTTTTTTGGCATGGAGAAGCAGAATTTCCATATAAGGAATTTCCTTAAGTGATGAAATAATAGGTTCACATCTCAACCCCACCAATGTACAAAAATATAGAGAGTAGTAATAAAATATAATTGATTCATGACTCAAGGAGATGGAAACACTGGTTTAGCATCATTAATACATTTATTATATTTTTATTACTGGTTGAGTCTTGGAATGTATGAAGAGAAGAGAGAGATGTTAGTAAACCGAGATGATGTAAGTTGAACCTGATGTAAAAGTCTCTTTTTTTGCCATGATTGGTTTTGAAGGACCATCTATATCTATTAAGATAAATAACAAAAGTACTATAGTTTCTTTTTCTTCAATCTGTGTCCACATCATCCACCTGAAGACATTGGTCACTCATCATCTGAATGAACCATCTTGCCATCTGCCTCTCTAATACCTATTCCTGTGGTGTGTCATGATAACTTGTCATAATCATTCCCACCAGAGAAGCTCTCATGGGGGATAAAAGTATTAAAATTAAAAGCTATTTTAAAAAGGGCATGAGAGAGCTCTTTTCTTTCATCCTTCCTGCCACTTTAACCAGCTACTATGGTTAATATTGTACAGTATATATAAGGCCAGGGAATCACAGATTTAGAATCATAAGGGAACTTAGAGTTCTTCTCTAACCTTTTCTAGATGAGGAAATGGAAGTCTATTAAATTTAACTGCTTTCTCAGTGAGTTTTATTACTCAGCTTGTGGTTATCCCTTTCTATCCTAATTCCTGCTCTTTATGCTGAAAATCATAAAAATGAAGAGATGATCCTTCTTCTTGTCAAGGCAAACCCTACAACATGCACAAGGACATGCATCAATTCTTCATGAAGTTGATTCTCTGATCTATTTATTCAATGTCAACCTTTCTCCTGAACTCTAGTCTCATGTCTTTATCTGCTTATTAGACTTCTCAAACTGGATGTCTCATAGACATTTAAAAAGCAACATGCCTCAAATTGAACAGATTATCTTTTTTCCCAAGCCTTCCCCTCTGATCAACTTTACTTTTACTGTAGGGGGCAAAACCATCATCCTAGTCAACCAGATTTACAACCTAGATGTGTTCCTCAATTTCTCACTCATGCTCCTCTCCCTCCCCATATCAAATCACTCACCAACTCTTGCTGAGTCTGTCTTCATAACATCTGTTGTTATGTGCCTCCTTCTTTCCTCTGACACTGCCACCACCCTGGTGAAGACATTTATCATCTCATGCCTAGACTCCTGCAACATCCTTCTGGTTGCTCTCTCTCTCTCTCAAGTCTTTCTCCACACCAGTCCATCCTCGCCTCAGATGGCAAATCAATCTGGCAGGTTGGACCACTTTACCTTTCTATTCCATCAAATTCAGGGACTGTTGCCTCCAGGATTAAAAATAAGATCCTCTGGCTTTTAAAGCCCTTCATAACTTGACCCCTTCCTATATTTCTAGCCATTTTATCTCTAACTCCCTTCTAGTGATTTATGATCCAATAACACTGGCCTCCTTGCTGTTCCTTGAACACATGAAACACTCTACTTCCTAACTATGGACATTTCACTGGTTTTGCTTGGAACCTAGAATTCTCTGCTTCTTCTTCCTTTTTTCTGGCTTCCAAGTCTGTTAAAATTCCACTTTCTGCAAGAAGCCTTTCTCAATCCCTTTTCCACCTTCCATCATGATAGTGCCTTTCCTCTGAGATTTGCTCCAACTTATCTTGTATATATATATTTTTTTGAACACAGTTTTTCTCCTCTATTAGACTTAAGTTCCTTTAAATCTAGCAATGTTTTTGCCTTTTCTTGTATCCTCAGTGGTTAGCATAGTGTCTGGAACATAGTAAGTACTTAATAAATGTTTGATTACTTGACTTAACATAAACCTTGATATTTCCTCAAAAATCTAAATCTCTCAGCTCATCAATCCACTCAGTTCTCATGCTGTACTGTACCATTCCACCTACATGGATGCTTACATCCTTGATCTCTCTCTCACCTCCATTTGTTCTGCTTCCATAGTTAAGAACTCTAAAATTCCTTTTTTCAGGCATAATCTCCTATCATTCTATCCTTCTCTCTTACATACTTCTCCAAAATCTAGTTTTCATTCTCACTGTGACTGTCAATTCCTCTATCCTTTAGTATTTTCTTAGACCATCACCCCTGTTCTGTCCATATTCTCAGTCCTTTACTCAATTCTATACTTTCTTGTACTCATTTTTTTACTGTCCCATTCTCTTGAATCCTTTGTCCTATTGCAGATTATATCTCATCAAATATCAACCCTGAATTATTTAGACCATCTCCTTTCCCTAGCTGAGGTAGAAGATAATAGTAATTATCTTAATAAATGATTTTTTATTAATTAATCTTAATAAATACTAATTGATTGACTGACTTTCCCATGATCACAGAGATAGAAAAAAGATAGAGATGACATTTGAATTCAGTTTCTCTGAGTCCAGATACATGACTGGTCCAGAACTGTGTTACTATCTCATCCTACTAGGCATAAAGGAGTTAAGACCAAGACCAGTGATAGAAGAACCCCATTCTCATCATCTGTACACTGATCCTTTTTCATTACATTAATGTCTATTGCATGGAAAGTTGACAGTCAAGCATTATTATTTAATTTGCTAATCATAGGGTTAATGACCTATGATAATGTGTCTAGATCAGGTGTTAATCTTGTTAATGACATATGACAATATGTCTAGATTGGGTGCTAACCTTGATTAAGTACTAATTATTTGGAAATATCTCTTTTTTACGAAACAGCTGGTTTATAGCAAACAACCCTCCCTCACACTAACCATTAATGTCTTTTCTGTACTCTGAAATAACTTTTTATCTATTCTGTCTATATCTAACTGCAGAAGTTGCTATGTTAGATTCATGTCTGATAAGTCAGATTTCAAATGACCTCAAGTTTATAGCAATTCTGCTTTTGATGAAAGTGTAGCTATGAAACACGAATACTTGGCGATGATGCCCCCAACTAGGGAAGAGGCAAATGTCTAACAATGTGAAGTCAATTCTTCACTAGTAAAAGTCAGTTTCACTTCTGTGGCTCCCAGAACTGTCTTAACTCCTCAGGTCCCAAACAGTGGTATGCAAGAAAATACAGGGACAGCTATTTTTGATAAAAAAGATTATATCAGTCTAATGTAGTCATCAGTAGAATAGAAGAACATGATTAGGAAAGGGTGTTTTTGAAGTCCTTTGAACTAAGATGGTAGGGGAAGCAGAGGAGGTAAAACCCACAAATTCCTTGGCTCTGTTTTCACTTCACTTTCCTGTCACCTGAGACAGCACCAGTGATAGAAAACAAAACAAAACAGTCACATGCCTCCCACTTCTCTCTTTAGCTTTCACCTCCTGTGGTCTTGCTTGGAGGCTTTGGTTTGAGGAAGAGAATTGCAGATGTTGCTGTCACTAGCTGCTGAAATTGTGACTCCACCATTACTCTCTTCCTGTCATCTATTTTTTTAAAGAGATTCTCCAAAATTCCTGATGTAGGAAGAAAACCCTACCCTACAATCCTGATTTCAAGTTAATGGGGGGAAATAGAACTCTCAAGCTCTCTTGGGTCAGTCCAAGCTTTACCAAAAGACTATTAAATTAACCTCTATAGGCACATGCTATCTCCTTGGACTAGACCACAAGCCCCTTGAGGAGAGGAACATCTGTAAATTTTGTCTTTGTATCCCTGGTGTCTACCTACCAGCTGACTGAAAATATACCATTAAGCAAGTTCAATTTCAGTACATTTACCTGTTGAGTGTTAGTTAAAAAAAGATCTATATTCTCTGTAATATTGGGTAAATATTACAGAGAGGGATGATAGTGAGGGAGATGGAGAGAAAAGAGAAAGGATATAGATGAGATAGTAATTTAAGTACGCAAATTAGCACCTCTGTAGCAATTTAGTCATGCTATGGATGCAGCACTGGGCATGGAGTCAAGAACTGACTTCACATTTGGCCTTAGACACTTTATAGCTGTGTGTCCCTGGACAAGTAATTTAAATCTTGCTCTGTCTTAGTTTCCTCAATTGTAAAATGGGATTATGATAACATCTATTTCACCAGGTTATTGTGAAGATAAAATGAGATGATATTTGTAAAACACTTAACATAGTGTCATGGTGCCTGGCATCCAGTAGGTGCTTAATAAATACCTATTTCCTCCCTTCCTCTTTTAAATATCAGAAGTTTGAAAACAGGGGGAAACCTTGAGCAGTTTCCCCAACCCAGTTCAGTTCTTTCATTTGGAGGCAAATACTCTTCATTTTCCATTAGTGCCCTGCTTGGTTTTGACTCCAGGGAACTTCATGCCTTCCCCAGCATAAGCTGATCACCTGAAATCTTATCATCATTTTGAATGACTCAGTTTTTTATCCTCAACATCTTTTCACACAGTCAGTTGCCTCTCCCTTCTGATTAGAGGGCTGGAGGGTTTAGCACTAAATTTCTCCCATAGCCTTCCTTTTAGAGGGTTCAGAACTTTCCAGATAGCTCCCTTTTCCACTAAGAAGTTCTGCTTGGTTTCATATCCACAAATATCATGTTCCTGGACTGGTTCCCCCCCAGTTTTCCCCACCTCCTTCCTTTTGTATATTGTCTTCCTACATTAGATTATAGTCTCCTTGAGGGCAGGAACTGTAACTGGCCTTGGGACTTCAGTTTCACTTTTTTGTGTTCCCAGTGCTGGCACACATTATGCTTAATAAATGTTTAGTGAACTGAAAATGTCTCTCCACATGATTGATTACATGCTTACCTATGTGATAGAAGCCTGTGTATCTAAAAAAAGATTTATTAAGTGATATTTGTGACTGGTTAGTGTGTAGTTGGGATACTAAGGATCTTCAAATCTGCATTCAGATTGGGGTAATGGTGTGGCAGTTCCCTAGAAAGGGGATATGTGAGAGCTCCAAAGACAGATTTTAAGGTTTAGTTTTTTGTATAGAAAAGGTCTATTCCTGACATTTATTAGAGATGTTCCATTTTTCAGAGGCTTCTGTGGTGGCAATTAATGTGGAGCATAATGTTATCTACGACCTTTGCCTCTATATATGTGGTTTGGCATCTTTGAGCTCAGTGGTTTTGAGAAGGGGTGAGACGATGGGACTGAAATGTTCTCTGATTTGCTGAAATTAGTTTACAAACTAAAGAAAAGCAGTGTGCAGCAGTTGGATGTCAGAAAGACCTAGGTTCTAATCCAACTTCTGACAGATTATATCTGAGACAATTAAAAGGTTTAATTATGATTAATTAATGATCTAGTAAACAACTTTCTAAGAGGAGAAATTGTAAAGAAAGTGTATCTTTGCCTTTGTATAAAGGAATGTCATTACCTGGGAGTTCCTTCTACTAACAAAATAACAGTTCCAGTCCTGGATAACAGTGAGGATACGGGTAATCTCATCTATGATGTAAGGGATTATGTCTGTTTGGGACCAAGTGAGCAATCAACATTTACTAAGGGCCTATTATGTGCTAACCACTATGTTGAGGACACCAATACGAAAATATGCAAAAAAGAAACAATTTCTATACTCAAGGGGAAAGCATGTATATATGTAAATATGAAAAATTCAAAATAAATTCAAGGTAGTTAACGATTACAAGGTAGTTTGGAAGATAGGGCATTGGCACTTTCGGAACTCAAAAAAATATTTCTGTTTGGTGTTCAGTTAGTCTTGAGAGAAGGGATATATAAGGGGAAGCTGTGATTCTATGAGGTAAAGGTGAAGAGAGAATATATTCTGGGCATGGGGAAGGGCCAGTGCAAAGATGCAGAGAAAAGAGATGCAGTGTTTTGTTTCAGGAACAGAGAGCTCCTTTCGCTGCATTGTAGAGCTGAGGAAGGGAAGTAACATAATGAGGTAGGAAAGATAGGTTGTATTTTGAGGTTATTATTGGGCAAAGAAAGGGAAACCTCAGTCAGTCAGTCAACAAAAATTTATCAACTATCAGGAACTGAGCAAAGTTCTGAGGATACATAAAAAAGGCAAAAAATGACTGTCCTTACTTTCAAGGAATTCACAATCTAATGGAGGGGACTATCAACTTCCCTCAGAAAACATTAAATCAATCTTCCAAACAGATTCTGGAGTAACAAAGCCCACAAAAAAGATGTAGTGAAACTATTTTTTTAGCTTAAGATAATTTAAAAGGACTTCAGGAAAGGTCTGTCTCACTTAGGTAGAAGAAGAGTGTACCCTAGAATAGACAGTGTCTGGGCATACCAGTGGGAAGCTTTTAGCTGCAGCACAGATCAGAAACTGAGGTCCCTCAATTCTGGCTCATTAGGCCATTAGTGTGGGCTCCAGTCCCAACGCAAAAGGCAAATTTCAAGCCCCAGAACCCTGGCACAACAGGTGCAACTGAAAGGAACTACCCTGAGCATAGAGGGCAAGCCCTAAGCACATAAGGTTCCAAACTAGAAAGCCAGTGACCAGGCCCAGGGCTCCCAGCAGAGGAAACTTAGGATGGTGCCTGTGTGTGTGCCATGAACAAAATTCAACTTTAAAAGTCAAGAAATTGGCTGAAAAATGAGTAAGAAACAGAAAAGTTCCCTCAGCATAGAAAGCTACTATGGTGACAGGCGGATCAAAACACAAACTCAGAAGAGGGCAATGTCAAAACACCTATGTGTGAAGCTTCAAAGGGGAATATGAATTGGTCTCAAGCCCAAAAAATCCTCTTAGAAGAGCTCAAAAAAGTATCTTAAGAATCAAATAAGAGGTAGAAGAAAAATTGGGAAAAGAAAAGAGAGTTATGTAGGAGAATCATGAACTAAACAACAGCTTGCAAAGGGAAGCACAAAAATTGAACAAAAACCAAGTCCTTAAAAAAATAGAATTGGCCAAATTGGGAAAGAGAATCAATTGAGTAAAACAACTTTTTTAAAAGTAGAATAGGCCAAGTGGAAAAGGAGATACAAAAACTTACTGAAGAAAATAATTCCTTAAAAATTAGATTTAGAAGTAGAAGCTAATGTCAATATGATATATCCAGGATCAGTCAAACAAAATCAAAAGAATAAAAAATATAAAATATACAAATCTTCATGGGGAAAACAGCTGATCTGGAAAACAGATCCAGGAGAGATAATTTAAGAATTATTGAATTACCTAAAAGCCATGTTCAAAAAAAGAGCCTGGACAACATCTTTCAAGAAATTACCAAGGAAAACTGCCCTGATGTCCTAAAACCAAAGGGTAAAATAGTCATTTGAAGTATCCACCAATCACCTCTTGAAAGATATTCCCAAATAAAAACTCCAAGGAATATTATAGCCAAATCCCAGAATTATCAGATAAAGGAGAAAATATTGCAAGGAACCAGAAAGAAGCAATTCAAATATCAAGCAACCAGTCAAGATTATACAGGACCTAGTAGCTTTTACTTTAAAGGATCAAAATGCTTAGAATATGATATTCCAGTAGACAAAGGAGCTTGAATTACAACCAAGAACCAAACTTTCCTGCAAAATTGAATGTACTATTTCAGGGAGTAAAATTTGACCTTCAGTGAAATAGGTGACCCTCAAACTTTCCTGATGAAAAGACCAATGCTGAAGAGAAAATTCAATATTCCAATTAAAGACTCAAGAGAAGCAGAAAAAGTAAACAGGAAAGAAAAAAACCCCAAGCACTTTATTCAATAAGATTTAAACTGTTTTCCCTACACAGGAAGATGATGCGTTTAACTCTTGAGAACTGCATCTATGTTCGGGCAGTCGAAGGAGTATTCATGAGCATAGGCTATGGATATAAGTTGATTCTGATGTGATGATATACAAAAACAAGGGGTGGAAAAATATTGTACTGGGAGAAGAGGAAAGGCAGAGGCAGAATAGGGTATATTACATCACATGAGGAGGCACAAAAGACCTATTACAATACAGGCAAAGAAGGGAGAGGATGAGCATTGTTTGAAACTTACTCTCATTGGATTTGGCTCAAAAAGGTTACTACATACACACTCAGGTATAGAAATTTATTTTAGGGAAGTAGGAAGAGAAGGGGGTAAGAAAAGCAGGACCTGATGTAAGGAAGGGAAGATGGGGGGAGGTGATGGTCAGAAGCGAAACTCTGGTGAGAAGGGAAAGGATGAAAGGAAAGAAAAAATTATGAAGAGGGTGGGGAAATAGGATGAAGGGAAATACACATTTAGTATTCATAACTGAATGTGAATGGGAGGAACTCTCCCATAAAGTGGAAGTGAATAGCATGGTGGATTAAAAAAGTAGGATCCTTTAATATGTTGTTTACAAGAAACACATTGGAAGCAGAGAGATACACACAGAATAAAAGGGAAAAGGCTGGAGCAGAATATATTATGCCTCAGCTGAAGTAAACAGACAAAGCAAATGAAAAACTAGATCTACTTAAAAGAGATAAAGAAGAAAACTACATTTTGCTAAAAGGTACCATGGGCAAAGAAGTAATATCCATATTTAACATATATTCACCAAGTGGAATAGCATTCAAATTTTTAGAGGACAAGTTAGGGGAGTTATAGGAAGAAATAGACATCTCAACCTTCCTCTCCTAAAGACAGATAAATCTAATCACAAAATAAACAAGAAAGAAAATAAGAAGGTGAATAGAATTTTAGAAAAGTTAGATATGATAGACCTCTGGAGAAAACTGAACGGGAACAGAAAGGAATATGCTTTTTTTCCAGTGATATCTGGTACATAAACAAGAATTGACCAAGGTATAAAAACATCAAAATCCAACACAGAAAGGCAGAAATATTATATGCATCCTTTTCAGATCATGATACAATAAAAATTATATGTAATAAAAGTCAATGGAAGGACAGCTTAAAAGTATTTGAAAACTAAATAATCTAATCCTAAAGAATGAGTGGGTCAGACAACAAATCACTGAAGCAATCAATAACTTCACCCAAGAAAATTATAATAGTGAGACAACATACCAAAGCTTATGGAATTTAGCCAAAGCAGTTCTCAGAGGAAATTTTATATCTCTAAATGCTTACATGAAAAAAAAATAGAGAAAGAGGAGATAAATGAATTAGGATACAACTAAAAATGCTAGAAAAAGAATAAATTAAAAATTCCCTATTAAGTACAAAATTAGAAATTCTGAAAATCAAAGGAGAGGTTAATAAAACTGAAAGCAGGAAAACTATTAAACTAATAAATGAAACTAAGGGTAGGTTTTATGAAAAAAACAATAAAACAGATAAACTTTTGGTCAATTTGATTTGAAAAAGAAAGAAGAAAACTGGATTACCAGTATCAAAGATGAAAAGGGAGAATTCACCACCAAGGAAGAGGACATTAAAGCAATAATTAGGAGATTTTTTCCCCAACTCTATGTCAATAAATCTGACAATCTAAGTGAAATAAGTAAATATTTACCAAAATATAAATTGATCAGTCAGTGTTGGGGAAACCTGTAGCCTCAAGGTTACATGTGACTCTTGGATGTGGCCTTTTGACTGAGTCCAAGTTTTCCAACAAACCATTTTATTAAGGGGATTTGTTTTGTGAAATTTGGATTCAGTCAAAGGGCCACACTTGAGATCCCAGAGGGTCACATGTGGCCTCAAGCCTGCAGGTTCCCCTTCCATAGCCCAGATTAACAGAAGAGGATCTACAAAACCCTATTTTAGAAAAAAGAAATTGAACAGGTCATCGAAGAACTCCCTAAGTAAAAATCTCCAGGGCCAGATGAATTTAGAAGTAAAAATCTCCAGGGCCAGATGAATTTAGAATTCTACTAAACAATTAAAGAATAAGTAATTCCAGTGCTATATAAACTATTGGGGAAAATATGTGGAGTCCTACCAAATCCCTTTTATGAAACAAATATGGTGTTGATACCTAAAACCAAAAGAGCCAAAACAGGGAAAGAAAATTATTAAACAATTTCCCTAATGAATATTGATGCAAAAACTTTATATAAAATATTAGCAAAGGGATTACAGGAATTTATCATGAGGACAATATACTATGACCAGGTGGGATTTATATGAGGAATTTAGGGTTTGTTCATTATTAGGAAAACTATCAGCATAATTGGCATATCAATAACAAAATTAATAAATATCATATTATTATCTCAAGAGATGCAGAAAAACCTTTTGACAAAATACAGCATCCGTTTCTACTAAAACTACCAGAGAGCATAAGAATAAATGATGTTTTCCTTAAAATGATAAGCAGTATTTGTCTAAAACCATCAGCAAACATTATGTGTAATGGAAATAAGCCATAAACATTCCCAATAAGATCAGAAGTGTAACAGGGATGCCCATTATCATCGCTATTATTCAATATTGTACTAGAAATGTTAGTTTTCACAATAAGAAAAGAAAAAAGAAATTGAAGGAATTAGAGTAGGCAAAGGAGAAACAAGGCTATCACTCTTTGCAGATAATATGATGGTACACTTAGAGAATTCTGGAGAATTAACTGAAAAACTATTTGAAGCAACTTTAGCAAAGTTGCAAGATATAAAACTAACCCATATAAATCATTAGTATTTCTATATGTAACAAAGTCCAGCTGCAAGAGATAGAAAGAGATTCCATTTTAATATATTTATAGATAATATAAAATATTTGGATGTCTGTCTACCTACCAAGATAAATCCAAGAACTATCTGAGCACAATTACAAAACACTTTTTACACAAATAAAGTCAGATCCAAACAATTGGGAAAATATCAGTTAATATGATGAAAGTGATAATTTTATGTAAATTAATCAAACTACCATGCCAACCAAACTACCAAAAATTACTTTATAGAGCTAGAAAAAATTATAACAAAATTCATCTGGAAGAACAAAAGATCCAGAATATCAAGGGAATTAATGGGAAAAAATTCAAAAGAAGGTGACCTAGTTATACACCAGACCTAAAGCTATATTATGAATCAGCAATCATCAAAACTATTTGGTGCTGGCTGAGAAACTGAGTGGTGGATCAGTGGAATAAGTTAGGAACATACGACACAGTAGTAAATGATTATATTAATCTACTGTTTGAAAAACTCACTATTTGCCAAAAACTGCTGGGAAAACTGGAAAATAGAATGCAAAAACTAGGCATAGATCAACATTTCACACCCTATACCAATATAAGGTTGAAATGGGTACATGATTTAGACATAAAGGAAGTTAAATACATTTGGAGATCAAGGAATAGTTTACCTGTCAGTTCTACAGAGAAGGGAAGAATTCATGACTAAACAAGAGATAAAGAACATTATGAAATACAAAGTGAATAATTTTGATTATGTTAAATTCAAAAGGTTTTGTGGAAGCAAAACCAATGCAACCAAGATTAGAAAGCAAGGAGAAAGTTTGGAAACAATTTTTATAGTCAATGTTTCTGATAAAGACCTCATTTCTAAAATATATGGAGAATTGAGGTAAATTTGTAAGAACATGTCATTCCCCAGCTGATAAATGGTTAAGGGATATGAACAGATAGTTTTCAGGTGAAGAAATTAAAGTTATCAATAGTCACATGAAAAAAGCTCTAAATCACTACAGGTTAGAGAAATGCAAATTAAACAACCTCTAAGGCATCATCTCACACCTCTAAGAGTGGTTTATTTGAGAGAAAATGAAAATGATAAATTTTGGGGGAGATATGGGGAAATTGGAGCATTAGTGCATTGTTGGTGGAGTTGTGAACTGATCCAACCATTCTGGAGAGCAATTTTGAACTATGCCCAAAGGGATATAAAACTGTGTATACCCTTTATCCAGAAATACCACTACCAGATCTGTATCCCATAGACATCCAAAAAGGGGAAAAGGATCTATATAGGCAAATATATTTGTAGCAGCTTTTTTTGTAGTGGCAAATAATTGGAAACTAAAGGAATACCCATCCATTGTGGAATGGCTGAACAAATTGTAGTATATGAATATAAATAATAATAAATATGAATAAGTAAGTATAAATGACTACTATTGTTCTATAAGAAATGATGGGCAGGCAGATTTCAGAAAAACCTAGAAAATCTTAGATGATCTGATGCTGAGTAAAGAGAGCAGAACCAGGAGAACATTATATATAGCAATGGCAGCATTATGCAATGATTGACTATGATAGAATTAACTTTTCTCAGCAATGGATGAACCAGGAGAATTCTAGAAGCCTCATGATGGAAAATGCTAACCACATCCAGAAAGAACTGTAGAGTATGAATACTGATTTTTTATATTTCCTTTGTTTTTTGCTTTTTTTCCCCCTTTCTCATGGTTTTTCCATTTTGTTCTGATTCTTCTTTCACAACTTGACTAATATGGAAATACGTTTAACATGATCATGCATTGGATTGCTTGCCATCTTAGGGAGGGAGAAGAGAAAAATTTGAAACTCAAAATCTTATAAAAATGAATGTTGAAAACTATCTTTACAAGTAATTGGAAAATATACAGTAGTATTAACTGGAAAAAAAGAAAAAAATAAAAAAGGAGTAAGGGAGACCAGACATTACAAAAAGCATTGCACCAGTTAATGTTATGTTGGTCCTGCTCCAATACAGCAATTCTAGGTGTAAGAAGTGTATGTGTATGTGAGCTGATTTTTCCCTAGATAAAACCTGAATATAGAGATGGTTAGTAAAACAATGTCTGACTGCTAGACAGAACACAGAAAAGCAGCCCAGTTTCAGAGTTTTCTCACTAAGTAACAGCCTCAAGGATCTCTTGTTCATCAGATGAATTTCAAGATACTCACCAGAGAACTGAGAAGCTAAAAACACCGATCCACACTTTATACATGTTAGTCCTTAAGCTATGTTTTGAAATAGAGCAATTCACTGGCACCTAAATACAAGACTGATTTTATTCTTTCTTCTTTTTGAAATATTGCACATCCATACAAATCCAAAGTTAAGGGGAAAAAAAGCCCTTGAGATTTTGAAAGCAGGTAGAATGCAACTATATCCTTAAGCTATTTATCTTTGATGATGGATTTGCCACCCTGCCACAATTTTCCTGTGGTTAATTAAAGGATCCCACATATCCCATCTCTGAGGATTCTTTGGCCAGTGAAGCAGTGGAGTAGCAATGGGGGGAAGGAGGGAAGAGTGAAAAGGAGAAATACCAAGATTGTAATACCCCTGACCATTTCCTCCTCCTTTTTCTGCTATCTCCTGTGTCTGAAATATAGGATTATAGTGTTTGGAGCTGAAAGGAACCTTGATATATTCATGTCTTTCATTTTACCCTTGAAGAATTGTGGTCTAGAGAGAGACGCCTTGTCTGGGTTACCCAAGTTAGTGAGCATCAGAGATGAGATCCAAACTGAGGTGATCTAGTTGAAAATCTTACCCTCTTTCCACACTCCCATGACATTTACCCAGAGGAGAGATTGCATCTTGTTATTTGCTTTGGGAAATCAAACTAAGCCATTTTTTGCCTTTATTTCTTTTTAACACACAAAGCACTTTATTTTATTCTAATTAATTTATTTGTTTTCAGTTTTCTACAATCACTTCCACAAATCTTAGATTTTTTCTCCTCCCTCTGCTCTGCCCCCCCCAAGGTGGTGTGCAATCCTATACGAGTTCTACACATACATTGTTACTGAATACATTTTCATCTTAGTCACCTCACGTGAAATAATTAAAGTGAATGAGGAGAAACCATGAGAAAAACCAAAACAAAACAAAAGAGTCTGCTTCATTCTGTGATCCAGTTCTCTGGATGTGGAAGGCATTTTGCCTCAAGAGTCCATTGGGAATTTTTTAGGTCCTTGCATTTCTGTGAAGTACTAAGTCTACCAGAAAATTTCCTCACATACTGTGGTTGTTTCTGTGTACGAAGTTCTCCTGGTTCTGCTCCTCTCACTCAGCATCAGTTCATATAAGTCCTTTCAGGCCTTTCTGAAGTCTTCCTGTTCATCATTTCTTACAGCATAATAGTATTCCATTACATTCATATACCACAACTTGTTCAGTCGTTCCCCAATTGATGGGCATCCCCTTGATTTCCAGTTCTTGGACACTGAGTAGGAGTTGCCTCAGACAATTTGAGACCTGGGAAAGACCTTAGCTTAAAAAGGTCAAGGTCTCCCATGGCATGCTGGGCCATTGCCAGTCATCCTGGCCTATGTTTTGCCACTGGACTGTGATGACTCTGGTGGAGAAAAAGAGATTGAGGATTTGGTACAACCCTGCCTCACTTAAATCCAATTCACTTCTAACTTAAGACATCACCCTTCTAACGTCATTGATCCTCTTCTAGAACAAAGGACAAACAAACAAGACCATGAACTCAGAGGAGAAGAGAGCCAATGAAGCTGTTCAGCACACCCTGAAACTCAGGTTTCAAAGGTCAAGCTTCCTTAAAGCCAGGCAAGATATTCTTCTGGGAAGGGAGAGTGGGGAGGAGAAGGAGATGGATATTCAGGAGTTCAGCGAATTCATTAAGAAGAGTATTTCACAGGGACACTCTATCTGTACTGTTTGTTTTGCTAAAAGAGCTATATGACGGCTGCACCTTATTTAGGCCTGGCTCTGGTAACAACTTTCTGTCAACTTGATTTATCCTTAGTGGGATGGTGATGGAATGGAAAGAAGATTGTAGACAGAATTCCAAGTCTGAGACACAGCTCTGACATTAACTAACTGTGTGACATTGGGTAATTCAATGAGCATCTTTGGGTCTTTCTTCATCTATAAAATGAGAAAATTGCACTAGATGAACTCTAAGTTCTAAAAATCCTTGAGATGGCTCATGGAGGAAACCTTTGTCTTTGCTCTGTGTGCCTATTTCTATTACCCACTCCTCTTAGATACTCAGACTTTTCCTCCACTCCAACCAATGAAAGTAAAAGAAGGGAAGTATTATTCAGAGTGATTTGGACCTGTAATTTTGTATATCAAATTCTTCCAAGTTGCAATCCTGGAGGTTGGCTGAAAAGAAGTCTTAAAATATGAAATGTCAGATTATAAGACTACCTTTCCCCCTTCCCTTTGCCCTGCTCCCTTCTAATCAGGTCAGACTACCTTGGCAACTGTATTATTCACTGTCACTAAAACTGACTTGTTCAGTTTGGGGGGTGAAAATTATTTAATGTAAGAGTGCTAAAGAATACATTTTAACCATTCAAGCCAGTCTTTTCCTGGGCTTTAGCCTAGACCTTTTTCTACTTTCAATATTTGAAAACATTTGAATGCAATGGAATTTAAATAAAGGTATATGGAGTTTCTTCAACAGAAGCTAAATATGGCTTTCACCAAGATTACTTCTCATCTCTTCTCTATGACTCTTCTGTTTATCTGGTTTTCTTGCTGTTGTCATTGGTGTTCATTTGTTTCATTCATGTCCAATTCTTCATGATCCCATTTGGGATTTTCTCAGCAAAGATACTGAAGTGATTTGCCATTTCCTTCTCCAATGTATTTTACAGATGAGAAAATTGAGGCAGAGGTAAGCAACTTGCCCAGGATCATACAGCAAGGAAGTGTCTCAGGTGAGAGTTGAACTCACATCACATGAATTTTCATGACTCTAAGCCTGACATTAAACATGTACCATCTAACTGCCCCATGCACCTAATTATTTGCATGTTATTTCCCTCATTAGAATGTAAGCTACTTGAAGGCAAGGACTGATTTTGCATTTCTTTATATCCTTCTCTGCTTAGCATAGTCCCTGACACATACTAAATATATAATGAATCCTTTTTTGATTGATTTTGATTATTCTACAGATCAGACATACAGTATCTTATATTGTTGTGGTCATGTTTGACTTTTTTTGAACCCATGGACTTATCTATGGAGTGTCTTGACAAAGATACTGAATTACATTGCCATTTCCTTCTCCAGCATGTCCCCATTTTACAGAGAATTAATGGAGGCAAATTGGGGTCAAGTGACTTGTTCAGGTTCACACCCTAGTAAATGACTAATGCCAAATTTGACTTAGACCTTCCTGACTCCAGGAGCAATGCTCTATCCTCTAGCTTCCCCACAATATCTTAAACATCACACCAATACTAAAGTAAATGACAATATATTCCAATGGAGGTGGAGGGGAGGTGCTGTTTTCATTTCATCTTCATATCTCCGAGAGTTTAGCACAGGTCTGTTTAATAACTGACACTTAATAAGTACTTGGTGATTAATTGACAACTGGACCGGTAGCACATGTGTTTCATATGTCCAGTATAGAAAAGATACCAGTCATTTTTCTTCTTTGACTCCACAGAGATGTCGCAACAATTACAATGACTTCAACTAAACTTCTACAGGGCATCTAGGTGACACAGTGGATAGATCACTGGGCCTGGAGTCTGGAAGACTCTTCTTCTTCTTGAGTTCCAATCTACCCTCAGACACTTACTAGCTGTGTGACCCTGGGAAAGTCATTTAACCATATGCCTTACTTCTTCATCTGTAAAAGGAGTTGAAGAAGTAAATGGCAAACCACTCCAGTATCTTTTGCCAAGGAACTCCAAATGGGAACATGAAGGGTTGGACCTGACTGAACAAAACTTCTAAAGAAGTGGTACCTAAAAATAACCACATTTAGATTTCAAGTCACCCTGTCACACCGGGGGTGACTCTTGTCCATGTCCTGAAAAAGTTCACTGCAATGAGTCCAGCAAATGTACTTGACATCTTTTTCATTTTCTACTTGTGAGGTACTAATGAAACACTGTCCACCCATTATTCCTTATTCTATCTAGTTAAGCAGCTCATTTTCACTTCCTATTATATACTTTGTTGATATCTTTTACTACTGTTTTTCTCATTTGTTATGCTGTGAAGACTGTTCGATGTAGCATGTGCCTCTCTATTGCCATCTGTGTGATATTCATCTTTAATTCTTCAGAGACTATTGCTTTTCATGTCTGGCAACAACAGTAGAGAATTTGGGAGAAAGCAACAATGGTAAAATGTTCAGATTAAAAAGGTAAGGCTTTATTTTCATGGATTTGTGTAATTTGTTGAATGTAATCAACCTGCTCACCTCCCATTATTCTACTCCTGACTAGTTTCCATCTGTACCAGATATATATATCTCTATCTATATTATATCTCTATCTATCTATCTATATATACACACACACGCATATATATATATATATATATTGCTGGACATACAAATGCATGTTAAAATGTGGGTAATAAGACATTTTTTATCTACTTGGTCTTTCCTTCCTTCCTTCCTTCCTTCCTTCCTTCCTTCCTTCCTTCCTTCCTTCCTTCCTTCCTTCCTTCCTTCCTTCCTTCCTTCCTTCCCTCCCTTCCTTCTTCCTTCTTTCCTTACTTTTTTCCATCCCTTTCTCCATTTTTTCTTCCTTCCTTTTTCAGAGATTCACCACTAAGTCATTGCTTCAAGGAGGGAACATTTATGACTTGACACTAAGAAGCATTTTGGAATAACTATAATTAAGTAATAATTATTTAAAAAATAGGATAGGCTGTTGAAAATACTAGATTTTAAAAATCGTGAGCCTCTAGTTCTTGAAATCCCTGAAGTCCTTGTTAAAATAATCATAGGTAGAAATAGCTAGCATTTATTTAACTCTTTAAGGTTTGCAAAGAACATTGCATATTGTCTCATCTGATGCTGAAAGGGAAGAGACTTCAAAGTAGTTCACAATGAATAGTGAAATGTCACAAGATACAGAATTCACCTTTTATAGTCCCAAATGTGTTGCCCTGGAGGGAAACTGAAGTTCATTTTTAGACCTTCACTGCAGAGTTCAAAATCAAAATGACATTTCTTTTGTTTTTAACCTGTATATACTGCATGCAGTATAATGGTGGTTTGATCTGTCACCCTACCAACCACTGCCAAATTTCAGATTCTTTCACAACACACATTACAGCATGTTGCATGTGCTCCTTAAATATTTGTTGAGAAATGCAAACAATTGACTCAAAAGGTGGTTTGTTTCAGCTGGTGTGTACATAACTTTAGTCTCTGAAGAAAACTGGGATATATCTAGCATTTCTAGGGATGACACTCCTCCAGGCTTTCTAGAGAAATGACATTCTACAATATTTTAGCCAGCCTAACATGTATATTGTAAGTCTAATCTGTATTTTATTTATAAAAATAAAAAGGAGCAGAGAAATATTAAAATGTAAGGATTTGAAAGACTAGAAATTCGAAGAGTATTTGTACTCATCTAGTCTGAATGAAATTGGAATAGACAGGGTTCAATAACTTTCGTAACTGATATCTGTTCTGTTGGAATGGATAGTAGAATATGAGTACCTCAATTAACAACTCCTGCAAGATAATTTCATAGACAAGAAATAAGTGAGAAGAAACAAAACCATTTGGATTTGTTTCAGCTGTACCTGCTTGACAGTGATCAATGAGGAGGTGTCCAGAAAGATCATCAGGATGTTGTTTGATAATACACTGCAGAGGAAGTTCAGCTTTATCCAGCATACAATAGAGAAAAAGAATGTTGAAAAATCTTTCTGTGGTACATCATGACCAATGAGAAGCTCCACAGATAGTCAGGAATGACAGATGTATTATAGGCATATTATCTTGTGGAAAGATGCTGTGTGGGTCATAAAGCAAGGATAATAAACAAAAAATGTACTGGCTGACGATCAGACATAGTTAAAGATCATGAATACCTAGTAAGGAGGCTGAAAGCTTTGGGGGGGGGGGGGTTTGAATCAATGTTCTGGGTGTTTGGACAGATATAAGAACAAAAGACTATTGTGTTATTAATGTAAGCACATGAGCCGGTACTCATAGCATGATGATCAACAACAAATTAAAAAAGAATATCCTTTGCATTGATGTCAGTATCATTACTCAGCAGTCCTATAAGAATCAGAAACCTGTGATCTAGTTCCACTTTGTTTTTGTGTTCTATTTTAATGACATGTAAAGAAGTTGGTTTTTTAAAGGAGGAGGAAGTTAGGGAGGTATGGGTCACTGGTTACAAGATTCAGGTATTTAGACAAGAAGCTGATAGTATCTCAAGTTTAGTTGCAGGAGCAGTCATCTCCCAACAAAGGGTGACATTGTTGAAGAATCTGGTAGAGTGGGCTGTAGAGTAGCCATGCAAGCTGGAGCAAATAAATACCGCAATGACACAGATATGAAGAGATAAAAACTTTCTACATGATGATAGCTTTAAAAATTTGTCTTTTCCCAACTCCTGCTTACTGTGCTCAATGTTCCTTCCAGATTTTTCTCCTTATACCAGAGACAAAGAAATAGTAGAGGATTATTTATTTTTTTTTTAGAAAACTAGAAATTACTCTATCTCTCATGCACATTCATGGAGCAAAGCACTGGGTTCAAACTTTGGAGTCTGTGACGAAGAACACTAACCAGACAACCTGATGACCCTGCTAATGCTGCAGAAAAATAAGTACATAAAGAAAGAAAGAAAGAAGAAAATAAAGAGATTGAGGTAGGAAGGGAGGAAGAAAGAGAAAGATAGGAAGAAAAAAGAAATGAAACAAAAAGGAAAAAGAAAGGAAAAGCAAAAAGAAAGAAATGGAACAAAAAGGACAAATAAACAAAAGCAAAAAGTAAAGGGAAAAAAGAAAGTAGGAAAAAGAAAAGAAAGGAAGAAAAAGGCAGAAAGTGAGAAAAAAGACAAAAGTTTAGAAAAAGACATTAATCCCTGACATTAATAAGAGAAATGACCAATTACAAAAGTAATTTCTACTTCCACTGAACCTCAATTTCAACAATACAAAAAGCACCCTAATAAATTCATTGACATGTGAGGTACAAAATGATAGGCGGCAGATCCAACTGCCTTTTGTGTAACATGTCAGTCAAAGAATTTAGGTAAAAGTTAATGAGAAATCATAATTTCAGTGAACAGATGATAAAATATACCTTTCTTCTCTTTGCAGAAAGGCAAGTGACCATGTGGACAGAATGTTGCATAAATTATTTTTGCTTAATTTTTTTCGCTTGAGTATTTTTAAGTATTAACTTTTTGCTTAAGTATTTTTCTTTTATCAAGAATGGGCCAGGGGGAGGGAGTGTCAGTGTTGGTTGTGGGGCCAGAAGCAGGATCAGATGAGAAATGTAAAACCAAAATGGCGCCTATATATAATGATGATGATTATCATTTTCACTAAGACTGTATTGTAGGCTAGGGATGATCATGAAAGTTTAAAAAATTTAAGAGTTCTTATCTGTGATGTATCAACTGAAATTACTTAAGGAAGAGAAATCAAAAGCAGAAGATAAGAATATGAAGGAAGAAAGTACAAAAAGATCTGGGAGGAGATAGAAAGTAACCAGAGGAAGTAACCCCAAAACTTATGGTTTACTGGGACACTTCAAGATCCTGTGATTTCGTTAGTATGTGTACACTTGATGCCAAAGCAGAGTACAACTCCATTTTTATTTGATGGATGACCTTTAAAATTTGCCATGGCCAAAATATTCATTGTCCTAAAGCCAGAGTGGTAATGACCTCCCTCTGAACTAACTAGCCGGTCCTCTGATGACAAACAAATAAACTGATCCTTAATTAAACACCTTAAATTTAGAATCTTCTGTGATTCCCTTGATGTCAGCTTCCTGGACAGAAGTTTCCTTCCTGGAGCTAGAAGAAAATCAAGTTCCTGGCCTTTCAAACAAATCAGTTTGGCATAGATGAGCCTCCAAGGCTATTCTGCACTTTAAAATTTTAGTCCCCGTTCAACAATAAGCTAGGAAGGTTTGAGTATTCTCACAGCAATCTGAATCACATTATCATCCACAGACTGAACTTGTAGCTAGTTTTAAGATTCACAAGATGCTAGCTTTTAAAACAGCCCTTTAGGTGTGTAAAGACCATCTCTCTCTCTCTCTCTCTCTCTCTCTCTCTCTCTCTCTCTCTCCCTCTCTCTTCCCCATACCACCTTCCATCTCTTCGATGGACAAAAACTTGTAGGAGTAGATGATCTAGGCAGTAATAAACCTCTGTCACTAGCAGAGATTTAGCAGTCACAAACAATTAATTCTTCCCATGAGTGGTCCAAGGTTAATTTTAGCCTCCTAAACTGTCTCCTGCCAGATCTGATCAGTTTCCTCCTTTAGCTCCAGCTGTCTGGTTCCTGATGGGATCTGGCTACAAGGAAGTTGGCATTATCAGTCCATTAACCATCACTAGCAGTGGAACTGTGAGACTGATGAATATTGATCACCTGTTCTATGAGGTTATCCGATGATACTGAATGGATCTGACATTTCCTCGTTGCCATGGGCAGCCTTTATTTCACCCATCTCAGAGCTCTTTGGTACACAATTTTGCCCATGGGGAAGGAGGAAAAGTAGGAAGGAGAGAAGGAACTTTCAGTCAGCTTTAGATACCTGAGATGACTGTACTTATTGCAAGGGAGTACTTCAAGTGTACTCCAGTTCATTGCCTCAGGCCAGAGGTGAGCACTGAGCTGCTGGGAAAGTGCTCTAAATTATCTCTTTCCAACCTGGTTTGGAAAATGCTTTGGATGAAAAAAAATCAGTGGAACAGAAAGTCTCCAAATATCCCTTTCTAGAAATGGACTTGAATATCTCCTGTCTAAGTAGGCTCCCTCATAAGCATTTGAGTGTTGTCAGTGGAACCTTTTATTCTTGGATATTTCAATTTATTTAAGTCATTATTAAGGAAGTATTTATTAAGCAAGATTAATACAGATCAAATCAACATCCTGAGTAGGAAACTATCTTATCTTCAACAAGATAGTAACTTCAGTGGGCTTCTACTGGTGTTTTTCTTCCTCGCAATAGAACCTCATTCTTACCACCAAAGAACCCTTTCCCACATTCAGAGGTTCATTAATTCTCAGGATGAGTTGGAAGGAAATGTATCTTTTAGCCAATCAAACAATGGTTCCCATTTATTGGGATGTCTCTTTTTTGCCTGAAATCCCTTCTGGAAGAGCATAAGTAGGCTTTATTGGTTTCCACTTTCCTCCTTTGAGAAAGAATTTTTTGAAATTTCCTCTAGTTCATGGCCTATAGTGTTTATCAAACTGCTTTAGAGGATTTGTTGACCAGAGAGATGATGTTCAGAGAGTTCAGATTCAGGAAAGGTGAGTTACCAACAAACATGAGGCTGCAAAAAGGCATCCCAATTAATCCTACTAATGACTTCCTAGAAGAAGTAGAAAACTGACTGTATTGGAACTGAACTTTAAAAAAATGAATCACTACTTAAAAATACTGGTTTTTTTTAAAAAACTGCTTTTTAAAAAATTCAATCATCCAACCCTTTGCCCTAGAGAATACAAAGAAGCTACTTGGCTGATTTTTTTCCCCGTCAAACTGATTGAATGAAATAATTATTTTGGTAAATTATTACAAGTGGCACACATTTTGTTTGACTGACGGGAGGGGAGAGCAGGGAAAAAGAAGTATGAAAAAAATGAGCCTAAATATCAAGAAACTTCAAAAACTTCCTCTACGACTCTTGAAATAACTAAGAAGAATTGAAATTATGATGCAATTATAGTTTCCATATGTTCCTTTACATTCAATACTGAAAATAAATTTTCATGCTATTATTATTCACAAGACAAAGAGAGGCAGAGTCTGGAAGACCTGAGTGCAGTCTTGCCTCTCACACACACTCAGTACACTTAACCTCTTCTTGACCCTGGACAACTAAGAGTCCAAGTCACAAATGGCTGGTTTGCATTGGTGGAGGAAATTTCAACACCAGGACTTCTCTACATAAATAAATATGAGGGCTCTCTTCAGCACAAAAAAACAGTCTAGTCTGGAAATCTGACTGCTTATGTTGATTGGAAATTAACAATAATAGTAGCTATCATTTATATGGTACTTTAAGGTTTGCAGTGAACTTTACACATCTAACGATTACATTAATTTTGTGACGTAGATGCTATTTACTCATTTTATAGATGGGCAAACTGAGGTTTAGAAGCTAAAATGACTTCCCAAGAGTCAGGTGAACAGTGTTTGAGGTAAAATCAGATCTTTCTCGAAAACTCCAAGTCCTGCACTCTATGCACTACGGCATATAGTGGACAAAGAGATAGCTTTAAAGTTAGGAAGACCTGATATCCTGCATCTGACACACAGCAACTATGCAACCCTGGGCAAATCACTTAACCTCTTAGTGTTCTAATTCATTGGTATCAAGTTCAAATACTAAAGGATACCTGTGGGTCACTACTGACTGAGACAATCACAAATTAACATTACCTAAAACCCATTGTAATGTTGATATAAGATTAATGGTGGATGAGGGGGGAAGAATTAAAGATCTTCCCCATCCAGTAATAGGCCTTTTGTTAATTTCTATTGAGGCACTGAATCAGAAGGTCATACTAACATGACAAAACAGGAAAATGATAACTGTTGGAGAAAATGTGGGAAAGTTGGAACACTAATGCACTGTTGGCAGAGTTGTGAACTGATCCAATCATTCTGAATAGCAGTTTGGAACTATGACCAAAGGGCTATAAAACTGCGCATACTCTTTGATCCAGCTATAAGAAATGATGAGCAGGCAGACTTCAGAAAAACTTGGAAAGACTTTTATGAACTGATGCTGAGGGAATGGAGCAGAACCAGGAGAGCATTGTACACTGCCACAGTCACATTGTGAGATGACTGATTTTGATAAGACTTAACCCTCCTTCTCAATGCAAGGGTCTAAAACAGCTTCAAAAGACTCATAATAGAAAATACTATCCACATTCAAAAAATGAACTATGGAGTCTGAATGCGGATAGAAGCATATTCTTATTTTTTCCATTCTCATGATTTTTCCCTTTTGTTTGAATTCTTTCTTCACAATGTGACTAATCTGAAAATATGTCTAGAAGGATCGTACATGTATAGCCTCTGTCAGATTGCATGCCATCTTGGGGAGGGGAGAAAAAAATTTGGAAGTCAAAGTCTCATAAAAGTGAATCTTGAAACCTATCTTTACATGTCAGTGGAAAAAAAATAAAATGCTATTAAGTGAAAAAAAGAAACACCTGGGAAGATTTATATGAGATTATGCCAAAAGAAGTAAAGAGAACCAGGAGAATTATTGTCAGATGATCAACTGAGAAAGACTTGGTACTTGATGAAAACAATGATCTACCACAGTTGATTCATAATGACAAATATTATCTACCACCAGATAGAGAATGGATGAACTCAGAATGCAAATGGAAGAGAAATTTTTAAATCTTTCTTTTTTTTCAGAAGATGGCCAATGAAGAAATTTGTTTTGTGTGACTTCATATTTGTAACAGATTTTCTGTTTCTTGTCTTCTTAATGAATGGGAGAAAGAACGGTTGGGAGGAGGGAGAAAATTTGAAATTGAAAATAATATAAAATTGAATTTAAAACATATGTTCATTAGACTGTATCTTTAACATATTTTGTTAGATATTTCCTAAGTACATTTTAACTGGCCAGTCTAGGGGTTGTTTTTTAGTGAAGTTTGTGGTCTATGGGAAGTAAGTTTGACACTTCAGGTCTGGGTTCTCTGAGATTGTAAGTTGCAGAGAGGAGTTGCAACTTGCATTGCTTTAATGAAGTTTCTTCATTTGGGAGGTCTCTATACCATTAAACTCACAGGCCCATTACCTATTCCTATTCTTGAACTGTATTATTGTAAAAAGGGGAAGTCTTTGCTTTCAACTTAAAGGAGCTGTTCTATATAATTAGTGGTGTGGTTGATATAAAAATAAAAATAACTTCCTTCAGCATGATCTTCCTTGAAACCTTAATTTCTACATCCACAGGAAGGATTCAGTTGTTTTCACTCTTTTCTGGATAACCTCAAACTTGAATGGGTAAATTTTTTAAGAAACTCTTCTTCATGCCTGATTCCATTTGACTTTGGATGGGGTCTGTCTTTCAATTAAAGGAACTGAAATCTCTTCTCTGATTTTCATCACAGCCAGGTATACTCCCTTGTTGGAATTAGAAATAACAACAGACATATGGTGTGAGTTCAATGCAATTGGTAAAGCTCAACTAATGCCCCAAATTCTTACATGTTACATACATGTTACATACATATATACAGCTAATCCCTTGTAGTGACTTCAAATAGAAAGAGAACAGTACATATTTTCTTGGTTAAAAACCACTGGATCTCAGTTTCCATTACTATTTTTCCAAAGTAATTTTGAAGATGTACCCACAAGCAGTTCTCATCCATAATCTTCTTAGTTAATGTATATGATTGTATTTCTTCTTGTAGCCACATGTTGGAATATTTTATTTGATAATGAGTAGCTTTTTCCTGAAACCGAAAATAAATGTGTTCAGAGCAAGAAGAAACAGATTAAAAGAAAAAATGACAGTTGGGTGTTTAGTTGGTTTTTGTTTTTGACAGTTCCAAATATCTTTACCTTTTGCCATTTAATTCCGAAAAGACTAAAATGTTCTAAATGAAGGTTGTAGCTACTGTGCCTTGGGAAATGAAAGGATCATTAGACTGGAAAACACATGAAGGGGTCTTCTGAGCAAATTCTCTTGCTTTGAGGCAAATATTATACTCATGACATCTCAGCAAGAAAATGCTGTGCTCATTTTATTTTAATGTACTCAGGGGAAGAGATGCTTCTGTCTTTATTGTGAGCAAAATACAAGCTCCTTGAGGGCAGCCATTTTTTTTTATTTGCCTAGAATCTAGCATTCAGTACCAGTTTAATAAGTGCTTGTTGAATTGAAATGGCAATTCAACATATTGCACTCATCTATCACTCAGTTTCAAGCCACTCCCTCCCTAGAGGAAAAAGGAAAAAAATACTGTTTATTGCAACTCTTTACCAAATGATTTCTCAAACAATTTTGTAATTTCCCAGATTCCATCTCCTTATCCCCCCAAATTCCTTTTTAACTTTTTCAATCTTTGACACTCTTCACCATCCCTTTCTTCTTGGAACTCCTTTTTGGCTTCCATGACACTAATGGCCATTCAAATAAGGAATGTACCCATTTCAGTTATTTGAATGTTTTCATTCCTACCTTTCAAAAACTATGTCTCTAAAATGTACTCTTTGCTTCATCAAACCTGTCTCCTAAACATGTTATACCCATTTTGAAATCTAATAATGACAATGACAATCTAGGTCATGACTGCTAGTGTCCTAGCCTTTGACTTCCTCTCAGGCTCTTTCTTACCAGCTCCTTGCAGCAAACCACTCTCTTCCTTGGCATCTTCCTAATCTTTTCCAGTACCCTTACCATACCAGTTAGATTCTAGGCCTCCTGGCCTTTATCTTTACCTCAGGGCCTTCTCTAGTAGTCTGAACCAGCCCCAGACTACTACTACCTAACTCTGACCTCAAGGAGTTTACACATGAATGGGGGAGACAACACACAAAAAGAAGATGAAAAGGAATGGGGAAGGAGAAGAAAAAGGTCCCCTGAGGTAGGGGCACAGTGGATAAGTCAGTCAAAGAATTCCCAAAGTAATGCAGCCTGCTAAGGAATGAGATGCCTGAGCTGAACTGTTTTCATAGGTATGAGGCAGAGCCTGTAGTGCAATGCAGGTCTCTTCACTCCAAGTATCAGCTTATGTTGAAAACAACATTTTAACAAAGAGAATATCAGTGTGTTAAATTGTCTGTGGCCTCACCTAATGAGAACTCATTTATTTTTTTTAATAAGTTATGAAATATATTTCTTTATATAAAGAGAAACATTTATTACATCTATCTATCTATATAGACAGATATAATAGCAATCATATTTGGGCAATGTGATATCGTAAAAAGGGCACTGGATCTGAAAGCAGAAGACCTGGGTTTAAGTTTCCCCTTGTTGACCTGAAAACTTTGGTTAAAGAAAAGACAACAGGCTAAATGCATACATTTTATGATTTAATTAATGAATCAATCAATTCCCTATTAAAAAAAACGGTAACATAATGCATTATGGAGTCATAAAAATATTCTAACTACTCAGTACAGAAATCTCCTGGCTTATATACATTTTACCGTGAGAAAGGAACTCTCTTGGTTGAGAAAATCATAAATTTAGTAAGACAAGAAAATTAACAAAGTGATATTGATTGGGCCCTACGATTCTAGACTGTGCAAACATATGTCTCTGTGACATACGACAAGAAAGGAAATCCCACCACTAGTGCCAGGCTTCCTGTCCTAAACAGGTATTCAAAATAGCTGACACAGGAAAGTGTAAACAGTTTCAATTGAACTTACAACTCAGGACATCTATATTTTTCCTTATCACTAAGATGCCAGGAGAAGGGGCTCCTAAGGAAGTTACTAAGTCAACCCTATCTGCTTTTCTGACAAAAGGCATTTTTGGAGTTTACTTTACAAGCGAGACTGTTAGGTACAGACTCTTCTTAATTCAAGCTTTGGCCCTTATTAAAGTCCAGAATTTATATTAAATATTATCACTCTGTAACTAATACTGGCCATGGGTAAATCACTTAAACTCCTTGATTCTTAGTTTACACGTCAGATAAAAGCATGTGATGGACTCAATAGTTTTGGGGATCACTTCCTTCTTTAAATCTACCATTGTTTCTAGATCTTTTGGTTTGATTTTGGACCAGATCTTTGATTTCATTGGTATATGGAATACCCAGTGTGGAAACTGGTTCTACCAATGCAAAATGGCACCCACTTTGCAACTTACAGTCTCAGAGAATTACCAGTGGGAATGGAGAGGGATTCACAGACGTATATGTCATAGGTGGAACTTGAACTGAGGCACTCTTGACTCAGAGGCCGCTTCTCTAGATCTCTATCCATTTGAATTTTTCTCTCTCCCTCTCTAATAAATTCTTACATATAGTGTATTTTATACATATGATATGTATACACAGATATGTATATGCACATTCACATACACATATTATACATATATATATATATATATATATATATATATATAGATGCATATCAATGGGAGTAATCAGCACAGTCCCCTGATAGACCTGACTGAAACATTTCCCATGGAACTGTCCCCTTCAGGTAGGGCCTATGCTCGTAATATTTTCACTTTTGCTTGGACTTTGATTGCTTTCTGAATGGTACACACAGACACAGGCTCTTGGTAATTCCCTTTCTTGCCATAAAGGCAAGGGCTGTGTCAGAGGTGATTAATGACCAGGAGAGTCAGCCACCTTTAGAAATAATCCAGAACATAAGACCCAAAAGAAGGGGCTGGGACCCAAGTTCAACTCCATGAGTAGTCAGGCAAACATATGAGAAAGTTTTCCTGAATACTCCCATTAAATGCAGATATCTGCACACACATATAAATACATACACATGGCTATTTAGACATATACACCTGTACATAACACATCTATAGATATAGACAAGCACACACATATATCTATATGTACACATATACACACATATTTGTATACACTCATCTATACTCATGGTGTTTTAGCCATTCCTCCTAAGCAGAATAGTCTGCATTCTGAAGTCTTCTTCCTGTTGTACATGCTTGAGAAAGCCAAAGTGACAGATGAACAATACTCTCAAACCACAAGAACAGACCTGGAGAGCTAGGTCTCCTGAAACTGCATTTATTTAGACCGATGTTATTTCTAACCGTCCTCATGTCTGGGCCATTCCTGATGTTCCCTCTTCCATGACTACTAGAATGCAGTGGAATGGACCAGATATCCTAACCTGGGGTATTTCAAGGACAAACCATTCCAGTGTGCACAGAGTAGCAGCTCTGCTGACTCACCAACCATGATTCAGATCCTTGCAGACTATTTTTGTGCCACTGCGAGGGTCTTATCATGCTGAAAATAGGCTCCTGAAGGCTTTAGTTTGGGGTTGTCACGAAGAGTCCCCCCTTCTGTTTTTTGTAGGAGGCCTTAGTGGAAAAAGCAACTAGAGAAGGTTTTCTTTTCCTTGATAGTGCTATGTGCCTGTGCCTGTTGTGTTACCAAATTTTCCTTGGCATCACTGGTCCTCCTTCTTGTTTTCTGGCATTGCAATAAGCATAAAATTATAAGGGAAGAATCAGTCTTTGACGATTGTGATTCTGTGGGTTTTTTTTTTTTTTTGTATGTTCCAGCGATTCTTAATCAGGTCCATTGTAGTTCAAGTAAGAATTTAGCTAAACTTGGGAGATGAAGTATCATGTACAAGAAAGAGCAAATAGGGCCCATGTCACTGGATCGCAGAATACGCAGAAGGGAGAAAGTGTAACAAAACTAGAAAATCGGGAAGTGACCAAGTTATGCGAAATTTTAAAAGAGAATTTTATATTTCATCCTGAAAGCAGTAGGGAGCCACTAGAGTCGATTGAATGGGGAGGGAAGGCCTATATTTTAGGAAAATCAGTTTGACAATTGAATGGATGACGGATTGAAGTGGGGAGAGATTTGTGGCAGGGAGACAAAGGAGTAGAATATTAAAATAGTTCAGAGATGAGGTGATGGGGGCCTTTACCAGGGTGGTGGCAGTGTCAAAGGAGAGAACAGGGCAATGTGTAAGAGATATTATGAAGGCATGATTGACAATACTTGGTAAACGATTGGATATCAGGGATAAGAGAGAATCAGGAGACAAGGATGACACCTGTTTTATGAACCTGAGTGACTGAGAAGTCGGTGGTGCCCTTAACAGTAGTAGAAATTTTAGAAACAGAGAAGGATTTTGGGAAAAAGATAATGAGCTATGTTTTGAACAATTCAAGTTTTAGCTGTCTATAGGACATCCAGATTGAGGTGTGCAATAGGCTGCTACAATAGGCTGAGAGAAAGGAGATTAAAAGAGGTTAAGACTGGACAAGTAGATTTCTAAGTCATCAGCATAGAGATGGTAATTGAAACCATGGGAGTTGATGAGATCACTAAGTGAAATAGTGTAGAGACAAAAGAAAAGAGGACTCAGGATAGAGTTATAAAGTTCTCCACTATGGGTGTGTATACATGTGCATACACATATGGGTGTGTGTATGTGAGATCAAACAGAAGACACATAGAAGGGACAATCAGACAAGTAGGACCAGGAGAGTGGCATGAAATCCTAGAGAGAAAAGAGTGTCGAGGAGAAAAGGGTGACTGGCAGCGTCAAAGGCTGAAGAGACGTCAAGAGGGATGAGGACTGGTAACTTTGGAAAGAACCATTTCAGTAAAATGGTGAGAACCGAAGTCAGACTGCAAAGAAGTAAGAGAGTGAGAGGAAAGGAAATGGTAGGTGTCATTGGTGTTGAGGAGTTTTTAGTCATGCCCAACTCTTTGTGACCCTATGTGGCATGGCAAAGATATTAGAGTGGTTTGCTATTTCCTTCTCTAGATCATTTACAGATGAGAAAACTGAGGCAAACAAAGTTAAGTGACTTGCCCAGGGTCACACAGCTAGTTAGTATCTGAGGCCAGATTTGAAATCATGAGTCTTCCTGCCTGCAGGCTTGGCACTCTATTCACTGCACCACCTGACTATCCTGAAGTAAATAGAGGCACTTATTACAGACAATGTGATAAAGCAGGTGAGTCATAAAATGGAGGATAAATACAGGACAGTTGGATATAGATGGATCAAGTAGGGATTTTTTATGGATGGGGAAATATGTGTGTACAGTTGGGAAGCATACATTAGATAGGGAGATACTGAAGATAAATGAGGGAGTGGAGATGACGGAAGAGACAATCTGCTGGAGAAAATAGGATGGAATGGAATCAATTATGTGTTTAGAGAGGTTTCCTTTTCAAAGAGAAGGACTACTTTGTCATGTGAAGTATAGTTGAAAGAAGAGAAAATGGAAGAAAGCATCCGAGGGTTGTGAGATGATAAACAAGGGAAAAGAGAGAACTTTCTGTAATGACCTGAATTTTTCAGGGAAAAATCACTTAACCTCAATGAATCTTATGTTCTTTATCAGTAAAATGGGGATAATAATGGCCCTCATATCTACCTCAGAGCATTAGCAGGTCAGAATCCTGAATCTCAATCTTGGAGTTACCCCCAATACAACTATTAAAGCTGATACCACCCAGGAAATCTCCCTTTCATATTTAAAAGGCCAGATGTTGGATCTCACTGCCTAGGAAATCAGTTTCCTAGGACAATATTATTCAAACATTTCTTACTTGGTCCACCAATCAATCTAAGTCTTCATCTGACTTATCCCTTTCCAAAGCCACCTTTATTGTCTCTTGGAGGGAGAAGACAATTCCTTCTCCTCTCATCAAATACTACAATCAGGACTTCCCTAGAAGAAAGGTGGAAGGGAAAACATGAAAATAGTCAGGTGGTTCTTTTATAGCACAGATTTTCAAAACTCAAAATGAAAGTAGACTTTGTATATTCAGCTGGTTGTGGATATGTGGAAGAAATCAGTGTTTGATGCATATCTGAATGAGGCAGTAGTCAATTCAGATTGTTGGACTTTTAGCATTCCAGTTTCATGACTTCATTTATCCCATATAGGTGTGGTACCTGCCTTTCCTGCAATTATCTCTCATCTAAGATTCTCTTCCTTTAGAATATTGGTCAAACTATTCTTCTTGGAGGCAGTCCCCATCAGGGAAGCCCATCCTTTTCAAGGTTCTAGGGGGCACATTCAAACCCTCTATAGGAAGATACAATCAAAAGTCCCACATAGAGGCTCACTTCCTAGTAAGCTTATCAAATTGATCAGGGAATTTCCCCAAGGCAGCCCAATCTGTTTTGGATTATTTTATTTTATTTTTAATTAATTAATTTTTAGTTTTAAACATTCATTTACACAATATTATGAGTTCCAAATTTTCTACCCATCTCTCTCCTTCCTCCACCCAAAGATGGCATGCATTCTGATTACCCTTTCTCCCAGTTTGTCCTTCCTTTTATCATCCCCCACCTTCTGTTTACCCTTTACTTTCCTGAAGGGCAAGATAGATTTCTATACCTCATTGCCTAGTTATCTTATTTTCCATTTGCATGTAAAAACAATTTTTGACATGTGTTTTTAAAACTTTGAGTTCCAAATTTTCTTCCCTCTTCCCTCCTCACCCACCCTCATTGAGAAGGCAAGCAATTCAATATAGTTTATTCATGTGTACTTATGCAAAACACTTCCATAATAGTCATGTTGTGAAAGACTAACTATATCTCCCTCCATCCTATCCTGCCCCCCCACTAATTCTATTTTCAACTTGGATTCTGTCCCTTTTCAAAAGTGTTTGCTTCTGATTATGCCCTTCCACAATCTCCCCTCCCTTCAATTAACCCCCCACCCTTATCCCATTCCCCCTTACTTTCTTGTAGGATAAGATATCCAACTGGGTGTGTATGTTATTCCTTCCTTAAGCCAAATCTGATGAAAATCCAGTTCACTCATTCTCACTCACCTCCCCCTCCTCTACTCCATTGTGAAACCTTTTTCTTGTGTCTTTTATGTGAGATCATTTACCACATTCTATTGCTCCCTTTCTCCTTCTCCCAACATATTACTCTCTCATCCCTTAATTTTATTTTGAGATATCATCCCTTCACATTCAACTCATCCTGTGCCATCTATCCATTCATCCATCCATCCATCCATCCATCCATCCATCTATCATCTATCTATCTATCTATCTATCTATCTATCTATCTATCTATCTATCTATCTATCTATCTATCTAATTCTCCCAACTACACTAATACTAAGCAAGGTCTCATGAGTTACAAATATCATTTTTCCATGTAGTAACGTAAACAGTTCAATTTTAATAAGTCTGTTATGATTTCTCTTTCCTGTTTATCTTTTCATGCTTCTTTTGAGTCTTGAAAGTCAAATTTTCTATTTAACTCTGATATTTTCATCAAGAATGTTTGAAACTTCTCTATTTCATTGAAATTCCATTTCCCCCACCCCTGGAATATGATACTCAGTTTTGTTGGGTAATTCTTGATTTTAATCCTAAATCCCTAGACCTCTGGAATATCATATTCCAAGCCCTCCAATCCTTAATGTAGAGGCTGCTAGATCTCATGTTATCCTGATTGTATTTCCACAATATTAGCATTGCTTCTCTGTAGTTGCTTGTAGTAATTTCTCCTTGACCTGAGACCTCTGGAATTTGGCCACAATATTCCATTTTCATTCTGAGATCTCTTTCAGGAGGTGATCAATGAATTCTTTCAATTTCTATTTTACCCTCTGGGTAAACATCAGGGAAGTTTTTCTTGATAATTTCATGAAAGATGATGTGTAGACTTTTTTTTGATAATTTCATGAAAGATGATGTGTAGACTTTTTTCTGGTCATGGCTTTTAAGTAGTCCAATAATTTTAAAATTGTCTCTCCTGGATCTATTTTCCAGGTCAGTTGTTTTACCAAAGAGATATTTTACATTGTCTTCTATTTTTCAACTTTTGGATTCTATTTGATAAAGTCTTGATTCTCATAAAGTCATTAGTTTCCATTTGCCCCATTCTAATTTAGGTATTACTTTATTCAGTGAGCTTTTTGACCACCTTTTCCATTTGGTCAATCCTGCTTTTTAAGACATTTTTCTTATCGTTGGTTTTTTGAACCTCTTTTGTCATTTTGGGTAATCTATTTTTTAAAGTGTTATTGTCAGGGGCCGTCCCCAGACCTCCTGGGCAGAGAGGTAACGGCCAGGAGTCTATACCCGTCCCCCCCCCCCCCCCCCCCCCCGGCAATCACGCGCCTCACCCGTGACTTCCGGGCTAAGGGTGCAGGAAAGGCTCATGTACAAGGCACGATACCGCCCTCGGGGAGGTGCTGAGGGAACCCCGGTAAGAGTAAAACACACCTGGCCACCTGTGATAGGACCAAGCAGATGGTCCGAGTGGGGAAGGAAGGTCCAGAGAGACCCCTGCCCTATCACCATAGGGCACGGCTGGCAAAGGGGAGGGGGCTGGGGCGACAGTAGGCTGAACTCCCCAATCAGGAATCGGACAGCAAAACCTGGAAAGAATAAGGAATATAAGGCTATGCTCTGAGGGGGTTCGGGGGGTCTGGGCTGATGTGAACTGCTGAATAAACACCTTCTACCTCTACCACTCTGGCTCGTGCTTGGTTTCCGCCCGTGCTCCTGCCTCCAGGGACGGGTCCAGAGACGTCTGAAGCTGCGTGAAGCAGAGTGAGGGGTTACTACTCACCGGGAGGGTCGACCGGGGACCGTAAGCCCCGGACATGTTATTTTATTCAGTACTTTTTGGGTATCCTATGGTAAGCTGTTGACTTATTTTTTCATGATTTTCTTGCATCACTCTCATTTCTCTTCCCCATTTTTGCTCTACTTCTTCTACTTGATCTTCAAAATCCTTTTTGAGCTTTTCCATGGCTTGAGAGCAATTCATATTTTTCTTGGGAGACTTTGGGTGTAGGAGCTTTGACCATGCTGTCTTCTGGTTATATGTTTTGATCTTCTTTCTCACTTAAGTAAGATTCTATAGTCTGACTTTTTCCCCTGTGTTTGGTCATCTTTCTAGCCAAATATTTGACTTTCTAACTCTTTGTCAAAGTAGGGCTCTTTTTCCAGTGGGAGCACGGATGGGGGTGGGTGTATTGTCTCAGGTTTCAGCTACTTTATCCCCCACCATCTGTGGGCCCAGAGACCTGGAAGCTACTGCTCTCTCCACTGAGACAGGACTCCAGCAGGATCATGCCCTTCTCCCACTCAGTTCCCACATAATTTTCCCACTGACCTTCTGCTGTCTTTGGCATTTGTGGGTGGAGAAGTCTGAAAACTGCCACAACTGTCAGCGATTCAGTTTCCTGAGTCCTGCTCCATCTTGTCTGAGCTGATGAGGCCCATGCAGTACTACACTCCACTCCACTCCCAGTCCAGTGCTACAGATGCTTCCTTCCAGGCTGTTCTGGGCTGGGGATTTGCCTCCCTCTATCACTTTGTGGGTTCTGCAGCCCCATGTTCTCTACATGTGTACCTCACTAGTATTGTATTTTTTTTTTACCTTTCAGTTATTTGCTACTACAAAAAAAGAGTTGCTATAAATAATTTTGTACATAAGGTCCTTCTTTGCTCTCTGTTAGTAGTATCATTAGATCAAAAAGTGTACACACAATTTGGGTACCACATTTTATGAAAGTCATTGAAACACTGATGAGACTACAGAGGAGGGCAATCAGAATGGTTTGCATACTGTATGAAGAGTGATTAAAAAAACTGGAATGCTCAACCTGGGGAAGTAAGTTCTCAGAGATCACATGATAAGTGTCTTTAAGGAGATGAGATCAAGTTCACTGTGTGTAGTTTGCAGATTATCTTCTCTCCTATTTGGGAGGAGTGGGGAAAGGGGTGAGGGAAAGAATGGGGACATTTTCTCTTCCTCAGTCTTGCAGTACTTCTATTCTCCATGTTCTTCAAATATGAAATGTGACAAGAGTCACATCTGCCATTTTCTTTGGACCCAAGCATGTATGTCATCTTGAGTGTGGGACTTGAAGTCACTAAGGACAGTTAGGTGCTTTCTTAATATCTCTTTATTTCTGTGGGGTGCCTGCATTCTATTAGCAATTTGTGTTCTGTCAGGACCAGTGTAATGCTCATTCTTTGTCCAGAAAATAAAAACAAAATGACAATAAAGCACTTCTGATTTTTTATTTTTCTGCTGATATCTTCATCCCTTCAGCCCTAAGGAAAGGTTCTGTCTCTCCTTTGATCATTCTATTATCTCTAATATTGCATAAAAACCAACAAAAATACACATCCCTCCCCCGAAAAATGTTTTTTTATTATCTTCCCTCATCAATCTCTGCATTCCACACACTATTTTTACAGACCCGTGCTACATATTGTTATCTGGCCTTGCTTTTATTTCCTGTACATTTCTTTTAAAGGTCTGGAATTTAAGAATACTTTCAAAGGACCAGATTTGTCAATTAGTTTCTCTCTGTGTCTCTCTCTGTCTCTCTTTCTCACACACACACACACACACACACACACACACACACACACACACAGAGCAAACCTTAACTTTGGGAGGAGTAACATTCCTAGAAAGCAGTGCAAATTCAAAAATGTGAGTGTTGACACATTGAACCAATGAGAGATAAAAGGTTAGATTCCTGCAACAATAAAAAACTATGATCTTTCACTAGAGATTGATGAAAATACTTTTTTTCTACTTACAATTCTTCCTAACAAAAGATTGACTGTGATAATATGCAGTTTTCCCAACACAGTAACCATGAAACAACCCATAAAAAGCAAGGAGGAGGAAAGAAAATGCAGGGCAAGATGAAGAGAGACAGGGTCAATGATGTCAGAAGGCATCCCCAGGTAAAAAAGGGAAAGGGCCAATTTGCCATCTCTACTTTTCCTTTTGGTTCTGTGTTTCAACTGTTCCCAGATGAAAAACACATGCATTAGCTCCACAACTCCATGCTGCACCGGCTGGGAAACCTGGCAAGTGGCAGGGCTGATGATCGTTTCATTTACCCACAAACAGCCACTTTTCTATTTTTCCAGTTCCCTTGTAGTGCTCTTAAGAGGTTACTTTAGTACTTTCTAGAGTGAATTCATGAACACTTTCTTCCTTTATTCGGATATAAACTTCCATGCATCGTGCCTTCTATTTTTCCTCTCCACTGCACATAGCCACAAATGTGCACAGTTGTCAACAGCAAAGTGAAAATGAGGTTACTAATAAAATCACCAATTGCTTTAAGTCTCAAAAGTTAAACCCATGAAGGTTGAGAATTGACTATGTATGTATGTATGCATATGTACACTCATACACATATACAAACATGTAGTTAGATAGAAGTTGATGTACATATATTAATCCATGAGACAAAGAAAATAGAGATAAGATTATATTACCATAATATTATGCCATAAGATAACATTACCTTACAATAACCTTTCTGCATCAATTGGCTTCCCTAGTCCTTCTATTGTGTTAAAATCTAAGGTGCATGATGAGTTCCTAGTGTATTCACATTGGTCTCTTCTGACAAATCCAATTTTCTCTCCTCTTTGGAATTGTTTCCGTTTATGTCTTCAGAATTTCATTTTTGTAGCATCTTCCATCCCTTCTGGGCTGACTTCCTCTGAATGTTTTGTTCCTAGGTATGCTCCCCCTGAGATATGAGATTGCACAATTTAGTCAGGTTGGACTATGCCCAACACGAACTATCACAAACTCTAGAGTGAAATGAATACTTTCCCCCAAGGTTCCCATCATTTCTACCCCAACAGCCAGTTTCCCCTTGTTAGTGAGAATCAATACTAGAATAGAATTTCTTCATGTTCTTTCCTCTCCCTTTGAAGGATGAGACTATCTCTGGGGTAAGTTAAGAAATTATTAGCTATGATGCTCTCAGAAGAAAGAGAACTCCTGCAGATGTCTGGATAATTGAAGTCCCCAATCACTACTATGTTCTGTGTCAGACTTTTGACCCCACCCCCAAAATCAAAACAAAACTGCTCATCTATATCTGTCCAGGTAGTCTATAATGTACTTTAATGACAAAAGTCACTTACATATCTCTTTCCTTTGACTTTTAACCCAATATTCTCTGTCATGTTTCCTTGTTTTTTTCCTAGATTTCCTCACATGGATATACTTTATTAATTTACTGTTCTTCCTTCTCTCCTCCCCACCATTTTTTACCTATCTGTTTTCTTTGAATAAAATATACCCATCTACACTTAGAGAATCCTATAGAATCAAGTAAAAAATTACTGAAATAATAAACACATATAGCAAAGTTACAGGATATAAAATAAACTCACATAAATATTGGCATTTCTATAATTACTAATAAGACCCAACAGCAAGAAATAGAAAGAGAAATTACATTTAAAGTTACTGTAGATCTTTTAAAATATTTGGAAACGTACCTGCCAAAATGAACCCAGGAATTATATGAACACAATTACAAAACACTTTTCACAGAAATAAAGTCAGATCTAAATAATTGGAAAAGTATCAGTTTCTCATGGGTAGACCAAGCTAATATAATAAAAATTACAGTTCCCTCTAAATCAATTTATTTATTCAGTGCCATACCAATCAAAATACCAAAAAATTATTTCATAGAGATAGGAATAAAACAGTAAAAAAATTCACTTGGAAGAACAAAAGATCTAGAATATCAAGGGAATTAATGAAAAGAAATTCAAGGGAAAGTGGCCTAGCTGTACCAGATCTTAAAATGTATTATAAAGTAGGTACTGGTTAAGAAATATAGTGGTGGATCAGTGGAATAGGTTAGATATTTAAGACACAATTGTTAATGACCATAGTAATCTATTATTTGATAAATACAAAGACTACAGTTTTTATCCCAGGATAAGAACTCACTATTTAACAAAACCTGATGAGAAAACTGGAAAATAATATGGCAGAAACTAGGCATAGATCAGCATCTTGTATCCAATACCAAGATAAAGTCAAAATGGGTATATGATTTAGATATAAAGACTGATACTATAAGCAAACTAAGAGAGCAAGGAATAGTTTACCTGTCAGATCTATGGAGAAGGGAAGAATTTATGACCAAACAATATAGAGAACATTGTGAAATGCAAAATGGATGATTTTGATTACATTAAATTGAAAAGGTTTTGTAAGAACAAAGTCAATGCAACCAAGATTAGAAGAGAAGCAGAAAGCTGGGGAACAATTTTTATAGCTTGTGTCTCTGATAAAGGCCTCTTTACTAAAATATACTGAGAGCTGAGTCAAATTTATAAAAATACAAGTCATTCCCTAATTGATCAATGATCAAAGGATATGAACTAGCAGTTTTCAGATGAAGAAATTGAAACTATTTATAGTCATATGAAAATATACTCTAAATCACTGTTGATTAGAGAAATGCAAATCAAAATGACCCTGAGATACCATATCGCACCTATTAGATTGGCTTACATGACAAAACAGAAAAATGACAAATGTTAGAGAAGATGTTGGAAAATTCGAACACTAATTCAATATTTTTGGAGCTGATCCAATCACTCTGGAGAGCAACTTGGAACTATGCCCAAAGGGCTATAAAACTGTGCATGCCTTTCAACCCAGTAAAACCACTTCTAGTTTTGTATCCCAAAGAGATTATAAAAAAGGGAAAAGGATCCACATGGACAAAATTATTTTGCAGCTCTTTTTATGGTGGCAAAAAATTAGAAATTGAGGGGATGCCCATCAATTGAAGAATGACTGAACAAATTGTACTATATGAATGTAATGGAATACTATTATGTGATAAGAAATGATGAGCAGGGCAGACTTCAGGAAAACCTAGAAAGACTTATATAAACTGATGCTGAGTGAAGCAAGCAGAACCAGGAGAACATTCAGTAACAGCCGCATAATGACCTTGATAGACTTAGCTCTTCTCATCAATTCAAGGACCTAAGACAATTCCAAAAGACTCATGATGGAAAATGCCGTCCACATCCAGAGAGAGAATTTTGGAGTTTGAATGCCGTTGGAAGCATACTATTTGCTTTCCTTTCCTTTCTTTCTTTTTTTTTTGTGTTTCCTCCCATTCATTTTAATCCTCCATAATATCATGACTAATGTGAAAATTTGCTTAACATGAATGTATAAGTAGATCCTATATCACATCACATGCTATCTTGAAAAGAGAGGAGAAGAGGAAGTAGGAGAAATTTATAACTCAAAACCTTATGGAAGTGAATGTTGAAAACCAAAAATAAATAAATTCTATATAAAAAAAAAACAGTATACCCTTCTAGAGCCACAGACTAATCATAAATTTCACTGTATCAAGACTCAGTGATACATGCTTATATTTGCCCTATTATATAAGGACAAAGGTTCTTACTATGTGTGCATGTATGTGTATGTGTGTGTGTGTGTGTGTGTATGTTTGTGTGTGTTTGAAATGAACTCCTTTGTCTGTCCGGTGAAACCTATGAACCTCTTATCAGAATAATAACATTTTTAGATGTGTAAAATAAAATAAATAACATTCCAAAGGAAACCAATGACACTGATATCAACATATTAAAAGAAACATACTTTCATGGGCCCAAATTTAAGGACTCCTGCATCAGGACTTACAATTCTTATTTATTGTATAAAGTGTTGATATATGTATGGATATATTTGAGGCCATGGATTTTGCTACTAACTACTTTCCTAGGTTTTGTTTCATATGAATTTTTAGGTATCCCTAAAAATACTGATCCACTTCCTTCTTTGTGGACATTTTCTATAGTCTCCAATGAGGGAAATTTATATAAGCAATCTTATAATGTTTAGTCCTGGGTGGTACAGTGGATAGAGTGGTGGACTTGGAGTCATCAAGAGCTGAGATCAAATCCAGGTTCAGAGGCTGTTTATTTCATTTTCCACACCTGGAGATCATAACACCACCTACATTGCAGGGTTGTTGTGAGGATGAAAGGAAAAAATGTCATAAAACAATTAGCATTTGTCTGGCACATGGTAGGCACTTAACAAAAGCTTGTTCCCTTCTCTCACCTTCACCTTTTCATTCTTTGAAATTTAAATATGTTGTTTTGAAGAAGATCCTTTCCCTAGCATAGATGAAGCTAAATGTACTATAAGGGGCCTTCTGATCCTGTGGTACTAGAGGATTTTATATGGGTGTTAATTCTCTCCCAATACTGTAACAGAGCTTACACAGAAAAAAAAAAGAGTAATTTCTTTTTTTCTTAACAACAATAACAAATGTGGCACCAGTTGTTTCAGGCATTGTCATGATCCCAATTAAGAATCCATATAATCTGTTAAGATAATTAGAATGACCAGCTTGGCTATTCCATTTTATGTGTATACAAGTGGCTTTATTAGACATACGAGGGATAGAGGCTGTAAGAAAATAAAGCCAACACCTACTGAGAGATTTGGCTCAGCACACTGTCCCCTGGTGTCAGATTGTTTCCCAATGATTCAACATTAAAAAAAAAAAGTTTGAATTGCTATTTCAAGCCTTTAATCTGTGTTTAATGGGGATTATACAAATTGATGTGAAAATCCCTACTCAGAAGAGACAAGTTAATGCTGCACAAATGAGGAAGATATCCCTGGCCCTGGAGGGTTTTCAGACAGATTTTGATTAGCTTTCAAAACTAAATTTTTCAAAAATAAACTTAAAGCTTTTTCAGGACTCTGGATATCAAGCTTTTCCATTTTATCAAAAAAACTGAAACTCATAGAGTTTCAACTGACTTACTGAAGGACAAACAATCAGGTAGTGACTAAACAGGTCTTCTAACTTCCAGTACCAAGAAGTTTCACTTTATCACACTTAGAGCCTGACTTATAGACAACGTTTTTATTGTCAATTCTGGGTTTAGGCATGTTACTTAAAATTTCTGGGCTACAGGAAATTTTACAGAACCATATATAAGTTACAAAACAGTTGTATCTCTATATTCATTGACAGATGAAGCTTCATTACCTACAATTCAGTAACCCAATGAAATCACATTTTTTGATTTGATTTGAAATAAAAAAAATGAAGTCCAAAATTCTCTCTGTCTTTCTGTCTCTGTCTCTCCTCCTCTACCTCTCCATACGTATATATGTATACATTGTATAAATTTAGGTGGGCAGGAAAGAGAGAGAGACAGAGACACAGAATGTAATGGTAACTTAAATGGGAAGACCTTTCCCATTTATTAATAGACCCATGTAACCTGCCTGGGTCACATGTAAGCTTGAATCTGTGGAGCGAGGAGTTTGCTGAAGGGGTGGAGCAGGAAGGGTAGAACAGGAAGAGGCAGAGCTAGAGCAAAGCTAAGGGGAAATTGGTCACAGCAGTGAGAACTGAAAGACGAAGGCAAGCCTGCAGCTGACTGTGAGTGAGAGAAGGGCATTTTGTTTAAGGGATCCTGTTTGTGATTTGTTTAAGGAAGCTGGTCTGTGGGAAGCCGAGCAGGGGGAAGGCTTGGGGCTAGTATTGTTCTCTGCATTGTTATTGTGTATAGATTATGATGTATTTGAATTTCTGGGGTTGGAAATAAATATCTTGGTTCTGTCTTCTGTATGTAGAGTGTATGGTATTTCACAATTCAGAATTGTGCCTGTATATTCATGATTGCTATAGGTACTGTAAATATCACATTGGCACTACACAAAGTTGTTTACCTCATTCTGGCTACATTTTCACCTTGTAAAATGGAACCCCTTTCTTAGTTGAGTGTATTTTGTATTTTGTAGTGGATGTAAAATTTGGAGTGGGCTTATGAAAGAAATGAGGCTTTAAGGAGCTCATTTGCATTTGAATAGGTCAGGAAAGTAACTGACCTATTACCAGACACAACAGATTTTTCCCTAGTCCATTTTTTTTTAGCCTACTTTTTGCATTGAGCAAGGAGATTTAGAGATGAAAAACACTGGAGTACCTTGAATCCCAGGCTTCTTTGGTGACTATTGAGTAATTTGTCACTGTCTCATTATGACCTAGCATACAAATGTGAAGATTTAGGAACTATACTGGATAATCACTATATAGTAAGGGGAGATTTCTCATTGAGGAGTCCCAGCCCTTTACCAAGAAGAGTTGTTGAAAGGAGAAAACTTAAAAGCCCTTGGCTTCCCCAGTTCTTCTATATTCTGTCTGTGAGGTGGCTGGCCTCAGAATCAAGGTTCTAGTGGAATTCAAGTTCAGTTCAAGGTCAAGCATTTCTTTTCTTAGCAAAAAAGCATGGGGTTAGAAGAGGAGATGTGAGTTGTATGAAAGTGAGACTGGTAGTGTAGGTAGAAGCAGCCAACTTAAGGAGTAAACAGATGATTTGAGAATGAAACTATTGTTCTAATCAGATATGAGGAGTGAGAAGACTCACTGCCGAAACACCCCACCCCCTCAAACCTCCCACTACATACCCCAAGATGGTAGTTTTCCTTTCCCCTTAGGCTTAGTCAAGGAAGTCCAGAGGCCTTTCTTTCCAGCATGTTTACAGAACAGGGAAAGTCAATTTGTTTTTCTTCAATTAAACATTGTCCTTATAAATAAATATAAATAAATAAATGAATGGATAGATAAACAAATAAACGACTAAATAAATAGATAAGCAGTGTTAATCAAAGTTCCTTGTTTATTAGGATGTTCTTTTTTGTAAATGCAATTTAAGAGAAGCACAGGGAGAAGGAAGATTTAGTACTAAAGTGTCTTGACAGCGCTGTCTCTGGCTGAGGTTTTCAAGCTCAGAGAGAAAGAATTAGAGACACCTTGATTGCTTCTCAGAGAAGACAAGGAACTCTATACCGGGTAACCCATCTAAGGAATGCATCAGCAGTGGGAGGATGAGAGGTTGGGGGAGAGGTTAATAAGTAGAAATCATTGACTAGTTCTACTTATAATCCCACCCTCCTCCACCCCTGGAACATAATGTAAATTCACAAAAGACCTATGATTTCACCTGTTTAGGGAGTTCCCAAGACTCTCACTGAGGAGTCTCTTGCCTCTTATTACTGTACTTTTCCTATAGATAACAATGTTATTTAAGGATTTAGAAACTGATTTGAGCTGACATGCTGTGACTTTGAACTGACTTCCCCTAACACCCAAATCCAGTAGAAATGGTGCAATTAATATAATGTTTTAAATAAAATTTAAATACAAGTATTCCAAAAGCTTTTAGTGAAATTTTCATTACTTAAGTTATTCTTAAACTATTAAAGTTAAGAACCTCACAAAGACTTTTAGAACAACTTGTAGTGTTTTTTAAGTTTGTCAAACAATTTATGTTGTAAATTAAAAAAATTATTTTATTTTATCCTCACAGGGCTTAGAGAAAGGTACAGTGACTTGCCTAGAGTCACTCAGCTAGTAGTCAGAGGTAGACTTCAAGCCCAAGTTTGCCTGCCTGTGGCTTCAGCATTATGCCCATTATGCTATGTTGGGTCTCCATAGACTTACCATTATATATACATCACTTCATATAGGTATAGTGTGCGTAAAACTGAGAATGATAAAGTAAGGTTGTTATTGCTTACTGTGTCACCAAAATTAACTGGAACAAGTATATGGAAAAACAATACCTTGCCATGCATGAAAAACAAAGAAGAAATAGAGTCATTTAAAACCCTTTCCCTGTCCCATCCCTCCAGACAGAAGATGTGTTGAGTACACCAAGAAAGGAGAAGAACTCCAAAGGGAACATTCAATAAAAATTGGAAAGACCAAAGGAAAGATAATTACTCACATATATTTGTCTGATACAAGAAGTAGAATTTCATCATTCATTTTGGATGTGTTTGGTGTTCAGGAAGTGTGATCCCCCTCCCACTCACCTTTCCATGTGTAGAAGTCAACATGAACACAGTGCTCTGGTGGCATGGATTGTCCACCATCTTTGGAATATGTAGAAGATGGCAAATGCTAGCAAAATGCTGCCAGTTTCAAGAGAGGAAATATGCTAGATTTAATGAATTAATCACCTAACAAATATTTTTGGAAATTCTCCTTTATAGTTCACCAGCTGATCTGGAATCTAGGTTTCATCTCTATTTTTATGCATAGATGCTCTCCTTGCATTTCTTACACAAATGTGGCCCAACTTCCCAAGGAAAGAAGTGTTTTTGTAGTGTTCTGCAACACTGAAGGATATGACCCAACAAAAGCTGCCATGATTTTCTCCAGATGTCTATTGGCATTTCTGCCAACAGTTTTAATTATGCCAATTAATAAAGTCTCCAATTTTTTTTCTTGGACAGGAGGGGAAAGTGACAAAATATAGCCATGTAGAAGAAATAAGGCACTTGAAATAAAAGGAAAAAAAAGAAATAGAACTTCTGATTTTAGAAAACAGAAAACCTCAGGATTATTAGAATATATTAAGCAATGACAATAAGTCTTTCAATGTTAAAACGCCTCTACAAAAGAACATCTTCAGCAATGCTAAATGGCATGGAGATGATCTTAACTTCTCAAATGCTGTGGATATTAACTGAGCACAAGGTCTGGCAGATTTTGCCATACTGGAGAACTTTGAGTATAGTCCTGGCAATAGACAAGGCTACTTTCTAAATGCTAGCCTGGCCAAATCTAGAAAAGAAAGGTCCGTCATCAGTAAGTTGAAAACCTGGAGATAAAACTTTGAAAAATAATTATTTTATCATTTTTTTCCAATTTATAAAAATTCACTTTCCCTTTAAGGCAGCTAGATGATGAAGTGGAGAGAGTGCTGGGCCTAGATTCAGAAAAATGAGTTCAAATTTGGCTTAGCTGTGTGACACTTAAAATGTCACTTTTGTTTGCATCAGTTTCCTCAACCATAAAATGAGGAATTATAATAGCACCTACCTCACAGGGTTTTTATAACACTCAAGTGAAATATCTCTCTAAAGTGCTTAGCACATTGCCTGACACAAAGTAGGTGCTTAATAAAAGTGTTTTCCTTTTTCATCCTTTTTTTTGCATTCTTTCCTTCTCTCACAATTGAACAATTGCACTAATAAATAGACAGATAGATAATGAGCTAATTAAATAAAACAGACCCCGATAACTAATATGCATAGTCAAGAAAAGCAAATCCTCCGTTTTTTTTTTTAATAAAAATTTATTTATTTAACTTTTTACATTCATTTTCACGAAATTTTGGGTTCCAAATTTTCTCCCCTTTATGCCCTCCCCCCACCTCAATACACTGAGCATTCTAATTTTCCCTATCACCAATCTGCCCTCTCTTCTATCATCCCTCCCTTCTCTTGTCCCCATCTTCTCTTTTGTCCTGTAGGGCCAGATGACTTTCTATTCCCCATTAACTGTATGTCTTATTTCCTAGTAGCAACAACAATACTAAACAGTTGTTCCTAAAACTTTGAGTTCCAAATTCTCCCCATCCCTCCCTCCCCACCCATTCCCTTTGGGAAGGGAGGCAATTCAATATAGGCCCTATCTGTGTAGTTTTGCAAATGACTTCGATAATAGTCCTGTTGCGTAAGACTGACTGTATTTCCCTCCATCCTATCCTGCCCCCCATTATTTCTATTCTCTCTTTTGATCCCGTCCCTCCCCTAGTGTTGACTTCAAATTGCTCCCTCCGCCCATTGCCCTCCCTTCCATCATCCCCCACCTTGCTTATCTCCTTCTCCCCCACTTTCCTGTATTGTAAGATAGGTTTTGATACCAAAATGAGTGTGCATTTTATTCCTTCCTTTAATTGAATGTGATGAGGGTAAACTTCTTGTTTTTTTCTCAGCTCTCCTCTTTTCCCCTCCACTAAAAAGTCTCCTGCTTGCCTCTTGAATGAGATATAATTTATCCCATTCCATTTCACCCTCTTTCCTCCCCCTACATTTCTCTCTCACCATTTACGTTAATTTCTTTTAAGATATGATCCCATCCTATTCAATTCACTCTGTGCTCTCTGTCTTGGTATGTGCGTGCATGTGTGTATGTGTGTGTGCATGCACATGTGTATATGTGTGTGTGTATGTGTGTGTGTGTGATCCCACCAACTACCCAGATACTGAAAAGTTTTAAGAGTTACAAATATTGTCTTTCCATGTAGGAATGTAAACAGTTCACTTTTGGTAAGTCCTTTATGACTTCTCTTTGCTATTTACTTTTTCATGCTTCTTTTCATTCTTGTGCTTGAAAGTCAAATTTTCTTTTCAGGTCTGGTCTTTTCATCAAAAATGCTTGAAAGTCCTCTATGTCATTGAAAGACCATTTTTCCCCTGAAGTATTGTACTCAGTTTTGCTGGGTAGGTGATTCTTGGTTTGAGTCCTAGTTCCTTTGACTTCTGGAATATCCTATTCCATGCCCTTCGATCCCTTAATGTAGAAGCTGCTAGATCTTGCGTTATCCTGATTTTATTTCCACAGTACTGGAACTGTTTCTTTCTAGCTGCTTGCAAGATTTTCTCCTTGAGCTGGGAGTTCTGGAATTTGGCCACAATGTTCCTAGGAGTTTCTCTTTTTGGATCTCTTTCAGGTGGTGATCGATGGATTCTTTCAATACTTATTTTGCCCTCTGGTTCTAGAATGCCAGGGCAGTTTTCCTTGATAATTTCATGGAAGATGATGTCTAGGCTCTTTTTTTGATCATGAGTTTCAGGTAGTCCCATAATTTTTAAATTGTCTCTCCTGGATCTATTTTCCAGGTCAGTTGTTTTTCCCATGAGGTATTTCACATTCTCTTCCATTTTTTCATTCTTTTGGTTTTGTTTGGTGATTTCTTGGTTTCTCGTAAAGTCATTAGACTCCATCTGTTCCATTCTAATTTTGAGAGAATTATTAAATTCAGTGAGCTTTTGAACCTCTTTTTCCATTTGGCTAATTCTGCTTTTGAAAGCATTTTTCTCCTCATTGGCTTTTTGAACCTCTTTTGCCAATTGAGTGAGCCTATTTTTCAAGGTGTTATTTTCTTCAGCATTGTTTTGGGTCTCCTTTAGCAAGGTATTGACCCATTTTTCATGCTTTTCTTGCATCTCTCTCATTTTTCTTCCCAGTTTTTCCTCCACCTGTCTAACTTGATTTTCAAGATCCTCTTTGAGCTCTTCCATGGCCTGTTCCCATTGGATATCTATTTCCGAAGTTTGGGATACAGAAGCCTGGACTTCTATGTCTTTCCCTGATGGTAAGCATTGTTCTTCCTCATCAGAAAGGAAAGGTGGAAACATCTGTTCACCAAGAAAGTAACCTTCTATGGTCTTATTTTTTCTGGGCATTTTCCTAGCCAGTTACTTGACTTCTGAGATTTCTCTCCACCCCTGCCTCACCAGTGCTTGGGGTCTGATATTCAAATGCTGCTCCCCAGCCTCAGGGCTTTCAGTGAGGGGAAGGGCTGCTATTCAGTGAGAGATTAAGTACTGCTGCTCAGGTGGGAGCAGGGCCACCTCCCAGGCTCAGCTCCCTCAGGGGGTTTATGCAGAGATCTTCAGTAATGGATCTGAGGTCCTGTCTGCTTTGGGAGCCCCTGTCCATGGTCCCCCCCCCAACGGCCTCCTCCTGAGGGTGCCCGAGCCACGGAGACACCCTGCTCCCCTTTCAGCCAGCCAGAAGGCTCTCTCACTGACCTGTGCACCTGTGGGTGGAGGGACCTTCACAGCCCCTGGGGATTCCGTCCCTGGAGCCTGCTCAGATCTGCTCCTCTCAGTGCCATGTGGTCAGGGCAGGGGCTCCACTCCGGGTCCAGTGCCTGACAGACCTTTGGGGTCGGTTTTTCAGGGCTCTCTGGAACAGAAATCTCCTCCACTCCATTGCTGCGTGGCTTCCACTGCTCTAGAACCCGCTAGGAGTTCTTTTTATAGGTAATTTATGGGCTGTGGGTTCAGAGCTAGCATATGTGAGTCTTTGTCCTCTGCCATCTTGGCTCCTCCCCCCAATAACTTTATTTTTTAAAATTAATTGATGTATTTTTAGTTTTCAACATTCATTGCCACAAGATTTTGAGCTCCAAATTTTCTCCCCATCTCTCCTCTCTGCCCACCTCAAGACAGTGTGCATTCTGATTACTCCTTCCCCCAATCTTCCCTCCCTTCTACCCCACCCCTCTCTTAACTTATCCCCTTCTCCTTTACTTTCCTGTACGGCAAGATATATTTCAATACCCCATTACCTGCATATCTTATCTCTCAGTTGCATGTTAAAACAATTTTTAACATTCATTTTTAAAACTTTGAGTTCTGACTTCTGTTCCTTCCTCCCTCCCCATTCATCCCCATTGAGAAGGCAAGCAATTCTATATATGTTATACATGTGTAGTTATGCAAAAGACTTCTATAAAAGTCATGTTGTGAAAAACTAACAATATTTTCCTCCATCTTATCTTGCCCCCATTTTTCTCTCTTTTGACCCTATCCCTCCCCCAAAATGTTTACTTCTAATTGCTTCCTCCTCCCATTTGCCCTCCATTCTATCATTCCCCCCACACCCTGCTTATCCCTTTCTCCCTACTTTCCTGAAGTGTAAGATAGATTTTCATAGCAAATTGAGTATACATGTTATTCCCTCCTTAAGCCAAATGTGACGAGAGTAAGATTCAGTTTTTTCCTCTTCCCCTACCATGATTACTTTTAATGATGAAAATTACATTATCTCTTTAAGGCTCAGAGACTTTCTTTCATCTGTAGATAATGCTAAATCAAAAGATTTAATTTCTATGAGCTGCACTTCACACATCTGAGTACAATCTTCTTTGTTCAAGAGGCTTCATAAGTTATATTTACATTCAAAATGCTAGGTACTATAATGAAATTTCTTGAAGCAATGTTGAACTGTGGCCCATATTTGGCTAAGTCCTAGGTTAATATCTTGGATTGATCACAGAAATAAGAACTATTTAAGGCAGCTAGGTTAAGAGTATAGATTTCTGAACCTAAGGTCAAGAAAATGAGTTCAATCTAGTTTCAGATACTTACTAGCTATGTGATCCTGGGCAAGCCACTTAACCTCTGTCTGTCTCAGTTTCCTCATCTGTGAACTGTAAATAATAACAGCACCTACCTCCCAGAATTGCTTTGAGAACAAAATAACATAATGTTTGTAAAATGCTTTGCAAATCTGGCACTATAATATATATAAAATCTAACTATTATTCTGTTGCAATAAAATTGGCTACATACAAAACTGCTGTGGACTTAGAAGTAACTTCTCAGACAAGAGATCAGAATTTTCCCTGTCAAAATGTGTAATCTTCATGTCAGATATACCTTTAGCTTGAAGGAATTAAGCTCCTTCTGGAGATTTAATACTTCTCTTAAATCAAGTCCCCAACCAGAAAGTAATAAAATAAATAAACAAGCAAACCAAACCTCTCCATTGGACAAGCAGGTCAATTCCAATCTTTGGAATATTGGATCATCCTCCCTTGTGATGTTAAAGATGAACTTGAGTAAAAAAGGCCACGATGAAGATAATTACATGAATAGCATGATATAATTCAGAGACGTCAACCATTTGTGACCCATGGAATGCTCCGGAATCAGTTTAAAATATAATTGTGAAATTTTTAACAAAATTAATGAAAATGCAATAAAACATAGATAACGTATTTTAAAACTAAGTCAAAATGCCATCTGCAGAAATGCTTATGTCCCCTTTGTATTTGAATTGATCACCTCTAGTGTAATTGATCAAACATTGGAATTGGAATAAGAACTGACTTGAATTTGACTCTTCTCTAACACTTAAAAGCTGCATTAAAACATATAAGCCACTGAACCGAAGTCCCACATAATCTGACTCCTTTGTGTCTTTTGAGTCTTTTATACCTTATTCTCCTCCATGTAACTTGTGATAGATGATACTGCCTTTTTTTGCTGTTTCTCTCCCTACCATAGGTTCCCCAAATGCGAGATACCACCTCCTGTGAGGCCCTGAAATGATCCAGGGGCATGGTAGTAATTTAACAGAAATTTAAAAACAAAACAAAACAAAACCCCAAACCCAAAAAGGGCTAAGGTAAGTAGATTTCCAGGGAGCACTGAGTAATATTTTTTAACAGAAGTGATAGACCAAATAAGTTTGACAACCTCTCTGGGGCTAGACCCTTCAATGCCAGACTTCAAGCATTTGAAATGACTTTTTTTCATGTCTGGAACATTTTCTCTCCTCATCTCTGACTGACTTTTCTGGCTTCATTCATGTTTCAGCCATAGTCTCACCCTCTGCGAAAAAACCTTTCCTAGTCCTCCTTAATCTTAGTCCTTTCCCTGTGTAGATGTAAGATTGTCCTCAGCTTAACCTGTATCTATGTTATTTGTCCATAGGTGTTTACATTTTGTCTCTTGTAGTAGACTGTGAACTCTTGGAGACAAACAACTGTTTTTCTTCTTTCTTCCTTCTCTTCCTCCCTCCCTTCCTCCCTCCCTCCCTCCCTTCCTTCCTTCCTTCCTTCCTTCCTTCCTTCCTTCCTTCCTTCCTTCCTTCCTTCCTTCCTTCCTTCCTTCCTTCCTTCCTTCCTTCCTTCCTTCTTTTTTCTTCCTTCTTTCCTTTCTCTCTCTTTCATCTTCCTTCTTTTCTTTTGTTTTTTGTGTCCCAGTGTTTAACGAATGTCTGGCACATGCTAGCTGATGGACTGAACTTTAGTTTCCTCATTTGGAACTTAATATGTCCCTTGACTACGTCGACTAAAGTAGGAAATTCCCATTAAAGGAAAGAAAAATCAATAAAATGCTATTTTAAGGAGGCAAATCATAGTGAATCCAGTCCAGAAGGTCCACCATGAGCATGTTCTAGTGTCATTTATTGTCCCAAAATGAAGCTTCTTCTCACAGTGTGATTCTTTACAATTCTGCCCAGTAAGTCTGGGTTCTGCCTCCAAAGATGTCTGTTTTGTAGCTTGTCACACTTGGGCAATTGTGTGTATATCTATCTATCTATCTATCTATCTATCTATCTATCTATCTATCTATCTATCTATCTATCATCTATCTATCTGTCTATCTATCTATTTATCTATCTATCTATCTATCTATCCCTCCATCCATCTATCTATCTATCTATCTATCTATCTATCTATCTATCTATCTATCATCTATCTATCTGTCTCTCTATCCATCCGTCCATCCATCCATCCATCCATCCATCCATCCATCCATCCATCCATCCATCCATCCATCTATCTATCTATCTATCTATCTATCTATCTATCTATCTATCTATCCATATATAGATAGATGGATATCTATATATGGCAATATTTATATCTATATATTTTATATTAATTCCAAATATATCCCCCTTCTTCCTATTTTCCATTTTATTTCCCTTTCCCTGACCTGGCTAATATCTTCACTTTCCTTTCTTTGCTGCCCTCAGCTAAGGCTCACTAATTCTTGCTGTTGTTTTTCTCTTGACTTTTTATTCCCCATCAACAGCCCTCTCCTCTCAATGAAGCAACTCTTCCTTCCGTGTTCACTGACTATTCTTGCTCTGCATTATTAGGGCTACCTACTGCAGTTTGAGTACCACTGGTGCTAATGGGATAATGGAAGAGGCCAAGGGTTACCCTTCTTTTCTGGGTGCAAAGACAGAAAGAACTATATAAGGAGTAATACTTCAATCAAGGATCTGTGATTGTGTGGGCACTCCTACAGGCTCAGTTGACATGCTTTAATCAATTGCCTTTGAGAGAGTCTGTGACTGAAAAAAAATGTATTACAATGAAGACAAGCCTCTCCAAACTTAGCTAGATTGGTATTCAGATGACAGACATAGAGATTATTTGTTAAACTTTTCCAACTTGGTAGGACCTTCCAGAATGACAAATCCTTCCAGAATCCAGATTAGCCCACATGCCACAATGAAGCAACTGAGGAGAGGTCTTTAGAAGAGCATAAGACAATATAAAATCAATTTTGACAATAGCAGTCACAAGAGAAAGGTGTCAAAAACAACACTAAGTCAATATAGTAAAAAATATCAATATTTTCTAAATTTGTAGATTCAGTGCTGTAACAATAGAAATACAATGGGGCTACTCTGAACCTGAGTTTTCTCATTTGTAAAATGATGAGAAGTAAGGTCCCTTTCATCTATTATCTTATGAAAACAGCTAATATTTATATAGTGATTTGAAATGGGTAGGCTGATTTACATACTTTATCTCAGTTGATTCTCTACATTGCTCATATGTGAGGTGAGTAGTGGGGATATTGCTGTTCTTAGGAAATTGAAGCTGAGAGGTGTTGGGTAACTTGTTTATAAATAGAAAACCTTTTTACTTAAGTCTTACAGAGTTCCAGGTTCGTCACTCTATCCTTGTCATTCCTATGATCCAGCTTCATAGAAGTAAATTTTTTTTTAAGTTTCTATGGAAATTAAGTGGTATAATTGATAGAACATTGGTCCCAGAGTCAGGAAGATTTGACTTCAAATTTGGCCTCTGAAACTTACTACCTGTATGACCTTGGGCAAGTCATGTAACACCTGTTTGCTTCAGTTTCCTCAATGCTAAAATAAGAATAATAATGGCACCTACCTCCCAGAGTTGTTGTGAAGATAAAATGCAGATGTAAAATGCTTAGCACAGTGCCTAACACCTACTAGGCTGTATAAAAACAAATTGCCAAGAATAACAAGGAGAATTATTGGGGGGAAAAAAAAGGAAAAATGAGGGAGAGGAATTTGTATTGCCAGATTTAAAATGATAATATAGAGCAATAATTATCAGAATTATCTGATACCAGATAATAATATAAAATATGTATAAGCAGAGAAAGTCCAGAGCTAGCATCAAAAACCATAACTATGTGTTTAATAAACTCAATATTCTAAATCAACTGGAGAAGTTTGATTAAAATTCTGTAAATTGAGTCAAAGTGTGACAAAAATGAAATTAGTTCCACATCTTATATATGACAAAAATTCCAATTTATTAAAAATATCAAGAAAAGTTGAAGAAAATGATATATTTATCTCCATTGCAGAAAAGATAAAAATTCTTATCTGTGGGAAAAATCAGTGAAGCTAAACTAGTGAGTCAAACAAATGCTGGGTGCCCAATCTCAAATGTATCCTAGAAAAACTACCCTATGCTTGAGGCATTCTGTGGATCATCACCCTCTAAAAAATTAGCTAACAAGTCCCAGTTATTCTGTAACTTTAACAAGTGGTAGGAATATTGATTTAAACAGAATCCATGGTATCAGAATAGCAAATAAAGTGGCAAGAGAAGATTCCTGTCTTTTAAATATGGAATGCACTCTCTCATACGTTCCTACCTCCTCACCCTTCAGAAGACAAGACTACATATTCAGAGATCATGTGCTATTCGCTGGCAAACAAGCAAGATACACAGAAAACAGGAATAGTCAGTACTTTTAAGTGTGACTGATATGTTGTGACTAGTAAACCTCTCCCTGATAAAAGTAACCTGACAGTGAAGGAAGCAGTTAAAAAAAAAAAAGCAGGGAAAGTGCCCCCAGGCTAAGATTATGTTTACTCTTTCATTATATGGTGCTGAATCTAAATTAATTTTCTCAGGCAACCATCTGATTTGGGGTTATAAATTCCTTGTAATTTTGTTGTCTCTCCTTTTATGGTGATCTTGCTTCCCTCAAAGCCATTTTCAGAGAGTTCTCCCAAGGAAATTCCACTGGAGTTTTGTACTACAAAACCCATTTTTCTCTTGAGTTCACCAAGCTGGAGCAGACCTAATCAATTAGAACAAATCATCGTCCTCTTCCTTCCTCCCCAAATTTATGTCAACATTATGCCTATCTTTCTGTGGCAGCCAATACAATGAATCAACAAAAAAGGATTCACAAAATAACCAGAAAAAACACCCCAACTGTCATTCTAATAGCATGGCTAATAGAAAACCTTTTTGCC